>JAFFSR010000231.1:575000-1775000 GCA_017163975.1 Anastatus disparis
TTGACAATTTGCTCTGGTTCCAATAGATGTGGGAGGTTTTTAAGAAGTATATTTCTTATTTTTTCTCAACATTTTAAAGACAATATGAACTACATTGTAACTGATATTAGCTAAAATGAGAGCGGTGATAAGTCTTGATAACATCATTTAATTATTATTTTCCTTTAAATTTGCCAGAACGAATCACTATTTTCTTTAACATTTGTCCATTAACTCAATCTTGTGATAGCCTTTAGTTAAATTAATGCGGTATGATTTTTTTAATCTTTTGACCGAATGACGGCACGCGCTTGCGCAAGCGCGTGATGGATTTTCGTTACGGTTGTCATAGAAAAATTAAAATATTATTAAAGTTATAATTTCTTAGGCCCGAATTTATAGTCGACACTTGGCACTCAGCACTCAGTTTACATGTAACAAACATCATTCTATCCTTATTTTTCTTATGGAAGTAGAATAAGATAGAATGATGTTTGTTACATGTAAACTGAGTGCTGAGTGCCAAGTGTCGACTATAAATTCGGGCCTTAATTGGACACACTGCTAATGATAATATAATCTTAAAGCTCAAAAGACGCGCAATTCATTGTTATGATCAAAACCAATATAAAGACAATAACTACCGATTGAATCAATTCGAAACTTATTTCAGCACCCAAAACTCATTTTCGATTTACAAAAAAATAAAAAGATGTACAATTATGATTTTATCGAGAATCAAAGATGCAGGTGAAGCACAATCATTTTCATATTTGGGTAATCACAATATTTATAAACCGGGATTATTACTCAAAATAATCAGACAAATCATAAATAACATTCATTATTAATAAAAACAAATAATCATTAAAAAAACTGACCTTAACTGATGTAAAAGTGTCTCTTACCTTACTATATGTACGTTTTGATTTAAAATGAGTAAAAATTCGAATTCTATGCCAAATTTTACATGAAAAAATGTAATAGTTGAACTGTTTAAAGCTCTTTTTAAACATAGTAGAGAAATGAAATACGTTAGATTAAGTATAACGCGTATACGTGGACTAAAATCTCGTTTTGCGAAATAGGCACGGTTTGAAACGTCTTTTTCTCACTTTTTCCGAGTAAAATCTTCATTTTTTAGCATAAATTAAAGATCCAGGGGCGGCACAACGAAAAAAAAACATTGGTAAATAAGGGACACCTATATATATATATATATATATATATATATATATATATATATATATATATATATATATATATATATATATATATATATATATATATATTCACATGCACCCATACATATAAGTGCATATACATACATACTTTTACATTCGCTCACATACGCATATACTTATACACATCCATATGCATATACACACATATGATTCGAGACCTAATTAAATAATAATTAGAGTCAAAACTTGCCTAGCTTCTACACATCGTAACTGTCCCTTTTCGCGAGATATAGCTATTTTTTAATAAAATCGTTGTACTCATATAATATACATTTGTAAACACTATTAACTTTCAAAAATAAATATTTTAGTGAGCTAACTGTTGAATATAATAAATATATATTCCAATAAACAAACATAACAATATAATAATAATTAAATATTATAATATTTTTTTTAATAATTATATTTAAAAAAATTTTTTTTAATAATGTTTTATTTTAATAATATAATAATTTTTTTAAATAAATATTTTAGTGAGCTAGCTGTTGTTTATATTTCCAAATAAAAAAAAAATATAAGAAAAAAAAATTAAAAAAATTGTACGAATAAAAATATTATTAAATAAAGCAGTGTATTTAACTTTATTAACCTATATGTCATTGATATTGTAAGTTTTTGTTGACTTATTTCTAAGTTATTCATTTCATTTTATTTGTATCAATTATTTTAATAAATTAATAATGTTAACAAATGTATGATATATAAATGTATATTATATATAAAAAAATAACTATATCTCGCGAAAAGGAACAGCTACGATTTTCTGTTTAGCAGCAAATAATTAAGAAAAATATTATAAAAGTTACCACAGAGGAATTTTTTATCACCAAAAAATTTTGTTGAAAAGTACAAGCATTACTACTATTATATTAATGTGAAGAATTGAAACTTTTTTTCTCTTAGATACATCTTCTGCGATTTTGCCACTCATATATACGCTGTCGTCCATGTGTTCTTAACCTTTTCGGATAAAAATTGTATGAACTTTAAAATACCATATCCCTGCTGAAAATCAACGTACAGAAATCGGCAGCATGGTTTTAGAAAGGTCTGCAAGAGCACTCGAAAATGGCATTGTTTCTATTTTTAGATATATTCTTTCAAGTTCTTTATAAATATTAAAAAAATTTTAAAAGTTTTTTAACAGCTATATTACTAAAAAATAAAAAGTCGAAAAAAAATTTTTCTTTTATATGTTTTTCAAACTTTGTATACACATTCTAAACTAAAAAGTCCGCATTTTTTCTAACTTTTATTTTCCGAAGAGAAAAATGGCGGAAATATGCAAAATTAAAAAAATGTATCAATATTTTACGAATTAGCTAATAACCAATTAATAAAGAATCGTAGACAAATGAACCGAACGGGATATAAAATAAGGATAAAATACCTTCATTTTACGTGTTAACAGCAAATAAAAATATTTTTCTCAAAAAATGGTAAAATATTAAAAATAGGTAAAAATTAAAAAAAATTTTCTAATTATTTAATTTTTATAAAGATGAAACGTCCAGGTAACCACGTAAGAAAAGGTGACTTTATCACGGGTTTAGGGACTTGCTTGAGCTATTTATAATAAATAACTCAAACCTTTTTAGATGAGTGTAGGCGCATACACTCAATGTTTTTAGGAAATAGGTGAGTTAACACCCTTCCTGGGAATCCTATTGTTAACGCTTTCAGAATTGAAAAATCTTGTTCATAAAAATACGCAAAATCTTATATAAAGTTAATTTCGCGAGAAAAATCCTAGTATAATTATTTCTTGTAGACACTTGCTACAGGAGCGGTCTTTTATCCTTATTTATTTTATCCATACAAAAACGGTTTTGTTAATATTATTCCTTATAGACCCTTGCTACAAGAGCGGTCTTTAATCCTTAAATTTTTAATCTATACAAAAAAAATTCTGTTTGGGTAATATTATTCCTGATAGACCCTTGCTTCAAGAGCGGTCTTCAATCCTTAAATTTTTAATCTCTACAAAAAAAAATTCTGTTTGGGTAATATTATTCCTGATAGACCCTTGCTTCAAGAGCGGTCTTCAATCCTTAAATTTTTAATCTATACAAAAAAAATTCTGTTTGGGTAATATTATTCCTGATAGACCCTTGCTTCAAGAGCGGTCTTCAATCCTTAAATTTCTAATCTATACAAAAAAAATGGTTTTGTTAATATTATTCCTTATAGACCCTTGCTTAAAGAGCGGTCTTCAATCCTTAATACCGAACGGAACTAAATATAATTTAGAGAGCAAAAACTTAAAAATTATGTGCCTTGCCGTTGTCCGGCGGTTTTAAAATATATTGTTTATTTAGATAATAGCTAAAATAAGGTATGAAACCTTGCCGTTATTCGGCGGTTCTTAAAATTTGTACGTTAAAATAATGAAACTATTGTAAATATAGAAAAATATCAAAGCTTGCCGTTACGCAGCGGTTTTAAAATTCTGATAATATCCTTACTTAAAAATAGTGAATAATTATTTTATTAAACGCGAACCTTGCCGTTACGCGGCGGTTCTTAAAAATTGTGCCTTTAGATTATTAAAATAAAAATATTGTACAATTAGTTGTAACTATTGAACCTGGCCGTTACGCAGCGTTTCTTAAACTTTGATTTTCCTATTTACTTTAAATAAATGAATAGTTATTTTATAAACAATATACCTTGCCGTTACGCGGCGGTTCTTAAAACTTGATTATATTTTTACCTTGAAATAGTGAATAATTATTTTATTGAACAATGAACCTTGCCGTTACGCGGCGGTTCTTAAAAATTATGTATTCTTAGATTCCTAAAATAAAGGTATTGTATAACTATTTGTAACCTATGAACCTTGCCGTTACGCGGCAGTTCTTAAAATGTATTTTGATTTTACTATTTGGCTTAAAATAATAAACAGTTATTTTTATTACCAATGAACCTTGCCGTTACGCGGCGGTTCTCAAAATTGACTTGATTTTTATTTATTTACTTTGAATAAATGAATAGTTATTTTATAAACAATGAACCTTGCCGTTACGCGGCGGTTCTTAAAATTTGATTATATTTTTACCTTAAAATAGTGGAGAATTATTTTATTAAACAATGAACCTTGCCGTTACGCGGCGGTTCTTAAAAATTATGTATTCTTAGATTCCTAAAATAAAGATATTGTATAATTATTTGTAACCTATGAACCTTGCCGTTACGCGGCAGTTCTTAAAATGTATTTTGATTTTACTAATTGCCTTAAAATAATAAACAGTTATTTTTATTACCAATGAACCTTGCCGTTACGCGGCGGTTCTCAAAATTGACTTGATTTTTATTTATTTACCTTGAATAAATGAATAGTTATTTTATAAACAATGAACCTTGCCGTTACGCGGCGGTTCTTAAAACTTGATTATATTTTTACCTTAAAATAGTGAATAATTATTTTATTGAACAATGAACCTTGCCGTTACGCGGCAGTTCTTAAACTTGATTATATTTTTACCTTAAAATAGTGAAGAATTACTTTATTAAGCAATGAACCTTGCCGTTACGCGGCGGTTCTTAAAAATTATGTATTTTGATTTTTCTATTTACTTTAAATAAATGAATAGTTATTTTTATAAACAATGAACCTTACCGTTATTCGGCTGTTCTTAAAATTTGAATTTATATTTATGAATAAAACTATTGTATAATTAATTCTTTTAGAAATATTGAACCGTGCCGTTACGTGGCTGTTCTTAAAGATGTATTATTTTAAAACAATGAATAATATTCTTTGTAAATAATAAACCTTGCCGTTATTCGGCGGTTCTTAAAATGATGAATTTATATTTATGAATAAAACTATTGTATAATTAATTGCTTTTAGAAATACTGAACCATGCCGTTATGCGGCGGTTCTTAAAGATGTATTATTTTAAAACAATGAATAATATTCTTTGTAAATAATAAACCTTGCCGTTATTCGGCGGTTCTTAAAATGATGAAATTATATTTATGAATAAAACTATTGTATAATTAATTGCTTTTAGAAATACTGAACCATGCCGTTATTCGGCGGTTCTTAAAATGATGAATTTTTATTTATGGATAAAACTATTGTATAACTAATTGCTTTTAGAAATACTGAACCATGCCGTTAATGCGGCGGTTCTTAAAATTGTACTTCTATTTTATTTATTTACTAAAAATTTTCTTATAAATTCAAAAGTTAACAAAAATCTTAAAGAAGGATTGAGTTCGTACAAACTGCTCGATACCCAAGCGTTTATTTAAGAACTCGGATAGGTGGTTTGATGTCTTTGGAAAGTTGATTAAGTAATAATAAAAAATATATATGAGATGCTTTTCCTTACTTTTATTTGTTTCCTTCTGAAGTTGACCTGATGAGAGAGGAAGAGAGAGGCGATCGAACTGCGTCGTTGGATAGATCTTTGCGCTCGATTGCTGGAGCGATAAAAATTACTGTAGTTGTTTGAGGCTGTCCGTTCCTGGAGAGATGACGATGAAGTAGACTTATTTGAGGCTCCCAAGTGCTTGGGAGATGTAATTGAAAAACTATAGGCTCTCGATTGCTTGAGAGATGATAACTGGAATATTGAACTTGAACTTGAGGCTCTCAATTGCTTGGGAGATGAAATATAACACTAAAGCTTTCGACTCCTCGAAAGATGAAATTGAACTCGAAGGCTCTCGACTGCTGGAGAGATGTGAACTGAGTAGTCCTATTGAGGCTCCCAACTGCTTGGGAGATGTGTATGAAGTAGTAGGCTCTCGACTGCTGGAGAGATGATGATTGAGTAGGCTCTCGATTGCTGGAGAGATGTAGATTGGAGTAGTAGGCTCTCGATTGCTGGAGAGATGAAGTATAACCTTGAGGCTCTCGACTGCTCGAGAGATGAGAATGGAGTAGGCCGAGCTGGGCTCTGCTTGGTTGTTTTATACCCTGTATGTCTGCTGTCAGATGGTTGGGCGGTGCTTACTGCTTCAGTTCCCCCTACCTTGCGTCTGCAATGCTCAGTGTGTCTCTGCGCATGTATTGTCGATGGAGGTGGTAATCATGTGTTTCCCTTTCCCTCTTGGATCTTCCCTCTCTTTCTCTCTCTTACAGATGGTCATTTGTGTACATAATTTTGTTCTAACTATAATTTTTCATAATTGTTGTTTATTTTTGAGATGTAGAAATTTTATTTTTAATTATTCAAATCTGTTGTTAAAAATCATAAAAATTGATACCAAGAATGGCATATTTAAAATAAAAACTTAATGAAATATTATAGTTTTACAATTGTTTATCTATTAAATTCTTACAATGTTTCTTTGTACTTAACTAAACTATAATTAATTATTTTTGTTTGGCTTAAAGCGCATTTTATTACAGAATAATTTTTGTTGCTTTTTTTTTTTGTTTTCAATTTTAAGTATGATTAAAATACTAAAAAAAATATTGATTAGTGTTTTATTCTTAATTTTTAAATACTTATTTAATTTATTTTATTGGTAAATGAATATAAAATATAACCTATTTCATGTAATATTCAATTATGATTAATCTTTAAAGAATATTTAATTATGTTTTGCGATAGTATTTGTGTACATAAATTTTCTGACTATAATTTTCCATTAATGTTATTCATTTTTGTGATGTAAACATTTTATTTTTTTATTGAATTTCATTGTTAAAAATCATGAAAATTGATACAAAGAATGGCATATAAAACTTAATGAAAAACTATAGTTTACAGTTATTTATTTATTAAATTCTTATTATATTTCCTAAACTATAATTAACTATTTGTGTTTTGCTTAATGCAATTTTTAGTAATATAATTTTTGTTTAAAGTTTTTATTAAAATATTAAAAGAATATTGATCAGTGTTTTACTCTTAATTTTTAAATGTTTATTTATTTCTAATTTATTTTATTTGTAAATGAATGTAAAATATAACCTATTCCATGAAGTATTTAATTATGGTTAATTTTTAAAAAGATACTTGATAATGTTTGCGTGTTTTTACTTAACTTATTTCCTGATAATTCTAACTATCCTTATACATATTTTAACGCAAAAGGAATTTATTAAATATATGTAAATTTGTTTGCATAAAAAAAAATGGAAATGTATATGTAAATATGTAAATAAATCTATTATTGTTTTAATAATTCATCACGACATTTTTATTCGACTTGAAACTTGGTTGCGTGGGAAAGTTGCATATATATTTTCATTATTTGTTGTTTCGGAAAGTACTCTTGTTGTAAACATCTTAAGCTTTTATTTAAAATATAATTATATAATACTTAAATTGAAAATGGGATAGTGTTCCGCCTACTTCGTATTTATCGGATAATCTTTTTTTTTTAAATCGGTATACAAAAATTTAATACACAAGGAAAATTTCGGACCGTTTTTATATTATGTATAATAAAAATTTTGAACATGGACAATGTTGAACATATTGGTAAGTACCGGGAAAAACCCTTAAGCTGTAACGGTTTTGAGCTAAATGCTTTTACGCACATGGGTAGCACGTGAAGAAAAACATTCATAGGAAATTTTTGTATGTAAAGAGAAAGTCCCTGTAATAAAAAAAAGGTTAAAAAAAAACGTACATAGGATTTTGGGAAAAACCCGTAATCTGAAGATATTTCTATTTACCGCTTGGACTTTTCGGTTTGTTTCTCTTTTTTTTTCTCGAAACTTTCACTTTATCTATTTTCTTTCCGCATGTGTATAACATGTGTTGGCTATTAAGTTCTTATTTTATGTGACGGATTCCTAAAAACGCGGCGATATGGTGGCAACTTTTCCCACATGTATGTAACATGATGTAGAGATCTGTTTTCTATCGGAGGTCCTTAGAGATAAAAAAAAAAAAATGAATACAACGTATATATGTTTACTTAACTCAAGTACTAACTTATCTAGTCTAAAGAAAACGTGAGGGTTGTTTTTTAAAATTATATTTTCTCTTATTGATAACTAAACTAAAAATAATAATAAACGGAAAAATAACGCAAAAAAAATTTTATAAAAATTAGGTAGACGTTACAAAGAACTGAAAAGAATATATTTCATAATAAAAACAATGTCATTTTCAAGCGCTCTTCCAGACCTTTCTGAATCCATCATAGCGATTTTAGTACGTTGATTTTTCGCAGAGATATGGTATTTTGAAGTTTATACAATTTTTATCCAAAAGTGCAATACTCCAAAGAGTGTGATAATGAACTATTGATAGTGATGATAAAAAAATGCAGAAAAGTGTTTAAATCGACATTTTTAAGTGCAATACTTTTAGATGTGCGATAAATAACACTTTTATTTAATGTTTGATGGCTAAATGAGTTATAATCAATGACATATTCTAGTGCTATACTCCTCATGTGCGATAATAAACTCTTTACTATCTTTATGCGTAATGATATAATGACATAAGATGAGTTATTTTGATGAATAACTTTTTAGTCATAATTTAATATGCTTTTAAAATAATTAATTATTTTATTCAAAAAACGAAGCATGTATTATACAAGATCTTAGATGCTAAATGTCAATCTAAGATAGAGCGTACAGGTCTTATACGTTTGACGGTACAAGACAGAATGAATCTTGCTTAGCTGGATACTAGTCCTTTTATATCGTTTCATGAACCTTCCATGAGGTTTTATTTACATCTTATCCCTCAGGAAATAGAATGTTCCATAACGTTTATTTTATATATTTCCAAAAAGAGTATTCAATTTAAATAACCATATTTGTAGAGGAGATATTCTATTTCCTTTACACTTTTAATAATCGTTTTTTATACTCATACCTGGTTCTTATTATCCAATTTGGTTGGTTCTAAATTAATTAGTTTTTTATCTTCTATCAATCGAAAACAAATAAAAATATTCATTTTAGAAAACAAATGTTCTATTTAATAGTAATATTAAATAACTGTATTTGTTATATCTTATTATTATCAATTAAATATTGATGATATCCTTTTTTATTACGAAATATAGAACATTCGATTTCTGTTCTCATTTCTTGCTAATTAAAGCTATTTGATTTTCGAGGCATAAATAGGATGTTCTGTAAGTGATATTTAATATAATCAAATCAGAAAAAAAATCTTCTATTTCTTTTATAATTCGTATAAATAAAAAAATTATTTGTCATACTTATTTACTTTTAACTATATTTATCATTATAATTCGAATTTAAAGATTATTTTAATTATACTAAGTCCTAAATAAATAATTTTTTATCAATCATTTATTATAGATTTAATTATTCTATTAAAAAATTAATATGAGCTGTTACATAGCCCCCAGATAGAATCGCACATTTTTTGCATATAAAATAACATTCACTTAGGTAAAGAAAATTTAAATTGTATTTCTGAAACATTTCATAATCGACGATATGATTGAATGCTTAAATCTATCGTTTTAATAAACATAAGCTTCAAATTCAAATACGCTTAATTTGTATGTATAAACATTCGATCATATTTACAAAACAATATGATTAGATTTTGTTTTTATTATTTTTCATTTCATTCTTAATTTATTCTAATTAATTTTTGTGAATCTTACATTCAAATTATTTATAATTTAAACATTTATTTAAATTCAAAAAAATGCATAATTTAAAAAAAAATTTTTTTTTCCAAACATGAGCTAAATATATTTTAAACTTTTTGTTTAAATCAATAAACAAAATAATTTTAAATTACTAGTCAAACAACTCTAAAATATTTTATAGCCCCTTAAGAGTAGGTCGAGTATATCTGTCCTTTTCTAATCAGAGAATGGATTTTTTCACGAAAGCTAATAATCTTAGCAAAAAATGAAGAGAAAGTCGTATCTCGTATCAAAAAAGCAGCATTTTTATTTATGAAAGAGAATTGATTTTATCGCTTCGTTTCCAAGAAAACTTTTAAAAACGAAGCTACAAAATCAATTCTTTCTTATTAAGGAAGTTCTATTGGTAATTAAATGAACAAACTGATTTTAATGATATTTGATATATTGGTACATAGTAAATATAAGATAACGTCAATAAATTTTGGAAAGGCTAGGGTATACAGAAGAAAAGTTATCAAAGATTTTTTTTTCGAGATTTTAACATGCAGTCTTATGATGGAACGCACTTTTGCCGCATTCACACAGTTTATTTAACAAACAGATATTGTTCAACTTTTTTATATAGCATAAAAAACATTCAAATTTAAATTTTCAAAAACATAGGCATTGAGTATCTGTGAGAGTTGTAATTAATTATTTTGTAAAGGTGTTTAATGAATTTCATTTCTTAGACGCTATGATTAAAGACATGTGGCAACGCTGTCAAAGTAAGATAGTGCAATACATATGGAGTATTAGTGCACATATTAATTGCAGATTAAAAATGTTATTTATGCATAAAAGTTCAAGAAAATAATTATAATAATTTAATGTAAATATTTAAATAAAAGAACAGATATAATAAATTATTTGAATATAAATTTATTATAGCAATAAAAGTGACTTTTTAAATTTTTTAATCACAGTTTTTTACTTATAACATTTTTACGATTGAACAATTAAAATGAAAAATTGGAACGTTTATGAAAGTTAAATTTATAATAAACTTAATCTAACAAATTAAACATGCATAAAGTAATATAAAGAATATTTTTATACAAAATGACATTCATCAACATATTTGCAAGTTATATAAAAATAGCTCAAATGAATAATTTAATAGTACAGGTGGAAATATAAATAAATAATATTTTCAAAAAATATAATCAAATATACAATACTTATTTTTTGGTATAGAAATTTGGCGATTTTTTGAAAAAAGTTAATTTCTTTTGTAATTACTTTAACATTTTTGGTAACTTTCTTATTGCCGTTTTCATCCACTTTTAAAAGGCTTATCAAACCCATTGATTTATTTTTACGGCAAACAAAGAATCTTACTGCAGGTCATATTTGCATTTATCATTATTTTCTCTAATATAATATGATGTGATTATCTTGCATCAATATATCATATAATGATTATATTAGTGCAAGACGGAAAAACACTACAGCCGAACGAACACGCACGCAACAGCTTTAGTGTTACACTGTTGTCAGATGTAATATTTATACCTAATGAGTCAAATAAGAACTACGGATAATCTGTTTTGACTTGTGTAGTAAGGATAGAACCCCCTTGAAGAAAAATTTGCTTTTTTGATACGAGATACGGCTTTCCTTTCATTTTTTGCTACAGTTATAAGTTTTTGCAAAAAATTAATTCTTTGATTAGAAAAGGACGGAGATACGTGACCTCCTCTTAAAAGACAAAATTTAATTTTTATCTTTTGATTATTAATAAGCATACGAATGAATCGCATTTACCATTAATTATTTGCTTAAATTATTGATGAAAAATAATTTTTTATAGCTTAGCTAAGTCCTCTCACAGCCTTTCTCTCAAGATAGAATTGAAAACGCTGCCAAGTGCTTTGGCGCAATGCTTTCTCATAGAGCTCATTGAGTTAGAGTAATTTGATTTAATTTTTTTAAATGTGATTTTAATGTATGAAACATAATTTATATTAAAGAAAAATTAGTGAGTGTGAGAGAGTGATTAGGAAATAGGAAAAGGAAGTCAGGGATGGATAAAACTAATCTAAGGTAGAAAGACAGAGAGGAAGTGAGGACGTAAGAAAAGAGTTAATCAAAGCGTTGAATCAGAAATCAAAAGAAGTTATCAAAGAGACGCTGAGAAAATTATTTTTTAAAAGCTTGTTTTATAAAGACAGTGGCAAATAACTTGTATACAAATTTCAGTGCAAATCTATCGAGTAGTTTACGTGAAATAGATAAAAAAATAAAAAAATAAAATTGCTTCCAAAATTCATAAAAATTTTTCAAAATTAAAACCATGCTAAGAAAAGTGGTTTTTAAAAGTCATACTTCTTTTGACAGATGCAAATATTTCTCACGCAAATTTTCTTCAGACTGTAGCGAATTACTTGCATACAAATTTTAAAGCAAATCTATCGAATAGTTTTCGTAAAATAGAAAAAAAATGAGGAATTAATTTTATTTTTTAATTTTAAAAATGCTCTAGAATTAAAAGTACAGCAAGTAAATCAATTTTCAAAAGTTTTTCTTCTTTTGGGAGTCGAAAATGAGTTCCATACAAATTTTCAAGCAAATTCTTCGAGTAGTTTACGTAAAATACAAAAAAATAAAAAATCGAAATTTTTTTACAATTCTTAAAATGACTCTAAAAAAAATACGCAAAGAAAACCAATTTTCAATAGCTTTCCGCCGAGTTTAATAAAAAATAAATTGTATGCACAATTTGAAGCAAATTCATTGAGTAGTTTTCAAAATCTCATTAGCGTACTGAATTTACACACACATACACACACACACACACACACACGCACACGCACACGCACACGCATACGCACACGCACACGCACAAGCACACGCACAAGCAAAGCACACGCACACGCACACGCACACGCACACGCACACGCACACGCACACAGACATGTCCTGGAAATCACTTTTTTCGACTCCTTGAGTCCAAATATGTATAAATTAATGAAAAAATAGGGAGAAAAATTTTTTTATCCTTACAATGTTTTTTCTATGAGAAAGCAAAAATAAAAAATTCAAAAACGAATAACAATTTTCAATATCGGCATGTTTTAAGTAAAGTTTTTTTAATAAAAATAAAATAAAATTTTTGAATTTTCTTATGACTATAAATGAATATATGATTACTTTATCTATTTCAATTACAGAAAATCTACTTCTTCTTTCTTCCACAAAGCGTATCATTATTTTCAAAACAGCTTTTTTATTTTTTGCTAACATTTCTATATGCTGCAACGTACATTATATAGTACGTTAATATAGTCTTGGTATAGAGTATATGATAAGAGAATAGTATGAAATTAGAAGTTCAGAGAATGGCGACTCCGAGCTTCCAAGCTAAAAGTCGCACGGTGTGCGAAGTGCTTATTCGGCACTTCGTCGCGGGCAACTTACATCGTCGTTTTGGACAACGACGAGCGTGAGACCATCGCCAGACGCGCTAAAGCAAAGTCGTAACTAGTCTCTCTTTGACATTGTATTGTTTCATAATAAATAATAAGCCACTTTACTTTGATTCTCTCTTCAATTATTTGCATCCTCACACTCCCCATAGGAGTGTGTATCATTAAATCCCACGTAACATGTTTGGTGTCAGCAATGTGGAATACGCAACGAGGATTTTAGCAAATAAATAAAAAATTTTTTAAGAAATAAACATAGTAAAAGAAAGGAGCGGATTAGATAAAGTGGAGAATTTTTTTTGTGATAGAGAGAGTCAGAGAGAGAGAGAGAGAGAGAGAGAGAGAGAGAGAGAGAGAGAGAGAGAGAGAGAGAGAGAGAGAGAGAGAGAGAGAGAGAGAGAGAGAGAGAGAGAGAGAGAGAGAGAGAGATAGGGGGGGGACTTGATTAATTGAATATCTTAATTAAATACATTTTGTTAGCAAATTTTTTTATTAAATACTTTTGAAAAATCGCGTTGCGAGTTATCAACGCGAAGGTCTGAACGAGAGGAAGGAAGGAAGGACGCTCACCAAAAATTATAACCCAAGAAATGAGAATGCTCATCATCACGCTACTCATTCTCTGCTGCAAAAATTAAGTACATTTCATATAAACCTTATTTAATTGTCCCACGGGATAGTACAGAGTCAAGTGAAAAGAAATCCGAAGGCGTAGAAGGCATATAAAGTAAAAATTAGAATTTTTTTTTCTCACTATACTAAAAAAAGTGATTAGTGCGCAAATATAGTGTGCGTTACAAAGTGAAAAAAAAAGAAAAACGAGTGCGAGCGTAACAGTAAAAGTGCCCGTTCTTAAATAAAGAATAATAATATTCAAATATTGGAAGTTTAAATAAATTCTTGGAAAAAAATAAAATTCAAACAAGTGAATGTGTGCGAGTAATAAAATTCAATATCCTGGTTATTTATTTATTTTTTTTCAATTTTCAAAAAAAGTCTAATTTCAGAAATTATTATAAATGTATTAGCTTATTTGCGTAATTAAACAATAAATTTTGCAGTAAAGGAAAGAAGTTAAATAGAGAAAGTTAAAGAATAACGTTTAGATTATATTAATTTTATGATTGATTTTTAATACCAACTTTTTTACTACAAGGTTAATTAATTATCAGCGTGCATAAGAAAACGTAAACGTTTCGCCTTCTCACGCGTAATTTAAAGAGTAAAAATAAAAATTTTAAGAAAAAGTTTGCCGAAAACTACATCAGAAATTGTGGGAGGGATTGACGAAATAAGACGGGATATCGGTAGAGAAATGGCAATCGGTGCAATGCAGCGGACGAATATAATACAAACAAATAATGAAACGGAAGCAAATATGCAGTTAAAAAGAGCGGAACAGTTCGGAGCAGCGAAAGCTCATAAAAGAGCAAGTGCGTGGATGACACTGGGACTAAACGCAAACTTAAATTCAGAACAACTAACTTTTCAGCGTAAATAAATTACCCTTATTCTGTTCAATGCTGCGAAGTATAGTAAATAATTTTGGGCCAGGCTATCGAATTGTCATTATGTACGAGTTAGCTACAAAACTCATCGGAAAAGCAGCGGATATTTTCACGGCACGCTTGATGCTATACGAGTCGATAGAAGCTCTTATAGCAGACTTAGAGGCACAGCATAATAATGCAACAATATTAGAAGATTCATCTACACAATTAAAAGTGATAACACAGCAACAAGGTGAGTCAGCAACAGATTTTGGCGCGCGTGTACAAGCTCTATTATTATATATATTATTGATTACTAACGATTTACGATATGATGCCGGTATTAAACGCACAAGATCAATTAGCAAGGAAGCAATTAATAGAAAGAGACGCCTTACAGTATTATTTGTTCGGATTAATATCGCCCTTAGATGTGCAGGTGCATTGTGAGAAACCTCAAATGTTAAGAAAGGCTATACAGTTTGCAGCCGATGTTGAAAATAAACAAAAAACGCGACTTTTTGCACAGATGCAAAACTCATTTATAAATGGCCTGCGACCCGTAAATTCGGTAGCACAAAATACACAATCGTTATCATTATGGTCTCAATAGAATATTAATAACATGATGCAAATGACACAAAATTAACATCAGTTATTAAATACAAATAAAGTGTATAAAGCACAGATAAAAGCGATGCAAGCTACGCCTGTAAAAATAGAAACAAGTACAAGTGCTATTAAATGTAGCTATTGTGACAAAGAAGGCCATAAGGAAGGCGCGTGCATTAAGAAGAAATATGATAAAGTACGATGCGCTTATTGCGATAAGATGAGGCACGCGACGGCGGAATGTCAGACACTGAAAAATGATGCCGAAAATGGTATTATTCACGCACAAAATAAAAATAATTCACTGAAATGTTAAAAATGGTAAAAGAAATAAATCAAACGATAACAAAAATCATACGAACGGTCCGCGAAATAATTATAACAGAAGTAATTTCAGTAATAATAATTACAATAGAAATTTTGATAGTAATAATGATGGCAGAAATAATTCCAATAAAAATTATAACCATGGAAATGCTAATAATAATTACAGAAATGGTTATAGTAGATTCAACAGTGGGTTCAATAGAAACAGAAACTATGACTCACTTAATAATGAATGTAATTATAATGCTCAAGGACCGCCGCGTTATAACAATAATACACGTAATGATAATAGAAATGATATAGGTTTTAATAGAGGTCGTAGTAGAGACAACAGTCGTGAGAGATATCAATATAACAGAAACGAGAATCAAACGCGCGACCCGAGTAGGGAACGGGATTCAAACGCGAGAGGAAATATGAATAAGCAAGAAAATAGAACGAGCGAGCCTTTAAACTCGCAGGATGTTCACCGCAATCCTCAGGCGCTGGGCAGGAATTAACTAATAATAATCAGAATATATTAAATAATAGTAATAATATGCATGTAAAAATGAGGTGCACAATAAACATGAAACTCGCGTGCGCAGGGCGTAATTCGCTTATTGCTAAACTGGAAAGTCGGAATTTAATAGAAAATAGTGCAAAATTTGATGTTGATTCAGGAGCAGATATTTCAGTAATTTATTTTGTTTGAAGAATGGAGATGTCGAGGGAGCCCAGCCCGGAACCGTTTAACACATTACATCAGGCTTGACTGTCAGACACCGCCATACCGGAAACTTTGACTACCGATGGATGGTCAGCCACTTTTGTGACCAACAATCAACCGATACTCAATGAGGCCAGATTTCTTAAGAGTCGCGATATGGGTAGCACATACACTAATTTTCTTTCGAAAAAAAGTCAGAGGTGCCTGGCCAGGATTCGAACCCGTGCCCACCGCGTTGAAGGCAAGAGCTCTATCCGTTACGCCACCGCGCTCCTATGATATTTCAGTAATAAAGGACAAATATATTAATGAAAATACAAGTATAAATAAGCAGCATATTTTATAAATCACAGGCATCGTACCAGGGGAAATGTATACGTTAGGAAGAGCAGATATGACTCTTCATGGACTAAAGTGTGAGGTCCATATTATCCCAGATAGCTTTCCTGTAAAAACAGATGGGCTTTAGGCTGGAAAACTATTAGTGAGCACAATGGATATATAAATGCCGTATATTAGTGCATTGATTTTGTAAAATTATCGATTCCCTTTGAGCGGGTCGAGATAGTAGAAATTCCCGCAAAAATGAGACGCGTTATTGCTGCAAAAGTTATTAATAATGATGTAGAAGTAGGCTGGGTGCCACTTCAAAATTGAGGACCTGGAATATTATTTAAGAATTTTATTAAAGAAAATAAAAATGGTAGAGCGTATGCAGTATGTATAAATACGAATCCTAAAAATACTGAAATTCCGACTCCGGAGGTAGAAATATTTCCATGTGAAGTTATAAAAAGTGTAGCATAAGTGACATAGGGCAAAATAATATAACATGCTAAGTTATGATACACGTCTCGGGAAGCGTACTCTGTGAGTGCATGCTTAGCTCATGCAGGCTAACCGGCAACTGTCGTACGTTAGATTAATTCATTCATAGAAACATCGCCTGCGTGACGCTAAGATCGCACACACATAACATCTCTCTGTTTTTATTTAATGAAAGTATGATAGAATATAAAGCTTATAAAACATTACAAGATTGATAAAAAGTTACAATTATATAGATAATAATAATACAATATAGAAAATCTTTGAAGTCTGGAACTATATCTCAATTACATACATTATCTTCTTTCTCTTTTATTTTTTTTTTACACGGGCAAATGTAAGAATTATAACCGAAGCTAATGAGTGACCACATTTCCATAGAAGTTTGGTGGTCCACAGTTTTGATGTGGTCTGCTCGATCTTCCTTCATTGACTGATGTTTGGTCTTCTTCATTGTCGACCTCGTTGTCTAAAGCACGCGTAATCGGTGCGCTGTTTTCGTTTGAATGTGCGTTTTCCACTTCTAAATTTTTATCATCTTCATTACCGTTCTCTTCTGAATCAGCCGATGTATTGTTATAAGAAACGCTATCCCTCGGTGATTTGTAAGGAGCCAGGACTAAATGCCATCGATTGCGTTTAATTACTGAGCCTTGTTCCGTTTTAATTAAGTACGATCTAGGCGAAGCGAGCCATTGTATAACTTTGTCGTATACACGTTTATCAATAACCCAGACGCTATCGTTTACTAACAAATCAGATAATTGGCTTGCTCTATGCCGTTTGTCGTATCGCTTTGCTTGGGCCGCTTTTCTTTCTCGCTGAAATATAGTGACTTTTTCGTGATTTACTGACGATTTAAGCTTAGATGGCGGTAAGGAAACGTTAGAGCCGATTTTCCTTGAGAACATCAGTTCGGCTGGACTAAAACCGTTTTCCAAAGGAGTCGATCTGTAAGGTAATAATCCTAGCTGGATGTCATCGCACTTTTTTATAATATTTCTTGCGATTTTTATGGCTGCTCCAGCAGCACCATTACTTTGCTGATAATAAAGTAAGCTTGGTACATGAGTAAACTCATTCTCTTTTGTGAATTTATCGAACTCTGATTCAAACTGTTTCCCATAGTCTGACCGTATAATTTGAGGAATATCAAAATGAGCAAATGTTTCTTGACATTTCTTTATTATCACTTTCTGAGTAAGTTCAGTTAATTAATGAATTTCTAAGTATTTACTGTAATAATCTACCATAACCAAGTACCATTTACCGCATTTGAACAAATCCATGCCAATTTTTATCCATGGTGCATCCGGAATCTCATCTTGAACAAATGGTTCTTTATGGTTTATACGGTGCTCGACGCACTTATGGCAATATTCAACTAAATTTTTTAACTGTTCACTAAGCCGGATCTATTACACAGATTGACGAGCACGAGCTCTACATTTACTTATACCTAGATGACCCATATGAATTTTGTTCGAAATTTCTGACTGCAAACCCGGCGGAATTACTAGTCTTGCGTTATACATTAAATACCCTTCTGTAAATGATATGTTATCTTCAAATGAGAAATACGGTAACAGACCCTTTCCTAAATTTTTTTTTGGCGGCCAGCCTTGGTTGCAGTTCTCTATGAGAGTTTTACAAATGATATCATTGTTTTGTTCTTTACGAATTCTTTCAAGCATCGATTCTGACGTTGGTCAACTAGCGATCACAAACGGCGCATAACTTTCTAACTCTTCGGCCAGCTCGTCTTCAACGTTCGATTTGTAATTACTTGGCGCGCGTGACAAGCAGTCTGCGAGTATTAAATGTGACCCCGGTACAAACGTTATAGAGTAATTATATCCCATTAAACGAAAACGTATTCTCTGTAACCTAGGTATGAGGTCATCCAGTGGTTTTGTTTTTAATATTTGTAGAAGGGGTTTGTGGTCCGTTTCCAAAGTAAATTCTTGTCTCATAGTCTTTAAAATGTTCACACGTGAACGCTAATGCCAGAGCTTCTTTTCCAATTTCGCTGAATTTTTTTTCATTAGCAGAAAGCATTCTTGATGCATATGCTACTATCTCACGAACTCGAGTATCATCCTGCATTAGCACTGCTCCTAAACCATAACTGGAGGCATCGGCTTGAATGAATATAGTTTTTTTGTAATCAAAAAATGCTAGAATTGGAGCCTGAGTGATGAGTGATTTAATTTCTTGAAAGGCTCTTTCTTGCAAATCCGCCCATACAAAATGAGTGTCACTTTTTGAGAGAAAGTTTAAAGGCTCAAGAACGTCTGATTTCTTTGGAACGAATCTGCTAACGTTATTGACGACGCATAAAAACCTCATAAGAGCCTGTTTATCTGGAGGGGGTACACACTCCAATATAGCAGACACACGCTCAGGATGTACTTTTACCCCATTATGAGACACTATATGACCGAGAAATTCGATTTCCTGAAGACAAAAAACACCCTTTTTTTATTAAGTGTAACACCTGATTTTTCAAGTCTTGCAAATATTTCGTTTAAAATTACCTCGTGTTCATTGATTGCTAAAGTATGTACTAACACGTCATCAACATGCATCGTTATATTTTTTATATCGCGAAATAATTCTGCAAACCACTGCGAAAAATGATGCGGCGCGCAATTAATTCCAAACGTTAGTCGAGTAAACATAAATCGACCAAATGGCGTAATAAACGTAGTTAATTTCTGACTCTCAGTATCCAATTTCACTTGATAAAATCCTGCTTTAGCGTCTAATTTTGAAAAATACTTACTACCTTTCAAACTTGATAGTGCTACGTCGACCTTGGCTAATGGGAAAGAGTACCCCCCGTTAAGATAGGTAAAATGCCCTCCCTCATATATTTCAAAACTAATATTTTTTCTTGTTTTTATAGTAATTAAGATTAGGTTTTGTTATATTTATAGTTTCCTAACACATACCCTAACCTCAACATAACCTAAAAATCACTTTTTTCAAAAAATTTTTTTTTTATCTGGAAGGATGAATGATATTAATCCCGCGAAAATCATATGACTAGGACTTAGCACTCTCTTTTACTGTGATTTTTTGCGAGCCCTAGAAAGCAGTTTTTCTAACCTAAAAATAACATTTAAATCATATAATCTCCGTAACTTTGCTCAGGGAGGGGCTACAAGTAATTTTCTGGGCTTAAAATTTGTATTTTTAAAGAACAAATACAATTTATAATAACCAAAAATTCGATTCTGGCATGGCGCCATGGCGAAAAACTCGAAAAACCATTTTTTCATAGGTTTTCTATCGGTTATTGGTCTCTAGCAACTCACAAATCATTTTTAGAGAAAAAAACATAGCTTCATTGGATTCTACGTGAAAAAATACATTGAAAATGTGCATGATTACTTTAGGAATACTTGGATGCTGTTACAAAACAATTAAAAAAATTAAATAATTCTGAAATTATTACATATCTACTTTGCATCGTTGCTGCATTTTATGTTTTTATGACTTTGGTCATCTCTTTAGAGTCTCAAAGCTACTATTCAATGTATTCATAGGCAAATGACGTCCACTGTACGCGAAAAACAGAGACAAATACTAGACAGATAACTATAACTCCTATATATATATATATATATATATATATATATGTGTGTGTGTGTGTGTGTGTGTGTGTGTGGAATAACTTGCTATCCCTCGTATATACATAAGGAATAACGAGTTCTTAGGGAACGCAAATTATTTTTCTTATACATAGATAAAAAGCTAATGTTTATCTATTCCTGTATCTATTCTTTTTAGTGTTCTTTTTTAGCTTGTAAGAGACCTAACATGTTTTCTGTCCTCCATAAATCACGAACTCGATAGATTTGAACAATTAAATGATTCCAATTAAGTTCCAAATTCTCTCTCTAATGATTCAGTGATCTCTCGATACAAGAGATTGCGATATAAGAGATTTCGAGCTCTTTCTTCTAAATATGGGCGTGAGCCTAAGTATTTGCGTTATCCCACCACTGTGAAAGTGAGAGAGACAGAATATACACGCATGTTGGATACAACTCACACAACAAAACAGTAGGTGTGGGTATCACTCTTGACTCAAGCGTGTTGGGGACTTTTTGTATGAAAGAATTTTCAAGAAAATTCCTCTCCTGAAGGCCCGTTGATTATCTTGTATCCAGAGTCTACTGTAATACAAAAAGACAGATGATACGACCGTTACTTCAGTTATGTTTAAAAATCTTATTTTAGCGTGCAATAGGCGTAATTTGGCTGTAAATACATCGAATAGTAGCTTTATGACTCTAAAGAGATGATGATCTTTTAATTTTTGAATTTGGAACCTAATTAGAATCATTTAATTGTTCAAATCTACCGAGTTCGTGATTTATGGAGGACAGAAAACATGTTAGGTCTCTTACAAGCTAAAAAAGAACACTAAAAAGAATAGTTACAGGAATAGATAAACATTGGTTTTTTATCTATGTATAAGAAAAATAATTTGCGTTTCCTAAGAACAACTCACTATTCCTTATGTATATACAAGGGATAGTAAGTTATTCCACATATATATATATATATATATATATATATATATATATGTATATATAGGAGTTAACGTTATCTGTCTAGTATTTGTTTCTGTTTTTCGGGTGTAGTGGACATAATTTGCCTATCGATACATTGAATAGTAGCTTTGAGACTCTAAAGAGATGACCAAGGTCATAAAAACATAAAATGCAGCAACGATGCAAAGTAGCTATGTAATAATTTTAGAATTATTTTATTTTTTTAATTGTTTTGTAACAGCATCCAAGTATTCCTGAAGTTATTATGCATATTTTCAATGTATTTTTTCATGTAGAATCCAATGAAGCTATTTTTTTTTCTTTAAAAATGATTTGTGAGTTGCTAGAGACCAATAACCGATAGAAAACCTATGAAAAAATGGTTTTTCGAGTTTTTCGCCATGGCGCCATGCCAGAATCGAATTTTTGGTCATCATAAACTTTATTTGTTTTTTAAAAATACAAATTTTAAGCCCAGAAAATTACTTGTAGCCCCTCCCACAGCAAAGTTACGGAGATTTTATGATTTAAATGTTATTTTTAGGTTAGAAAAACTGCTTTCTAGGACTCGCAAAAAATCACAGTTGAAGAGAGTGCTAAGACCTAGTCATATGTTTTTCGCGGGATTAATATCATTTATCCTTCCAGATAGAAAAAAAATTTTATAAAAAAAGTGATTTTTAGGTTATGTTGAGGTTAGGGTATGTGTTAGGAAACTATAAATATAAGAAAACCTAATCTTAATTACTATAAAAACAAGAAAAAATATTAGTTTTGAAATATATGAGGGAGGGCATTTTACCTATCTTAACGGGGGTACTCTTTGACTGCTTTACCGCGTCATTTAATTTTGTATAATCACCGCACAAACGAACGCCCTTCGAGTCTTTCTTCTGAACAACCACAATTGGACTACACCAATCTGTTGGGAAGTCTACCGATACAATAATTCCTTTATTTTTTAGATTAAATAACTCGTTTTTTACTTTATCCATTAATGGAAAAGCAATAGTTCGCGCCACAGATTGAAAGAACGGTTTTATATGTTCTTTAATTTGTATGGACAAAAGTTTGTCAAATTGGCCTATTCCATTAAAAACCTTTGGAACCATATTTACAATGTCATCCGTATTATAATTTACTGTTAAATTCATGTTATTAATATCCTTCATCAAACTAAATCGTTTTATGTCTGGTCGTCCTAATTAGCAGCTTTCAAGTGCGTCAATTACATAAATCTTGCTTTCAATGTTTACATTATTCAAACTTATACTCAAATTAAAATATCTAATTAATTTTAACGATTTACCGTCTGGGCCTTTTACTACTCTAGAACTATTTTTAACTTTATGTCTATACTTAGTTGGAACAATTGATAAAGGAACACACGTCACAGATGCGCCAGAATAGACAATGAATTTAATGTTATTGTCTATCTCGCTCACACGCACAGTTAATGTAATTTCCTCGTTGCCGAGTTCATCGTTTACCATACCTAAAAATATATCGCTGGCGTCGTCCTCCGATCCGTTCTCTTCCGTTACGAGATTTACTTTACGTACTTTAGAACGACAGCCACTTTCCCAATGGCCTTGTTTACCGTACTTGCGACGTTTCGTGTTAGACGCTGAGCATTTTTGCATGTTTACATGACGTGGCCAACCACACCTACCGCACTTTGAATTTGCGCTTGAATTTCTTGAGAAACCTGTTCGATATTTCTTTTTTCCATCAGCGATTTAATTGATTTCTGCTTCACGAAGATCTCTGTCTTCGCACATCTTTTTGCCTTCTTTAGCTTGTATTTCCGCCTGACGCGCCATCTCTGTTGCTTTAGATACGGTTAAGTCCGCCATAAGCTGCATGCGTTCTGAAACGCGCGCGTTTCGAATTCCGATAACTATTCGGTCTCTCATGAGATCGTCTTTTAAATCCCCAAATTCACATGATGCCGACAGCGTATACAATGACGTAATAAACGAATCAACACTTTCTTCCGCTTGCTGTGCCCTCGAGTTGAACTTATAACGCTCGAATACAAATCGTAAGTTGTGGAGCTCCCCACATTAGGCATGATTTAAGCTAAAATTTCTTCGGACTTCTCTCCCATAGTATTGCACAGCAAGTCTATTTTTTCTTTATCTTTTTTCGATACGGAATCAGACACAGATAGATATCTCTCAAATCTTTTCATCCAGTTTTGCCATTGTTCTGGTTTCAAAAAATCGAGTTCATTTGGAGGTTGAACTGCCGAAGAAACAAAAACTTGATTGTCCGGCATTTCAAGTTTAATCTATATAGCTTTTAGGGCTTATATGATAACACACACCTAGCACCATGTAGTATAAGTGACACAGGGCAAATAATATAACATGCAAGGTGATACACGTCTCGGGGAGCGAACTCTGTTAGTGCGTGCTTAGCTCATGCAGGCTGGCCGGCAACTGCCATACGTTAGATTAATACACATTCATAGAAACGCCGCCTGCGTGACGTAAGAACGCACACACACAACAAAAAGAGATAATGATTTTTATGCCAGTGAGGATGGCAACCACGAAGGAAACGAAGTTTCTAATTGCAAAAAGATTAGACGTGCAATTTCGGAGTACGCGCAACAAAATTCAGAGAAAAAAGTGCTGATGCTGAAATAAAATATGTAGACAGATGCATGGCAAATGAAACTCCAAGTGGAATAAAAGAAAGAGTTGATAAAGTAATGGAAAAGTTAGACTTGGAAGAATTAAATAAAGAAGGAAAAGAGCATGTCCGAAGCTTGATATCCGAGAATCCCTTTGTCTTCGGGTTAGATAATGAATTATTGCTAGCAACAAATATTTCAACACACAGAATAAAAACGACACACAAGGAGCCAGTTCGTGTGAAACCGTACCGTTACCCAATAACAATAAAAAATATTATGCAGCAAGAAATAGAGAAGTTACTGAAAAAAGATATTATAGAACCATCTATGTCGAGTTACAGTAGTCCAGCATGGATAGTTAACCTTTAGAGGACGGGATGGCCCCTATACGGGCCATGCCCATAATCGACCCCTTACATGTATTAGTTTTGAGATGTAAGACATCACAAAAACTCGATTTCTATAGAAAAGTGAGAGAAAACAGTAAACCCCAATCCCCGTCCTCTAAAGGTTAACAAGAAGCCTGATCCTCAGGGCAGGAAACGTTGGCATTTGGTGACAGATTTTCGCCAACTAAATAAAATCACCGTGGGAAGCTGCTATTCGCTGCCATTAACTTGTGACATCTTAGAAAATTTAGCCTTAGCGAAATACATCACCGCCATAGACCTCAAAGACGGCTATTATCAGGTAAAAATTGATTTAAAAGACGCGCATAAAACTGCGTTTTCAGGGCCATCGAGTACATATCAATACAAGCATATGGCTATGTGTTTATGTGAAGCACCTATGACCTTTAGCAGAGCAATGGCTCTAGCGTTACAAGGCTTACAAGGTTCATTATTAGAGATTTATCTAGACGATGTAATAATTCATGCAGAAAATTTAGAACAGCACCCAGTGAGATTTGAGAGATTTTTAAAACGTATTGAAAAGTCAAACTTGAACATTGAATCGGAGAAATATCAATTTTTAAGACGTGAGGCTCAGGTATTAGGACATATAATAAGTGCAATAAAAGAAAAATTTATGTGGCTAAAAGAACATTGAATAGCATTTGACACGTTACGTAAGAAGCTATACAAAGAGCCTGTGTTGGCTGCGCCTAAGTTGGACGAGTCATTCATAGTAACAACAGATGCGTCTGATCATGCGATAAGCGCAACATTAAGCCAAGGAAAAATCGGCGATCCTGATTAAAGATTTAATAGATTAAAGGCAGCCTTAAAAGAATATACTTTTGATGTTGTGCATAGACCAGGGAGAAATATTAATACAGCTGATGCACTCTCTAGAAATCCAGTAATTGTAGACGGTAAAGGAAATCCTAAATTACCACGCGCAGAAATGTATCAGTTGGCAGATAAGCAAGAAAAACAAGATCCAAGTACTAGCGGGTGTGAATCGGCAGCGGAAATTTTTATCACACGCGCAGTGCATGAGAAAAGTGAAGATAAAACAAAACAAATAGATTCAATATCTTAAATTAGATTAAGAACGGTGCATATAATTATAAATTTAAATAATATTAAGTGAGAATCACCGTTAGATAGGAAAAAATTATAAAAGAAAAAAAATTTTTTGAAGAGGTTAAATCTAAAAAGTTAAAAAGATATATAAGGTAATGCGTTTCAGCTCCGAATTCTCCTATGAGCCATCACCAGTACAATTCTATTGTAGACGCAACATGTTAAACCAAATGATGAGCAATATATTACTTTGAAATGATAAATTTTGCTATGGAAGCTAAGAAATAGGCTCCACCTAGCGATTAAAACTTGAACTATTATAATTTATAAATTTTTTGTTTTCACGAGACAAACCATCTAAATTATCAAGATCCAACAAGAACATCTGAATCATTCTCGCTCACATTACATGTTGGAAGATGCGATTAACATCCAATTCCTACATGATTGAGCATTTAGAAATTTAATACACATTTTGCACCCAGTATATAACTATGTCTTGAATTAGATTAAGAACGGTGCGAATAATTATAAATTTAAATAATATTAAGTGGGAATCACCGTTAGATAGGAAAAAATTATAAAGGAAAAAAAAATTTTTCGAAGAGGTTAAATCTAAAAAGTTAAAAAGATATATAAGGTAATGCGTTTCGGCTCCGAATTCTCCTATGAGCCATCACCAGTACAACTAGGAGAATTCTATTGTAGACGCAAAATGTTAAACCAGATGATGAGCAATATATTACTTTGAAATGATAAATTTTGCTATGGGAGCTAAGAAATAGGCTCCACCTAGCGATCAAAACTTGAACTATTATAATTTATAAATTTTTTGTTTTCACGAGACAAACCATCTAAATTATCAAGATCCAACAAGAACATCTGAATCATTCTCGCTCACATTACACGTTGGAAGATGCGATTAACATCCAATTCCTACATGATTGAGCATTTGAGAATTTAATACACATTTTGCACCCAGTGTATAACTATGTCTTAAATTAGATTAAGAACGGTGCGAATGATTATAAATTTAAATAATATTAAGTGGGAATCACCGTTAGATAGGAAAAAATTATAAAGGAAAAAAAAATTTTTCGAAGAGGTGAAATCTAAAAAGTTAAAAAGATATATAAGGTAATGCGTTTCGGCTCCGAATTCTCCTATGAGCCATCACCAGTACAATTCTATTGTAGACGCAAAATGTTAAACCAAATGATGAGCAATATATTACTTTGAAATGATAAATTTTGCTATGAAAGCTAAGAAATAGACTCCACCTAGCGATCAAAACTTGAACTATTATAATTTATGAATTTTTTGTTTTCACGAGACAAACCATCTAAATTATCAAGATCCAGCAAGAACATCTGAATCATTCTCGCTCACATTACACGTTGGAAGATGCGATTAACATCCAATTCCTACATGATTAAGCATTTGAGAATTTAATACACATTTTGCACCCAGTGTATAGCTATGTCTTAAATTAGATTAAGAACGGTGCGAATGATTATAAATTTAAATAATATTAAGTGGGAATCACCGTTAGATAGGAAAAAATTATAAAGGAAAAATAAATTTTTCGAAGAGGTTAAATCTAAAAAGTTAAAAAGATATATAAGGTAATGCGTTTTGGCTCCGAATTCTCCTATGAGCCATCACCAGTACAATTCTATTGTAGACGCAAAATGTTAAACCAAATAATGAGCAATATATTACTTTGAAATAATAAATTTTGCTATGGAAGCTAAGAAATAGGCTCCACCTAGCGATCAAAACTTGAACTATTATAATTTATAAATTTTTTGTTTTCACGAGACAAACCATCTAAATTATTAAGATCCAACAAGAACATCTGAATCATTCTCGCTCACATTACATGTTGGAAGATGCGATTAACATCCAATTCCTACATGATTGAGCATTTGAGAATTTAATACACATTTTGCACCCAGTGTATAACTATGTCTTAAATTAGATTAAGAACGGTGCAAATAATTATAAATTTAAATAATATTAAGTAAGAATCACCGTTAGATAAGAAAAAATTATAAAGGAAAAAAAATTTATTGAAGAGGTTACATCTAAAAAGTTAAAAAGATATATAAGGTAATGCGTTTCAGCTCCGAATTTTCCTATGAGCCATCATCAGTACAACTAGGAGAATTCTTTTGTAGACGCAAAATGTTAAACCAAATGATGAGCAATATATTACTTTGAAATGATAAATTTTGCTATGGAAGCTAAGAAATAGGCTCCACCTAGCGATCAAAACTTTAACTATTATAATTTATGAATTTTTTGTTTTCACGAGACAAACCATCTAAATTATCAAGATCCAACAAGAACATCTGAATCATTCTCGCTCACATTACACGTTGGAAGATGCGATTAACATCCAATTCCTACATGATTGGGCATTTGAGAATTTAATACACATTTTGCACCCAGTGTATAACTATGTCTTAAATTAGATTAAGAACGGTGCGAATAATTATAAATTTAAATAATATTAAGTAAGAATCACCGTTAGATAAGAAAAAATTATAAAGGAAAAAAAAATTATTGAAGAGGTTAAATCTAAAAAGTTAAAAAGATATATAAGGTAATGCGTTTCAGCTCCGAATTTTTCTATGAGCCATCATCAGTACAACTAGGAGAATTCTTTTGTAGACGCAAAATGTTAAACCAAATGATGAGCAATATATTACTTTGAAATGATAAATTTTGCTATGGGAGCTGAGAAATAGGCTCCACCTAGCGATCAAAACTTGAACTATTATCATTTATAAATTTTTTGTTTTCACGAGACTAACCATCTAAATTATCAAGATCCAACAAGAACATCTGAATCATTCTCGCTCACATTACACGTTGGAAGATGCGATTAACATCAAATTCCTACATGATTGAGCATTTAAGAATTTAATACACATTTTGCACCCAGTATATAACTATGTCTTAAATTAGATTAAAAACGGTGCGAATAATTATAAATTTGAATAATATTAAGTGGGAATCACCGTTAGATAGGAGAAAATTATAAAGGAAAAAAAAATTTTTCGAAGAGGTTAAATCTAAAAAGTTAAAAAGATATATAAGGTAATGCGTTTCGGCTCTGAATTCTCCTATGAGCCATCGCCAGTACAACTAGGAGAATTCTATTGTAGACGCAAAATGTTAAACCAAATGATGAGCAATATATTACTTTGAAATGATAAATTTTGCTATGGGAGCTAAGAAATAGGCTCCACCTAGCGATCAAAACTTGAACTATTATAATTTATAAATTTTTAGTTTTCACGGGACAAACCATCTAAATTATCAAGATCCAACAAGAACATCTGAATCATTCTCGCTCACATTACATGTTGGAAGATGCGATTAACATCCAATTTCTACATGATTGAGCATTTGAGAATTTAATACACATTTTGCACCCACTGTATAACTATGTCTTAAATTAGATTAAGAACGGTGCGAATGATTATAAATTTAAATAATATTAAGTGGGAATCACCGTTAGATAGGAAAAAATTATAAAGGAAAAATAAATTTTTCGAAGAGGTTAAATCTAAAAAGTTAAAAAGATATATAAGGTAATGCGTTTTGGCTCCGAATTCTCCTATGAGCCATCACCAGTACAATTCTATTGTAGACGCAAAATGTTAAACCAAATAATGAGCAATATATTACTTTGAAATAATAAATTTTGCTATGGAAGCTAAGAAATAGGCTCCACCTAGCGATCAAAACTTGAACTATTATAATTTATAAATTTTTTGTTTTCACGAGACAAACCATCTAAATTATTAAGATCCAACAAGAACATCTGAATCATTCTCGCTCACATTACATGTTGGAAGATGCGATTAACATCCAATTCCTACATAATTGAGCATTTGAGAATTTAATACACATTTTGCACCCAGTGTATAACTATGTCTTAAATTAGATTAAGAACGGTGCAAATAATTATAAATTTAAATAATATTAAGTAAGAATCACCGTTAGATAAGAAAAAATTATAAAGGAAAAAAAATTTATTGAAGAGGTTAAATCTAAAAAGTTAAAAAGATATATAAGGTAATGCGTTTCAGCTCCGAATTTTCCTATGAGCCATCATCAGTACAACTAGGAGAATTCTTTTGTAGACGCAAAATGTTAAACCAAATGATGAGCAATATATTACTTTGAAATGATAAATTTTGCTATGGAAGCTAAGAAATAGGCTCCACCTAGCGATCAAAACTTGAACTATTATAATTTATGAATTTTTTGTTTTCACGAGACAAACCATCTAAATTATCAAGATCCAACAAGAACATCTGAATCATTCTCGCTCACATTACACGTTGGAAGATGCGATTAACATCCAATTCCTACATGATTGAGCATTTGAGAATTTAATACACATTTTGCACCCAGTGTATAACTATGTCTTAAATTAGATTAAGAACGGTGCGAATAATTATAAATTTAAATAATATTAAGTAAGAATCACCGTTAGATAAGAAAAAATTATAAAGGAAAAAAAATTATTGAAGAGGTTAAATCTAAAAAGTTAAAAAGATATATAAGGTAATGCGTTTCAGCTCCGAATTTTTCTATGAGCCATCATCAGTACAACTAGGAGAATTCTTTTGTAGACGCAAAATGTTAAACCAAATGATGAGCAATATATTACTTTGAAATGATAAATTTTGCTATGGGAGCTGAGAAATAGGCTCCACCTAGCGATCAAAACTTGAACTATTATCATTTATAAATTTTTTGTTTTCACGAGACTAACCATCTAAATTATCAAGATCCAACAAGAACATCTGAATCATTCTCGCTCACATTACACGTTGGAAGATGCGATTAACATCAAATTCCTACATGATTGAGCATTTAAGAATTTAATACACATTTTGCACCCAGTATATAACTATGTCTTAAATTAGATTAAGAACGGTGCGAATAATTATAAATTTGAATAATATTAAGTGGGAATCACCGTTAGATAGGAGAAAATTATAAAGGAAAAAAAAATTTTTCGAAGAGGTTAAATCTAAAAAGTTAAAAAGATATATAAGGTAATGCGTTTCGGCTCTGAATTCTCCTATGAGCCATCGCTAGTACAACTAGGAGAATTCTATTGTAGACGCAAAATGTTAAACCAAATGATGAGCAATATATTACTTTGAAATGATAAATTTTGCTATGGGAGCTAAGAAATAGGCTCCACCTAGCGATCAAAACTTGAACTATTATAATTTATAAATTTTTAGTTTTCACGGGACAAACCATCTAAATTATCAAGATCCAACAAGAACATCTGAATCATTCTCGCTCACATTACATGTTGGAAGATGCGATTAACATCCAATTTCTACATGATTGAGCATTTGAGAATTTAATACAAATTTTGCACCCACTGTATAACTATGTCTTAAATAAGATTAAGAACGGTGCGAATGATTATAAATTTAAATAATATTGAGTGGGAATCACCGTTAGATAGGAAAAAATTATAAAGAAAAAAAAAATTTTTCGAAGAGGTTAAATCTAAAAAGTTAAAAAGATATATAAGGTAATGCGTTTCAGCTCCGAATTCTCCTATGAGCCATCATCAGTACAACTAGGAGAATTCTTTTGTAGACGCGAAATGTTAAACCAAATGATGAGCAATATATTGCTTTGAAATGATAAATTTTGCTATGGAAGCTAAGAAATAGGCTCCACCTAGCGATCAAAACTTGAACTATTATAATTTATGAATTTTTTGTTTTCACGAGACAAACCATCTAAATTATCAAGATCCAACAAGAACATCTGAATCATTCTCGCTCACATTACACGTTGGAAGATGCGATTAACATCCAATTCCTACATGATTGAGCATTTGAGAATTTAATACACATTTTGCACCCCGTGTATAACTATGTCTTAAATCAGATTAAGAACGGTGCGAATGATTATAAATTTAAATAATATGAAGTGGGAATCACCGTTAGATAGGAAAAAATTATGAAGGAAAAAAAAATTTTTCGAAGAGGTTAAATCTAAAAAGTTAAAAAGATATATAAGGTGATGCGTTTCGGCGCCGAATTCTGCTATGAGCCATCACCAGTACAATTCTATTGTAGACGCAACATGTTAAACCAAATGATAAGCAATATATTACTTTGAAATGATAAATTTTGCTATGGAAGCTAAGAAATAGGCTCCACCTAGCGAATAAAACTTGAACTATTATAATTTATAAATTTTTTGTTTTCACGAGACAAACCATCTAAATTATCAAGATCCAACAAGAACATCTGAATCATTCTCGCTCACATTACGTGTTGGAAGATGCGATTAACATTCAATTCCTACATGATTGAGCATTTAAAAATTGAATACACATTTTGCTACCAGTATATAACTATGTCTTGAATTAGATTAAGAACGGTGCGAATAATTATAAATTTAAATAATATTAAGTGGGAATCACCGTTAGATAGGAAAAAATTATAAAATAAAATAAAAATTTTTCGAAGAGGTTAAATCTAAAAAGTTAAAAAGATATATAAGGTAATGCGTTTCGGCTCCGAATTCTCCTATGAGCCATCACCAGTACAACTAGGAGAATTCTATTGTAGACGCAAAATGTTAAACCAAATGATGAGCAATATATTACTTTGAAATGATAAATTTTGCTATGAGAGCTAAGAAATAGGCTCCACCTAGCGATCAAAACTTGAACTATTATAAATTATAAATTTTTTGTTTTCACGGGACAAACCATCTAAATTATCAAGATCCAACAAGAACATCTGAATCATTCTCGCTCACATTACATGTTGAAAGATGCGATTAACATCCAATTCCTACATGATTGAGCATTTGAGAATTTAATACACATTTTGCACCTACTGTATAACTATGTCTTAAATTAGATTAAGAACGGTGCGAATGATTATAAATTTAAATAATATTGAGTGGGAATCACCGTTAGATAGGAAAAAATTATAAAGGAAAAAAAAAATTTTTCGAAGAGGTTAAATCTAAAAAGTTAAAAAGATATATAAGGTAATGCGTTTCAGCTCCGAATTCTCCTATGAGCCATCATCAGTACAACTAGGAGAATTCTTTTGTAGACGCAAAATGTTAAACCAAATGATGAGCAATATATTACTTTGAAATGATAAATTTTGCTATGGGAGCTAAGAAATAGGCTCCACCTAGCGATTAAAACTTGAACTATTATAATTTATAAATTTTTTGTTTTCACGAGACAAACCATCTAAATTATCAAGATCCAACAAGAACATCTGAATCATTCTCGCTCACATTACATGTTGGAAGATGCGATTAACATCCAATTCCTACAAGATTGAGCATTTAAAAATTTAATACACATTTTGCACCCAGTATATAACTAGGTCTTAAATTAGATTGAGAACGGTGCGAATAATTATAAATTTAAATAATATTAAGTGGGAATCACCGTTAGATAGGAAAAAATTATAAAGGAAAAAAAAATTTTTTGAAGAGGTTAAATCTAGAAAGTTAAAAAGATATATAAGGTAATGCGTTTCGGCTCCGAATCCTGCTATGAGCCATCACCAATACAATTCTATTGTAGACGCAAAATGTTAAACCAAATGATGAGCAATATAATACTTTGAAATGATAAATTTTGCTATGGGAGCTAAGAAATAGGCTCCACCTAGCGATCAAAACTTGAACTATTATAATTTATAAATTCTTTGTTTTCACGAAACAAACCATCTAAATTATCAAGATCCAACAAGAACAAATGTGAGTGAGAATGATTCAGATGTTCTTGTTGTATCTTGATAATTTAGATGGTTCGTCTCGTGAAAACAAAAAATTTATAGATTATAATAGTTCAGTTTTTGATCGCAAGGTGGAGCCTATTTCTTAGCTCCCATAGCAAAATTTATCAATTCAAAGTAATATATTGCTCATCATTTGGTTTAACATTTTGCGTCTACAATAGAATTCCCCTAGTTGTACTAATGATGGCTCATAGAAGAATTCGGAGCCGAAACGCATTACCTTATATATCTTTTTAACTTTTTAGATTTAAGCTCTTCAAAAAATTTTTTTTCCTTTTTAATTTATTCCTATCTCACGGTGATTCTTACGTAATATTATTTAAATTTATAATTATTCGCACCGTTCTTAATCTAATTCAAGACATAGTTATACACTGGGTGCAAAATGTGTATTAAATTCTCAAATGCTCAATCATGTAGGAATTGGATGTTAATCGCATTTTCCAACATGTAATGTGAGCGAGAATGATTCAGATGTTCTTGTTGGATCTTGATAATTTAGATGGTTTGTCTCGTGAAAACAAAAAATTTATAAATCATAATAGTTCAAGTTTTGATCGCTGGGTGGAGCCTATTTCTTAGCTCCCATAGCAAAATTTATCATTTCAAAGTAATATATTGCTCATCATTTGGTTTAACATTTTGCGTCTACAATAGAATTCTCCTAGTTGTACTGATGATGGCTCATAGGAGAATTCGGAGCCGAAACGCATTACCTTATATACCTTTTTAACTTTTTAGATTTAACCTCTTCAAAAAATTTTTTTCCCTTCATAATTTTTTCCTATCTAACGGTGATTCCCACTTAATATTATTCAAATTTATAATTATTCGCACCGTTCTTAATCTAATTTAAGACATAGGTATACACTGGGTGCAAAATGTGTATTAAATTCTCAAATGCTCAATCATGTAGGAATCGGATGTTAATCGCATCTTCCAACATGTAATGTGAGCGAGAATGATTCAGATGTTCTTGTTGGATTTTGATAATTTAGATGGTTTGTCTCGTGAAAACAAAAAAAATTTATAAATCATAATAGTTCAAGTTTTGATCGCTAGGTGGAGCCTATTTCTTAGCTCCCATAGCAAAATTTATCATTTCAAAGTAATATATATCTAATCATTTGGTTTAACATTTTGCGTCTACAATAGAATTCTCCTAGTTGTACTGATGATGGCTTATAGGAGAATTCGGAGCCGAAACGCATTACCTTATATATCTTAACTTTTTAGATTTAACCTCTTCAAAAAATTTTTTTTTCCTTTATAATTTTTTCCTATCTAACGGTGATTCCCACTTAACATTATTTAAATTTACAAATAGATTCAAGTTCAGAAGATTCGGAACATCCGAAAAAGAAAATTTCCATTCAAAACACAAGTGATGAAACAGAAAGCGAGAATAATGCTGATTCAGAGGTTTTCAAGAACGAGAGATAAATGGTAGAGAAAGTGTACAAATAAATATTTGGGAAGAAACACCAGGAGAGGTAGCAGAAGCATTGAGAAGCAGTGCACCTCGAGATGCGTTCAATCGAACAGATATCAATGAAAAAGAAAAATTTCGTTCACATATGCGAAAATAATACTATCAGCTAGTGCCAAGTATAAGCTCAGAAAAAGAAAAAGAGAAGAAGTCGTTAAGAATAAACTCTGACGTTGGAGTTATAAGCAATGAGACAGACGAAGAGTAGTATTTTGAGGATGAGTTTGAAGTAAAAGATCCAAGTAAAAATCAAGAGAAAGAAATTATAAGTGAAAGCAAAAGCGAAAGAGATAAGCATGACCTCAGTGAATTTGAATCACAAGGCGAAAGCATAAAACAAGAAGAGAATAAGAGGGACGTAGAGTTAGATAAAGATGGTTTAAATAAGACTAAGTCGCAAAACCTTGAAGGAGAAAAAGCTGACGAAGAAAATAGGAATATGGATATAATATAAACTATAGAAAACAATGACGAAAATGGGCCAATAAGTTGGAGTAATTCTTTTAATGATGGTGCAGGTGTATTCGAAGTATATAATGCAAGTAATGAATGTGTACAAGACAGGTTAGATTTGATAAGGAATGACAATATACCAGAAGACGGTAATTGCTTTTTTCACTCAGTAATAAAAGTGTGTAATTTAGGAATGTCCGCAAATGAATTAAGAGACATATTATTAGATGCAATATCATTAGGCACATGCAGAGATCCGCAAACAGTAGAAGCTATATTAACATCACCTACAAGACATGCTGATGTAGATTGCGTATTTATATTTTCTTGTGAATTTAATCAAAACATCTGCTTGCATTTCATAACAGATTATGATGAAACGCTATATTGTCATTTTAAGGCAAATAGTTCGAATAATTTTATTAATTTACATTTAAAAGAAAGGCATTTTACGCCGTACCTTTATACAAGGAAAAATAATATAATAAAAAGACATTAAAATAATAAAGAAAACGAAGGAAGTACAGCATCGAGCGAAAACGACAACGAACAACGGGATAATGATATTAACAAGCCAGATACTCCTATTACACCTATGACAGACTTATTGGCGCAAAGAGGAAAGAGGAAATCACATAAGATAAGTGATGCGCTTAAACGTTGCCTTGTAAAGAATGCAAGAGAAACCACCTTAAGCTCCGTTAGATAACAAAGTACTACAGCCATTTAGTAAATTAAAAGTATTAAGAGATCACCCATTTAAATATAAAGAAAATTTAATCCATACAATGTCGACAGATTTTTACTTAAATACAGAAATAATTGAAGCGCTTATACAGCGGCAATATATAAATCCAGAAGAAATATCAAGCAGAAAATTTGCAATCGGCGAAGTACATGTATTTAATTACAAAGATAATTTAATATTTTGTGCATTCGTTGAAACACATATAGATGATAAAGTATTAGAAGCAGATATTAGAAAATGTATTAAAAATTTGAAAAGGATAATTTTGCAATATGAAATTCCTTACGTTAACATGGTGAGAGATTCGGCTATGCTCTCAATTACCGACTGGACATATTTTATAGAAAGTTTTAACGAAATATTTACAAATACACCTTCGATGGCAGTATTTTATCAAAACAATATTCCAGTACCACTGGTACCAATTGGTAGAAGATAGATATAGGCTGCTAAAGGAATATCATGAAGCAGCTATAGGTGGTCATAGAGGTATAAATAAGACATACAAGAAAATAGCAGCTAACTATTATTTGAGAAATATGAAACCAGACGTTAGACAATTCGTCTTAGGCTGCGAAAATTGACAGATAAAGAAGCTAGCACGCGTCAAAACGCGGTTGTCCATGCTTATAACGGACACACCGTCGAAAGCTCTTAAAAAATTATCTATAGATTTCTTTGGGCCATAGACACCCACAAAAGAAGGATACAAATATGTTCTTACAATACAAGATTGGTTAACAAAATATTGTATTTTAATACTAACAGTACATGCGGACGCAGAAGAAGTAGCACACGCTCTTACAAGAAGAATACTAGCATATTTCTGATATAATCACAGACCAAGGAAGGCACTTTATAAATAAATTATTTGAAGAATTTGCAGAAATATTCAGAATAAATAAATACTGTACAACTGCGTATTACCCCTAAAGTCAGGGAGGAATTGAACGCATGCATCATACAATAACAGAATATTTGAAAGCGTACATGGAAGAGAAATCGGACTGAGCTGAATGGCTAGATTTATGCCAATTAGCATATGATTGTGCAGTACATGAAGCAGCTGGTTATACACCATACGAACTTGTTTTTGGCTATAAAGCACAAACACTCTCAAGCTTTCCATCAAAGGAAAATCTGCAAACATACGATAAGTATTCAAAAGAGACAGTAGACAATCTTTCTCAGCTGCAAACATTAGTGGCAATAAATGTAGTACAAGCAAAATATAGATCAAAATATTATTATACAAAATATATATATGATATTATATATGATATTATATTATTATATGATTATATCGTAATCGATAGAAAATTAAATACGAAACATTTTCGAGAAGGTGAAAGCGTTTACTTGTTAAAAAAACCACAAAAAGGAAAATATGATGCGCAATATGAAGGACTGTACAAAATTATTGAAGTAAATAACGCGAAACATAACGTGACGATAAAGGACGCGAATAAGATATAAACGGTTCAAATGGATAAAATAAAACGCGCGAATACAATAAAAGCACCTCCTTCTTTGACAGATGAATCAAGCAATTAATTTTCAAATAATGAATATAGCAAAATCTTTTAATTTTCTTTTTTTTCCGCGGCCTTTGGACAAGAAAAAAGAAAAACGACATATGGTCACTGCTTATTGGAAAAATAAATGGAAAATTTATGAAAAAAAATTAGTAATAAATTAAAAGTATCAAATGAAAAATGATAAGATATCCTTGAAGGCGCGACAGTTAAATAGAGTATTATGTTAGAATGTACAAAAATAAAGCAAACACGTAGTAAATAAATTGAAAAAAAAAATAAACAAAAAAATGAAAATTAGTGGATAAGTATTCAAGTGTACAGCAAAGCGGCAGACAGGATAGGGCTGCGAAAACATTTAAATTAACTGGAATAATTAATCATTTAATTAAGGAAAATTTATAATAAATACATAATAATTAATAAGAAAAAAATCAAGTTACGCCACTCGAATATTAAGAATAAGTATAAGATTAATTGCAAATCTTGCCTTAAGTTACTTAAGAATATTCCCTTACTCCTCAAAGAAATAAAAGTCCAATAAATAAACAAAAAAGTAAGCAAAAGTAATTAAACATGCGAGTTAAAAAAAAAAGAAGAAATGGATTGCACAAAAAAATAAATAATAATAATGACGAGAAGATAATCTTCTCTATGTTCTATATAAGAATTTATGATAATCAATAAATTAATCAAATAAAACATGCAAAAGAAAATTGAATAAATTAAGAAAAGTGCAAAGAAAAGTAGGCCGTTTAATACAGTGAACTGGCATATGCATGTAATATCAAATTTCTTGGAAAAAAAGACATTAAATAAAAATCATTGTGAACTATTAAAAACTCGTTAAATGGACTAATATCTTAGAAAAAAAATACAATATTTACCTTACGCAACTGAACTCATCCTAATGTTTATAGGAATCAAACGCGAAAAATTCTTGGTTATCAAACAGTGGAAAAAAAGCAATTAAAAAATTAATAATAAAAAGAAAATTAAGTTGAGTAATAACGCGTATAAAACTAAAGATACTAATAGTAAAGAAAAGTATTATTAACAATGAAATTTTAGAAAAAAGGCGAATTTTTTTTCATAATGTTGACACCGTCAGGTTCAATATCATATAAAAGTTCACCCCGAAACTTTCTTTTTTATTAGTTGCATTTCGCTGATTTATTTTGCTTCTTCTTGGATCCAAGTTACAAAATGCAACTACTGTCCGTTTTCCGATTTTGATTTACCCACTTCTGGAAATAAGCTTGTTACATCTACATCTTCTTCATATCTTCTACAAGCTTCATTAACAAAATCTTGTTGACTTGTCAATTTTTTCTTTAGGTTTTAACCTTTCCTAGTTTCGTTCTTATTTCATTTATCTTATATGCATTATGAGGCTTCTGATTATATACGTCTTTATTATAATTTTTATTATAATAATTAGGATTTTTATTTTGATAGCTTCTATTCTTTTCTATAGAATCTTGCTCATCCTTCGATTTTGGTCATAAAAATCGAATTCGGATAAGAGTGCAAAGAATGCAGTTTTATATTTAATACGTTGTACACGTATTGCACTTCTAATTTCTCTCTCAAAGTGACTATTTAATTAAGTGATTATTTCTTGATCGTCTCTATACTCATTGAGTTCTCGTGCTGAATTAAAAATCTTTATGGCATATGCAGATCTATTCGAATTCTTTTTAGAAAAAAATTGTCTTAATTTGTTTTTTCTCTAAGCTGCTCTCTATGTATTTTCGTTACAAAATTGTAGCCTGAGTTTCCCTTTAGAGTCTTCAATAGTTGTAGAACCATTTTCATGAATATTAAACCAACTTTGAGCTGTTCCTTCTTAAGCCTGAGAAAAAATATATTTCATTTCTTTCTCATTTAATTTAGTGACATTTATATACCGTTTAGAATCATTTAAGAATTCAATCAGCCTTTCTTCTAATGTGCCTTTGAATTTAGAAATTTTTAATTGTAGCTTCTTATTGGCATTCCTCGATGCAATTGAATTTCCATTATAGGTATGATTAACTATTGAATCATCTACCTGTATTTGCAAACATTTTGTGGCTTCTTCGTTCTTTCTTAACGTTTCATCGAGTTCGTATATTTCTTGATTTCTTATATTTGACATAATATTTTTCTTTAACAAAATCATTGAGATTTTTGTTTTCTGATTCCGAACTCTTTATTTCATTCTTTGAAGTTTGAATCTCTTTTTGCCATTCAGCTTTGGCTTGCGTACGCACAAAGACAATAAAGATTTCATTATCGCACATTGAAGTATTTTACTCAGATATGTCATCGATTACAACTTATTTACCCATTCTGTATTAGATAAAAGTGTTATTTATCGCACATCTAAAAGTGTTGCACTTAAAGATGTCGATTTAAACACTTAAAACCAAGAGAGATTAGAAACAAAAAATTAATTGAATACATTATTATAAATAAAAAATTTATTTAATTACAATTAGTTCTTATAAAAGCTAAATACACGCTGTGTAATAACACCTTTATACGTTGGGTGCATGATAAGCTACGTAAGCTTAATGATGCAGCTATTGCTTTGCACGTGGCAGGCGGAGGTTCACATACACCTTTGGGCATAGAAATTTTTTAATTATTTTTTTGTATATTTTATAATTTAATAAATTCATCTGAATTAAATAAATAAAGAGTATGGTACAATAACATAGGCGAAATGGCACCCTTCAGGGATTTAGAATTTGGTTGCATGACTTGTCGACATACATCGAATATTGATAAAGATCATCGAACCCTCCCCTCCTTCCCACTGTTCCCCCTCGCCGCTAAAAAACATGTTTTTAGAATGATTTTTTTTTTCGACACCTTAATTACTATTACGCAGTCCGGATGATTCTGATATATTTTTTGCATAAATACGCATAATAAAAAGGTTTTCCTTGAATTTTTGACCTAACGACCTAACACAAAAAAGCTCAGTCCTAAAGTCTTAAAATTGCTTTCAAAACTTGCAATTTTAAGGCGTAGAAAAGATATTTGGTAAAAAGTTTTGAGAAATGAGTCTTAAAAAGCTATAATCTTTTCAGATTGTTCGGAGTGATGCGCCATATCTAAAACTCGAGAAAACCACTTTTTTAAGGGTTATAACTGATTTTTTGACACTTACGCCTTACTTAAACAAATAATAATAAATCTGAAAGAATTTTTTAGCCTTACAATAAAAAATATGTCAAAAATATATACACCACTTGTTAAAAATATTTTTATATTATTCACTAGAAATAGAAAACAAAAAATAGTCTGCTCTAAGCATGTCCGAAGGACTATCTTTTCTTCTATGGTGTCTGAATAACCATTTGTAATTTTCCGATCATCATATTATACTTATTTTTTGTGTATTTTTTCTGCAGAATGTAGTGGTACCATGAGTTTTACTTTAATTACCTTATCGACGCCTCCTAATCATAAGATTCTACTTCAGAAGTGCTCGCAACAAAATTCTATTTCAAATCCAACTCAATAAAAGTCTCTTTCGAATCATAATGCAACACAATGCTGATTCCCGTAACGCGTCAACAAAATTCTCCTTCACAGACCAGTGCAACATAATTCTATTTCGGTGACCAATGCAACACAATTCTCATTTAAGATCAGTACAATATAATTCTAACTCGTCGAACAGCGCAACAAAATTCTACTTCGGATGTTAGAACAACAAAATTCTGTTTTGTAAATATTAATTTATAATATTAATCAATTTATTATTATTATAATTCAAAACTTTTGATTTCTACGACAACATTTTTACAAAATAAATCTTTTTGTTGTTTCATACTTTATTATGTTTTATTATTAATAATGAATAGTTATAATTTTCTATTAAAATTAAATTACTACTACACCTATGCACATCTTCTACTTACTATTTAAGTGTTTTTTACAACTGCAAAAGTATTAGATCTATAAGTTTAAGTGCTTAAAACTTGACAAAAAATAATGTATAAATTTTTTTAAAAAGTAGCTGCATACAGAATTTTTGAAGCCCTTTTCAAATCTTTTTTCAAATTTTTTCTAGCTCAATTATTAAAAAAACTACAGCTGATTGAACAAAAATGCAAAAGTGAAAAAATTTTAAAATTACCTAAGCGGCTATTTTTTTTTTACATATCATTAAAAAAATGTAAGTAAGCCAAAAAGAAAGCTTTAAAGAATACTTTAAAATGCTTTTTTAAAATTTTTTCTAGGATCAAAATTGAAGGAGATATGCTTTTTCAAAGTCGAAGCAAAAATTTGATAACCTGCTCAGAATTATTGGCCGGTACTGTACATAAAATATTATCATACGACGAAAAATTCAAACTTTTAGTAGTAAGAATAGCTATGTTAAAGCTATTAATATTTTCAACAGTTTTCCAAATAAACTGAAAAAGATAAAAAATTTCTAAATTTATTCATCATTTATTTTCATTAAATAATTATCGTATGTTTATATATAAGAATGTATTTGATAATATAATGTACATCGGCAAATCTTCAAAACTTTTAACTTTCTCATGATGTTTTTGAATAATTTTTTTTCAATAACTGAAAAGTGAAAAGTTTCAGAGACAAGCCTATATATCAGAGTGGAGCGAAAAAAAAATATAAAAACAAGTCCCCTTGAAATGATTCTATTTAGTCCAAAGAGTAGCTGTGAATTTTTTCAGATTGTTATTTCACGTAGAACATTTTAAGAATATCCGAGTTTTTTCGTACGTGCTTATTGAATATATTCATATTTATATCACTATATATTTTTTTGTATTAACAGCATTAAAATATAATATCATTACTGTTTAATACAATATATTTTAATAATAATAGATTATCAATTATGCATGCTAATAATTTAGAACAATCGTAAATTCTTATTTCTCCGAAACAGAATTTTGTTGTTCTAACATCCGAAGTAGAATTTTCTTGCGCTGTCCGACGAGTTAGAATTATATTGTACTGAGCTCGAATGAGAATTGCATTGGTCACCGAAATAGAATTATGTTGCACTGGTCTGTGAAGGAGAATTTTGTTGACGCGTTACGGGAATCAGCATTGTGTTGCATTATGATTCGAAAGAGACTTTTATTGAATTGGATTTGAAATAGCATTTTGTTGCGAGCACTTCTGAAGTAGAATCTTATGATTAGGAGGCGTCGTTATGGAAGGGTCCAAAGAGCAAAAGAAAGTCTTCTCTGCTTTTTTTTAAAAAGTTTTCGCTGTATCTAATTTTGAAATGAACAGATTTTTTTTCAATAACAGGTTAATAACATGCTCTCTACGCATCAACCTTCTACATGACATATGAACTAATTTTTTTTGTAAAAAGGTCAGAGACACCCAAGACATACAGATGTAATGTCGAGAGATGAATTAATTTTATAATTCACCACTCACCACTGCATATGCGTAAATTATTTTACGCGGCGTCGTACTTAATAAATGGTCGCCGAGTTTGACCACGTGTTACTTGCGCGGGGCGAGAGTCAAATTTGTTCACTGAAAAGCGGGGACCTATATTGAGTCCTTTCCGCGTCGCGATTTTAAATTTTTTATTTAAATTGATTATTAACTTTTTAAACCCCTAGCCAAGCAAAGCAACATGTCTCTATCGCTCTGCTTGGGGTCTGATGAGGACGGTCCTCAAAGTCGGGGTCGCGTTATATTTAAAGTGAAATATATGAAATATATATATATATAAATGAAAGATAGCTAGTTAAATTATAATATATATATAAAATTATAATTATATAAAAAAAATTAGATCAAGAAAAATATTATAATAAAATAGAAATATGTTTGTTATTTGGATGAAATAAGAATAAAAGATTTTGATTTAAATTTTGAATTTAATGAGAGAAAAACTATAAATTTTACTTACTTTCAAAAAATCAGAGAAAGAAATGTATTGAGAGTTGCTGTTGCTTCGTATTGAATGGAGAGTTATTGTTGCTTCGTATTGAATGGAGAGTTGTTGTTGCTTCGTATTGAATGGAGAGTTGCTGTTGCTTCGTATTGAATGGAGAGTTGCTGTTGCTTCCTTGAAGTTCCTGAAGAGAGTAGAGAGCGTGTTTATGAGACACGCTCAAAGGCGCACTGAAGATTTTAGGCCCTGGTTGGGGATTATATACCCTGGAATTGGGGCGTTGACTAACCACCCCCGCTTGGGTAGTTTTCCAAAATTTTGAATTTTCCTATTGGTCAATTCTGTTTCCGTAAAAGTTCCATAAATTGTCACTTGGCTGTCCTAGTGTCGATTTTCTTCTCTCTCTCTCTTTTCTCTCTCTTTCTCTTTCTTTTGAAAGTAAGCTACATAAATTGTCTTAAATCTAATTGTTATTAAAAATGTAACGAATTGCGCATATAAAAAAGATAAAACTAGAATCTAGGTTATTTTTAATTTATAATGTTTTTTTCAACTAATATCTATAATAAAATAAACTAGTTTAAATAAATCTAATTAATTAATAAATTAAATTATTTGTTTATATATAAAAGTTAAAAACAAAAGAATAATATGATATAGATATTAATTAAATAAACATCATCAATTAATATTAACTTATTATATATATATATATGCAGAAATTAAAAGAAGAATTACGCATAAAAAAAAAGGACGCTATCGCAAATTTGACAGTAAAAAAAAAAATTTTAGAAGAAAAATTAAAATTAATATCACTAATCTTTCAATACTTAAAACTAAAGTTTACATTATTATAAATGAAATAAATGCTAAAGAAAATAAAGAAAAACAAGGGTGACGCTTCACACACAAAAAAAACGACGCTTAGTAATAAAAAAAAAGGACGCTTAACGTACTATAAAGTATAAAAATTATGATTAATTTAATTTTTTTGTTTTTGTAATTTTTTTGTTTTGTGGGTTTTTTGTTTAACGCTTTCGAAGAAATAAAACCAAAATTAATTTCTAAGATTCACTTAATAAAATTAATTTAAAAGAAAAGAAACGCAGTATTCTAATTTCAAGCGTGTTGTAAGCTTGATGCATACGCAATTTTATTATTAAACATTATTTATAAATACTATTTAAAACTGTTTATATATATATATATATATATATATATATATATATATATATATATATATATATATATATATATTAGTTTTTTAAGAAAGAAAAAGAATAGAAGTTTATAAAAATTTTACATAAAAAAGAATAAGTTATTTTTTATATGAATAATTTCATATCTATATACATATATCGGTTTTATTTAAAATATAACGAAAAGAAATCATATTTTTGAAACAAAGGGATACTCTTTCTAAAACTTTTTAGGTATGATCTTTAATGTTGTTTTTTTATAATAACAATTTGTTTTTATATTTATTTGTTTTTTAATGTCTATTAATTTTTAAATATTTTAGTTATAGAAGAAAAGAAATTATTTATTATAATAAAATTTGTGTGTTGATATATAAAAAAAAAAAAAAAGAATACATTATGAGTAAATTATTATTAACAAAATTTATTAATTTGCAAAAGAATATTATGAGTTTCTTAGGTAATTATAAGTATATTTTTATTTGGCGCCTAACTTAATGAGTTTCTGTCTCGGTGTTCTAATTGATAACGGTAAAATTTTTCAGGCAGTTTCAATATACACGAAAATACGTGTGAATTTCTACATAATATTTTTCAGGTACCCAAGATTAGAGTATCCCTTAACGATTGTTTACACAGCTGAAGTATTTTACTTTATTTTATTTAAAAGGTACAATAATTACTTGTCTCAAAAGAAAATGAGTTCACACCGAAACATATACAGATCGGACAAAATAATAATGGGAAAATAATGATTTAAAAATAATTAATAGAAAAATAAAGTGTCGGTCTTATAGGAAAAGACATTGAAAGTATTTAAAAAAAGAAATTTTCGTGAAAAGATATTAATATGAATTTTTTTTATTTAAAAGAAGTCGGCAAAATTGCCCGACGTTACACAGACATTAGGGTGGGTGGGTGTGTGCGTGCGTGCGTGCGCGCGTGTGTGCGTGTGTAAAGAAACCATATTATTTGATTGGCACGCGTAATCAGATTAGTAAACTAGACCTTAATATCTATACAGGTCGGTAAACAGATCCCTAAACATAAGGGAAAATAATTAGATTCGCACATGGCAATAAGTATGATTAATTAACATATACAAATAACAATGTAATAAAATATCATAATAGTAACCTAAAAACATCTAAGTAAATAATAACATTCAATGTTGTTTCTTTGTTATTCACAGGTAAGGTCAACTTTTAGATTAAACTTATAAAAAAAGAGAATTTCAATATCTGAATAAAATTTATAAAAAAAAAGAAATGAAAGAAAAAAAAAATAAGAACATTTTAAGACAATATTCTTGTTGTATATCACGATGGACAAATTTCAATTTACATTCAAGTCGCTGGCAGCCGCAGATGATAAATTTAACGTATTGTGTGTAACCAGAGTAACCAAACCTGACGGCTGCAGTTATAGATTTTCACACGGGTACTTGAATGTATACAAGCACGAAGAACTTATAAAAACACCTTCATTTACTAAAGTAAAGAAAGCTATTAAACAAAGAGGTCAAATGAAAAAAGTGTGGATTAATTTAACTGGTGAATTAAAAAAGACTTATTATGACGAAGATGGAAACTTACAATTTGAGGAAGAATATTTAGAAGAAATAATTGAAAACAAGAAAATGGTGACTTAGTGGCTAATGTCTCAGAACAACCATTAATAAAAATACTAGAAAAATTACTTGAAAAAAACCAAGAAAATTCTAAAGAAAAAAATTTAGGAAAACTCGCTAAAGAATTCACAATTGAAAAATACGACGGTGAAAATTCAAACGCGAATCAATGGATAGCTGATTTCGAAAAAGAATGTGGACGGTTTGAGATAACAAAAGATAAAAAAAAATTGAGATTTTTAAAACAAACTAAATCTTAAAAATAATTTATATTATAAGAAAGCAAAAAATAAAGAAAAAATTATAATAACAGAAGGATTCAGTGAAAAACTAATAAAAGACATTTTGTCATATTGGAATAAACCAAATAAAAAAAAAATTTGGCCGTATTATATAGCGGTAATATATATCAGAAAATATCAAGAAAATCTGTAAACATTGTGAAGTATGTATGAAAATAAATGAAGAGGTCATGATAAAATTGGTTTAACGGGATGGCGGAGTTGTTCGAATCGATTTTTGCTTTTTTTATCTGATTGATATCTCTTTATATTAACTATTTGGACAAATATAATGACTTGTTCGCACTAAAGCTACATTTAATTCAATCATTTTTATTAAAAAAAATCATTTATTTTTGTTATTTTTTCATGAACTTTGAATGGAAATTAAATATCAAGCTCGAGAAACCTAACCTCAAAATACTATACATTGAAAGTTTGTTCATAACTTTTTATGTTTAGTATTTTAATAAATTTTATGAGTTTTCTGCACTCAGAATTAATCTTATAAATTTTCTTTCTGTAGTGAAAGAATATGATTTGACACACCGTTTACTCATGAATTTTTAATAAAAATATTATTGGGAGGGGATAACTACAATTCCTTTTGATGTCACATCTTGGTCCCGCAAGAAAACCGTTTGAAATAGTTCCTATAGGCACAATAGGTGGGTTCGGCGGCTCACGATTAACAAAAAAATATTCACATCTATTAGTAGATCTCTTTACTAGATTCACTTACACACTAACATCAAAAACACAAAATGCGAGCGATTTCATTAAATTGACAGAAAATGTACTGAAAGATCAAGATATTCAAATACTTTTAACACATCAATACCCAGGTATAAATTCTATAAATTTCAAAAATTTTTTAGAAGAAAAAGGAGTCACAGTATGAATGAAAGACTAAACCAAACATTAGTAATAAAATAAGATGTGCAATAATCGAAGAAAAAAAGAAAATACGCATGGACAACTAAAACACATAAATGCGTAAATCAATATAATGAAACTGAACACACGGTAGCAAATTTTGCTCCAAAATACTTTGTGACGTGGTTTTACGTCCTAAGAAATTTTCATAATTTTTTTTAATCAATTTTTTTTAAGTGAATAATAGATCTGATGGCGCCTATAAAAATCTTAAACTAGAATTTAAAATAAGAGTTAAAATAAAACTATTTTCCTTTTCATGTAAACTGTAATGGAGAGGAATTCAAAATGTAATTCAAATCTTCCCGCCTAATGACAACGAAGTTGAAGAAAAGAGAACGTCAGTGGCGCCGGTTGTAAAAAAGGAAAAAAAGAAATGCGTTTAAAAGAAATGATTATTAAAATGTGAAAAGAGATTTAATTTACTATAAAATCATTAAGATTATAGGGCGTCTAAAAAGATTTATATTCGTATATCTAAATGTTATAAGTTATGTATGCCGCAAAGAAAAATATTGTTAACGCATAGTATGAGTGATTAAGAAAGAGATAGAGCGAGTAGATGCGAATAAGCCGGTAGTAAGTAAATGCGCGCCGTATGTGTATATTCAAAAGAACAGAGGTTTTCAACTACATTTAGAGTCACAATTGTCACAAATAATTTTGTCTTAATTTTCTTTATTTTTCTAAAGTGATTTGCGAATAAATCATTGAACGAATTAAAAGATGTACAATTGAGCGCCCGGAAATTTTTTAATTTGTTAACTATAACAAGCGCCGTGATTGGCCCGTCAAGATTTTCGTGTGTGGTCAAGTTTAAGAAAGTGCGGGCCCGGCGTCAGTGTGGAGAGAGTATCGAGTGAGATCGGACGTGTGTCGCGAGTACTTAATGAAACAAAGAGCCCTTTGTGAGAAAAAAAGCGTGTTGAAAGGAAAGTCGTGTAGAGTCAAATAGAGAATTTGTACGTTAGATAGATAGATGGATACTATTTATTGTATATCATATCATTATACAAAAGGCGTGTAATACAATTCATAAATATAATAATAAATATTGCACATAAACAATATATAAATATAAAAATATTACACATAAAACAATGTATAAATATAAAATATTGCACATAAAACAATGTATAAATACAAAATATTGCAATTGATATCACAGTCAGTTACTAAACCTAATAATACTGAATAAGTAAGTCACAACAAAAGAAGTGATATCACAGATACGAAAAAATAGTAAAATACATGCAATCCTATAAATTAAAAGTCAGTCATACAATATCTATCAGTCATAGTATATAAAAATTTTTATTTAAAATACAAAATGAAAAATGATAAATAATGCAATAAAATAATAAAGCGTATGCAGTAGCACAAAAACGCAGTCAAAATAATAAAAACAAGTAAAGCATTCACTCACTAACCATTCAGCCAATAAATACAATCACACCTTAAAAGAGTACATATACGGGACGTCACATTATAATAAATTAACATATAAATAAAAAATAAAATTTAGTTTATTCGAGGTCGAGCAAGTACCCCCTCAGAGCCGACTTAAACCTGCTGAGCGATGGAAGATTCTTTATATCAGCAGGCAGGGAGTTCCCAAAATGCGCACCCTGAACTTGAAAGGAATTCCTTCCAGTCTCAGCACGCATGAAGGGCACCGCGAAATCCTTAATCCCTCCCCTAGTGGCTATCCTAGGTACATATTTAGTGAAAAGAACCACTAGATACTCGGGAGTATTCATGCGCACGATTTTGTACATAAGTACAGCCATAAAATACTGTCTCCTCGCATCAGTACGCAGCCAACCCAACGCAGCTCTATGAGGAGAGATATGATCGCCCATTCTCACGCCTAATACATATCTCACACATGAATTTTGTAGTCTTTGTCATCATCTTTTCAACTCCTGTGAGGCATTGAGCAGAACTACTGAGTAGTAATCGAGATGTGGAAACAGCAGGGCGGTTGCGAGTTGTTTACGCAGAGCCTCAGTGGTATACCGACGAAAAAACCGTAAGCCATACATAGTTCTATTAAACTTCTTAGTCAGCATATTAATATGTGGCTCCCATGATAGCTTAAAGTCAAGCACAACACCAAGGCTCGTAACGTTAAAAGAAAAGAAAAATTGAATTCTTTTTTTTTGTCTATTAGTGCCATAAAAGGAGAGTTTTAATTTTAAATTTCATTTACGGTCGTTGTTCTTTTATGAAAATTGAGTGAGAGAATTCTAATTGCCATATATAAGTGTATAATTTCTGGGTATTAATGTAATATTATTAGAGTCGAACGTTATCAATTCGTATTGGGGCCGTAACGTAAAAGAAAATCTAGCGATAAAGAATTAATCAAATTTATCGAACAGTGAGAAAAATAGTGGCGCCTTTATTGGTAGTGCCGTTATACAACGTTAACAGACGATCTCACATTTAACCAAACCTACGCCGCACCCTTTCTATCAACTTCATCGCCGTAGCGCCAGCCTGTGTCCAGGAAGCCAGCGAAGACAAGCCGAGAGCAAGCAGAGATAGAAAAAGGAGAATAGAGAGAGAGAGAGAGAGGGTATAAAAAAGGTATAAAGTGTATTAATTGCGTTATCTGTATGTACTTGCATAACGTAACATTTTCTTAAACTTTGCGATCGCGTGTAAATTTCTGTCTTTTTATTTGTCGTCGTTAAATCATTTTTTTTGTGCTTTGTTCTAAGAATTTTGTGTGAATTTTATCTGCTTATATATATTTGCGAGTAAAGTTTAAATTAAAAATTTTGTACAATTCTTTCAATTAGAATATATAGATATACTTATTTATAATTATTAGTTTTCCGTAACTGCATGAAATTGAAATCATTTCAGCGAGAAAAAAAATAAAAAGTGAAATTAAAATTTGTGAATTTGTGCCATTCCGAAGTAACAAAAAAATCTTCGCGGAATTTCACATAAAAGCTCTAACGTACGCCGAGTTCCGCGAAGAGAGCCCCTGTTGCCAGCGAAAAGGGGGAGAGGTAAAGCCTCAAACATAAGAAAGAGTATAGAGTCAGCGCGCTTGCTTGCCGTCAGGAAAGTTGAAACCATGCGTCTTTCTATAAAGTGTAGTAGAGTCGCTAATAAAGAACGTGTGTGAGTGAGATAGAGAAAGAGAATAATTATTTTTTTTTAGTTGCGCCACAAGTGTCGTTAAGAATAAAATAATTTTTTTTCTATTTGTTATTAGATTAGTAGCGATGAATTTATTATATACGAATGTGTGTGTGAGAAAATTCAAATAGAGTTTTTTTTAGCCATTGTGAAAATTATTAAATTTCAAGTAAATAGTTTTTTTATTGTTTAATTAAAGACGTTCATTCTTTTAACTAGTGAAATCGTATACAGTGTTTCATCCAAATACCCCTTTTAAATAATTTTTCATTGTAGAAAAATTTTAATACATTTTCTTAACTGTTGCGCCTAAATCTTGGGCCCTTGAAACCCGAACAAGGGTTACAATTTTTTAAAGGATCCCCTCTGTAGATCTCTCATAAAAGTAAGATTTAAATATAAATAAATAAATTCGACGTTTTCGGGAATAGTTGGATGTCCGGCTATTTATCACGTCGCAGCTTATTAAATCACGAAGATGCATCAGTATTACCTGAAGTACTAAAAAATAATAAGAATAATAATCAACTTAAAGACGATTAATAGATTTAATTTAAAAATAGTACAAAATATCATGAATACAACTAAAAAATATATGACAAAAATAAAAAAGAATATGACTTCAATGCTGGAGACTCAGTATACATTGAAAATGGTAACCGAATGAATCGGAAGAAATTTGATGAATTAAGGATCGGACCATACAAAATTATGAAGAAAATATCAAACTCTATGTATAAAGTTGACATAGGGCCCAAAAAGTTAAGGTCAAAGGTTCTAGCCTATTAAGAGGTTTAAAATTGCCTCTACCGGAAACTTAAAAAATAATAATGCTATCTTTTTCTACATTAAAAAATACCCACACAAAAAAATTTTCAGCTTTTTTTAATGAAGCATAACCTCAAAATTAATTGAAACGTGTTTAATCATTTTTTGGCCATATATCGGCTTCTAGTGGACAAAAAATGCGTTTTTTTTTTAAATTGTAGGTTTTTGAAAGCTCTACAACTTGACATGGGTAAAAAATAGTTTCGGCGCAAAATTCAAATTTTATAAGCATTTGAAATTTTTAAAGTTCAATTAAAAAAAAACTAAGACAACAGAAATAACCAAAAGAAAATATGTTGTTTTCCAACCAAAAAACTGTGACCATGAATTTTTTCAGATTCTTAGAAATAGTGCAATGGCCTACAAAAGCTGCGATGCCAAAAGTGGCAGAGTCAGAGAGGGAAATTCAAAAATGTATTAAAAAAAAGTATTAAAATAAATTGATAGGATATTTCAATTTAGGGGCGAGGTTGTTAATAGTTTTAACTACGTAGACACAGCAAAGAGTCACACACAAATTGTATTTAAAGTATTTATTGTTTTAACAATACACTCCCTTTACAAAGCACACTCGTATAAACACCAAGAATACAGATCTACGCTAATAAAGTCTGGAGGCTCTACGATGTGTCGCTCAACAAGGACTGACAGACCGACCGACGCATATACAGAGAGAGAGAAGCTAAGAGGGCGCCTCTGCCCACGGCAGCCTTCACAAAAACCCAAACGTAAAATATGCGCACACTCTTGACACTCCCTCCCGCATATTTAAAGAAAATTAAAAGAAAACCTCTGACCGACCATCACTCCCAATTACTTCTTCAAATTTTTACTTCCTGTAACAGAGAAACAATTTATAGATTATATAAAAACATTTTATATATTTAAGATTAATTTCATCAATTTAGCGTGCAACTCGAACGATAAGGGCTTAGTCAATACATCCGCTATTTGCTCTTTCGAAGCTAACCAATTTACTTTAACCAGATCTCTCGTGACACATTCTCGAACGTAATGCTCCTTGATCTCAGTCATATGTCTCAATTTTTCTCCTCCTCCAGTTTTAACACTTGCTTCCGCAGCTCGATTACCACACCATAAAGCCATGGGTGTGAACTCGTCCTTGAGAAATCTTTTTAAAGAGTTATATAAAGAAATGAGCTCCTGACAGCAGTCGCTCATGGCTACGTATTCAGCCTGACAAGTTGATAGAGCAACATACTGCTGTTTCTTCGTTCTCCAAGCTACGGTGTCTCCATACAGCTTTATGACGTACCCACTCGTTGTCAGAGATCCTTTACAGTCTCCAAAACTCGCATCTGAAAAGCCTTGCAAAGAGTCACCTTTACCAAAGTAATTTAAGCCTATATTTTTTTGTGCCTTTCAGATATCTGAAGACTCGTTCTAACATTTTCCATTCCTTTTCAGATGGGTTGATTTGATGTCGACTGAGAACATTCACTGCGTAAGCAATGTCCGGTCTGCAAGTGTTAGCCAAGTAGAGCAAAGTACCAACAGCCTCTCGATAAGGTCGATTTGAACTATTTTCTGTGTTTATAATTGTGTTCAAATCCTCGTTTTCTTCGTGATCTTTTCTATCTCTGTTGGCTATTTGATTTGTGACCATAGGAGTCCTTTGAGGATGTTCCTTATCGAATCCAAACTTAATCAGCATCTTATCAATGTATTTCTCTTGTTTGATACTCAGATTCTTCTTTTCTCGATTTCTGTATATCTCAAGTCCTAGAAATACTTTAGGTTCTCCGATGATCGTCATTTCAAACTCCTTCATTAATTTTTGCTTTATCTCGTTCAATTTTCCTATGTCGTTACTGACCAGCATCACATCGTCTACATAAAGCACAAGAATTAAAAGTCTGTTGTTTTCGCACCAAGTAAATAGACATGGCTCATCGTCATAGGTTTTTAAATTAAGTTTGAGAGCGGTTGCACGAAATCTTTCGTTCCAGCACTTGGGACTGACTTTCAGTCCGTATAAAACTTTTTCAAGTTTACACACTTTGTCTCGTCTCGTTTCTGCTGTGCAGTTTACTCCATCAGGAATCTCCATGTAAACTTCATTATTGAGAATGCCATTCAAGAACGCTGTTTTAACATCCATTTGACAGATGTCCATATTAAATCGATTTGCGATGGCTAGCACAGATCTAATTAAGGGCAGACGTGAAACTGGTGCGTAAGTTTCCTGCAGGTCATAAACATTCCTATCTTTAAAACCTCTGATAACAAGCCTAGCCTTGTATTTTGTGTTACCATCTGGGTCCTCCTTTTTCCTCAGAACCCATCTAGAATCAATGATGTTGGGTTTCTTTCCATTTCTCGTCTCTGGTCTATCAACTGTTCTCCAAACGTTGTTTTTATGAATGGAATTTAATTCGTCCTCGATAGCCTCCTTCCATCGTTGTTTATCAGTTGATGACATGGCTTCTTGATACGTGGCAGGGTCTCCATTTAGTTTAGCAATCAAAGCTGTAGTAGTTTCTTCAGTTAAAATTTCTTCATTAGTGATATTTTCCTTCACTTTCCTTGGACGACCTCTTCCTCTTTTAGGCACTCGCTCCGTTCTCGTTGTCTGATTCTCCTTTTCATTCTCGAATTCAGTAAACCATGTATCACGATTTACCTCGCTGTCCAGTGTCTCCCAGTTATTTAGTTCTCTACGTTTATACTTATCAGCAAAGACTAGCTTCTCGTTGAACCTGACGTCTCGACTCTCGTAGAACTTTCCTTCTTCAGGTTTGAACAAAACGTAGCCTGTTTCCTTGTATCAATCTAAGACAGTTCTACTTCCAATACCTCGAAATTTAGGACCAGTTTTCCTTTGCACCTTGATGTAAGCTAGGCAGCCAAACCGTTTCAGTTGAGTGATGTCTATCTTGTGATAAGGAGCAAATTTCTCTAACGGTGACATCATATCATTTGAAGCATGTGGCAATCTGTTATATGCGAACACAGCAGATCCCAGAGCCACATTGCCCATGCTTTCCGATATTTTAAAATTATAATCCTTGATATATTTATAAGTTCTCTGTAACTCCTTAAATCATTTAAGAAAAATGTCTTATCCATATCAAATCATCGTTCTTCTGTTAAGAGAAGTTATCTCGATATTCTCTGCAGACATGATTTCAAAATCTATCCTTTTAATTTCTATTGCCTCCTTTATAACACTTATTATTTTCACTATAGTGTCATTGAAATTTGAGTATAACTTAGCGCTTACGCATCTATACTCATTTCCTACAATTTTTATTATTTTCACTCATTTCTTCTTTATCTCTTGTAATTAAGTATGTTGTAGTTTGTTAAGATTGTATACTTATTATCAATCTTTTCTCCGAACGCAAATTCTATTAATCCATAGAATTTTATATTTGTACTCCAGTAATAAACATTTTATTTGACACATGACCACGTACATATCAATTGTCTCGTTATTTAAATATATACACAAGTACTGGTCCGTAAACTTTGACTTATGTAATAAATTATCTGTAGAGCATCTGCATAAAGGTATTATCTGATAAGATAAATTTTATATTGGTCAGCAGTGCCTAAACTCGTATTTACTCCCTCCGATCCTAAGTTCACGATGTTGTTTTGTTAACAAACTTAATCTCGTGAATATTCTCGTTAGAAATTTAAAATTAATTACAAACTCGTTAATTAATATCTCACATCAGAGTCAGCGAGAATTTTGACTTAATTTAAAACAGTCATTGATTATTTTCACGTTGTTTTAAATCGATTTTAATTTCAAGATCTTAAACTCAATTTTTTTTCTTTTTGATTTTAAGTTTTCATCGTTTCCATTGTAAGTCTTTTCTCTTACTCTTGGCTCCTAATTTTAAATCGTTAATATTTTTCTTAGTATTTCTCGTTTTGCTAAATCTCGTGATGTTTCTACTTTTGTTATTAAATTTAACTCGTTTCATTGAAATTTCGTTACTCGTTTTACTTATCCTCCCTTTAATAATTTTCAAGAATTAATTAACAATGTTGCGTTAACAATTTCATTTAAATTTATTTTTATATTTTCTTTATTTTTCTCGTCTTTTACGTTTTGAATAATCCTTTTCTGTATAATTGGTCATCCAGTTGCTCTTGTAACACAATGAAAATTGTTAACTAATTACTGTATACATATAAGTATCAACTATGAAAATCGATAGAATCTAAGTCCTTTAATCTGTAGTCTTAGCTGCTGTTACGTTGCTCGTCATGCATTCCAATCAGTTTTTGGTATTTCCGATATATTTATCAACTAGCCATTTTACCTTTGATACTTATTTTAATTCCTTTTTGACTTGTAAAATTAATCCAAAATATACTCGTTAATTTCTTTCTCAGATTATATAGTGAACTATAAAATTATTTCTTTATAATCGCTGAAAAAGCATTTCTTTTTCATAATCCTATTTCTTCATTTATTTTAAAAACTCCTTATGGTAATCAGTGTCTATGTAGTTAATAATAATATCTCATGTTCGAACTGTATGATTTTCTACGACACTCTCCTTTAAATTATTTTTGAGCCGATGAGCCCATGTATCGATATAAGATGATACATGAAATAATGTATTTCCATTAATTTGATCAATTGAAAATTAATTCTTATTGATCTCATCGATCTTATTGATCAATTCACGAGAACAGATCTATTGATCAATTTTTGTTTTAAAAAAAGACTCCTTTAATTGTACTATAACGTTACAAGAATCTTACGTTAAGTTACTCTCGTTAAAGACTTTTATTCTGCTAGCACAAGCAGAGTTGTTTTCGATTTTTCAACTCGTTTAGTATCGATCTCCATAGAATTACAATAAATCGTACTAAATCAAACTCGGTTATCTCGTTATCAGATTTTCAATACTATTCTTATTTATGAAAGTATTTCATAAGAATTTATTATCAAATACGTCAATCTGAATTTTCAAGTTTTTGGACTCGTTATACATAGTTGCCTTTGTTTTCTCCGCCTCCTTGCGACCAGCCTCAATTTAGTTCAATTTTAGATTACGACTTCTTTGCAGATGCCTCCTTTTGGAATACATAAACTTGAACCATGAAGGTGGCCATTTGATCCTTGATTTCTACAAAAGAATCGAAAATAAGACAGTTTTCATCGTTAATATTAACTTCGTTATGCACTCGTTTAGACAATGTTTCATTTTCATTTAAGAGAACTTCGAATTTGATAATGACAATTTTCTATATATATTAAATTTCAATTTCTGTGGATCCTTTTAACATAGAAATAGTTGCCTGATTTATATCTTAGTTTACAATTAAAAACTGGTTATATACATCGTTTACCTTTTGGTCTTCGTTTCTCTTTGCGTCGTTGTTTGGTCTCGTTTTACTCCTTTATTCTCTCGTTCCGTTCTTCGTTCTATTCTTCATTTTCTCGTATCATTCCTCGTTCAATTCCTCATTTTCTCGTATCGCAGCTGCGTCTCGTTTTGAATAGGTCACGGCAGTAAGATACATAGAATGACAGACCCTTTTCTCGTTCCTAGGTAATTTCTCTCGTAAGTGCTAACATCTACTCGTTAGGTATGAACTTCTTTCCTGTCAATCAGTTATACAGTTAGAAATTCAGATATCACTGAACACAAGTACTATCTAAATTTAAACTGAAACTAAAATTTATTTAACTATGTATTCGTTATTCATCGTATTTAGCATAACTCTATTTAATAAATTTCACTGTCAAGACTCTGACATGCTGAACGCAAGCTTGTCAAACTCAGAACAGTTGAGATTTTTATTTGCATTATAAAGATTCTGATACGTTGGACACAAACATTATCAGTCTTTAAATGGTTGTAATTTTTAATTTCGTTGTTAAGATTCTAATATGCGGAACACTAGTATGATCAGTATCAAAACAACTGCAATTAAGTTAATTGTTAAGATTCTGGCATACCGAACACAAGTATGCAGTTTCAAAACGATCAAGATGATTGCTAATTTTAATTTTAATATAACAAACTCGAACTCGGTTACATTTCGTTTTAAAGTGGGCGCTGTTATATATTTTAATGATTTAAGCATAATTGCTTAAGTGTGTAAATTAAAATTATTTACAGCGCCACTGCCGACCTTTATGTTAACATTTCTATTTTTAAAAATCACGTGAAAATATTATTTTAATTTTTATTTAATTCAGTTATATGTATATGAAATACATATTATGAAATAAAAAATACTTGTATATAATGTATTTACAAATATGTACACATGTACTTAAGGTTTAGACTTGGCCAGAGTTCATCGTAAATATTGCTTTTTCGTTCTCGTCTGAGCAACGATTTTCTCGTTACTGCCATACTACTCCTTAGATTAAACAAAACTTCTAATAAAAGATTTTTATGTCTCGTTCTCGTTCTGTATATGAATTTAATAATTATTCATTTACATTTATGTGTATACATATACACGCATATATACGTATACATATGTATACTCGTACGTAAGTTCATATCTCGTATTCATTTACTGCTTATATTCGTGTCTGTACACATATAAGTTACAAACTCCTCGTATATACGTATATACTCGTCGCTCTCATATAAGTAACATAGTTATAGATTTATTTTGCACTGGTTTATTTTAATTTAATTTATTTCACCACTCTATTTGTAATTTAATTTATTTTATATTAAATTTGGCATGCATTATTATTTAGACCTCGTTTGATTATATGTTTGTGCGTTTTTATATGCTATATGGCGTCCCATAACTATCATACAGCACACATATACAACTCATTCCTTACATCCCTCTCGTTCATCGTTATAGTCTCCATTTGCATTTCTTGTTTCTCGTTTCTTACTCGTGGCGACAAGTTCGTCGTGGCATCGTTCATTGCGAGCTTCTCTTTATGCGCCATCTTTCTTTCACGCGTGCGTTTCTCGTTCCTCGTTTCTCGTACAAGCACGACATCGTTCCCGCGCGTGCTTGACGCCTCGCGCCATCTTTGCACTGTTCTTCTTTATCTATCTCTTTCTGTCTCTTTCCTTGATCGACGCAAATCCGCCATGTTGATTTGCCTCGAAACAAAGAATTTAGAGAGAACGTCAATTTCGAAAAAACCCAATTGACATCTCAGTTCCAATTTTAATACGAACTTCGTTTTGCTAACAATCATTTTTGATTTACGTATACATATACACATGTGCATGCACATCCATACATATACCAATGCACATGTGTGTCACGCTTATGGCTCTCTTCATTCCATGACACCGAGAACCGCGCACTAATTGTTTTACGCTTTCTCTTAGCAAAAAACTCCTCTTAGCAAAAAACTCCACCTCGCTCTCCTCTCTCGTATATAATGCATTTTTTCTTTTAATTTCTTACCTCGCTCCATCTCCCCTGTTGCCGGGCTTTGCGCAGTTGAAGCTTGCTGGGCTTCCATAACCTGATAGGATATTTCAATTTAGGGGCGAGGTTGTTAATAGTTTTAACTACGTAGACACAGCAAAGAGTCACACACAAATTGTATTTAAAGTATTTATTGTTTTAACAATACACTCCCTTTACAAAGCACACTCGTATAAAACACCAAGAATACAGATCTACGCTAATAAAGTCTGGAGGCTCTACGATGTGTCGCTCAACAAGGACTGACAGACCGACCGACGCATATACAGAGAGAGAGAAGCTAAGAGGGCGCTTCTGCCCACGGCAGCCTTCACAAAAACCCAAACGTAAAATATGCGCACACTCTTGACATAAATAGTTTTCAAAATTTGATAATTAATAAATAATTCTAAAAAACAAAGTTATTATAACAAAATAATTTTTTTTCTATTTTGTTATAGTAACTTTGTTTTTTAGAATTATTTATTAATTATCAAATTTTGAAAACTATTTATTTTAATACTTTTTTTCACACATTTTTTAATTTCCCTCTCTGACTCTGCCACTTTCGGCATCGCTGTACAAAAGCAAAAAACCACTTTTAGTTCGATTTTTGGGCATTTTTACCTACTTTCAGTACACTAAATGTGATTATAGTATCTCAAATACCCCGGAATTATTTTCTATACATAATCATTAAAAATTGGGTGAAAAAACCTTCAATTTTAGCCTTAAATATGTCTGATAAATGCCCTAAAACCGAAGGTATGCTCATTTACAGTTACGAAATTGAAGTATTAAATTAGTGAATCGTAAATAGTATGCATTTGTAGTATTAAATTCAAGTAAGCATAATTTGGTTTTCTTATTAAATCTATTTTCGATTGAATCGGAAGATACTTACGTTGTGTTTAGTAGAATCATCAGGATCAAAGATTTAATGCATCAATAGCGATATCTGGAACTAATTTTCATGAATCCTAATCTTGGAAAATGTTCCATTGTTTAATTCATTATTTTGTAATCGAATATTTTTACAATTTCAAAAAGATGAATCATTCATCAACATATATTAATATATTTAATTTTTTTAACAAGAATGATACTGTACTAGAATCATGTGAAATTGAAAACATTGTTCATAAAGTAATAAGTGAACAAAATAAATACGCTTACTTTCGCTTTTGAACAATCAAATAAGATTTTTTTTTTAATATCTTTGATTAATTTACATGAATCTAATTATCAAAATAAAATTAAAAAATTCCATAAAGATAGTATTATTAATTTTTAAGAATGAATAATTAATCATTTTTAGGAATGTATTTTCAAGTAATATACTGGAAAAATGAATTTAATTACTAATAAAATTTTATTTTATTTCGTTTGTACACTAACACCTATAAAATAAAAAATCTTACAATCGTAGTTTGATTGATATGGAAATTAATAAACAAGAATTTTTTCAGGAAATTAAAAAACTTTTTCTTTTATTGCATAGTTATTGTTTAGTCATCATCACCATCTATCTCGGTAACTGGTACAAAACCTTCGATTTCAAAAATTTTGCTTAATTTTGCAGCTGGTCTTATTTTTTTAGAAATGTATCTACCATAAGATGAATAATATATAACTGCTGCTACATGTGAGCAGGAACCAATTGTTCTTAAGCCATTCGTACATTCACAACAGTATCGCCGAATACTGCTATAACCAATCGAATCCGGATTATACTCAATATAACAATTGTAAGTTTTGCTGCTTATGTACCGGGAGCGAACTTGTATCTTGATTATATTATTTTTTCCTTTGCAATATTGTAAATGTATCTCATCATTTTCACCCAGCATTTCTGCTAAATAAGAAATAGCCTGCTGCATTTGGTAAGTATCAGTAAAAAATATTATTAATAATTTCCTAGTAATGATAATTTAATATTAAGAGGGGGTACAGGTAAAATCTTGTTTTCTCATATGAAAATGATTTTTGTGGGAAATTGTGTAAAACTGTGAATAACTATAATAAACTACCGTAATTCAGACATTAGAAACAGCTAATAATAGTTAATAATAGTTAATAATAGTTAATAATAGTTAATAATAGTTATGAATGCTAAATAACAATGATTAACTGAAAGTAATGATTATTAATGGTTATTCATAGTTACTCACATTTATACACTTTTCTATACATTTATTAACAGTTACTCACATTTTCCACAATTTTAGAATTGGTGAATAATTTATTATTATTTATACTCATTTATAGTTATTTATTGTTTATAGTTATTTAATTAGTTACAATGAATTATAGTTATTAACACTTTCTTACAGATATTTACAGTTTTTTACATTTATCAACCAGTTTTTCACATTTTTTCACATTTATACACAGTTATTAAGAGTTATTCACAGAAATTATATCTGTATGGATTTCAATAAAAAATTACGATTTTTATTTTTGCTTTCTCATAGAGAAAGCATTGTATCGGTGAAAAAAATTTTTTTCTATTTTTTCATTAATTTGTACATATTTGAACTCAGTGAGTCGAAAAAAGTGGTTTCCAGAAAATGTCTGTATGTATGTGTGTGTGTGTGTGTGTGTGTGGATGTATGAATTCAGTTAGTAAGCTGTATCTCGAGAACTACTCGATGGATTTACTTCTAATTTTGCATGGAATTTAGTTTTGTGATTAACTTGCTGGGAAGCTATTGATAATTTGGTTCTTCCACCGTAGTTTTCATTTTAAAGTTTTTTTAAAAAATAAAAAAAAAATTCGATTTTTCGTTTTTTGGTTTTTTTTTGTTTACTACTCGATGAATTTGCTTCAAAATTTGCATGGAATTTATTTCTGATTGCCCGGATAAAATAAATTTTTAAAAACTGATTTTCTTAGCTCAGTTTTAATTTTAGAGCATTTTGAAATTTTTGAAAAAAATGTTTCTATTTATTAAGCCAATAAAATCTTAAAAACTACTCGATGGATTTACTTCAAATTTTCCATACAATTCAATTTTTTGATGAACTGGTGCGGAAGCTATTGGGAATTGGTTTTCTTAGCGCAGTTTTTTTTTAGAATCATTTTAAGAATTTTTAAAAAATTTCGATTTTTCATTTTTTTTGTATTTTACGTAAACTACTCGAAGAATTTGTTCGAAAATTTGTATGGAACTTTATTTCGACTGCCAAAATTATTAAAAATTTTGTAAACTAATTTTCTTAGCGCACTTTTAATTTTAGAGCATTTTTAAAATTTTTTAAAAAATTTTTATTTTTAATTTTTTTTTATTTTACGAAAACCATTCGATTGATTTGCTCCAAAATTTGTATGCAATTAATTCGCTACTATCTGAAGAAAACAAGCTTTGGAATACTAATTTTCTCAGCGCAGTTTTAATTTTAGAACACTTTGAAAATTTTCAAAAAAATTTTTATTTTTCATTTATTTTCTTTTTGCGTTAACCATACTATAAATTTTCTCCAAAATTTTCATACAATTAATTCGCTATTGTCTGAAAAAATAAGCTTTTGGAAACTAATTTTCTTAGCGTGGTTACAATTTTAGAGAATTTTAAAGATTTAAAAAAAAATATCGATTCTTCTTTTCTTATTTTTTTTTATTCTACGTAAAGTACTCGATAGATTTGTTCTAAAAATTACAGGGAAATTATTTGCGACTGCCAAAAGAAGGGAAATTTTCAAAAATTGATTTTCATAGCGTAGTTTTAATTTTAGAGCATTTTTAAAATTTTAAAAAGAAATTTTGAAAAGAAAATGTTATTTATTTAACCAGTTAGATCTCGAAAATTACTCTATGGATTTGCTTCAAATTTTGTATACCATCTATGTTTTTGTATAACTAGGCGGGAAGCTATAGAAAATTAAGATTCATAGTGTATTTTTTTTATTATAGAGCCATTTTAAGAATTTGAAAAAATTTTCGATTTTTAATTTTTTTTTTTGTATTTTACGTAAGTTAATTGATGAGTTTGCTTTGAGATTTCCATGGGAATAATTTGCATCTGCCAAAAGAAGGATAACTTTTATAAACCGATCTTTTTAGCGTAGTTTCTTTTTTAGAAAATTTTAAAAATTTTCTTAAAAAATTTTCATATTTCAGTATTTTTCCATTTTACGTAAAGTACTTGATAGAATTACTCTAAAATTTGTATACAAGTTATTTGCTACTGTCTTTATAAACCAAGTTTTAAATAAATAATTTTATTAGCGTAGCTTTTTGATCACTTCTTTTGTTTTCTGAGTTACTCTTGAAAATTTATAATAGTACTACTGAATTTAATTACCGTTACTAAAATTGACTACTTGGATTTACCAAGCTTAGTCGTGATAAAAAGATATCCACAAGATAACAAAAATAATAAATTCGAACCTATGTATAAGGCTAGCTAAAGTCAACAAAATTAAACACTTTAAAAGCTAACATTTAACCCAAACAAAATGTTGAAAAGGCAATCAACTAGCATATATATTCAAAATTTATAAAGTACAAAATGAATAAATATTAATGATGGACAATTTTTTTTTATATTAAAATCACATTTAAATAAATATAAAAAAATAATGAAACTCAAAGAGCTCTATGAGAAAGCATTCCGCCAAAGCACTTGGCAGCGTTTTTATTTTTGACTCATAAAAACTACAACAAAATCCATGCGTGATGTTATTCAAAATAATTTGAAAAATCAATAAAAAAATTTTCAACACTAAATATTAAAAACTGTAGGATTAGTAATATTTAAACTGCTGCTCGGTTTAAAGGTAAATGAGGCAGCAATTAAAATACTACTAACAGTTTAATATTTCGTTCAAATGCTTACAAAATTTGAATTTTGCGCCAAAACTATTTTTTACCTACGTCAAGTTGTAGGGCTTTCAAAAACCTACAATTTGAAAAAAAACGTATTTTTCGTCCACTAGAAGCCGAGATGTCGCCAAAAAACGAAAAAACACGTTTTAATTAATTTTCAGGTTATGATTCATTAAAACGAGCTGAAAATTTTTTTAGCTTGTTTACAAAAAAATAGCAATTTAATTTTTTTAGTTTCCAACGGGGGCAAACTTGATCCTCTTAATAGGCTAGACCCTTTATTTCATATTTCGAAACTCATTCATATCAGTATTGAAACTTATTTATATTAACTTTGAACCTTTGAACTTTCTTATTCTCATTTGATTTATTTTTTTATTTTTTATTTTAACAAACAATTTATGATGCAAAATAAATAATAAATTAAATCTAATATGATACATTAATTATACATCGCGAACAATATTATTTTATCTACTTCCGCGCGACTGAATGTTCGTTCTATATTGTGGCAAGCGCAATCTACTTCATCCCTTCCTTCATCTTCTTCGGGCAGTGGTATTTGGATTAAAAGGTGTTGAGTGAGCAGCCATTCCTTAAAAGCATACGCGATCATCACTGCACAAACCGGATTCCTTGCAAATAGATGACAGTCACATTTGCAGCCACCGATGTCAATCTTCTTGAGGGTTTTTAATTTAGGACATCCAATTTCCTCCATGTTGACAATAGTTCTAGAAAAAAATAAGAATAATTAATAATGATCAAGTATACATTTATATTCATACTTACTTTCTTGGTAAAATCTCTTGTATCCACCTTTTTTTCTCAAGACCTTTGACGTATATTTTAACAGCCCTCTTTAGACTTTTTTGTAATACTTTGATTACGTCACCGTACGGAGTTGCTCTAGCTTCTCACAGAATTGCATGATACTTCTTCTCTAACCATTCGTTTACCGACTGTTCCACAGCAAGAAGTTTCTTCCACTTACAAGAAGGCTGGAAAAAGTATACCAAGGGCTTTGCATCCTTCTATACGGAAAAAATAGCGGCCTCTTTTACAACAAATAGGTTTAAGGATCTTCTGAAGCCTTGTACGTCTAATACGTATTCCATCATCTCTTAAGAGGCGGTCGGGTCTATTCGCCGCTACATATAGGGTGGCGCTGCGGTCAGGTGAGAGAAATCTATTAAATATTTTTTATACAGCTATTTACAATTTTCTGAGACGACAATATACTTTTAATGTTGTCATTTCCTCTAGCCATCTATATGTAGAATAATTATTAATACTTATCTTGTTTGAAAAGTCTGAAATATTGTTATAAAGCGAAAAATGCGATGCAACGTAGGACCGATGTAAACATGCGTGCACCTTCCCTTAGTGCGACAGAGAGAGCAATACTAAAGAATGATGTATGCTAATGTTTACGTCGGCTCTACCTCGCGCCGCATTTTTCGCTTTATAACAATATTTTAGACTTTTCAAACAAAATTAATATTAATAATTATTCTACATATATATGGCTAGAGGAAATGACAAGATTAAAAGTATATTATTGTTTCAGTAAATTTTAAATTGCTATATAAAAAATATTTTATATTTTTCTCTCACCTGACCGCAGCGCCACCAAGCGGCAAATGGTTCCGACCGCCTCTTAAGACTACTCTCTCCTTGATTTTGCTGCTAGCTCTCTGAATTGAAAAATGATTCGACAGAGCTCGTGAGCTTTCTTTTATACTTTCATCCCTTCTCTTAAGGTTTCCACCTCCATTGCATCCCTTCTCTCTGTAAGCTACCACCTCCATAGTATCCCCTCTCTTGGAGCTGCACCAATAATAACTTCTCTCTAAACTCCCACTACCATCATATCCCCTCTCTTCCAACTTCCAGCGTCATCTGAACCTACCCCACGCTTCCAAAAATAGGTATAAATGGAGGAGCTTCGCGAGCTAAAAATCATTCTTGTGCCTCAAGCTAATCGAGAAGAAAATCCTCTGATAAGTCCAAAAAGAATTTATTTTCAAAGATCTCCAGATCATCAACAAAGTGTATTACGAAGATAGAAAAATTTCCAGATAGATCTTCATAGAAGGTAAATATTACATGAGCCATTATTTTTTAAGTACATATTGCAAGAGCTAATTATTTATTTATTTACAGACGTCTTGATCATCGAACAGAGCTGTTCAACAAAGGGAAAGTCTTAAAGAGCACAACGTGAGAGGGATCTCCACAACCAATTGATAAATCTACAAGGATAAGATGCAATCCCCTGAATATTTCGCATGTACTATCAAGCTGCTTTAAGATTCGTTGGAGTATCAGAGAAATGGCCAAGCTGATATCAACGACTTGGAATCTTGGAGATGTCTGTGTACAGCTGCCATTGATGACTTACGTGCTTTGATGACTTCTCATTTATCCAATCATCATAAGAAAAAATGCCAGACTTTTATGGTTTATCTGCTCACCATCCAATCCAACCTACGAAGTCTTCTGAAAACAGGCGGTCGTGTACAGGATTCAGTCAAGAACGAGTTGCAACCTGTCAACAATCAAAAGAGCGTTCAATGGGATGACTTCCAATCAGCATTTGAGACTCGCATACGATCTGGTGTGATTTCCAACCTAGGCCATCTGGTTATCATCACATTCTAGGCTGATGCTCGAGCAGTGCTCGAGTCAAAGATCACCGATGCTCTCAAGGAATATGCAGTAATCAAAGTCAACGCTGAGCTGTCGTCAGAATATACGGTTCAGAAGGATGATTCGATAGTCGCTGAAGTCAAATATTTCAAAACGGAGAATGCTGCCATCTTCCCGACTACCGACATCATCCAATGGTTTGACAGCAACGTGAAGCAACCCATTCTTCGAGAAATGGAAGAGTTCGAGCAGAAAGGATCTGGATGGAGCCTGCAAGAGATATTGAGCCTCACTATCAACATCAATAAGCTCAACCCCATGAGAGGCAGTTCGTACATTCGACTACCGAAGTCTATCCAAAATGAAAATGCATGTATTAACGTGCAGAACAACGACGAGCAATGTTTTGAATGGACGATCTTATCTGCGCTATATCCAGCTGATCGGAATCCACAGCGTGTAAGCAAATACACAGATTACGAAGGCGTCCTCAAATTCAAAGGAAAAGATCTCCCAACTCCAGTAAAACAGGTGGCTAAATTTGAAAATTGGAACAACATCTCCGTCAACGTGTATATATTAAAGAAGTCTGGCATCAACTATTCAGTGCATCCATGTCATGTCACCTCTCTCAAAAAGGAACGTCAGGTCAATTTATTGCTTATTCAAGACGTCTACGTTGATGATGATGAAGAAGCCGGTAGCAACGACGAGGATTCACTAACCAAATTCCATTATGTGTGGATCAAGAACTTATCACGACTCGTAAGGAAACAAGTAACGAAATACGAGCATCGTTATTACATCTGCGATAGGTGTCTACATTTCTTTAATAACGAAGAGAAACTTCAGAATCACAAAGTGGACTGACAGCAGAAGAACAAACGCAGGATTCGATTGCCTTCGGAGGATGATAATATGCTGTCTTTCCATAACTTCAAGAACAAGACTAAAGTCACATTCACCATCTATGCGGAGTTCGAGTGCTTGTTAAAACCTGTGGAGGACGATGTAAAGATCTATCAACAACATCAGGCCTACAGCATCGACTACTACGTAAAGTGCAGCGTCGATGACAAAAGATCCGGCTACTTCAGCTACAGGCAAGAAGAGAAGGAAACAAAGACTCCAGCTCAATGGTTCGTGGAGAAACTTGGAGGATTAGCCGATGAATTGAATTCATTGTATACTAATCCAAAACCCATGGATCTCACTAGAGAAGAGGAAGCTGAGTTCAAAGCAGCGAGGTCTTGTCATATCTGCAACAAATCTTTTGCTCCGGCTGCTTTCAAAGTTCGGGATCACTGTCATCTTACTGAGAAATTCAGAGGAGCTGCTCACGAGGAATGCAACATCAACTTCAAAGACGCACAGTTCATCCCAGTGATATTCCACAATTTGACTAGCTACGATTTACACTTTATCATCAAGGATCTTGCTACAGCTGACAACTTCAAAGGACGAGTACAGCTGATTCCAGAGAATAAGGAGCGCTACATTCCTTTTACCAAATATGTAGAAGAAAGCAATGTGGGTTTCCGTTTCTAGACTCCTTCAGATTCATCGCATCGTCTTTGGAGAAATTGGCCTCGCACTTGGATAAATTTGATATCACAACGCAGACCTTTCACGAATTCGACGACACAGATGAGCAGATTAAGTTGCTGGTCAGAAAAGGAGTCTTCCCTTACGATTATGTAAGTTGTTTGGACAAGTTGGAAGACAAGGAGCTCCCGTCTAAAGAAGAGTTCTATAATAAACTGAACGAGAGCGACATCAACGTGAAAGGTTACGAGCACGCTAAAAACGTTTGGGAGACTCTGAAGATTAAGACGCTCGGAGAGTGTTCAGACGTCTATTTCAAAACAGATGTGCTCTTATTGGCCGACGTCTTTGAAAATTTTAGAGCAACTTGCATGGACACGTATGGATTGGATCTGGCGCATTATTATACGACTCTAGGCTTGACATGGGATGCCATGTTAAAACATACCAACATCAAGCTGGAGCTATTAACAGACATCGATATGTTCATGTTCGTAGAGAGAGGCAACAGAGGAGGAGTCAGCTAATGCTCCAGCCGTTACGCTAACAACCAGTATATGGAGGACTATAATCCAGCTGAGGAAGATAAGTACCTCATGTACTTTGACGCTAACAACCTATATGAATGGGCGATGACTCAACATCTACTATACGGAGATTTTAAGTGGGGCAACACCGATTACATCAACGAGCAGCTCGAAGTCATCTCAGAGATCTCGCATGATTCAGATATTGGATTTATTTTCGAGGTGGATCTACAATATGCTGTAGAAATTCACGATGCCCACAAGGATCTGCCTCTGTGTCCTAAGCACCAAGCGCCATCTGGTAGCAGCCAGAAAAAATTGCTGACGACTCTCCATGACAAACAACGCTATGTGATCCACTACAGAGCGCTCCAACAAGCAGTAGACAATGGACTGATCATCAAGAAAATACACAGGAAAATACATGGTACAGTTTAAACAAGATCCATGGTTGAAAGCATAAGTTGATATGAACACAGAGAAAAGACAGCAATCAAAGAATGAGTTTGAAAAACTTTTCTTCAAACTCATGATCAATGCTATCTATGGCAAGACCATGGAGAACAAGCGCAAAAGAGTGGATGTTAAGCTCGTCAACAAATGGAGTGGACGATATGGCGCAGAGGCCTTAATCGCAAGTCGCAACTATCACAGAAGATCAATATTTGACGGGAATCTTGTGGCGATTCAGCTAGCTAGGACCGAGATTAAAATAAGAAAGCCGATCTACGTGGGTCTTAGCGTATTAGACATCTCCAAGACCTTGATCTACATCTCCCACTGCGGATACATGAAGAAGGAGGTCGGCAGCAGATGTAAGTTGCTCTACGCAGACACAGATAGTCTCATCTATGATATCAAAAATGAGAACATCTACGATAGGATGAAGAAGGATATCGAGAAGTTCGATACTTCTGATTATCCTGCAAATAACCAGTTTGGACTCCCTCTGGCGAACAAGAAAATCGTAGGACTCATGAAGGATAAATGCGGAGGCAACGTCATGACCGTATTCATCGGTCTTCGTAGTAAAATGTATTCCGTCCGCATTCAAAATGAAAGGCCTATTAAGAAAGCCAAGGGAGTCCAAACGTCTGTAGTGAAGACTCGCATAGGCTTCAAGGACTATCGTAACTGTCTGCTCGATGGATCTACGATGCGATGTCATCAAAATAACATCAGATCCAAGGAGCATCGTATGCAGATAGTTACAGAGAGCAAGGTCACGTTAATTCCTCATGACGATAAGCGTCGTCTGCTTCCCAACATGAGCGACACGCTACCTTGGGGCCATTACTTAGAACTCAACGAACAGGAAGCTCTTGAGATGATAGAGGAGTGGGGAGAAAACATGGTGGGGGTAGCTCCAGAGAGGGGAAAAGCCCTTTATAAAGAGCAGTGGCAGCGACCAGAGCTCATTCAGTCGCTCGATGAGTCAGAGTACGAAAAGCCTCCTAACAAAAGACCAAGAGTTTGAAGAGCATAATATTATGTAAGTATTATAATAAAGTCTTGTATATTTATTAAAATACCATAAAATACTTTTCTCTTTTTCAAAATGGACTTTACAATGCTCAATAAGATTTGCTCCAACACTTTTCTTCCAAAGAAGAACTTGTCAGAGCTGGAGAAGGGTCAAACATATATGGTCACCATGCTGAGACAAGTCGGCACCAAATTCGGTTTGAGAGTAGTAATCACCATCAAAGAAGAATTCCAAGTCTTCTTGCCGGATCGAGTGTCTAAGGCGCCGGATAAGAACGATGAGTTGTTTAATGGATTAGCAGCTAAGGCTAACAAATACGCCTTATTTATATTGTACCATGGAGATAATAAGTTTGAATTTTGTTAATTGTAAATAAAAAATAAAATAGAAAAAATAAATAAATAAAGAGAAAGTTCATGGAGGGGAAAACGAGTCATGGGTTAGGTCTATATAGTGAATTTGTTCATTATATAAGGCTAACAAATGATGATTGTATTGGTTGTTCCTCACAGGTATAGGCGAAGGTGGGGGCCTTACCACTTTCTCTTTATTTATTTTTAGTTATCAAACTTATTGATTCAGCTATTGTGAGAAGCATCAAAACCGAGCCATTTTACATAGACTTGATTACCACGTTTCTTCAAGACTTTTTCTACAAGGTCTACATCTGGATACATTGCTTTCTGAAGTTCCTGCTCATAGAAGCCGCCAGTGATAGGCTGATCGCGATAATCTTTAAGATGGTAGGTTACTTAAGTAGTTATTAATAATATTATTATGTTCTTGGTTTAGTTGCCCTCATGACCTTAAATTCAATACCTAACATTGATGAGGGTAACAATCTATTCCATGTTGGTGAAGAAGAAATTACTTTACCGACAGCTAGTTATGAGATCGAGGACATAGAGAATTATCTTAGCGAGAAATTGACACACAAGAATATCTCAATCAGTATAAAACCTAACAATAATACTCTTCGTAGCGAAATAAAGTGCAATCAACCGATTGATTTTCGACCAAAAAATTCTATAGGATCTTTATTAGGTTTCGGTAAACGTCTTCTCGAAGCAGACGTCACTCACAGTTCGGATGTACCAGTAGCCATCTTGAAGGTCAACGCTCTACGAATAGAGTGTGACATCATCTGCGGTGGGTATATAAACGGTCAACGAGTGCACACGATACACGAGTTCTTTCCAGCAGTACCGCCAGGATATAAGATCATTGAAGTTCCTTCACTGGACATTTACCTTCCGATCGTCGTCAAGAGCATAGATCACATTCAAGTGCGCATAGTCGATCAAGACAGCATTAGAAGATCAGAAATTATCAGCATCAGATTACATTTTAAACAAGCGTAATGGGCATTGTATTTAATTACAAATTTGGAAAAGGCTATAAAAGCAGATCAAGATGGAGATCAACCATCAGTCGGCCAAGAGGAGACAAAGTGTTAACAAGGCAAAACATACAGTTTCTAAGGAGTCTTCGCGTCGTCCCTGGTGAAAATAACTTGTTCATTATTTTGTTGTTTTCAGAAAAATAGAAGAAATACTAACTAGGAGAGTGTCACACCTCCGGATCACGGATTTTGCTCAAACTTAGGGATAAGTTTTCAGATGATAAAATATGAAAAAAGCTAAAGTTATAGTCATAAATACTCAATATTTCCCTAGTTACAGGCAATTAAAGAAAATCACTAAAAAAGTTACTAGATTTTTAAACGTATATAGTTCTCTAGCGTTGATAGCTACAAGCTTGAAATCAAAGCTGAGCTTAAATCCTTTCGAAACAGTAGTTACAGCATATCAAAATATTATTTTTTCTTAAAGTTAGAGCGTAATAAGGATTGGACCTAATTTCAGCTTTTATTATTAATTAATGTTTTTAAAAGAAAAATCAGGTCTAATGTTTATCACGCTCTAACTTTAAGAAAAAATAATATTTTGATATGCTGTAACTACTAATTCGAAAGGATTTGAGCTCAGATTTAATTTTAAAAAGGTTTCAAGCTTGTAGCTATCGATGCTAAAGAACTATATGCTTTTAAAAATCTAGTAACTTTTTTAGTGATTTTCTTTAATTGCCTGTAACTAGGGAAATATTGAGTATTTATGACTATAACTTTAGCTTTTTCCATATTTTATCATCTGAAAACTTATCCCAAAGTTTGAGCAAAATCCGTGATCTGGAGGTGTGACACTCTCCTAGTAAGCATAAAGTCAGCTGTAAAGTATAACGAATCAATTGAGCATTACGAGGTACATGCTCATCAACCATACTCAGCATCCGACTACAACAACAGCGATGAGATTCGTATAGCCATTTAACATTAAGATTTGTGTCTTCTACCATCACGCAGTTTGCTGCATATTTGTAGCAGATTAGTGAAAGCCAATTGAACTGCTGTAAATTATACTAAATTAGTCAACAACGCAATCTGTTATATGTTTGAGGAAATACGCTGCGAGATCAACGCAGTAGAAATCGATAAGTGTAAGAATGTACGTTGGACTACTCTAATGAAAGGTAGGGTTTCGCTCAATCCCAGTCAAAACTTGATTATTGAGAACGCAGGGTGGCTTGATGTCGAAGAAACGCAGCAGTTGGCTAACAATGCAGGTTACTTTGACGTATCAATTCTTCTCGCTATGATTTTCGGTTTTGCTGAAGATTATCGTAAAATCGTAATCAGTGTGAAACACGAGCTCATTCTCACAAGATCAAGAAATGATTTAAACGCTGTCATACAGACAGCACCAGACCCAGCTCAGCCTACCGCGTTTGAGAATTTCAAGATTGAATTTAATAGAATAGAATGGTTCATGCCTTACGTAGTGGTATCAAGTGCGTACAAGATTCAACTGTTAAATCTTGAAGAGAAGGATAAACCAATCGATATGAGTTTTCGTAGTTGGAATTTGTACAATTATCCACTACTTCCCACAACATCTACCCACACAGCATGAAAGATTGCTGCAAGGTTTCATGAAAGTTTTGAAACTTCGCAGCAACCTTTCATGAAAGATTGCAGCAACATTTATATGTCCGCGCTAGAACCTGGTTGAAATATTTCTAAAAACCTCGCAGCAATCTTTCAGAAAACCTCGCAGCAACCTTTCATGAAAACCTCACAGCAATATTTCAGGAAATGTAACAGAAACATTTCAAGAAACCTTGCAGGAATCTTTTAGAACACCTCGCCGCAACCTTGCAGGAAACCTTGCAGCAATCTTTCAGGAAATGTAACAGAAACATTTCAAGAAACCTCACAGGAATCTTGCGGAAAAAATAGCAAAAACATTTCAAGCAACCACACAGCAATTTTTCAGAAAATCTCGCCGTAACCTTGCAGAAAACCTCGTAGCAACCTTTTATGAGATATTGCAGCAACATTTATATGTCCGCGCTAGAACTCGGTTGAAATATTTCTAAAAACCTCGCAGCAACATTTCAAGAAACCTTGCAGCAATCTTTCATGGAAGGTTTCTCGTAATATTTCATGAAATTTTTCCCAAATTTTGCCGCGAACAACGCTCATACCTTTCCGTATGGTTTCCTGCAATATTTTGTAAAATATTTCTTAAATCTTGCCAAAAGCTTGCTGCAGTAATATTTAATAGTTGGCAGAATTTTCGATCCTTGTGTAATAAAGTTTTTCTTATTCGCTTAAGTATCAATCGTTCTATCTATAAATTACTAGTTGAGCGCAATAGTATTATTATCAAAATTTGTGCACAAGAAGAAAAAATTCCTAAGCATGGTTTTTGAGAAAAGTAGAGAATATTGAAATAAAAGGTTTTGTTTATAATATTCATGCGTTCTTTACTTTTTTCAATAACAATTCGATGGATTTTTTTACCCTACGCATAAATATTTATAATAATAGCATACTTATTGCGCTCAACTTCCCGTTTACAATACAGCTACAGCAATAAATACTTCAGTAAATAACAGGAAACCAAATATAAGGCAAGAACATTGAATCTGGACTGCTCTCAGAATCTTTTATAAAAACTTACAGAATTATTGCTGAAACTGTTTATGAAAGGTTTGCTGCAATTTCATTTTGAAATTATTCATGAAACTTTGCTAATACTTTTTGTGAAACGCTTTTCTGGAATATTTTATAAAGATTGCCAAAAATATGGTAATAACCATTGGCGAAATGTATATAGCAATATTTTTTGTGATATCTTAGAAATCTTGTCAAAAACCTTGCAGAAATCTTACTGCAACTTTTAACAAAAGATACCTCGTAATATTTCATAAAATATTCATCAAATTTTGCTGGAAACCTCGTTGAAATCTTTTATAAAAGATATCTTGCCATATTTCGTAAAATGTTTTTAAAATCTTGTACGAACCTTGCTGCAACCTTTCATCAAAGGTCTCTTGCGATATTTCGTAAAATGTTCCCCAAATCTTGCTAGGAACCTCACTGAAACCTTTCATGAAAGGTTTCTTGCAATATTTCATAAAATGTTTCTAAAATCTTGCAGGAACCTCGCTGCAATCTTTCAGGAAAGGTTTCTTGCAATATTCCATGAAAAGTTCACCAAATCTTACTGGAAAACTCGCTGAAACCTTTCGTGAAAGGTTTCTTGCAATATTTCATGAAATGTTTTTAGAATCTTGCAGAAACCTCGCTGCAACCTTTCGTGAAAGGTTTCTTGCAATATTTTATAAAATGTTTCTAAAATCTTGCAGGAAGCTCGCTGCAATCTTTCATAGAAAGTTCGATGCAATATTCCATCAAAATGTTGTTTTAATCTTGCTGAAAATCCCGCTGAAACATGTAATAAAAGTTTTCTTGCAATATTTCATGAAATGTTTTTAAAGTCTTACAGAAACCAAGCTGCAACCTTTCATGAAAGGTTTCTTGCAATATTTCATGAAATGTTTCTAAAATCTTACAGAAACCTCGCTGCAACCTTTCATGAAAGGTTTCTTGCAATATTTCATGAAATGTTTCTAAAATTTTGTAGAAACCTTGCTGCAACCTTTCATGAAAGGTTTCTTGCAATATTCCATGAAAAGTTTTCTAAATCTTGCTGGAAACCTCGCTGAAACATGTCATGAAAGTTTTCTTGCAATATTTCATGAATCGTTTCTAAAATCTTGCAGAAACCTCGCTACAACCTTTTATGAAAGGTTTCTTGCAATATTTCATGAAATGTTTTATAAAACCTTGCAGAAACCTCGCTGCAACCTTTCATGAAAGGTTCCTTGCAATATTGCTTGAATTATTTTCTGTAACCTTGTAGCAAGTTTGCAGCAATATCACACTGAAATGTTTCATGAAACCTCTTAGCAATGTTAAGACAAGATTGCTGCAATCTTGTGACAATATTTCAGCACAATATTCTAGTGAAAGTTTTACTGCAATATTTCATGCTGTGTTGGTATGCATGTTTGGACCGTCAAAACTTCCAATCAGCAGGAAAAGCCACGATTCGTAATACTAGGTTTTTAAATAAATCGAAAAAGTCAGAGAACTATCAACGCGAGTCGCTTCGATCATTGCAATATCAGTAATATAAAGCTGTTTCTCAATTCTCAATACTATCCGTATGGAAATTTGAATTTAGATATCCCACATAATCAATACGTAATGTTATACGATATATACGCCAACTTTTAAAGTGCTTACTATTTTAAAGATATCGAGCCTATGCTAAAAAAGCAGCATTACATCGAGTACTTACCTTTGATCGTGATCGATTGTTCTAAACAAAACGAATCGTTAAAGAGTGCCCCTGTGGACGTTCGACTAGAATTCGAATTGAGAGGTTACTTTCCAGCCGGAACTTCTGCTTACTGCTTAATCTTACACGATCGTGTAGTTCAGTACAGCGCCACGAGCGGTAACGTACGAAAACTTGTATGAATGGTGGGGGAATCATTATAAAAATCTGACTCGTCAGTAAGAGTCTTTCATTCAGGATGGAGTACTTGGTAGATATGCAAGGTTCTAAACAGCCAGACAATGACTACATTCTCAAAGAATTGGCTACAGTTCCTCTCGAAGATGATTCCGACCCTGTTGTACTCTTATTCGAGAAGCCTTATCCTTGGCGTCGACTATCGGATAAGTATAAGAGAGAAAACATGTAGTTAGAAGAGCTTTAACATGGACTATCTTGGGATTCAGGAAATATTCCCTATACGGATGTAGTGAAATTACTCAGAGAGGCATTACACGATGCTAGTAAAGTCTTGGTTATGGGCTCCATCAAGAAAGCATGGTTAGAACGCTTCAAGTTGAAAGTTCATGATGTAGCAGAAATGGGTTTTCCACCGTTTGACAAGATCAAACTTGTCACGGTTTGCCCCCATCATAATGGAGCCTACAGAGCTAGTTGTGCGCTTCACGACGTAAGACTCATGAAAAAATTCCTCACTGAGAGTATTTCCGAGAAAATGGAGTGTGATTAACTATAAATAACAGATGATTTTCGATTTTTGATTCATTCCAAAATTGGACAGGCTTCAACAAGCATGGAAGAATATAACTCCTCTGATCAAAATTGCTCGGAGTATACACCGCTTCTTCCTGATAAAAAAAAGAATAATGTAAACTGGGAAGAATAAGAAATATTCTATTGTTACACAATCCTCATCGAAAACAGAATCATCGAATATTAAATATAAAAAATTATAATATTCAATATTCAAAATAGTAGATATGGATATAGCGCTATATAATTTATTAAAAAATTAAAAATCAAAATATTTAAATAAAAAAATATCCACATCTCGGGATATTCCCTACCTTATCGACGCTCGTGCAATTGCATAGAAATGCAATGGTGCGCCAGTATTGCAGAGGGGGCGGGGAAGTATGCTGGTATCGCAGAGGGGGCGGGGAAGTGTGCTGGCATTGCAGAGGGGGCGGGGAAGTGTGCTGGTATTGCAGAGGGGTGGAGGGCTGTGCTGCCTTTGCAGAGGGGTGGGGGCTGTGCTGGCTTTGAAGTGTGCTGGAACCGCTATTGCCTATCTACTATTCTCTTGCTTCTTTTGCTTTCTTAGTATTTTTTTCCAGTCGCCTATTTAGTGAATTTGACTTGTCGTGGCTCCAATTTTCTTCAGGTAAGATTCGTTCAAAGAATAATTCGTAAGGTATATATTTTGCGGTAGGGTGTATTGTTCTATTATAAGCAGTAATAATTGCGTATAAGCTTTTATTGTTCGAGACTGCTCCAATTATTTTTTTCGTCAAAGTCCCTATAAACCTTTCTACTATACCATTTGTTTATGGATGTAATGGAGTTGTTAGTATATATTCCATTTTATAATTTTATGATAAATTTTGAAATTCCCTTAATGTAAACGTAGCTGTATTCTCACTTATTATTTTCTTTGGTATTCCCCATTCACTTATTAAATCTCCGATAGATTGCATAGTTTGATCTAGATTTTTTAATTGGTAAACTTGAGCATATCGTGAAAGTGCTATAATAAAAAATAATTTTATTCCCTTTTCTTTAGCACGATCTATATACCATAATTCGTTGATTTCTTTCTGCATGTTTATGATAGTGCCTGGAGCCTTAAATCTGCTATTTAAATTTCTTTCCACACAGTATTCGCAAGTATCAATCTAATTTCTAACCTCTTCTGCTTTTGTTTTCCAACAATATTTACGCAGCTGGAACATAGTTTTATCAAAAGCCTAATGAGCTTCGCTATGGGCTCTATCTATTAATGTTTTCCTAGTCCTTTCACAATCCACGTGAGTTTGTGCTAGAATTTTTATTCGGATTCTTGTTGGAAAACGAGCAAGTTTTGATAGTAATTCTTAAGCCGAAGCGTCATCAAAATTTCTTAGTACTATTATTTCTCCTGTATAATTAGGGTAATAACTGCGTAAGTAATTTATTGGCAATTGTATTAACTCTTCACTTGGAGTCAGTATAATGTCTCCTTTACATACTTATCTTATTTCTATCTTTTCATGTTTACCTCTTTTGGCTGCTATAGTTTTTAAATGGTCTGTAGCATCGTAGAATTTTTTTTCTGTTAAAACCTTTGAGTTCCAATATTTGTCTCTCTGTGTATTAAGACAGTATTTCTTTTAAAACTGGTTTTATGTCTTTATTATAAGTATTGTTATACAGCGTGTTCAAAAATTAACGATATTTTTAAAGTTGATAATTTTTTCAATCAGGTAAAGGTCGTTCTTGCAGTAAATTTTTACGAGGTATCCGATGGTGATCTTGGATTTGACCTTGAACCTTATTTTCAAGGTTATTTTGAGGTCGACCTTATTTTTTTAAATGGAAACCCCTACTTTTTATAGCAGAATCGAAAAGAGCGGAAAATTTTACGTTAATACATATCCGGTTAATAATATACATTCTTAATTCTAACAACTATTTTTTTTCAATTCAAAATCTTTTTTTAATGTAAAGAAATGTTATCAATTACAACCTTAGAGCATATACTACTGGAGGCAGCTCTGAATGCACCGTGTGCGTGGTTAGGTTGGGAGAGAGAAAGATATACTAAAGTTGATAGCTATCTCTATCTCTCCGTCATGTAATAAAGGAGTAGGAAACAAAGCAAACCAATCACGTGCCGGAGAAAAAGAGATATCTGTCATCCTCAATATACCTTTCTCTTTCTCAACTTAACCACGCGCACGACGCATTCAAAGCTGCCTTCAGTAGTATATGCTCTAAAATTACAACGTTTTCTTGCACCAACAAACATTCTATTGTTAAAAAGAGATAGGTTTATCGAAGTCATAAACTAATTTGTTTAATTTAAAAATTAGGTCTTTGGATTGAAAAATTATTTGATGCGAGATATTTTCTTTATTTTTATATAAAAATTATTTTAAATAAATATTGCATTTTTTTAATAAAAATGTAATATTTATTTTAAAAAAAAAATATAGCATTGTTTTTAAGAAAGATTCACTGACCTTCAACATTATTTTTAAAGTAACTAATTTCTTAAAGTTAATAAGATATTTTTTTTAATTCGAACATTTTTTTATTTTGAAATATAATATTTTCTTAAAGAATATTTTAAGGTTTTTTTTTTATTTTAAAAAATATTTCATCAATTTAAAAATGATTTTTCTTTGACTCAAAAAAATTCATTTCTTTCCACCGTATTTCTTCTATTTAAAAACACCTTCTTTAAAGTTAAAATAACTTTTTACGCTGTGTAGTCATAAATTTTGCTCGAAACTCCGTGATAAAAGGAACATTTTCACTTACTAATTTAATATAATTTCAAAACAATGTATAATAACTATTTTTATGGTGAAAAATAAGTCTTCCTTTTTTCTAAACATTCTGCAGTTAAAAATAAAATTTTATTTCTTTAATATGAAAGGACAAAGATGAGTAAACTGCTCTAGGATAAATTTAAAACAAACGTGCCTGTTTTCTTTTAATATCTTACAAATAATACATGTTTTTGATAAACATTCATTGATTATTTTATTACTCACTAATGTCAAATTATTTTTTCCTTTAATGCTATAATATTGAAAAAATCAATAATTCATATATAAATTATATCTTTTTATTACTATTTAGTTTTTGAATAACACTAATTTTAAAATTCGTTTTATGACACCATATATAAATAGTTGAGATTTAGATTAGAACAGGACAAAAATAAATTAAATATGAGATTAGATATTGTTTTATTTTGTATGATAATTACAAAAAGAGCGTGTAAAATTACAAATGAAGTTAAAATACATAAAATACTCAAAATAGTCTAGCATATATAAAATTAAAATAGTACAGTATGATATCACAGTCATGAAACATAATAGAGGTAATAATACTGTAATAGTGAGTCAATAAATTAAATAAAAGTGATATTACATATAGAAAATTGAACACGAATAAATACACGCGAAGAGTATAAATAATATAATTGAAAATCAGTCTTAAATATCTATCAGCTTAAAGAATGACATAAAATCAAGCGTGTAAAGAGCGCAGTCGAAATATCAGCAGTATACAGTAAATTGAAATCACAGAACAAGGTTGAATGTACAGTAATATACAAGTCAAGCTAATAAAAATATAATCATTCACTCTATGCACACACATCTTACAATTACGCCAGTAAATACAATCATGACTTAAATCTTCAAAAGGTACATCACATAATAAATTATCACATATGATAAAGTCTGAAAATAATATTGTTTGAATGACCTATTATAATAAAAAATTTTTAAGGGTTTGCTTTAGACCTATACTTTATCGATTAAAAATAGTTTGAAAATAAATTTCGTTTTTCTATATGAATAAATATTATAATTGTTTGTAATCCCTAGCGGGAATATAAAATGTTTAAAAATGTTTAAAACTGTTCAAAACTGTTTGAAACTGTTTATAAGTGCGAAATTTAGGACACTTAAAACAGTGATGGACAGTTTTAAACACTTTCAAAAAGTTTTGAAAAGTTCGAAATGATACCAAACGGTGTTTAAGAGTTTTGAATTTTTTAACTTTGAAAGTGATAGATTATTTTAAATATTCAAAATATTTCAAAACAATTTTAAATCAATATGAACTATTTTTTATTATTTTGAACAGTTTTGAACAGTTTTAAATAGTTTTAAACACGTTTAAACAGTTTTAAACAGTTTCAAAAAGTTTTAAAAAGTTCGAAATGATTTCAAACAGTGTTTCATAATTTTGTATTTGTAAAAATTTTCTTATATATATGAAAATCTATATAATATATACGAGGAAATGTTCACTTAAGTTTCAAATTATTCTGTATTGTTCAAAACTGTTAAAAAATGTTTCAAACTGTTTATAACTGTTTTAAATGTCCCAAATTTCACACTCACAAACTATTTTCAACAGTTTTGAACAGTTTTAAACATTTTTAAACAGTTTTGAATAATTTTAAACTATTTCAAACAGTAATACCTATTTTATATTTCCACTGAAGAGTGGAGATATCTTCTTCTCTATTTAATTACCAGGGAGAATTTTTAATAGGTTTTTCTTGGTTTCCTAGTTTTTATTCTACAGAGAAAAATTCAAAAAAATTTTTCCAAAATTTTCCCGGGTATTAAACTGCGGTCTACTACAGCATGAGCCAAGAGCCTTAGCCCCTGCGCTATCACCGATTCTACTGATATGTTTGAACTCATTTTAAATAAATGAGAAGCGGAAGAGTGTAAATATGTATAAATTCAAAGAACAAGCCAAGAAAAATCATCCCTACTGAAAATATTGTATGAACTCTCATATGAGATCACATATGAAATCGCCGATGAAATCTCATATATATTCGTTGAATTTTGAAAATAAAATAAATATATGTTATATCTTATATCAGATTGCACTTAAATTTATTTTATTTTAAAAATTTAACGAATATACATTCGATTTCATATGCGATCTCATAGGTGATTTCATGTGACATCTCATATACAATCTCGTGTGCGATCTCATATGTGATCTCACATGGGATCTGCTATATATTTAATTCAATTTAAAAAATTAAAAAAAAATATTTATTACTTTTTTATTTTTTTTGTCTTGTTTTTTAAATTTTGACAAATTTTAACATTAGTTATATTAGTACAATCATTTTAGTTAAAATAAAGAATCCTTTGGAGCTGTTATTTTTTTATGAACTTAGATCGCAAATTGGATATCAACGTAGACAAAACTGACCTCAAAATACTATAAACTGAAAACTTTTATATAACTTTTCCGGTATAAGATTTTGGTAGATTTCTTTAGTTGTCCGGACTCAAGTTGAATCGTACTAATTTTTATCTTGAAGTGAAAAACCCGATTAAATTAACCATTTCCTCATAAACTTGGATCAAAAATATTATCAGAAGGGGAAGCTTCATCATGCTCTTAATGTATATAATAACACTAATATTTTAGCCATAAGACCCCAAGCATCTTGCCCGGGGTCAGGTGTTCTTATTTTGGCTACTTCATTTAATTTGCATTGTATTTCATGGTGTCACTTTCCAATTAAGGATCAGTTTTCGACTAACTTCACCAAACGAAAACAGCTAAAAAAGATATTTAGTTTTTACTTTTTTTTTGGCTCGGTCCTTAAATATTAATAAGTTCACACGCTTCCATTTGTCATTTGTTAAAATGAATTGATATTTACAAGTAAAAGCAATTCTGATATGTATTTTTATTAAAAATGAAGGGAATACTTTCTTTCGCTACTTTAGATCAGTAAAAAATGTCTAAAACCTTGTCTAAAACTGACCTTTAACATAACGAATAGTATATTAATAAATTATGTGTATTACCTTACTTTTAACGTTTAGACTTACATTGCATAGAAATATAATTCTTATTATGAAAACTATGTGAATAATCTGTATGGATATGATTATATGTTATGGTTTGAAATGGTATTCAAGCATGATTTAACAATTTTTTAGATTACGTTAGATTCACGACTGAATTAGGAAAACAAGCAATAAGATTGCGATAATACCCTAAAACAAAAGTAAAATCAATAATTCTTCTCTTAGAAAAACCTATATTGTTTAAATCCGTATGATACAATTGTAAACGATATGTAAAAATAATTTATCAGTATGATAAAAAAAGATATTGAGTACTAAGTCTGTGTCGGTTCATTGAAGGTAGTTTGTCATAATGTTCTAAGACATAAATAAAGTTGCAAATGTTTTTACGGCAACATGCAAATTATGTAAGAATTGGTAAGACGTGCTATGCTATAAATCTAAATTAGATGCAGCGTGCGTCATAGAAGGACACTACCTATTTATTAGAAAAACTGTCATTAATCAGTTGATCCCGAGCCTCGTATACATGATTCCGTCTGTGATCTGAAATACGTGACTCAATTTGTGAATACACAAATTCTGTATAAACCTTTGTATAGGAACTGTATCGCTCCAGATCTCACTGAAAAGTGATGGCCTTCTCGAGTGTAAAAGGAGATATGCATAATTGTAGTGACTAGTTTCTTAACTAATACTTGTAAATATCATCTAAATCTTTGTAAAAATTTCGATTGTTTTTATTATTATTTATTCGTCAAGTATAATCATGCTCGAATATAGTTTAAAACCATAATTCATAATAGAAAGCTCTAGATAACGATTGTTTTATAGGTGCAGAGTAGAATCATTCAATCGTAATTTTAGAATGTATAAAAATTAATTGAATTATAGACCCAATTTCAGATTTGATGTCTTTGACATTGATTACAACTATAAGTGTAGGAGAAAATAAATTTTTTTGCACATAAGATCTGCACATGATATCTCACGTGAGACTTTACGTGAGATATTATGTGCAGAAATTTTTTTTTTTCACACAAGATCTCACATAAGATCTCACGTGAGTTCCCATGTGAGATCGGGTATCGAGAAAAATTAAGTTTTTTGCCTACGAGATCTCACGTGAGATCTCATGTGAGATCGGGTATCGAGAAAAATTAATTTTTTTGCACATGAGATCTCACCTGAGATCTCACGTGAGATCATGTATCAGGAAAAATGAAATTTCGCGACACATGAGATCTCTCGTGGGATCTCATGTGAGTTGTCTCATGAGATATCGTTTCATTTTCAATCGTGAGAGCTCATGTAATTTTTTTCAGTAGGGATGACTTCTTAAAAATCTTTCTAGTTAAGTGGTAAAACAAAACAAACAAAAAGCATACCCTAGGTAACTTTGGACAAGGAATCCGATGGTGACCTTGGATTTGACATTCAACTTTATTTCCAAGGTTATTTCAAGATCAAGCGAGTTATTTCAAACGACGACTTTCGGGTAGTTCTCCGGGCCTACTAACAGAAAAAAGTAGCTCATTTCTGAGTAATAAATGTTCAAAATTTTTGAAGAAGGATTTTTAAAAATACAAAAACAAGGTTAATTTTTACAGTACAACATAACCTTTAATTTGACACTTGATACTTTATTAGAACTTGAATAAGAAAATTTCTATATATTTAAATGACTTGAAAATAATTACAAATATCTCTGTAGAAATTTTTCACTAAATTTTAAAAAATTTGTGTTGATTTACGTTTAAAATGAAAATAAGATAATAAAAACCGTTTTCAGCCTTATGTTTTAATATTATTTTTGTTCTGCAAGTTTAATTTCAACAAAAATTACATATCTTATAATTTTTAATATTCTTTATTTAATGTGACAAAAATTTGTATTGTGAACGACTAGTACAATAAAAAAAAACGTTATTTTTTAGTTTTTCTTGATTTATGACCTTATTAATGACCTTAGAGTATATATACCTGGAGGGAGCATGCAAAGCCAAAAAGTGTAAGGGAAAAAAGATAGAGAAAGGTAGCTCAGGATGAAGTGTTTTCTCTCTCACGCGGATTCTCATTGGCTGTTGCTTCCTCCCAGCCTGGCTATCTCATACTTGACGCTCATCCGCGCGAGAGAGAAAGCACTTCACCCTAAGCTACCTTACTCTCTCTTTTATTTTTTACACTTTTTGGCCTCCAGGTATATATGCTCTAAGTTAAGGACCGATCAGGTGCTAGATAAGTAAAATATCTTATTTTGCGTTACCCGCAAGCAATCAACACAAAAATAAAAAAATGTTTGATGAACGTTCTAAACTTTGACTACATGAAGATTAAACTATATTTATTCCATAAAAGCCTATAGCCACACTAGTACAGATAGAGCCAAACGAACGGCTGAGAGTGTGTTATCGATAAAAAATAGGTTACACGTGCTTTTGTTTCATTTTTTAATAGTTAATTAACAAATTGTTCAAACAAATTATTGCAAAATTGAGGTTTTGCTAAATCTAACAGCAGCAATCGATTCTACAGAAAGAATTACGTGGAAAATACGTATAACCGCATGTTAATATATCAATTGTTCTTTGGTAAAATTTAAATAAACAAATTAGCATATCTGTACCCCGGCTCTGTCCATGGCTAAACAATGCGGAATACCGAAAAACCAATTGCGGGATGTGTGCCATGGCTAAAAATAAAAGTTTTTCATGAAAAAACATTGTTGAAATATTTTGTTTAATAAACAATTTGTAAGCGAACAAATTGAAATAATTCGTTTATTAAACAATTTGTTAATGAACAAATTATTTCAAAAATGTTTTTTTATGAAAATCTTTTATTTTCAGCCATGGCATACATCCCATATTTTGTTTTTCGGTATCCCGCATTGCTTAGCCATGGGCAGAGTCAGGGTACAGATATGCTAATTTATTTATTTAAATTTTACCAATAAACAATTAATATTTTGACATATTGTTTTACATATTCTCTATGCAATTTTTCCTACAAAATTGATTGCCGCTGTTAGATTTCTCAATCTTGCAATAATTTGTTTAAACAATTTTTCAATTAACAATTAAAAAATTAAACAAAAAAATGCGTGTAACCTATCTGTACTGGTGTAGCTATGGGCTTTAATGGGTTAATTAATACTTAATAATGCTTTGCAATTACTTAATATGAATAAATACTAAATAATTCTTTAATCATATTGAGATCATCACAAATCAAGCAGTACACTCTTTAGGTCATTTTATGTTTTCATCAAATCTTAGAATATAGCATTTTCTTTGTGAAAATAAATCAAGTGCATAAAACTTTAAATGAAAGAATACGATCATGATAATTTTTAAAAGGGCATTTTAAAAGGTTGCAGTATATTTATCCAGCTATTTTTCTCTTATAATTAGTAATAACTCCAAGTTTTGACTTATGGCAAAGAAAAAATTGTGATAGAACTTTTGTACTGGAAAAAGGCTTACTATCCTGATTCCTGATCATGATATAATCATGATTCTAACGCTTTAGATGTCTAGCGCTTGTAAATCTGAAAATAAGACTTGGAACTTAATACGTGATCTCTTTCTATAAATGTGATGATTTCTTTATAGTTTAATAAGATTTGAAAGAACAATACATCTAATTTCGACATTTTATAAATTTACTAAATCAAGGGGTTGATAGATAATATTTTAGATCTGGTTGGTGCAGTCAAATACAATTAAATGTTACAAATCGAATATTTGAAGTGACGTTACATTTTTATTAAAATTTATTCCAGAAAACCGTGTCAAATTTAGTGATCGATAAGAAGTTGATACATGAAGGTGGACTGGTGGATATAGTGAAACATGCAGTTACTTTTCATCTTTATTTCAAGCATTTTGCAATATCTTTAAATAAAGCCTGCGCGCGTGCTTTCTGAATGTGACCTCTTTGAGAGTTCTTGTAGGGCAAGTGCGTAAACTTCTAAGTGGTCATTATTCTTACGACATATTTGAAGTTGCGGAGACCTGGCTGGGTCCGTCTCGGATGACGTCATTCAGGTCAGGGGGAACAAAGTGTTTAGACAGGACGGAAACTTGCGTGGTGGAGAAGTTGCCTTGTATATTAAGGATAATCTAAAATGCAATATTTCGGCCACTTCGGAGACGCAAACTAGTAATAATAGCGGTAAGCCGGAGGTGCCTGAATATATTTTCTGTTCTGTGCAAGTTGGCAGCTCCAAGCCCATGCTAGTTTCTGTTATTTATCGTCCTCCTGCTGTTTCGTTTATTAGAAACTCTAACTTGTTAAATGATTTAAGAAATTTTTGTTTGGACTATTCCCATAAAATTATAATGGGGGACTTGAATGTTTATCTCTTATGCCAAGTTTTTTAGTAAGCTGTCGGCTAAGCCTTCGTTACAGTTGGTCTAGATCGGTGCTACGCATCATACTCCGACGTCTCACACATGGATTGACCTGATCTTTGTCGATGACAACGACGTGGTGCTTGATGCACGGAACCTACCGGCGAGCTTTCACAGTCAGCATAATTTGATTGACGTATGTTTGATCAAAAACCTATCATGTATAGAAACTATAAAAATATTTGTCCAACTGCATTAGGAGAGAAACTTCCCGGCTGTGATTGATCACCGTTTATGACTGACACAGTTAACCCTAAATCTGCACTTTGTTGCCTCTGTAACACTCTTACTACTGCAATCGAAAATTTGGCGCCGTCGAAAGCGTTCAAGCCTAATAAAAATAATTTTCCATGGATGGATGAAGAATTATCGCAGATGCGGCGTAAGAGAGATGCTACATACCGTAGATACAAGGACGATCAGTATCTCCTTGAGTTTCTGCAGTTGCGTAGGATGGTAGACGAACAGACGGATCATGTAAATACTGCTGATATTCAGAATACACTGTTTGGTGCTCTTGAGGGTGGTAATGTCTGGAAGAAGTTGAGATACCTAGGACTACTATTTGATTTGAAATTTTGATGTTAATATTGGAAAAAACTGTGCTAGTCATTAAAAATCAGTGTGCTGGACTTAGCATTCATTAAAATAATACTGTGATGTTTTTTTTTTCATTATAAAACACGAAATTTCAGCCTTCTATTATTTGGCACTATTTTTTAAGGTGAAAACTTTTTTCCGTGTAGTTGTGCGCGTTGAAATATCTGTGTTTTTCAATGCTTTTCTAGTCTTTATTTTGCATTCAAGCAATACTTGTATATGTAGAGCCGTTAACTAAACGAGTCGCTATACCATCTAGTGCGGGCTAGAATATGTCAGTCTGAATGTGTGTGTAATCCCTACTGAAAAAAATGACATGAGATCTTACGATTGACAATTAAACGAGATCTCATATGAGAACTCATATGAGATCTCACGTGAGATCTCATGTGCCGAAAAATTTTATTTTTCCTGATGACCAATCTTATGTGAGATTTCATGCGAAATCTCATGTGCAAAAAAATTAATTTTTCCCGATACCTGATCTCACATGAGATCTTGCATGAGATCTTATGTGAGATCTCGTGTGAAAAAATTTTTTTTTCCCGATACTTGATCTGACATGACCCACATAGCATTGAAGCTTTCAGGAAGCTTTCATAAAAGGTTCGGAAACTTCCCGGAAGCTTTCATGTAAGCTTCCTGGAAGCGTCAAATGTCTCGCGCACTTTTCATTCTAAAAGATTCAATGGAAGCTTTCAGGAAGCTTCCGTGGAAGAAATCAGTAAGCTTCCATGGAAGCTAGCATAAAGGTCTTTTTAAATCTTACAAGAAGTTCCCAAGGAAGATTGCCGCAAGGTTCCAAAAGTACTCCATGGAAGCTTCCACGGAATAATGCAAGAAGCTCACATGCAAGCTTCCGTAAAAGCTTCGATTAAAGCTTCCTGGAAGCGTAAAATGTCCCGCGCACTTTTCTTTCAGAAAGATTCAATGTAAGATTCTAGGAAGCTTCCATGAAAGAAATCAGTAAGCTTCCATGGAGGCTAGTATTAAAGCCTTTTGAATCTTACAAAAAGCTTGCAAGGAATATTGCCATAAGGTTCTAAAAATACATCATGGAAGCTTCCATAAAAAAATGCAAAAAGATTCCAATGCAAGGTTCCCGGAGGCTTTGGGGAAGTCAACAATTCAAATATCATTTGGTTAATTTTATCCTTTTTCACCGTTCGGAAGGTATTGCGTTACGATTCTGTTCAACATTCTATTTTTTATTTTATATTTTACAAATATTTGCTGTGCAAAACACATATTTATTTACAACATACTATTTTATATACTATTATATCATTTTTATACGTCAATACATATTCACTTATATTAGGATTTACGTATAATTATAAAGACGCATTTACATTTTTAGGGCAGGCGCTGTGGGTACATACTCAAAACCACCAACGTTCGACTTATATAGTAAGTGTGGTATTATCTCACCACTTAAGGACAAAACGCCCATTCAACGCGTATCCCCCTGTAGGCGTAACTGCGAATCGAAGGTGACGGACTTCTATGATATCTGTCGGTATTTCAATTCCCGACTAAACATAATTTTTTTTTTTTTCATAAATTATGTTGCACATGCATATATTTCACTATTTTTTTAAATTTAAATATTTTTTATGTATACAGATAAATGAATATGTACACTTGGCGGAAAGGATATTTTTCCGAATGATTTAAAGTTCTAACCTTTCATTGGACCTTTTCGTTTCGAACTTTGTTTTTATTGGAAAATTTCAAAAGATTCGGAAAAATATCGTTTCCGCCACGTGTACATGTACCTACGTATTATTCACACACAAACATTCTCATGCTATGTGAAGTCGAAAAATTCATTTTATATAGATTTTAAAATAAATTTATTTAAAAAACTTAAATAAATAATACAATACTCCTTCTTAAAACTTTATTCAATTGAAGACTTTTCTTTAAAAAAGCAACAAAATGTTTTGTGAGCTTATTTACTAGCTCAAATTAATATTGAAAGAAATTTGTTATCTAAAGTTATACAATTACTAGCATCCCCCGTCTCGGCTTCGCCCGCGCAATAGTTGGGCAGAAGTCAGTAGGTGTAGAAATAGAATCTCAAAAACTATTATTTATTAAATCGTACTCTTACAAAACTTCGGAATACAATTCGTAAATTATTAAAATTAAAGTGACATGAAAAAAGTACGAAATAATTTTAATTTTTATCTTAAAAAATGACCAAAAATGAAATCAATTAAAAAAATTTCTAAAAATAATTACATTAAAAAAAAATTTTTTTTTTAGATAATTATGTCGATTTTAGTAAACATAAACTAAAAATGACGATTAAACCTTCAGCACTTATTTATTTAAAAATGACAAAAATCTAAAATGAGAGTAAAAAATTTTTGAAAAATAATGACATTAAAAAATTTTTTTTTTTTTCCATAATTATGTCAATTGTAGTAAACATAAACTAAAAATGACAATTCAACCTTCAGCACTTATTTATTAAAAAATGGCAAAAATATGAAAGCAAAATAAAAAAATTTTTGAAAAAATGATTTCATTGAAAAAAATTTTTTTTCTTGAATATGTAGATTTTTGTTCAAACTAAAAATGACAATTTAACCTTAAGCATTTTTTCTTGAATAAAATCGGTAAATATATATAATATTGAAAAAATGTATTTTTTCCGAAAATTTGCTGAAATATTTGTTTGAAAATATGACAGGATGATAAAATCAACGTTGTAATTGTGTTAATAAATGAAAAAAAAAATTTTTTTTTAAATAAAATTAACGTGATTTGAAAGCGGGTTAAATATCTTATATTTTTTGTTAATATATTTGGAATAAAATTTTTAGAAAAAATCGCAAATCATGCATAATTATTTGTTATTTTTAAAATTATTTTAGTAACCATGAAGGGGGTTTTTTTTTTTTTTTTTAAAAAAAGATTAATATATAAAGGATATTGTCCTCTATATGATTAAGCTTTTTCCATGGTGAAGTTAAGTGAGTCCCCGCCCGGTACCGTTTAACACATTACATCAAGCTAGACTGTCAGACCCACCATACCGAAAACTTTGACTACCGATGAATAATCAGCCACTTTTGTGACCAACAATCAACCGATACCCAATACGGTCGGATTTTTAAGAGTCGCGATATAAATTGCACATACACTTATTTTCTTTCGAAAAAAAGTTTAGAGGTACCTGGCCAGGATTCGAACCCATGCCCTCCGCGTTGAAGGCAAGAGCTCTATCTATTACGCCACCGCGCTCTAACAATGAAGGGTTAAATTCTCATGTATGAGCCAATAAATATTTGAGGAATAAAAAATTTCCTTGAATAAGATATAAAATTTTTTCTAAAATTAAAAAAATTGTCTAATTTTAGATTCTGCCTAATGGAATAGGAAAATATTTCATTAAATAATCCGAGGTAATATTACTCTGTGATTAGAGAATATGCAATAAAAATTTATTGTGTTGAAGTTACGGAATATCATAGGTGTATAAGTATTTCTACCGTACCAGTTTAATAAAGTGATAGACAGAATCGGTCGCCACCTATTGGGCAATCAAGGAAAGTAGCAAGGGTAGAGCATGTTGACCGCAGAACGCCGAAAAAAAGTAGTCCCTATTCCCTACGCGTTAAGATCTAGGTCTATAGTTATTTTATTGCAATTATTGATTAAAAAAGTAATTATTTATATAGCCTATGACACTCGTCACATTATAAAGAATTTAAATTTAAAATTTGAAAACGATCGGTTCAGTAGTTTTTGAGATAATTGAGAACATTCAAACAAACGCTGTCCTTTTATATAATAGTAAGATAGAAACTTTTAATCATTTAATTTGTAATCTGATTTATTCGTATTCATATAATAATCCGATATTAATTTTTAATATTAAAAAGAATATCTTAATACATTAATTTAGCAAAAAAGACTATATTTTTGATTTATAGAATTAATGGGGGATTATTATATAAATACGGAAAAAGCAGATTACAAATTGAATGAATATATTTATAAAATTATTATGTAACTTTGGGTAAAAATTTTTTATTACTATTAATTTTTAGTTAGTAAAAAAACACAAAATATTATGCTTTTTTGAGGAAAAATCTTTTATTTGATAAAATTCATATATTCAAAAAATTGTAAAGATATTTAGACTTTGTAATTAATTTATTTAATTTCCCTGGTAGAAACGTTAAAGCATATATTCAGTATATGATACTGGCCATCGCCATCTTGTGCTGATCGATATTGCGATAAACCCTAACACCGGTTCATCAATTATCCCGATGGCATCGGGAGGATATCGTCAACCTTCTAATTATATTTTATTTATAATATATAATAAATAATAATTTAGAAAATGTAATACCCTGAATGGAAAAAGAAATGATGAATAAAATAATAAATTTTATTATGCACATAATAAATTTTATTATGCATATAATAAATTTTACTTTTTCAAATAATAATGTCGAGTTGATGATCTGTAAATTTAATCATAACCTCAAAATTTTCGACCAAATTGAAAGTAGTTCTGTAACATATGTAGACGATTCAAAAATTCATTGACAGCATGTTATCATGGCGCAGTCGGTAACGCGTTCACGCTTAACATGCACAAGGTATCTGGTTCGAGCCTACTTCACGCAAGATCTTTTTTCGATGATAATTTATTTTCAAAATATAAAATTAATTAAAAAATATAATTATAAATGGTTGAATAACAAATTTCGGGTGCAAAAAATAATATCAGAAAAAGGTTTGAATTAATTGTTTTTAGGGTTATGTTCTTTATCTAATATATGAAATTGTAATTAATGTCTTCAATATTTTATCGCGTATATATTGGTTATTAATCGCGACTGCGTCGCGACGAGATATCGCTAGCCGTTAATTTATTGAGCATATTTTTATCCTAAATTTTCTACCAGGGTTATAAAATTTTATTAAATAAACGACTTTCTTTAAAAAAAAAAAAATATTTCTGTGTGTTCTTTTTTTATTAATTAAAATCAATAATAAAAAAAAATTCTTTATCGAAAGTTAAACACAATTATAAAAAATTTTTAAATATTATAAATGTAATATGTTTTACTTTATATTTAAATAATCTACCATAAATTTTGTAAATTAAAAAGAGTATAAGACATTAATGTAATAGAAAAAAATACAATATTTTAAATCTATAAAATTAAATTAATGTAAGGCAGACACTACACCTGTACTCATAAGTATTGTCTAAATTTTCATTTTATTGTAAAATTTTAGAAAAAAAATGCATTAGCTTATAGTATGTACCGTAAAGATTATTCTATTAAATTATTAAATAAATTCATTTATCAGTTATTTAAAATGTTAGAGTCCAATAATCTTATATTATATTAAAGTGAAACCACTTTTTTCTCCGTTTCTCCGGTTCTCCGGTTCTCCGCATTTTTTAAATGTATCTTTCTTGGGCCTTATATTTCCTTGGGCCTTATATTTTCTTGGGCCTTTTATTTTCTTGGGCCTTATATTTTCTTGGGCATTATAATTTTCTTGGGCCTTGTAATTTTTTGGACTCAATATTTTTTGGGCCTAATATTTTTTTGGACTCAATATTTTTTTGAGTCCAATATTTTATCTGTCTTTATATTTTTTGGGCCTTATTTTTTTGGGCCTGATATTTTTTTGGGCCTTATATTTTATAAAGCCTTATATTTTCTTGGGCCTTATAATTTTTTGAACTAAATATTTTTTTAAGCCCAATATTTTTTCGGTCTCTATATTTTTTGGGCCTTATATTTTATTGAGCCTTATATTTTCTTGGGCCTTATATTTTTTTGGGCCTCATAATTTATTGAGCCTTATAACTTTTTGGACTCAATATTTTTTTGGGCCCAATATTTTTTCGGTCTCTATATTTTTTGGGTCTTATATTATATTGAGCCTAATACTTTCTTGGGCCTTATATTTTGTGGGCCTAATAATTTTTTGGACTTAATATTTTTTTGGGCCCAATATTTTTTCGGTTTCTATATTTTTTGGGCCTTATATTTTATTGAGCCTTATACTTTCTTGGGCCTTATGTTTTTTTAGGCCTTATAATTTTTTGGACTCAATATTTTTTTGGGCCCAATATTTTTTCGGTCTCTATATTTTTTGGGCCTTATATTTTCTTGGGCCTTATATTTTCTTGGGCCTTATATTTTCTTGGGCCTTAATTTTTTTGGGCCTTATATTTTATTGAGCCTAATACTTTCTTGGGCCTTATATTTTTTTGGGCCTTATAATTTTTTGGACTTAATATTTTTTTGGGCCTAATATTTTTTCGGTCTCCATATTTTTTCGGTCCCTATATTTCTTGGGCTTATATTTTCTTGGGCCTTATATTTTCTTGGGCTTTATATTTTTTTGATTCCTACATTTTTCTGGTCAATATGTTTTCCAACGTAGCGTTCCATCCAAGCCTGTATACTTTTACATTGGATTCTTCAGTGAAGCGTATTTTTATATTTTATACAGGCTCCGCTCCAGACGCCATAATATTATTTTTTATTTCAAATGCAATGTTTTAACGTCTCATTCTTACACTAGATATTGCAAATCTAATAGCACATCTTCGTATGCAGCTGACTTAACAGCATATCCTCATATGCAGCCGATTAAATAGCGCATCCCAAAATGCAGCCGTTCAAACAGCGCATCCCCATATGCAGCAGATTTAACAGCGCATCCCACTATGCAGCCGATTCAACAGCACATCCCAATATGAAGCCGATTCAACCGCGCATCCCAATATGCAGCCGATTCAATAGCGCATCCTCATATGCAGCCGATTCTACAGCGCCTCCCTATTTGCAGCCGATTCAACAGCACATTCCCTAAAGTAGTCGATTTAATAGCGTATCCTCGTATGCAGCTAATTCAACAGCACGTTTCCTTATGCAGCCGATTTAACAGCATGTCCTTTATACAGCTGATTCAACATCATATTAAACTATTTTGAAAGCGTCAGTTGATATTTATTTTTTTTAGGCACGACCGCTATACGGAAGTGCCTTATATTTTCGACATCGCGAAAAATGTAACCCTTTAAAATATGTTTTTTTATGATAAAAAACTTATTTTTATAGCAAAATAAGATTATTACGAGGCTTCCTTAAAATGTATGTATGGATGTATGTGTGTGAGAAATCAAGTTTATGAATTTTCTCGACGAGTTTTTATCCGATCTAAATAATTCAAACGGGGAATTGTTTCAAATAATAACACAAGTAAACGTTCCTATTTTAAGAACAATCGTTGGAAGCGTTTTTAAATAGGCGCCTTTTAAATGGTCAAAAAAATGGATTTTTGGTAATGACTTGAAAAATACGATTTTTTTTCAAAAAGTATATGAAATAAAAGTTATAGAATATAAAAAAATAAATCTTTTTTATATCATACATTTTTCTCTGAAGTTAATATTTTTCAAATTGTTCATGAAAAATGTTGAAATTAAAGGCTTTTTAATGATAATTTGATAAATATTATTTTTAAAAAAATATATATGATATTAAAAAGATGTATCTTATTTTTTTCTATAAATTTTATTTTATATACTTTTTTTCAAAATTCGTTTTTTTCAAGTTATCACAAAAAAATCATTTTTTTAACCTCTAAAGGGATAACAGTTTTAAAACCGCTTGGACGATTTTTTTTAAACTGCCAATATTCATTTGTATTATTGTTTCAAATCATTCCCCGTCGGAATGATTCAGATCAAATAAAAACTTTATACAAAACTTTACTTTTAAGCTACTAAAGTATTTTTTTTCTTATAACTTTTGATAGATTATCCTATCCAAAACTTTAAAAAATATACATTAATGAAAATTTGTCTTTTTCACATAACATAAATTTTTTTGAAATCAATCAACTTAATTCACAAGAAAAATTTAAATAATTATAAATTGGTTTTTTCAAATAAATACAATAAATTCAAACCTCCTGTTGAAAGATACGGTAAAAAATACAATGAAGAAAAGAAATAAGATTAACTTTTAAGGCTTTTGCGTTTGTAAATGATTTGTTTTAATATTCTTGAAATATTAAATAGCGAGCGCGAAGCGCGAGCGTTTTCGGTCGTGCCTTATATGCAAGAAGCGGAGGTTTTTGCATGCCTCGCATCGCGAAGCGATGCAAGGTCCAAGGGCATTTCAGAGCTGAGCGAAGCGGAGCTCTGAAAGGACCGAGGTGCGAGCCATAGCGGCCCAAAGGGCTGCTGTGGCGAGCTAGTTATATCATATATTTTATTATATTTCGAGTTCAACTATTAACACAATCTAAAACATAAATATAAAATACATATTGACATATTCTTTATAATATCTCTTCATAAACAATGTTTTTTGTATATATTACGTTCTGATCATTTTTATTTTCTCCGTTGACAATAGCGTAGTCACCTAAAAATAATTTTGAATTGTTTTTAAATTTCGTCCTTAAAAGAGCAACATATAATTGCCCATGACTGAAAACTCGTGACGGCAAATAAACACCAACTTTTTCATAAGATTGTCCTTGTGATTTATTAATAGTCATTGCTAATCCTAATCTAATAGGAAACTGTTTTCGTTGCATATTGAATGGAATTTCTTTCGTAGATGGAGATAAATTTGTTCTTGGAATGAAAACTAATTTACCTTTGTTTTGACCAGTTGCTAATTCCGCTTGAATGGAATATTTAAGCATTTTTTTCACTATCAACCTTGTTCCATTACAAAGTCCCTTATGGACATTTAAATTTCTTAAAAGTATAATGATAGCCCCTACTTTCAAATGTAATTTATGTGGTGGAAGTCCATTAGGAGTTTACTTATTTAAAAATTCTGTAGTTAACATAATATCTGAATTTTCTTTGTTATCATCTTCAGCAGTATCAATACTTAAATATTCAACATGGTTTCCTTCTATTAAATTCAAAACATTATTATTGATTTCAGTATCATCATTATTTTTAGGAGCCAAAATAACTTTTTCCGTTATATTTGTATTGTCTATTTTTATTGTTTTTCCGAATATTTCTCCGACAAGATTTTCTTTAATGATAAAATTATCTAGTATATCACTTACTTCATTATCATCTTTAAAAACATCGCGGCGTTTTCCTTCTCCGATGTCTAATAACCATTGTTTAAAATTATTATCATTATCCGAAACTCGCAGATTTTCATTTAACTTCATTTGCTTAAAATTCTGCCATAATAAACTGAATTTAACTGAATTTTCAATAATGTTCATACGGCTACCATGTCGTACAATTGGTAATGTTTGCATGAAATCTCCTGATATAATTACAGTTTTACCACCGAAGGGTTGGTTTACATTGCATAAATCTTGAAAAAGATGATCAACCGGTTCAAAAGCAAATTTTGAAGTCATGGATATTTCATCCCAAATAATTATTTGTGTTTCCTTTAATTGTTTGCCTTCTGCAGAATTAGGCTTAACATTACAAGTTGTACAATCTGTTATATTTAACGGTAGTTTCAATGCTGTATGCACGGTTTTTCCATGGACTAATGAATTCGCTGCTATACCTGTCAAAGCTACACATAAATAATGTATGGTATGATATTTAAAATAAGCTATTAAAATGTTAAGAAAATAACTTTTTTCAATTCCACCCGGTCCATCTATAAAAATATATTTTTCTTTACTTTGGTTGTTCAAACTTCTTAGTGTAGAGTCGAATATTTGCCTTTGTTTATTATTTGAAGAATTTATTTTCATTTCTAATTCATTAAAAATATAATTATTATGATTTGAAATTGTTTCATTATTATCTTCTTCTATAAATGTGCTTATGTTAGGTAAATTAAAATCGTTTAATGAAAATCCATTGACTTGTAAATTATTTTCAATAACATTCAATGCAAGATTTTTACCTACATTTTTTTCGTATGTAGGGTTGTAAAATTTAGCTTTATATTTTTCATATAAATCTCGTGCACTTATAGGATTATGAAAAACGCAAATAAAAGCAAATAATTCACAAAGAGCATAAGGGAATTCGGTTGAAGATCTTCCAAGCATCTATCCCATTCTTTATCTTCATTAATTAGTTGTTTTTCCTTAGCTGCCTCATAAAACGAATTGTACATCACATCATCAACAGTACGCAAAGCTTCAAAAGACGTGGCTCCTTTAACATGTAATAGTGATAACCTGATAAAATAACGCCCTCTATCTTTCGGACTTACTAAGTCCATTCTATTGAGTATTGGTTTTCTTTTTCTTTTTCTTTTAGTCCACTTTTTCAGTTTTTCATCAAATGTATAAAAATTTGGTATTTCTGAATATAAGTAATTTCGTGCTTCAAAATCTTCTCTATTTAATTCAAAATATGCTGTTAATGTTGTTCTAACATTTTTTTGCATGATCATTTCTTCTTTTCCTTCTTTGAAGAATACGTTTTGTTGATTCTCTTCATGAACACTTAGTTTTATAGTATGTGAAATAACATGTAAAGGATATTCTAATAATCTGTGCATTGCTTCAGGTGGACATAAATATTGTGTATTAATCTATTTTTTGATTTCGTCATATTAATATTCAACATTTTCACTATTGCCATTTTCAAAAGTGTCTTTATTTTCTGATCTAAAATCAACATTTACTTGATGTATTTTAATGTATGCACAATCATAACCTCCATAACAGTATTTGAATAAATATTTAATGCATTGTACAGTGGAACAAACTTCTACGTTTATGTGTGCATTAAATTTCAATAATTAGTAAGGATTATAAGGAACAACGAATCCATTGTCTGCAATTCTTTCTGTAAATTTATTTTTAAAAATAATTTTGACGCCATCATTTTTGCGTTTGTATAGTGGATACCCATTTGATTTAAATGTTGTTGTATTATTACATTTTTTTGGAAAATTTTTCGTACATCGTTTCGTATTTTTATCCATACACGGACAATTTATATTTTGCATACCACAGGGACCGTCTATCATAAATTGTTTAACAATACTATATAATTTTGGATAAATATATCTATTTGGGATTTCTACACTTATTATTTTATTAACTTTTTCGGGAATGTCAAATTTATCATTTTTATCTAAGAATAACAACATATGCATATGTGGTAATCCTCGTTTTTTAAATTCAATTACATAACTATATGCAATACATTTTCCTAATATTCCCTTTTTTATTACTAAATTTTTGAATTCTACTACTTTTTGATAAAATACTTTTGTTATAATATCTGGTCTATCTATTGCATTTTCATAAATTTCCAAGTTTTCAGTTATTTCTTTCCAATGTGGGTTATAGGTCATAGTTACAAAAAGGTCAGGTTTACCATGATAATTTACAAGTGTTATTGAATCAATGTAATTTTGTTTTAAAAATCGTGGACTTTCTGTAAAGTTTGATGGTAATGTTACCATTTTTCCAATTTTTGAATAATCTAATTCTTCTTTATTATGTAAATAGTCCATAGCACCTTTGTAACTTCTTAATACGTTTTGGTTTTTTCGTATGAAATATAATCTGGAGGTTTCAACTTTTACAAACGCATCAACAATGAACGTTTGAGATAATTTTCCTAAATTAAGAAATGGATTAAATTCATTTCTAACACTAAATATATAATTATAAAATAGCAAATTTTTAATATTAGATTTTTCAAATTTATTTTTCATATTTGACATCCATTTGAAACCACCATTAGGATCAATAAGCGAATATGTCATAGGATCTGTGTGTTTGCTAATTGCTAGTATACTAATTGATTTATCAAACTTAGGGTAAATGATAATATCACATTAAATAGGAGGCATATCGTCTTCTCCAACGTATACTATTGCTACTTTATTACAGGTAGGTAGATTATATCTATTTTTATCGAAATTATTATTGCGGACAATAGGCATAGTAACAGTTTTCAGAAGATAATTGATTTTTGCACATCGTTGTAGTTCTTCTTCTCCTGCTTCATGCATCATTTTATAGGCTTTAGCATGAGGGTTAATATCTCTTATTAAGTTATCTAAATGTTTTAATAATGTTAAGTTTGTATTAAACTTATGTCGTTCAATCATTGCCATTTCATTATCTAAAATATATAATTGTCCATATTTACGTGCTTCATTTTTATTAGAATGTATCGCATATACATTATGGTAAATTTGTCCACATATTCTCATAACTTGTGGACCTTTACCGGCAATGTATCAAAATTGGCATCAAAACTTGCGAATGCTAAAGCATTATTGTACAACCTAACATTTCGTCGAAAATCAATACTTTCTTCCGTAAATTCAGTTGCTAAAAACATTAATCGTTCTGGGTAAGGTGGATTTTCTAACAATTCTACTTTACCTTTATAACAACAATTGAAGTAATAGTTACTTTTAGTATATTAAAAAGCAAAATGTTGCGCATCACAATAAACACATGTATTCGTCATGAAACCAATGTAATTTTCAGATATGAGATTTTCATCGAAATATATATTTGCCATACAACCAATCAGTTTCAAATTAGTTTTTTCAGTTAATATTTTTTCATTTAAATTCTTTGAGTTTTTTTCTACTTTGCCCTTTATTGTTTTATCAATAACTTCGTTCAATACAATATTATGATTGTTATTATGATTATTATTATTCTAATTTTCATTGTAATTATTATCTTCAATTTTTAATCGTTTACACTTAACATTTTCTAATTTTTCTTCATATTTTTTTGGTTGTTTCTCTTTAATTTTTATATAAGCTTCTTTCTTACGTAAAGCCTCATTCGCACGTATTTGTTCCAATTTATCAGTACTCATTGTTTCCTTGAATTGCCATTTTGTTATCTCAGTATTCTCTAATTTCTGTTTATATTTATTTGGTTGTCCTTTTTTCATTTTCATATGAGCTTTTTTTTTACGTAAAGTTTCTTGAACACGTCTTAGTTCTAATTTATCATTACTTTTTTGTTTCTCACATTTTCATAATAATGTCTTTTTCTGAAATTTTTTTACATTTATGTGATTCTTCTGTTACCATTTTCCTATTAACGGGATGTCGGAGCTGCATCACTTGAGTTTTGCTTTTTTCATTATATCAGTATCTTTTTAAATTAATAAATTAAACGAATATAATGACTTGTCTGTACTAAAGCTATATTAATACAATAATTTTTGTCAAAATAAAAAATCATTTGGACTTGTTATTTTTTTATGAGCTTGGATTGGAAATTAGATATCAAACTTGATAGACCTAACTTTAAAATTCGATACATTGAAAGTTTTAATTATAACTTTATATGTCTAATATTTTGGTGTATTTCTTGAGTTGTCCGCACTAGAGTATAATCTTACAAATTTTTACTTTGTAACAAAAAAACTTGATTAAACGCATCGTTTATTCATAAGTTAGGATTGGAAATATTATTAGAAGGGGGGCCACTTCGTCAAGCTCTTAAGTTCTGTTACAAATAAAGTTTCTTTTTCATCTATTCCTTTTGATTGTTTTTTTTTCTTCATTTAATTTAATCTCAACTGTCCTGATTTTATTACCGTTATGATTCAAGTGGATGTCATCGATTCCCATTATATCATTATCTGGTTTTTAAAAATTTCTATCTGAAATGTCATTGTCAATTTCCATCAAAATTGTTTCATGATTCAAATGCTTTTGTTTACAATACATTTTCATGATCTTTTTTTGTTCTGGCAATAAATGCATTTGAGAGTTTTTTTATAATATTTCAAGCTCGGCGAAATCGAAATTAAATGTTATTTGATTAAGACCTTGCTCATGTCAAAAACTCTTTTTTATCATATCCGGTGGATTATCGTAATTAATTTTTGCATTATTATAATTTTGTAAAACTGGAAACATTTTTATTTTCTGCATTTTAAAAATTTTTTATAAACGAAATCGCATTTGAGAAACATTATATCTTAAACAACATGGACCTAAATTATAAAGTACTGCAACAGCAAAAACCATTGCGAAAACGCTACTATCATAATTATTCGTTTGTAATTGTACTGTTTCAAATACTGTGCTTAATTCTGATTTGTTTGGAAATAATCTGTTTATATAAATCTTATACTCATCTTGTAAATATATAAGATTCAAACTGTCATATATATGAATTACCTCATTATTATAATACACACGAATCCGGTGACTCTTTTCTAAATTTCCAGTAAATAATAACTGTATAAATTCTCCATCAATCAGTACTGAATTAACATATTGTGGTCTCTGAATTAGTGAAGTTAATTATTGCATTGTTAATTATTTATTATTGCATGTCGAATGAGGTGCACTGGTTTGAAATGTTATTAAATTCTAATATATGAATATCAGTTAACATGAAAGCAATTCCACTATACAATCCCTTTCTTTTAACAATCAATTTATCTTCCTCAGTCAAAACCATTATTAAAAATAAAAATTCTCTTAAGAATTTTCATTCATTTTTAATGAACTTTTTCGAAAGATATTCACAAAAGAATTGCTTTTACATTAACTGATTTAATTTACTGCCTTTTTACTTTAAAAGCTAAAAAATGAAAGAAATTATGAAAAATGCTATGAATTAATTGTTATATAATAAATAAATAATAATGAAATTTGTAAAAATAATATAATGATAAAAAATGATTATTTTCGGCAATTATTTATATATATAAATGGGTCAATCCACGTCAAACGGATAATGGCTTTGTCCAAAATTGTAGATCACCAAAAAAATCGTATATAAGCTCCAAATTTTTAGAGATTTTTATTTTTCTGTTCTTCCAGTTGGTTTGAAATGTTCCATATATATATATATATATATATATATATATATATATATATATTTATTCATTAAAAAAAGTTTGTTGTAAAAAGAACTAAAATCAAAATTATTTCGAATTATTTTTAATAATTGTATTCTTCAATTTATTTACAGTAATTTATGGTTATTTGCAGTATCTACATTTAAATAATGTATGAATGATAATAAACAACCCACACAGCATGAAATATTTATGGAAGCTTCCTAGAACATTGGCAGCGAAGATTTAAAATATTTTAGGAATCTTCCATGGAATATTTCTGTAATATTCGTATGTCCTTGATTCTTCCTACATTGGAATATTCCATGGAATATTGCTGGAAGATTCTAAGAATATTTCATTGGAAGATGTAGGACATCTTAGATCTTTTATTGAAATATTTCAGGAATCTTGCAGAAATATTTCATGAAATATTCCGTTGGAACATTCATTGAAAATTTCCGGAATATGGGAACGGTAGATTTGAAACATTTTATGAACCTTTCATGGAATATAAACGAAAGATCTAAAGAATCTTCCATGGAATATGCACGAAAGATTTAAAGAATTTATTATGAAATATTCCATGAAATATTTCTGGAAGATTTTAGAAATCCATCGTAAAATATTCCGTGGAATATTTATGGAAGATTCGCAGAATATTGGCACGGAAGATTTGGAATATGTCAGGAATCTTCCGTGAAATATTCCTGTAATATTTGTATGTCCTTGATTCTTCCTACATTGGAATAATCCATGGAATACTCTTGAGAGATTTCAAGAATATAAAAATGGAAGGTTTGGGCAATCTCTCATCTTTCATGAAATGTTCCTGGAAGATTTTTGGAAAATGTGAAATGCTGTGAGGGGATGGTATATATATTATATAATAACACATTACACTTATACATCAATACATATACGCATACATAAACATTTAGTTATAAAATCGCATTTAAATATTTGCTTCGACTGTGCACATCAAAGTGCTGATACCATTTCGCTTTTATAGTAAGTGAGGTATCTTTCAACCGCTTGGGGATAAAACTCCCATTTAACAAACATCCCCTTATCGGCGTCACTGGGAACCTCCCGTAACATTCCGCGCAATCTTCCAACGAACACTTCATGGAATCATTCTAGAATCTTTTAAGCAATATTCTACTGGAAGATTACTGTAACCTTTGCGTAAAATATTTCGTGGAATATTTACGGAAGATTTATGTAATATTTCGCTGTACGATTTAAAAGTTTTTAGGAATCTTCCAGTGAAATGTTTCTGGAATCTTTCTGAAATCTTTAATAAAATATTCCACTTGAAGATTACTTAAGAGGCGGTCGGAACCAAATCGGCGACTTGCGGTATATATCAAGTCAGCATTTTTCGCTTTACGATAATATTTTGTATATTTTTATGGCTTAAACTATTTCAAATCATTCTTTATATACATGACTAGAGGAAATGACTATATTTTTATCATATGAATAAGTAAATAAATTATTATAAGCATTTATTACAAATATCAAACTGACTTGACATATACCGCATGCAAAAAACTGTCGTGTCAATTGTTAGGTGGCATTTTTCGCTTTATAACAATATTTTGTATATTTTTGTGGCTTTAACTATTTTAAATTATTCTTTATATACATGACTAGAGGAAATGACTATATTTTTACCATATTAATAAATGAATAAATTATTATAAGCATTTATTACAAGCACTGAACTAAGTCACCGATTTGGTTCCGACCGCCTCTTAAATCTTTTTGTGGAAAATTTCGTTGACTATTTATGGAAGATTAATGTTTTATTCCACTGTACGATTTGAAAGTTTTTTGGAATCTTCCAGTGAAATTTTTATGGAATCTTTCTGAAATCTTTCATATAATATTCCACTGGAAGGTTACTCAAATACTTCTGTGGAACATTTCGTGGAATATTTATGGAAGATTTATGTAATATTCCGCTGTACGATTTTAATGTTTATCGGAATCTTCCTGAAATCTTTCATGAAATATTTCATTGGAAGATTACTTTTGTTACGTCATAAACGTATCGTTTTTATTAACATTGGTAAATCAAATTCCTCAGTTATTGAACAGTCGCATTATTTCATTGTTAACCAAAATTAAGTTATTCAAATCAACAACGAGTATTACGAAATTACCAAGCGAATTCTAAAATCTTTAAGAAAACATATTATTAAAATATAAGAAAATTTATAAATAAAATCGAATAAATCTCATAAACAAAATGAGTATAAAAACCAAATGAAACAAATGATATTCGGAATATTACCCCGGGTGTCTTATTGGTAATACGTTTACACTGCCCGTCAAGTTTATATTTCAAAGCAATTGCTATAATTAAATATACATGTATTAATTATTAAAATATATACGCGCATAAAAATCAATTATATTAAAAGTGTTAAAAAATATCAATAAACCTCGAGGATCTACTACATATTGTGCCTATTCATTTGTCCGCCCATACCTAGCACCAATCTACTGAGAATTACTACAAGGTAAGAATATATAATTATTTAATAAACTCTTTATTTTCAAGAATCAAGTTTATCCTTTAATACTATTTATTCGTGAGAGCGATTTTGTTCAATTAAATATTGGTGGAGTTTTTCCACCACTAGATTCATACATCTCTATCTTTATATATTTTATAAATAAATTCAATATTTTAAACATACATAATTTATATATATATATTTAATGCAATTGATTAAAATAATTAAATAACATATACACTTTTATTTACACACTTTTATTTAGTCCTGGTGCAAGCCAGGACTTAACATTTTGGTTCCGGTACAAATTTTTTAATTGAAAAATCGTATTGAAAATATTGAAGGATAATCAAAGAAAATTTATAATTCTTTACCTATATATATATAAAGTGCATAAAAATATATTCAAAGGGCTTATAATACAGTGTTCAAAAGTGTGTTAATTAACCGCCAAGTGCGTCAAATAAAATATTATATATTAAAGGCACAAATCAAACAAATATACATAAAATTAAACGCGAAGTGCATTATTAAAAGCGAATAGCGTCATTGTGAAAAAATTGAACGCGAAGTGTATTATCAAATACGAATAGTGTCATTAAAAATAAAATATTAAACGCGAAGTGTATCATCAAATACGAATAGTGTTATTAAAAATAAATTATTAAACACGAAGTGTATCATTAAATACGAATAGTGTGAAAAAATAAAATTAATATATTATACGCATGGTGCGTAATTGAAATAATTTTTATATACGCGAAATTGCGCGATTTAAAATCTTATAATACAATTGACATAAAAAAATTTTTTAATAAAAATAAATGTAAAATCATCAAATCGATAAATAAATCTATATTTTAGCAAGAATAATTAAAAATAAGAAATCAAGTAAAAATTACAAATTCTTTTATAAACTGATTTCAAATAATATCATTTAATTAGTGCATTGAGAAATTACAACAGATATCAATAATTTTTTAATTTTAAAAGTGAAATAAGTGCTACGTACATTATATTGTACGTATATTATAATATACAACATAAAATAAGGTAGAAACTCAGAGAAATGCGACTCCGAGTTTCCGGACCAAGAGTCGCACGATGCGCGAAGTGCTGATTCGGCACTTCGTCGCGGGCAACTTACATCGTCGTTTTAGATGACGACGAGCGACAGACCATCGCCGGACGCGCTAGAACAAAGTAGTAATCAGTCTCTCTCTCACTGTAATTACTTTTTATAATAAATAACAGATAACTTCATATTAATTCTCTTGTAATTATTTTACATCCTCACACTCCCCATAGGAGTGCGTATCAAGAATCCCACGTAACATTTTGGTGGCAGCGGTGTGGGATACGCAGTGAGGTTTTAAAAAAAAAAAAAAAATGAAATTTTTTTTTAAGAAATAAACTTAAAGCGCGTTTTTTAGAAAAAAAGAGAGAGAGAGGTGATTTGATTAATTGTACAGCGAGCAAATAGATTTTTAGCAAATAGAACAAGAAGAAGGAGGAAGGAAGGAAGGAAGGAAGGACATCCGAGAATACTATCCGAAGAAATGAGAGTGTTTATTCTGCTGCTCACTCTATACTGTAACAGGTAGGTAGAAATTAAGTAATACATAAAGTGTCCCAAAGCGTAGTGTAGCACACTAAAAAAAAAATAATCTTTTAAAATAATCTTTTTAATCGTTAGATAAAATTGATCAGTGCGTGAATATAATTACGAAAACCAACAGTGTCGACCGGTAATAATAAATATTTAAAAATTATATGTAATTTTGTGGAAAAAAAATTAAATTCAAACAAGCGAGTGCGTGCAAATAATAAATTTCAATATCCAGGTTATTTATTAAATTTTTTTCTTTTTCTTCAATTTTCAAAAAAGTCTAATTAATTTCAAAAGCATATTATCAAAAATTATTATAAATATATTAGCTTATTTACGTGATCAAATAATAAATTGTGCAGTAAAGAAGAGAAGTTAAATAGAAGGAGTTAACGTTGGATTATATTAATTTGATAGTTGATTTGTAACGTTAACGTTTACGGCAAGGTTAATTAATTATCAGCGCGCATAAGGAAACGTAAACGCTTCACCTTCTCACGCGTAATTTAAAAAGCAGTAATAAAAATTTTGAGAAAAAAAAAATTAAATTGTAAAATCTTGTTTATCAAAGATGTCGCTCATCAATTTATTTTCGAAAAAGGACGGAAAAGCGAGACGTAGAGGACGTTCGTTGTCTCCTATTAGAGGTTCGCGTAGTGAAAAAATCTTAGCCGAATTCGGGAACGAAAGGATATCATTTCCGACCATGTCACAGAACACGGTGTATATGCCAATGTACACTCCAAGATATGGTGAAAATTTAACAGTCAATTTGTCAGAGAAAGAAATGAAAGAATTGAATGAAAAATACAAAAGAGCCGCGTCTCAGGGTTTCGAATAACCCAAAGAATCATTAAACATTATGAAAGAAAGAAACATAGTAAGTAACGGCACGCTCCCACGGAATAAAAGGGAAACCGAGACTCAAAAATCGAAATCAGAGGAAAGCCCAAAAACCAACGAAACGTGGTTAACATACGCGAACCAGGGCCCGAACCAGCTAGCTTATCCTTCGATACCATACAATTACGCGAGTTTTCCGCAACAAATTCCACAACCGTGGAGTAATATGATACCAGCTCAAGTTAACCCAAATTTCCCAATAAACTCACCGATAAATACTAATTACGCATTAAATACGCAACAAATAAATCCTATGTTAAATATGCAAGGCACAAATTTTCAAAATACGCCTTATTTATCGTTACATCAAGCAGTCAGACAAATTCCAACTTTTGACGGCAGCGTAGATAGATTACCGTTATTCTGTTCAGTACTGCGAAGCATAGTAAATAATTTCGGGCCAGGCTGTCAAATTTTCATTATGTACGAGTTAGCGACAAAACTCACGGGAAAAGCGGCGGATATTTTTACGGCGCGGTTGATGCAATACGAGTCGATAGAAGCTCTCATAGCAGACTTACAGGCACAGTATAATAACGTAACAATATTAGAAGAGTTATCTACACAATTAAAAGTGATAACACAGCAGCAAGGCGAGTCGGCAACAGATTTTGGTGCGCGTGCACAAGCTCTATTGAATCGATTATTAACGATTTACGATACAATACCTGCATTAAATGTACAAGATCGATTAGCAAGGAAGCAGTTAATAGAAAGAGATGCCTTACAGTATTATTTGTTCGGATTAATATCGCCCTTAGATATGCAAGTGCGTTGCGAAAAACCTCAGACGTTAAGAAAGGCTATACAACTTGCAGCCGATTTTGAAAATAAACAAAAGACGCAACTTTTTGCACAGATGCAAAACTCATTTATAAACGGCCTGCAACCCGTAAATTCGATAGCACAAAATACGCAATCGCTGTCATTATGGTCTTAACCGAATATTAATAGCATGATGCAAATGACACAAAATCAACATCAGTTATTAAATACAAATAAAGTGCATGAAGCACAAATAAAAGCAATGCAAGCTACGCCTGTAAAAATAGAAACAGGTACAAGTGCAGTTAAATGTAGCTATTGTGATAAAGAAGGCCATAAAGAAGGCGCGTGCATTAAGAAGAAATATGATAAAATACAATGCGCTTATTGCGATAAGATGGGGCACGCGACGGCAGAGTGTCAAACACTAAGAAATGATGCCGAAAATGGTATTATTCATGCACAAAATAAAAATAATGCGCAAAATGTTAATAATAATAAAAGAAAACAATCAAACGATAACAAAAATTATACGAACGGTCCGCGAAGCAATTATAGCAGAAGTAATTTCAACGATAATAATTACAATAAAAATTACAATAATAATAATTACAATAGAAATTTTGATAATAATTATGGCAGAAATAATCCTAATAATAACTATAACAACGTGAATGCTAATAGTAATTACAGAAATAATTATAGCAGATTTAACAGTGGGTTCAATAGAAACAGAAACTATGACTCACGCAATAATGAATATAATTATAATGCGCAAGGACCGCCACGTTATAATAATTATGCACGTAACGACAATAGAAATGATATAGGTTTTAATAGAGGTCGTAGTAGAGACAACAGTCGTGAGAGATATCAATATAACAAGAACGAGAATCAAACGCGCGGCCCAGATAGAGAGCGGGATTCAAACGCAAAGATAAATGAAAATAATCAAAGTGATAAAATGAACGAGCCTTTAAACTCGCAGGATGTCCGCCGCAATCCTCAGGCGCCGGGCAGGAATTAATTAATAATGATCAGAATATATTAAATAATAATAATAATAAGCATGTAAAAATTAGACGCACAATAAACATGAAACTCGCGTGCGCAGGGCGTAATCCGCCTATTGTCAAACTGGAAAGTCGGAATTTAAAAGAAAATAGTGCAAGATTTTATGTTGATTCAGGAGCAGATATTTCCGTAATAAAGGCCAAATGTATAAATGAAAATACGAGTATAGATAGGCAGCATATTTTAGAGATTACAGGCGTCATACCAGGAGAAATGTATACGTTAGGAAGAGCAGATATGACTCTTCAAGGACTGCAGTGTGAGGTCCATATTGTCCCAGACAGCTTTCCTGTAAAAACAGATGGGCTACTAGGCTGGGAAACTATTAGTGAGCACAACGGACATATAAATGCCGTACATAAGTGCATTGATTTTGTAGAATTATCGATTCCCTTTGAGCGGGTGGAAACAGTGGAAATTCCCGCAAGAATGAGACGCGTTATTGCTGCAAAAGTTATAAATAATGATGTAGAAGTAGGCTGGGTGCCACTTCAAAATTTAGGGCCTGGAATATTATTCGGAAATTTTATTACAGAAAATAAAAATGGTAGAGCGTATGCAATATGTATAAATACGAATCATAAAAATATTGAAATTCCGACTCCAGAGGTAGAAATTTTTCCATGCGAGGTTATTAAAGAAGATAATAATTTTTATGCCGGTGAGGACGGCAACCAAGAAGGAAACGAAGTTGCCGATTGCAAAAAAGTTAGACGCGCAATGTCGGAGTACGCGCAACAAAATTCAGAGAAAGAAAGTGCTGATGCTGAAATAAAATATGTAGACAGATGCATGGCAAATAAAACTCCTTGTGAAATAAAAGAAAGAGTTGAAAAAATAATGAGTATTTTAGACTTGGAAGATTTGAACACAGAAGAAAAAATGCACGTCAGAGAGTTGATATCCGAGAACCCCTTCGTTTTCGGTCTAGACGATGAGTTGCTACCAGCAACAAATATTTTAACACATAAAATAAAAACGACTCATGAAGAGCCAATACGTGTGAAACCATACAGATATCCGATAGCATTAAAAAATATTATGCAGCAAGAAATAGAGAAGTTACTGAAAAAAGATATTATAGAACCATCTATGTCGAGTTATAGTAGCCCAGCATGGATAGTTAACAAGAAACCTGACCCTCAGGGCAGGAAACGCTGGCGTTTGGTGACAGATTTTCGCCAACTAAATGAAATCACTGTGGGAAGTTGCTATCCACTGCCGTTAACTTGTGACATCTTAGAAAATTTAGCGTCAGCAAATTATATTACCGCCGTAGACCTTAAAGACGGCTATTATCAGGTGAAAATTGATGCAAAAGACGCACATAAAACTGCGTTTTCAGGGCCATCAGGTACATATCAATATAAACGTATGGCTATGGGGTTATGTGAAGCACCCATGACCTTTAGCAGGGCAATGGCTCTAGCTTTGCAGGGCTTGCAAGGTTCAGAGCTTGAAATTTACTTAGATGACGTGATTATACACGCGGAAAATTTAGAACAGCACGCTCTTCGTTTTAAAAGATTTTTAAAACGCATTGAGAAAGCTAATCTAACTATTGAACCAAAGAAATGTCAATTTTTAAGACGTGAGGCGAAAGTATTAGGACATATAGTAGGAAAAGGGCAAATTAAAACAGACCCTAAAAAGATAGAAGCAGTGCATGATTATCCTATACCTACAAGTAAAAAGAAAATAAAACAATTTTTAGGCTTTGTTGGTTATTATCGTCGATTTATAAAAGATTTTGCGAGCATAGCAAGACCGTTACATAAATTAAGTTCAAAGAAAGAGAAATTTCTGTGGTTAGAAGAACATCAAATAGCATTTGACACGTTACGTGAGAAGCTATGCGAGGAGCCTGTGTTGGCCGCGCCTAACTTAAGCGAACCATTTATAGTAACGACAGACGCATCTGATTATGCGATAGGCGCAATATTAAGCCAAGGAAAAATCGGCGAAGATCGACCTTGTGTATATGCCTCACGATGTTTAAAAGGAAGCGAACTTAGGTATACTGTATATGACAAAGAATTGTTGGCAGTAGTTTTTGGAAAGGAACAGTTTAGACCTTATTTATACGGTACAAAATTCACAGTAGTCACAGATCATGAACCGTTAAAGCATTTCCATACGAGCACAAAGCCTGATTTAAGATTCAACAGATTAAAAGCAGCTTTACGAGGATATACGTTTGATGCAGTATATAGACCAGGAAGGAAAAATAATGCAGCTGATGCATTGTCTAGGAATCCAGTAATTGCAGACGGCGAAGAAAATCCTGAATTACCACGTGCAGAAATGTATCAATTAGCAGATAAGCAAGAAAATCAGGAACCAAACGCAAACGAATGCGGACCGCCAGCAAGAATTTTTATTACACGCGCAATAAATAAAAATGCGAATAAAACTAAAGAAGAAGATTCAAGTTCAGAAAATTCGGAAAATCCTAAAAAGAAAATCTTTATTAAGAGGAGGTCACGTATCTCTGTCCTTTTCTAATCAAAGAAATGATTTTTTTACAAAAAATAATAACTTTATCAAAAAATGAAGAGAAAGCCGCATCGTGTATCAAAAAAAGTAATATTTTCTTTGATAACAAAAAATTAATTTTATTGCTTCGTTCTCAAGAAAACCTTGAAAAACCAAATTGTCCTCCCTAACCTCTATGATTTAAGTTTTTCAAGGTTTTCTTGAAAACGAAGCAATAAAATTAATTCTTTCTTATCAAAGAAAATATTGCTTTTTTTATTACGAGGTGCGGCTTTCTCTTCATTTTTTGCTGAAGTTATTAGTTTCTGTAAAAAACTCAATTCTTTGATTAGAAAAGGACAGAGATACGTGACCTCCTCTTAAAGAAACAAGTGACGAGTCAGAAATCAATAGTATAACCGGATCTGAAGAAAATTGGAATTATGCAAAAAGAAAGAAAGACCCTTGGAAAAGATCGGCGTACAAAAGGAAAAGGCGAAATAAGAAAGTGTTAAAAACACGTAAAAGTCAAGCAGATAGAAAGAAAAAATTAATTCAAGCTGAAAATATAATAAGTCAAGCACAAGACGACGGTAAGCTCGCATATATGCGAAAGAGCACAAACATGCGAGAAGGAATTCTTGCAGCTAGTACACCAGTAGATAAGCCACATGCAGTGTCATCAAGAAAAGAAAGGAATACGTATGAGCCAGCGAGCAAAATATCAAAAAATAAAAGTATACTGAAAAATAATAGAAACAGCTGTGATGTAGAATCGCCATTAGAGACAATAAATGTAAAATTGAAAGCATCTCAACACAACGGCACCAAAATAGTAAAAGAGAAGGAGACACAGGATGATTCACAACACACTTCGCAAAGTAAAGAAAGTAGCCGAGGAAGTATATTAAATATGATTCCAGAAATAATAACAAAAATGCGTGCTCGATTTTTAGTTGATGTGTAAGAACGAGAGATAAATGGTAGAGAAGGTGTACAAATAAATATATGGGAAGAAACTCCAGGAGAAGTAGCAGAAGCACTAAGAGGCGACGTACCTCAAGAAATGATAAATCAAACAGATTTTAATGAGCGAGAAAAAGTTCGACCTCAAATGCCAAGAGAATACTACAAATTAGTACCAAACATAAGCTTAGAAAAAGATAAAGAGAAAAAATCATTAAGAATAAGTTCTGAAGTCGAAATTATTGACAGTGAAACAGACAAAGGTTCATATTTCGAGGACGAGTTTGAGGTACAAGATACAAATAAAAATCAAGAAAAAGAAATTATAAGTGAGAGTGAAAGCGAGAGAGATAAGCATGACGTCAGTGAATCTGAGTCGCAAGACGAAAGCATGGAGCAGGAAGAGAACGAGAGTGACGTAGAGCTAGATAAAAATGATTTAGATGAGACTGAGTCGCAAGATCTTGAAGAAGAAGAAAAAACTGACGAAGAAAATGAGCATATGAATATAATAGAAACAGTACAAAACAATGACGAAAATGGACCAATAAGTTGGAGTAATTCTTTTAATGATGGTGCAGGTGTATTTGAGGTATATGATGCAAGTGACGAATGTGCACAATACTGGTTAGATTTGATAAGGGATGACAATATACCAAAAGACGGTAATTGTTTTTTTCACTCAGTAATAAAAGTATGTAATTTAGGAATGTCCGCAAATGAATTAAGAGACATATTATTGGATGCAATATCATTGGGCGCATGCAGAGACCCGCAAACAGCAGAAGCTATATTAACATCACGTACAAGACATGCCGATTTAGATTGTGTATTTATATTTTCTTGTGAATTTAATCAAAACATATGCGTGCATTTTATAACAGATTATGATGAAACACTATATTGTCATTTCAAAGCAAATAGTTCAAATAATTTTATTCATCTACATTTAAAAGGAAGGCATTTTACGCCGTACCTTTATACAAGAAAAAATAATATAGTAAAAAGGCATCAAAATAATAAAGAAAACGAAGGAAGTACAGCTTCAAGCGAAAACGACAACGAACAACGCGATAATAATATCAAAGAGCCAGGTACTCCTATTACACCTACGACAGACGTACTGGCGCAAGGAGAAAAGAGTCAATCACATAAGATAAGTGATGCGCTCGAGCGTTGCCTTGTAAAGAATGCAAGGCCGCCGCGCGAGAAACCACCTTGGAAGCTACTAGATAACAAGTCCTCGGAACCATTGCAGGATTATGTTAAATTAAATATCAAAAATTTTCGTAAAGGAGAAAACGTATATTTATTAAAGCAAGAGCGAAAAGAGAAACACAATGTTCAATACGGCGGGCCTTTTAGAATCGAAAAAATAAACCACGCGAAACATAATATAATGCTAAAAACGCGAATAGAATCAAACAGATAAAACCAACGAGTAACTAGTATAACATAAAACCTCTTTCCTTTTGAGGGAATACAATTAAAATTATTAAGATATAGCAAAAAGCTTTATTTTTTTCTTTTTCCGCGGCCTTCGGACGAGGAAAAAGAAAGAACGACATATGATCACTGCTTATTTTTACAGAAGAGAAAATAGAAAATATATTAAAAAAAATGAAATTTAATAATAATGGTTGAAATTAAGAAATGAGAATAATAAGATATCCTGAAAGGTGCGACGTTTCAACAAATATTGTATAAGCAAAAAAAAAGAATCAAATATCTTTTGAATAAAAGCAAAAATAAATAAAAAATAATTAGTAGATAAGATTCAGTTGTACAGCAAAGCGTCAAAAGAATTGGCCGCAAGAGAAAAGAAACGTTTTTACTAATAAATAAAATAAATTAGCTAATTGTTTTTGAAGATGATTGTGATAAAAATATTTTTATTATCAACAAAATTGTAAAATTAGCAAAAGTTAGGCAACTCAAATAATAATAACAACTATAAAAAAAATGCAGGATCTCGCCTAAGATTCCCTATGAGTATCCTTTTACCCCTTACCCCGTACGGAAAATTAAAGTCCAATGAATAAAAAAAAAAGAGGTAATAACAGGCACGAGTTCAAAGAAAAAGAATAAATAAAATGTACATAAAAATTATAACGAGAAGTAAATCTTCTCTATGTTGTAAATAAAGCAAAATGACATGCATAGTTTAATCAATAAAACATGCAAAAAAAATTGGAAATAAAAGTTAAAAAAAAAAAAAAAGCAAAAAAAGACTGTTAAATACAGTGAACCATTATATGCATGTGTTATCAACTTCGTGATAAAAGAAGTTGAATATTAATAATAATTATAAATTATTAAGAACTCAGCTAAAGGACTAAGATCTGAAAAAAATATATCACCTTAACAACCGAACATATCCCAGAAAACCCATGGGAATCGAACGCAAGTATCCTTTATAAAGTTATTCGAAAAAGAAGTAAAATGAAAATCCAATGAGTTTTTTGAGTTGAATAACATTGCTCATAAAATTAAAATAATAACACATAGAAAATATTGAAAGCAAAGTAAAATTTTAGAAAAAAAAGGCGATTATCAAGCCAATCGTGGTCGAAACCGTGGCCATATTCTAGTTGACGCAGCGCTCCTTAAACGATAATGTTAACAAAAAAAAGATAAACAAAAGCGTCAAAGAGAACACATAGAGTTAATAAATAAATTTTTTGTAAGACGCAGCTTTGAGGATACATGATAGAGTATTAATCAGTGATCAGTTTAGTAACAAATTTTTTTATAAGGAAGGAGGAAATCAAAAAATAAATAGATAAATGACGGTTAAACAGTTAGAAATAGAGGGGGGACCCTTTTCTACTAATAAGTTAATTTTTGTTTCAGATAAATCATACAATTATTGAAAAATCATGTACAAATTTTATTATAAAAGTTCGACAAAAAAAGGAGTTCGAATCCACGTTCGAATCCCGCTTCAAACCAACACAAAAACAAGTAGAAGGTTCTTTAAATCACTTTAGAAAATCATCCTAGGAAGAACGCATTTCGTGATGTGAAAGGCTTCTTATCTTATCAAGAGTGCAACATGATGCGCACGTGTATCTTCAGAGGAAACATCTCACATTAGAAAATAAGATAATGAATTTTGTATTTAAAGCTATATTATTTAATAATTTAAAATTCATTTTAATTTTTGTACAATTTTGTAAAATATTTTATTATAAATGTCATATATCTTTTGAAAAATAAAGAGAGAGACCATAAATTCATAGTTAAAATGAAAAGTATTTAAAAATAAACAGTAGAATAAATTAGTACGCAAACAACACAACACCAACACAAAACAAATAGAAAAAGCTAGAAATTTTTGTAAGATAGGACGGGCATCGGCTCGTGTAGGTACACAAAAAAGTACCAATTACACTTTAGGGACTTAAGTTTAATAAATTTTTTATTGTATTCATGTGTACGTACTTGGCTTCGGGGGCCGAAGCCTCGCGGCCTCGGACGTGCTACGTACATTATATTGTACGTATATTATAATATACAACATAAAATAAGATAGAAACTCAGAGAAATGCGACTCCGAGTTTCCGGACCAAGAGTCGCACGATGCGCGAAGTGCTGATTCGGCACTTCGTCGCGGGCAACTTACATCGTCGTTTTAGACGACGACGAGCGACAGACCATCGCCGGACGCGCTAGAACAAAGTAGTAATCAGTCTCTCTCTCACTGTAATTACTTTTTATAATAAATAACAGATAACTTCATATTAATTCTCTTGTAATTATTTTACATCCTCACACTCCCCATAGGAGTGCGTATCAAGAATCCCACGTAACATAAGTTTCAAGTTCACGATTAATAAAAGAAATAAAAAGGAAAGTTGACTTAACAGTAAAAAGTTATATTAAATGATACTAAAAACATATACATTTTTATGAAAAGAATATAAAGTAAATTCAAAGATATCAAAATAAAGTAAACAAACGGCATAAACAGTTGTCATCAAAACATTACAAGTGTATTTAACTTTGAAAATACAAGCTCAGCAAAATTTTTTTTTTTACCGTACGCTCTCGTATAGGTATACCAGCGGTGGGTTAATATTAAGTTTCAAAACATAGATCGGCAAAATTCTTTACTTTTATGTAAGAATAGTAGGTGAGTGTCAAAGAATTGTTAATAACGTATGTTTACAAACGGTATTTAAAAAAAAAAGAGAAACACAGCAGTATTTATAATTTTTAAAACTTACAATTTTATGCACAAAATTTAATATTTTGAATAAATAAAATTCTTCATTGTTAAGTAAATAATGAAGATTTCAAATGAATAAAATAAATTTTGATCAGATAGCAAAATATATAAAAGAAGGAAAAACACAGTGGGTAATATCATACTCTAAATTACAATTATCTGAAATTTGTCAAAAATTTAATATACCTACTAAAAAAGACGAAAATATTAATGTTATTCGTGAAAGAATTAGAAATCATATTAGACAAGCAGTTTTAGGAGAACATATCTACGAAAATATTAGTCCGTTTCGCAAAAGCACTAAAATTACACGCTCTCCGACTAAAAGTTTAGATCGAACAATTGAAAGTAATAATTCAAATAAAACTTTAGACGAAACAGTTGATAATAATACTTCAAATACAACCTTAGAAGAAACATCTGAAAATAATCTCTCAAATATAATTACGGACGTTCAATCAAATCTTAATACAGATAATTCAAGTGAACAAAATACGCTATTAAATAAACATACAGGCACAATTCCAAAAACATTTCCACAAATTACTAAGACGAAACAAAGCCATAACAAAGAAGATAGTTTTACACAAAAATATACTTTAGCGACAAACGTGACGATTTTATCAGAAAATAATACATCACTTAACGATACTCAGGAATTTTCATTTAAACAAACAGGATATCAAGAAATAAAAGGTATTGAAAACGAAAAAAATATTACTTTAGCTGATAACACCAATACAACAGACAAAAACGTGACAATTTCATTAGAAAATAATACAACTATCGACGAAACATTAAACGACGACTTAAGTATCTCTATTAAACAGGAAAGTTTTCAAGGAATTGAGGGTATTAGAATCGGAGAAAATATCATTATAAATAATCCTAATAATAACAACAATAATAATAACAATATTAATAATAATAATAATACAATAGACGACTTAGTAAATTTTATTGAGAATATAAACATGGCGCAACCAGGATATTCATTAAAAGAAATTACAAGATTAGTTCCTGATTTTGATGGTAAAAACATATCTGTAGACAAATATATTGAAAAATTAGAATTTGCTAAGGAATTACTAGATGCTGATCAACAAAAATCGTTTATGAACTATCAGAGATTTATATTATCAGGGGCGATTGCTTCTGCAGTGAAACATACTACAATTAATACAATTGATGAATTTATTAAAATTGTAAAAAAATTATATCCTGAAATTGATAATTTATATACTTTATATGGGAAATTAGAACAAATTCAACAAGAACTTAATGAACCAGTAGAAGGATATATAACAAGAATAAAAGAATTAACGGAGAAAATCAAAGATAAAAAGAAAAACGAGACTGGAATAGAAAGAGCAACCTTAGAACGATTTATTAATCAATTAAATCAAGATGAATTTAAATATTTTAAACAGGGGTTAGTTAACGAAATAAGATATGAAATGAAAGTAGCAGACGATTTCTCTTATGCAACTATAGAAGCAATTAAAATAGAAAAACAGTTAGAAAAACAAAATGCTATAAGAGGGAATCCAATTAAACAGAAAATTATGTTTAGTAATATTTTGCAAGAAGAAATCAAACAAATACAGTGTTGTCAAATATGCAAAAATACTGGTCACGAAGCATTATATTGCAATATAGCAGGTTGCGTATACTGTAAAGAACCAAATCATTCATCATTTAAATGCTCCAATACAAAAAATAAAATAAGATTGATATGTAAATTTTGTAATCAATTGGGTCATTCAAGAAGCACGTGTGATTTTTTAAATGACAATGAATATTATTGTCAATACTGTCAAGAAAGTAATCATAAAATTAATCATTGCCCAATAATACGAAAATATGAGATATGTTGGAAATGTAATAAGAATGGACACAACCCAAATTTTTGCACTGATGTTATTGAAAAAAGTCTACACAAGTATGCGAGCTTTCTAACGATAAAAATCATATAACAAATGATTGTGAAAAAATAAAAATATTTATAAACCAAGCTAAGGCAAGTAATCAAATACGATGTCAATTATGTGATAAATGGGGTCACTCAGGTAAAGAATGCAGAAATAATAACATCGGTCAAAATAATTTTAATCAGAATAAGATGTTTGTCGGAAATAACAGAAATAATAATTCATATGGACAACGAATTCAAATGAAATTTTGTAAATATTGCAAAAATAGAGGGCATAATATAGAGGAATGTAGAAGAATACAATACAAAAAACCTCAAAACGCAAATCAAAATTTACAATGCCCATATTGTAAAAAATTACGACATTCAATCGATTCATGCTTTACATTAAAAAATATAGAAAGCAAGTTAAGTAAATTTTGCACATTTTGCAAAAGCATTAATCACACAGAGGAAGAATGTCAAGCTAAATTAAACACATCAGCTCATATACAGGGAAACGCATAAACTCGACTTGGAAAGAGCGTACAAGACGAGTTTCGCAACAAAAGTCGCTAAAAATTATATTGACATTCAATTTTTTGCAAGAACACACGAAATCGATTATGACTTCGAAGTAGGTGATGAGTTTAACGAAAATGAAACTAATAATGAGTACGTTAAAATTATTGAACAAAAAGAAACTTTACATAATGCAATGGAATTTAAACCAGAAATAAGAAATGATTCAACAACAATAAAATTACATAATGAAAGAAATATAGCGAACAATGAATTCGAAAAAATTATACAATTTAAAACTGAAAACATTAATGATAATAATAATATACCAATTTATATATTTAAACTAGGTGACACATTACAATTTATCGAGATACGAAATCCGTATACAAATGATTTATGTAAATTATTAATAGATACAGGTGCTCAACTTAACATCATAAAAGAAAAATTAGTACCACAAAATTCTATTAATAATAATATTAAACTATATTTGTCAGGAATTACTGATATTCCGGTTAAAACATGTGGTTTAATCACTTTTCCTATTAATAATTCGCATACAAATTTCCACGTTGCATCTGAAAAATTTTCAATACCTTACGATGGTATTTTAGGAATAGATGTATTGAGAAAAAATAAGTTGAGATTAGACAAGGGATATTTAGAAATAAATGGTAAAAATTCTTTATTCAAACAGATTATAAAAACGATAAAAATTCATTGATAAATTTATGTACAGAAAACATCGAAATTAATGACACAGCAGTTAATAACGTTTTTCATTATATCATGCTAATGCAAGACAATAATCACATATTTTCGATTACACAATTTCTACAGAATAAGAATGAAAATATTAAAAATTCTACGAAAGAAATCAACTGTGTTTTAGAAAAAGATGAATGTAAAAATAATAAGAATATAGAATATGAACAATTTCTATTAAAACTTGAAGAAAATACAAATTTCAACATTAATGATAAGGATAAACAATTTTTAACATATTTTATGGGAAAAGATATTTTAACAAATTTCATATTAAATAATCATGAAGAAGAATTTCATAAATTACAAGAAAATTTAATGTATAAAAATATAAATTATATTAGTGAAGAAAAAAATGATCGTAGAGAAGAATTATTAAGTAAAATAAGTTTAAATCATTCAAGTGAAGAGAAAGAACAAAATATAAAGAATTTAATTTTAAAAAATGATGACATATTTTGGTTAGAAGGAGAAAATATTGGAAAATGCAATTTAGAACAACACGAGATAAATTTAACAGATAACAGACCAGTATATGTTAAACAATTTCCATTGCCACATAAATCAAGAGAAATCGCTATTACAGAAACTCAAAAATTAATTGATAATAATTTAGTAAGGCCATCTAAAAGCGCATATAACGCTCCAGCATTTGTAGTTAAGAAGAAACCAGGTCCTGATGGAAAAGAAAAATGGCGACTAGTTATAGATTATAGAAAATTAAACGAGAAAACTATACCAGATCCTTATTTAATACCATCTATAACTGAAATTTTTGATGATTTAGGCGGAAATAAATATTTTACTACTGTAGACATGGTTTCAGCTTTCCATTGGGTACCAATGAAAGAATCAGACATATATAAAACAGCTTTTAGTGTACATCCTTTAGGAAGATTTGAATCTACAGTATTACCTTTTGTACAGTATTACATGTATCAATTATTAAAATATATACGCGCATAAAAATCAATTATATCAAAAGTGTTAAAAAATATCAATAAACCTCGAGGATCTATTACATATTGTGCCTATTCATTTGTCCGCCCATACCTAGCACCAATCTACTGAGAATCACTACAAGGTAAGAATATATAATTATTTAATAAACTCTTTATTTTCAAGAATCAAGTTTATCCTTTAATACTATTTATTCGTGAGAGCGATTTTGTTCAATTAAATATTGGTGGAGTTTTTCCACCACTAGATTCATACATCTCTATCTTTATATATTTTATAAATAAATTCAATATTTTAAACATACATAATTTATATATATATATATTTAATGCAATTAATTAAAATAATTAAATAACATACACATATTTATTTATCCACTTTTATTTAGTCCTGGTGCAAGCCAGGACTTAACACTTTAATCTTCATGTGGAATGTTTCATTGAATATTTATAGAAGATTTATCTGATATTTTGCTGTAGGATTTCAAAGTTTTTTGAAATGTTTATGGAATCTTTCTGAAATCTTTCATGAAATATTCCACTGGAAGATTACTTAAATCTTTCTGTGGAATATTTAGTTGGCCAGTTCTGAAAGATTTATGTAATTATCCGCTGTACGATTTTAAAGTTTATCGGAATCTTCCAGCGAAATGTTTATGGAATCTTTTTGGAATTTTCCATGAAATATTTTACAGGAATATTCATAAACATTACATAGAATATTTTATGAAATATCTCAGAAATTACCTTTTGGCTTAACTTACTCACCACGAACATTTATGAGGGTAGCAAATACGGCTCTTGGTGAGCTAATAAATAAAAAAATATGTCATGTTTATATAGATGACATAATTATAGCTGCAAAATCAGAAGAAGAACATAATATCAAATTTAATCTAGTAGCTACAAAATTAAGGGAAGCTGGATTAAAACTAGAACCAAGAAAATGCGATTATATGAAAAATGAAGTAACATTTTTAGGTCATATTATAAGTAAAGAGGGTATTAAAGCAGATCCAAAAATAATTGATGCAGTAAAATTATTTCCAACACCAAAAACAGTTAAAAACATTAGAGAATTTTTGGGTTTAGCAGGTTATTACAGAAAATTTATTAATGACTTTGCTATTATAACAAAACCTTAAACGTTATTATTACAAAAAGACGTAAAATTTACTTGGGATTCAGAGAAACAAAAGGCTTTTGATAAACTAAAAGACACACTATGCTCTGCACCTTTATTGCAATTTCCACAGTTAGATAATCCATTTATAATCACTACAGATGCATCAGGATATGCTTTAGGCGGTATATTATCACAAGGTGAAATCGGGAAAGATAAACCCATAGAATACGCTTCTAGAGTATTAAAAGGTCCTGAACTAAAATATCACACTTATGAAAAAGAAGCATTAGGTATATTATTTGGAATAGAAACATTTAGAAATTACTTATACGGAAATAAATTTACAATAGTAACAGATCACAAGCCATTACTATCTTTTAGATCTGCAGATAAAAATTACAGAGTTCAAAGATGGCGACTTAAACTATCAGAATACGATTTTGATGTAATATATAAAAAGGGAAAAATGAATGTGAATAGTGATGCGTTATCTAGAAATCCTATAGATACGGTAGAAATCAATGTGATAACTAGAGCTCAAAAAGCAAAAGAAAATGAAGTAAATATTAAATTAACAAATATACCTTCGAATGAAATAAAAATACAAAAATTAAACGAAGAACGTACACGTATTAAAAATAAACGCGGTAGACCAAAAAAAGTAATCAAAGAAATAACCAACGAGGAAATTAAAAGTGTCGAAAATGAAGTCGAAAAACAAGAAGAAATTTACTTAAATAAATCTGATACTATTATATATTCTAAAAATTCTATACAAAGTAGAAAAGATAATATATTACATTTAATTACGAATGAAAAGATATCTTTGGATGAGATTCAAGATGAATATTTTACACATAAAAATATTAATATAAATAACGATTTAAAAGATAATGAAATTAAAATAATAAATTATAAAAAGAGAAAAATTTTTATAATGTGCTTGAATATAAAAGAATCATCAATTTTAATAAAAGGAAAATTAATAAATAATTTAAACACGCTAAAAGATTTATTGATTGAAAATAATTGTACTATATTTAGTATATCAAAAAATATAAAAATATTAAATATAAATTGGAACGAAATCGAAGAAATATTATACAATATTTTTGAAAATACAAATATAAAAGTTATAATTTGCTTAAATAATACAGAATATGTCAAAAAGGAAAAAAGAAATGAAATTTTTGAACTATATCATTCTTCAAGTTTAGGAGGTCATTCGGGAGTAAATAGAACATATAATCGAATTAAAAATAAATATTTCTGGGAAAATCTTAAAGTTGATATACAAAATCGTATTAAAAACTGTGAAATATGTCAGAGAAATAAATTTAAAAGAAATAAAACAAAACAACCTATGATAATAACAGATACTCCAGAGAAAACATTCGATAAAATTTCACTGGATATAGTAGGACCTCTTAATATAACTAAAAATAATAACAAATATATATTAACTATTCAAGATCATTTATCAAAATTTTTAATAGCTATCGCACTGAAAGATTAAACAGCAGAGACTATAGCTGACGCATTTATAAAAAAATTTATTTGCATTTTTAGTTCACCAAAACTAGTACTTACAGATAAAGGCGCAAATTTTACAGGCAAATTAATAAAAGCTATTTCAAAAAGATTTAAATTCAAAAAAATAGAAACTACTGCCTTTCATCCACAATCTAATGGTTCATTAAAGAGCTCATCATCCTTTATGTGAATATTTAAAAAATTTTGCTGATAAAAAATTATAATGGGATGATTGGCTTGAACTTGCATAATTCAACTAGAATACTAGTGTTCATTCAAGTCATAAATTTACACCGCATGAACTAGTTTTCGCCTATCCAGCTAGATTACCATCTAGTGAACCTTTAAAATCATCAGAAAAATTACAGACATTTAATGACTATATAGAAAAATTATTAATAAATATGAAAGATATTGCAGAAATAGCTCGTGAAAATTTAATACTGTCAAAGGAAAAATCTAAATCTTATCACGACAGATTTATAAATCCTGTAGAATTTAAAATAGGAGATAAAGTATGGCTTATAAAAGAGCAAAAACCAGGGTAATTAGAAAAAAATCAAAACTTGGGAGCTTTTGAAGTATTAAAAGTTCACGAAAATAGCAATATTTCTATAGATTTCAAGGGTGGCTCAAAATTAGTTCATGCAAATAAATTAATTTTACATGAACAAAAATTATAAATATTTTAGAAAAAATCCAATCTCTTTTTCTCTTTTTCAGGAATATTTAAAATGTTAAAGATTTTTTAATTTCTGTAATCTTTTCTAGTTACGTGCTAATTCATTCATCTATTGTTACATATACCTATTTATACATATTATTAATTTTTTCATTGATAAACAATTTTTATGAAATACGAGGAATCTGTAAGTTTTCAAAATGTGGCTTGAAAATTCACAGATTTTTGATTTAAGGAGCCTATTAACTTAAATCAATCATTTTAAATAATAGGAAATATTTACATTTAAATCAATTGATTTGATAAATAATGAATGGAATCTATATTAAGAAATTGAAATCAATTAATTTAAATCAATAGGTTAGTTAATAATTTAATAAAAAATGTAAAATCATTATATACATTATCTATTTATAAAACGTATATTGTATTATAAGATTTAAACTTTAAAATTTTATTCATATCAATCTTTTTATCTATACTTTCATTTTTATTTTTTCTTTTTCATTTAAAAGAAACATGTTGTAAAAGAAATCTAACATTTAGTAATAACTATCATTAAACTTATAAATGTATATTTTATCTTATATTTTTACTTATTAATCAACTACTTTTGTCTCTAAATTTACGGTATATAAACATATACTATCTGATATGTATTCGTAAAACTGATTTCATTTTTCACACAAAAATTTTTAAAAACAAAAAAAAAGAGGAGGGGGAAAGTTACATACTTTCATCCAAATGCAACATAAATCAATATTCAAATGAATATTTGAACTTCTAAACTTATTTAGAAAATGTATTGCAAGAATAAAAAGAAAATTATCATAAAAAAGTCTTCATCGAGACTTGAAAAAAATTTTTTGTGAGGAAAAAAAAAAAGAAATAATGAACTTTATTATAAGTTCTATATAGAATGAGAGAACATAGTTCAATTTTCATTCTAAACTCTAAGATTATTTAGAGAACATATTTGTCAAAATAAAGACAAAAATTACAATTGATTAGTTAACGTTTCAATCAGATTTATGTTAAAGTACTACACAAATTACAGACAAAAGCAGAACATTTTTGAGAAATTGAAATAATAACTTAACATTTTTCCGTGCGAATTAGTTTGACCGTAACATTTTGGTTTAACTAATAAAGTTACTTTTTACTCATGTTAGATCTCTTATTATATTCTTAAAATTTGTAGCTTTTAAAAAAATGTCAAAATAAATTACGATAATTTATACATACACAAAAATTATTTAAAAAAAAAAACACACAATTCTATACGAATCATAGTAGATCATTATTATAACTGGATCATATTTAATGTTAATTATAATCACATATTATTAATAACTATAATCTATATACTTTTAGTTAATTTTAAGTTTTTTTTTATGTATCTAGCTATTTTAATTTTATACCAGACCTACGTTCAGATAAACTAGTTCAACCTCTGTAAGAATTTGCATTTTAACCTATACTACGTATAGGATTTTACGTTTGGTTTAATAAATAAATATATATAGCCACATTTAGTGTATTATGTGAATATATGAAATTAAGAATTTAGAAAATTTTTCTTCTTATTGCTTAGTTGGCACCTGCGCAATTATCTTAAGCCGGGAGGGAAGTGAATGAATATTCACTTATATTCAAACAATTATAAGAATCTATAAATTATATCCAACTATTATTTTTGAAAAAAAAAACAAACATTTCTTATATTTGAACTTGAACAATTATTATTTTGACAAATCTAATATTATTTTATAATTATTTTACATGGCATGTTATTTGTTATTTTTGTTACGAAATATCTCATAAGCTAGAATACAAGATTTATAAACATATTAAAAAAATATTTATAAGCAAAATCACGAATAATTTAAGGCGATCTCTAATTAGAAAAAAAACCATATCATGTTTAAAATATTACAAATTTAAAATAGCAATACAATTAAAGAATTTTTCATCTTTTTTTTCCCATACCAATACTCATACATTACTAAACAATTATAAAATGGAAAGATACATCAAATAATTGAGACATTCAAATAAAATATTTTATTTAAATAGATTTTAAGATATTTATGTAAATTGATCAATAACTAAAAAAATTGTTATTACATTCAAATTTTTCTTTTGTTACTTCTCGTACCGATAAGAAACATCTTGAGCCCCAAGGTGTTACGTCACGACGTATCATTTATTTCAAGTTTTTTATTCTAAAATATGCAGTTATTGATCAATCAGATAATTCAACTTAATAAGCAAATTGTATTCATTTTGTTTTTAAGAAACAGAAGAAAGTGTAATTCGGTCTACAAAATTAACAAAACAAGAACGGTACAAAGGCCACATGAACCAGATTTATCATGTTAACCACACCATTCAATAAGAGTCAAAATGCATAATAAGCATTGCTCCATCGATTGACATCCATTGACATCGATTGAATATACAATTCCTGATTATTTTTTAGATTTTAATCGTAATATTGTAAATGTTCATTAATTGACCTATCTTTTATTTGTTTTTTTGTTTTCGATTGCCTATCCTTCCGATATGCAATCTCCTGAGCACCGAGGTGTTACGTCATAAATGTATCGTTTTTATTAACATTGGTAAATCAAATTCCTCAGTTATTGAACAGTCGCATTATTTCATTGTTAACCAAAATTAAGTTATTCAAATCAACAACGAGTATTACGAAATTACCAAGCGAATTCTAAAATCTTTAAGAAAACATATTATTAAAATATAAGAAAATTTATAAATAAAATCGAATAAATCTCATAAACAAAATGAGTATAAAAACCAAATGAAACAAATGCTATTCGGAATATTACCCCGGGTGTCTTATTGGTAATACGTTTACACTGCCCGTCAAGTTTATATTTCAAAGCAATTGCTATTATTAAATATACATGTATCAATTATTAAAATATATACGCGCATAAAAATCAATTATATCAAAAGTGTTAAAAAATATCAATAAACCTCGAGGATCTATTACATATTGTGCCTATTCATTTGTCCGCCCATACCTAGCACCAATCTACTGAGAATCACTACAAGGTAAGAATATATAATTATTTAATAAACTCTTTATTTTCAAGAATCAAGTTTATCCTTTAATACTATTTATTCGTGAGAGCGACTTTGTTCAATTAAATATTGGTGGAGTTTTTCCACCACTAGATTCATACATCTCTATCTTTATATATTTTATAAATAAATTCAATATTTTAAACATACATAATTTATATATATATTTAATGCAATTAATTAAAATAATTAAATAACATACACACATTTATTTATCCACTTTTATTTAGTCCTGGTGCAAGCCAGGACTTAACACTTTAATCTTCCTGTGGAATGTTTCATTGAATATTTATAGAAGATTTATCTGATATTTTGCTGTAGGATTTCAAAGTTTTTTGAAATCTTCTTGTGAAATGTTTATGGAATCTTTCTGAAATCTTTCATGAAATATTCCACTGGAAGATTACTTAAATCTTTCTGTGGAATATTTAGTTGGCCAGTTCTGAAAGATTTATGTAATTATCCGCTGTACGATTTTAAAGTTTATCGGAATCTTCCAGCGAAATGTTTATGGAATCATTTTGGAATTTTCCATGAAATATTTTACAGGAATATTCATAAACATTACATAGAATATTTTATGAAATATCTCAGAAATATTTCGTGAATATTACATGGAATATTTCGAAAAAGTTTTCGAACATTCCTTTGAAATATTCCTGAAATATTCCTGGAAGCTTTCAATGGAAGATTCCAGCGGAATATTCTGAAATATTCCGTGAAGACTTTCAATAATTTGCATGAAAGGTTCCATTGAAATATTCCAGTGGAGTAATTCGAAATTTTTCAGTGAAATCTTCCATGCTATGTGAGAACCATTATTTATTTCTAGCCTAACACTTTTTTATTGTTATTTACAGTTTTCAATATTTTCCTATAATTATTTGTTTATTCGCAGCATTATTCTACTTTTACAAAATAATTTTCATACAAGGTTATAAAATATTTTACTATACGATATATATATATATATATATATATATATATATATATATATATATATATATACATATATATATATATGTATATATGTTTCATTTCACAAAAAGAAATTCAACATCAAAACTAATTCTCTGACGTAAAGAATAAAAAATTAAATTAGTATAATTTTGAAATTTTCATATAGGAATACTTTTTATAAATAACTTTTTAATAATTTTGAATAATGGTAAATTTTTTAAATAAATTGTGGTATTGAATGCTAATTGAATTGAGTTTTAACATGAAGTTAATTATTTAGTTTGGAAATGTATTGAATAAAATAATATAACTATTTAAAAGTTATCACTTAATTTTTTAAACTTTTTATTCATAGTTGACAATTATATTGAATATATGATTCTCATTTTAATAGTTTTTATATGATATTATGTGAATTTTATAAATATAAATTATTTAAGGAGATGTAAAATGGACAGCACACTTTCACCCATAAATATTGATTATATTTCCATTGTATTTTTAAATTTTGAATAAATAGATGCATTAACATACAGTATGTATCACGAAGATTATTCAGTTAAATTCTTACATAAATTTATTCATTAGTTATTAAGAAGTTTGGGTTCCAATATTATGTACTAAAATTTTTCCATTTTGAATCAGAAATTTAAATATCTTGAAAACTAATGATTGGAATAATTTAAAAATTCAAATAAATAATCATCACGAGACATACTACAAGTTAATACATTCCTTTTATGGAAATTCAGCAATAGAATGGAAAGACAGTTAATTTTTTTATCTTCTTATAGTAAAATATAATCAAACTTTGACAACAAATTTAACATAATGAAATAATTGTACTTTCAATGATTTGTATTGTCACGGTATTCTTCCGTGTTCAAATCCCGCGCGCTGTTGTAAATAAATTAACTCGGCGTGTGGTCACGAGCGCCGTCATATACCGGTTTCGTGAAACGTCAATAGACGCGTGAGAGGGAAGAGAAGCCGCGGCGCTTCAGACTTGATTCAACGGCCTACAAGCGCGCATCTTTACTTGATCTTTGGGATTTATTAATCGATTCGCTGGTGTAGTGCTGTAATCGTTTGGCGTGAAGGAAAAAAGGAGATCGAAAGAGACACGAGTATCTTCCTCAGGCCGTGCTCTATCTACGTTGACTGTTCTCTATAAGTCGCAGCGACCTGCAAATTGTTTATCGTTGGGCCGAATTCACGAGCCGCAGCGATCAGGCGAGACAAAGACGATCTCTGTTGGACAACGTCTATCGTCGTTCGTTACCCGGGATAAGAGACCTTTACGCGATATCGTAAGTTACTATTAAGATTTTGTTAACCAGAAGTTTCTTACCTCCAAGAAACTTCTGGTATTGAAACAACTATCGTGCGTTCAAGCGTATGTTGTAACTTAGCTCGCATCGCGTCCCTCCCTATTGCTATCTCTTCCTAGAGAATATTTTTCCGTTTAATTTAAACCCTTTTGTATTGCTTAATTTTATATATTAATTCGCGTTCAGATATTATTTTTGTATTTTACTTTATTGTTTCTAATAAATACATTTTCATTATAGAATTTTATTTTGTCTGCTGTAAGTGCATGTATTAAAGAAAGCCTATCCTGCTGCTTACCCCAACGCCTCCACGGTCCTTATTTATTTTATCACAATATATACATATATTTCCTACGTAAATATATATCATAAATTTAACTGGGAAAGGTAAATTCCATATAAATAAGGAGAACTGTGCTACCGGCATCGCGTCTCCCGATCAGGTAAGAGAGAGAGAGAGAGAAAGACGCGCAGCAACGAGCTGACGGAAAAATACTCCGTCGCATATCAATCTAACATACTAACTAGCTTTGCCGGAGTTGTTGCTAGTTTACCATACTTGAGATAAATTCTAGCATCTCCGTATTCAATCAAAAATTAATAAGTCTAGTTAAAGTCAAGTTGAATTAAAATCTAATTTCTTTTGTAACGTGTAGTAAATTACCGTTACAGTATCATATTCAATACAAATTATAGAGTGATATTACAGAATATTATTTTTTTCCGCATTCATATTAAATGTTTCGCAAATAATAAGTAAATTTTCTTTTGAAATGTTTACTTTTTTAGGGGGAATTCTACTTCTATCTAGCCAGTTCATACATGTAAATACATAATTATAGACATAATCAGAAACATTTATTCATATTTTATATATTGTCCTATCTTTATAATTGACTATTAAAAAAATTTAATATCCAATAAATAATTATTTTGAATTGTATTTCATAAAATTTATGTTCAAAGGATATTAAAAAAAATATTTTTATATCATGTAATTATAATTTTTCAAATGAGGTAATTTGATATTTTTTAAAAATTAATTTTTCTCTTATTAAAAATATTATTGCTTTAATGAAATGAATCGCTAACAATTTTTATATAAATCACAATTCATATAATATAAAAACGTGTACAAATGAAAATGTAATTGAGGTTAAATGTATGTTATTTATAAAAAATTGTTAACAAGTAACTTTTTAATTAATATATTTTCATGAAAACTAATTTTAATACCTGATTCACTGAATGATAACTGAATACAATTTTAATTTAATAAATTAAGTTATACAATTATAAATATATAATATTTATATAACTGTTCATCAAATAAAATTATTATTTTTTTAATATATATATATATATATATATATTAAAAAAATAATTATTACAATAGATTGTAGTTAAATAAAAATGTTTATTTTAATAATTATAGCGTTGAAATTTATTTTGATGAAAATGTTATTTGATTGACATTTACAGTATTATTTTAACTATTTTTAAAAAGTTACTTGTCATCAATAAAAAAATATTTGATTTTCCAAATTAATAATCTATTAATATCAAGAATTTTCTAAAAATTATAATATTTATGATATGCAAACCTTACTTGTGATACATACACTTTGTAATATTTGTATCTCATTAAATTTTTATATTAGATGCAATTAGGATAGTAGTTATTGGAGCACCATGGACCGTCACAACAAACCCCCACTCCACCACCCCAAAGGTTATTGTCCACTAGGTCAATGACCTCTGAGAAGGCGAAGTAGGGGTTTGTTAGGGATTGTACCCAAACAACTGGAGGGTCACTTACCCCCTCCTAGAAATTTAAAGTGGGGATGAACTGGAGGGTCACTTACCCCCTCCCACCAAATTTAGAGTGGGGATAAAAAATATTTTAATCGATATTTCAAAATTATTAATTTAAAATTGTGTAATATAATCTTTTTTAATTATCGAAATAATAATAACTTGAATTATAAAATATGAATTTAAAAGATTTTTAATTTCCAATTATTATAAATTTTTATATTGAATCAGAAAATATAAAATTTACATATAAATTATTGAGTGTATAAAGGATGAGGAGTTGGTAACAGACAAGGTGATTGAAATACTCATGTTTTAAAGTTTAACAACACATTTATTATTAATAATAAAACATTACAACGTAGCATGCATACAATTAACTAGTGTGTACATATGATAAATAATAAATTCGTGTATGATTATAAACACATTTTCTTTTCCTAAAACTAGATTATTCTTTTTTAATAATTCGATGAGATCATTTACAAAATTATCATTAAAACCAGACATTGTGCTTTTTATATCGCTAGAAGTATAGTACACATATTGAGATTCCTGACTATTTTCTAATACATTTTTCATATTTATAACCATTTCTCGTAATATATAATCTACAGATTTTTCAACAGTATTTAAATATCTAATTCTATAATCTATACATTTTGATAAATCTTTTAAACGTTCAAACGTGACACGTTTAAATACTAGTGACCGATTAGAGCGACCATATTTTTTCGGCGGTCCATCACACTCCTCTCCTTCTGGTTGTGCGTCATTGGGTATCAATTCAAAATCTCTCTCGTGAAAACCAATCATAAAACGGATAGTGTATCCAGGAATAGATAGCCGCTGATCCAGCATAGATTCCTTGTTATAGCAAGTGAAAAAATCTTCAATTTTATCAAATTCCTGCTTCAATGCCTCCCAACAGTCCAGTGACAGAGGTAAACCTTGAAAATTGGCTCCACAGAAGCGTACTACGGGTGCAAACTCCTTTTCGCCTTCGCCGCCTATATTCTCCAGGCCTACCTGGATAATTTTTCCAAAAGAGCTGTTCAGCCCGTAGACCATTAGCAGAACCTGCTGCCAATAGTTTTTCTTGCTGTTTTGTTTTATTAAATATGCCAAGCCATTACCAAATGTCTGCTCCAGGCTTCTCTTTTGACCAACCATCTTGCTTGAGCTTTGTTGTTACTGCTGCTTTCACCGTCGTCAAACTGTGGCTAGACTAAGTGGGTGCCGCTTCTTTCATACTGTAAAAATTGGTGGGGGCGCCGCAAAAAGCTGTTGTGCGACCAATCAGAGACAACCAAATATCATATTACTCGTACGAGATTTTTCCCACAAAATTCTTGACTATAGTATCATTTTTCTGCAAGTTCTGTGAGAAATTTTCCAAGAATTTCTTGAAACCCAATCCGCTAGACATATAATACAGAAACATGATACAATAATGACCACAAACGTTGGAATATTCGCTTTGTAAGCGTTTATTATTTTATCTAAATTTTTTACAGTTTTGCTGAATACGTCGTAAATGTTGTTGAATTTGTGGTTGTTTACCAAGACTATCAAAGTACACACCTGTGCCATACTTATCAACGTATATGGCAACCCAGTGTGCACCACGCTGGTTATAATTTTGCGTATTAAGCACAAACGCACAAGGTTTCACCCACATCGGAGGAATCTGATCCGCTGGATAAACGCCTACTGCGTGAAACTTGATCCTCATCAGATATTGAACAATCTCTTTTGAATTCATTGCGGAGAATTTCTAAAAATTCTTCCGAAATCAGCGATTTTACGCTGGGGTTAAGTTTCAGTAGCCAATGTTTCAGATTAGCAACGTTATTTAGTGCACACACGTAATTTGAATGAGGTGATTTTAAGTCATGATGCATGCACTGTACACTGCGGAAATTTAAATTTCTAAAAGCTGGACAATCTTGTTCTTTTTCTAAATTTTCAATCTTACAGGTGGTAAGCTTGAAAAGTAGTTCAAGCTTTTCTTGACCCCGCACGAAAATTGTACGACAATTCATGCAAATATCTCCCAAATTTTTGTATAATCTTTTTATCGATATATCGCCTTCGTACCACTTCAGACCATGATGATTCAGTGTCACCCAATTCTTCTGTCTCAAAGCATTTTTAGGTAAGCGTCTTAAATTACAAGGAGGCGCCATAATCCAATGAGCGATAAAGTTTTTATGAATAGCAAGTACAGCCACCTTCTTTGGAATCAAACGATTTTTGTTGTCCTTTAAAAACTGCACATCAATTACCACGTCCATACTGTTTGCAATGAAAGTGGCTCGCCGACTGAGATAATAAAGCTGGCTTTGCTTTACTTAAATAGTGAGAAATGTACCCCCCCCCCACCACCACTACTTAACCGCTATAATCCACGACAACCTGTCTCGACGAGTCAATTTCGAGCAAATTGTCGTATTCAGCATAAATTATACAATTTACAGCGCCCTCTAGTGGGTCGTCGAATCTAACATCAATTCGTACATTACCATTTTTTATCAAATTCCAATGACTACGATCACTCGCCGATAAATCAGGTGCCAAATCAAAAGCGAATAGACAGTAACCGTTTGGATAGTCTTTACGGTTAATCGAGTTGCCTGAATTCATAAAGTAAATACCTGTGCCGGAAAAAAGTGTATAATAAGCATCAAAGTACATTTTGCTTTTTTTGAAATCTGGCTGTAAGGGCTTCGATGGCACTTGCATTCCATCAACGTACAGACACAAAGAATTTATATTAATATTCTTGAAATTGAATGGGTTAAGACTTTTATCTCCGTTGTAAGCTTTATTTTCAACAAAACCGAGTATAATTCTTTTCGGCAGTTGACCTAATATGACATTGTCGATTGTTTCATCATGCACACTATTATGTAACGTAACAGCCTTAACTTCTACACGTGTCAGTGGGTATTCTGCAGTAGTCTGTGACAATAGTTTTTCGTGTGCTAGCACAAGTGAAGGATTTAATCTTACCCGACGCACAAAAAGCGTAGCCTCGGTAATATTAACCGTGAAAGCACCAGCGGGATCCATGAGACAGAATCCATCACGAGAACGTACAAGCCTTACTCTAACTTCAACACCACCCAGTAATAATTTGCCTTGATTAAAAACATCACAGTATAAATGGCCGAGTAAATCAATCTTACTGCCAATCATGAGTGTCTTATGTTTATTGAGACCTACATTACTACCTGTGGTATCCTCCATTTATCTGCTGTATCATCGTACCACAAACCACTCGTTAAATGGGACTTTTTAGCTGTTGGACCATAATTTAGTAATGTTTTAATGTGAGCTCTGTATGCATAAGCATTGTTTGGCGGTGAAACAGGTTTCTGATTGAATAGCACGTCGACTTGATTAAACAACGAATGCAAAAGATTATTTATTGGTCCAACGTTCGGATCCTTAAGTGGTTCAGCACTAGTGCATGTTACACTTACACCTACAATTAACATTGTGTGAGCCAAGTCTAGAAATTCAGTGTTGCCAGGGATTGTAAATTCAATTGGTGATTGGTCGTTGAGTGAAGATATCGGTTTGTACTGTACCCAGTAAGAGCCTTCAATTGCGGTCTGTGTCGAGGGTAATTAAAAGAATGATAATTCCGACTTGACTGACTGACAAGATTCTGTATGCAACAACGCCATCTTGAAATTTTAATTTTCGAAAATATCTCTAGCTACACGTGTTTTCTTATTCTGCTCCTTCTTCTTCTTTTTCGCAACCTTACCACTCTTCGAGCGTTTAGCCGCCGAGGTGTTTGTAGTACCAGCGGCACTCGACGACTAAACTGACAATGTCTCGTTCTTCTTTTTATATTCAGATTCTTCCCCCTCTTTTGCACTCGACTCACCCAAGAGCAATTGGTCCAGAAAAACGTCAGCTCTTCTTTTGAGATTTTTACTACTCTCGCGCATGCGCTCTTGAGCCGCCTCTTTGACAGGTCTGCCACCTAGAGTGACATAATCTAGGATATTTTTACCCGCACGGAGAGCCTCTTCACCGATCACTTTTGCACCTTGCTTGATCTTCGGTATAGCTGCCCGGAAGAGACCTTTTAAAAAACTACGTACTCCTGCACCCGACTGGTGATAACCAAAACAAGGTTTACGAGCTCTAACACACTGACCCCTACCACGAACCATTTGGTTATTGAAGAAATCTTCAAACTCAGACATTTTATCGGATGCGCTTAAAGTGAGGCGTTACAGTCAACGTACCGTAATCGAATGGAATGGGAAATCCGTGTTCGTCTCTTATATCTATTTCGATCGACTAAAACGCTGAAGACAGCAGTGATGGGTACATGGGTGGTGAAAAGTTTTTAATTTCAACACCTCCGTAAACGTTATCGCGGGAATGAAGCGAGACTATACGTAGTAAGCTCGTGCGCATGTCACCTGTTACGTAAGGCTGGCAAATGTTGCTGGAAACCATCAGCACGGTTGGCAACCCGTTTACAAGATTTGCTGGACGATTACCGGTAATGTAGTGCTCTTTATTACCTTTGCAAGAGAAAATTGGTACATTTTTAGACCTAAAATTCTAAGTAATTTTTCCGATAGTGTAAACGTGTGCTTATAAGTTGTAGAAATCTTCTCCACATCAACATCTAACTGGTACATAGTCACCAGCTTGGATTTCAAAATATAAATGATTTTTCACATTCTCGAGATTATTTATTTCTTTTAAGAGACTTTCAATATCACGATAAACACCAGGTTTGACTCTGGCAAACACCTCGGCCCCTTGTTGAGTCTCTTCTGTTTCTCGCAAAACATTCGCCATTTCACGTTTGGCTGTTTTAACAGAAATGACTCTCTCCCGCTCAACTATTGATATATGCTGAAATGTGAGAGGTATTTGAATTTTCGTGAGTCCTACATACCAGTCGCCATGAAGATAAAAATTTTGTGATAATTGTGTTGTGAAATGTGTCGCCACATTGTGTGGAAAGACAAACTTGCTGCTGTTACTCGGTAAAACCATGTAAAATTCATCGTTCATTGTAAATTTTTCAAATCTTTAGCCGCTATCCAAGAATTAAATTTTTCTGGATACCCCCTCCAACTGACCAAATATTGTTTTTTCAACCCCCTACCTTTACTCTTCAAAACCTCGTCAACCTCAAACGCTTCGCTATCTAAATCCTTGCGCACTCTGCTCAACTGTTCTTCGTAAAAATATCCGTCAATTTTTTCTCCACCAAGATCTGCCAAAGTATAAACGGGTGGTTGTTGTCTTGTGTCGACTTTTATAATTTCAAACAGCTTCAGAGTCCAGCCACCCTCGTATGCTTTCCTGAAGGCTGTCTTGGCACGACTGACACGAACCAGATCACCAACGCTATATTTAGCTACTCTAAACGGCTTTTTTCTGCTGTAACGCAACGTCAAATTTCGACGTACCACGTGAGCGTTATATAAGTTGACCTTGGAAGGGGGCATTTTTATGGCACTGTGCAACGACTCGTTGTAACACGTCACAATTGTTTGCAAAACATCTATATAACGTCTTGTGTGCAAGTGAGTAAAGTATTGCCAGATTCGACCTTTGAGAGTTCGAATAAAGCGTTCGGCAATTACTGCCTTTATATCAGGGTCTCTGACGACTCGATAGGTAATATGTTTCTTTTTTAGCACCTCTTGCTCTTCTTGACCAATAAATTCCTTACCTTTATCTGTCTGTAGGTAAATAAGATGTCTATCATTACATCGTGATAAAATTTTGTCCAATTCTACAGCAACGCTACGGCTCGTTTTGTCGCGAAGAGGCTCTGCCCAGGCAAACTTTGAAAGTGCATCAATGACAATGAGAATATAGCTGTACCCATCATTGTAGGTTTTAAGTGATCTAAAATTTGCCAAGTCAGCTTCCTACACCTCGAAGGGGCTGAAAACGTTGTAATGTCGACGAGGAAAACGATGTCTCACGAGTTTGTGTAACGTATGTGCATCCTGACTCTCCATCCACTTGGCGATGGTATTGTTATCAAATTTTTTTGGTTTCGTGCGTTTTAGTAGATGAGCACCAGCGTACGCTGATGGTGCAGAAAGATTATAGTAATAATGCTCAAGACCATCCGGCTTTGACGTCTTCTTATTCCTTTTCTCCTTTTTCCTTTTCTCATTCTCTCTCATTGCTCCTCTTCCTCTTATAAGTTAGCTTTCTCTCTTTCTTTTGCTGTCTTTTAAATGTATTTTTAATGCGTTTTAAAAATTTATTAAACGCAATTTTGCTGATCATGCACAAAACAGTAATACCAGCTGCAGTCTTTTCATTACCATCCGCAGTCTCCGAGAGCATGCGTGAAAATGCTCGTTTAGCCAGCAGTCTGTCGGCTTTTATATGATTCGTTATTTTTTTATTCGAATATAATATATCGTGCTCTAGACAGGCATTGTCAAGAGGGTTTTTTCCTCTCAAACCACGTCTGAGACGCTCTTCGAGATGTGTGCCAGGGCCGAGAAACTGGTAGCCTATCAGATGCATTTCAAAGGGTACAACTGAAATCAATTGGTTCATAAAAGTACCAGTTTTCTTTCCCTCCTTCTCCTTCTCCTTCTTCTCCTCCTCCACCCCCTCCATCACTTCCTTCCATGCTTTTACATACGGTTCTATTTTAGCTGTTCGAGACGACTCTTTTTTGCAGGGGTCGATGGCATAGCTGCCAACTCGCTACCAACTTTTTCACGCTTTTTTGCACTCTTATTTTCTTTCTCATTTACGCTTGTCTGACTAGTAGCTGTTGAAGTATAATAACCTTCGTTTTCTGACGACGATGACGGCGATGAGTCAGCGCTATGAGATGCAATCTTACGCCACAGTTGATCGTTATCAATGAATTCTCGAGGTATACTAACTTGTCGCAAGACGCGTGCAAACTGTTTGTATCCGCGTGGTGGTGGTCTTCTTCTACTTCTCATAGCCTTGTTCACCAAATCCACAATATTAGTACCCTCGACACCAGCGTTATCTAGTTTGATTACACTACGACTATCCCATTTAATATTACCAGCTTGTCGCAAGTATCTAATGAGATGTCTAGCATTGCTTCGAAATTTCTGCGGTACCGACTCGACAATCTGTTTGTCGTCGATTTCGTCATTATTGCCTCTATCCATTGTCGTTCCCGTTTTTAATAATGTTGTCTCGTGTGGACGTATTATACCACCACTTTCATCCTTCTCCTCCTCTCTTAGATGCAAGTAACGCTGCAAGATATGCTGATATTGCAAAGATTTTTGGCGCTCATCACCCGCAGAATGTAAAATTTCACTCATTTCCTCGTCAAGGCGTGTCGTGGCTGTACCAGGTGTCTGGAAACTGGATGCTGGTGTTGTATGATTGGTAGTTGCTATGTCATGCTGTTGCTGCTGATGCTGTTGCTCCAAGCACTCTTGCGGTACTAAAATCATTTTTTTTGCGTATTCCATGCCGATAAAACAGGTTTTACAATTAGCTGCAGTAAATATGCTGATTTTACCATCAATTTCCTTTTTACCTCCAAACTACCCAGTTTAGCGAGTTTCCGCAACAGAGGTGCGAATTTTCGCAATTGTCTCTTATAATACTTGCCGAGTGAAATATTTCCACGTAAAATGTTCAAAGCACACTCGCAAATTTACGTTATGAGTTTAGAATTTGCTTCGCGTACTATTGCCTTAACTTTATAGAGTTCGCTTTTACACAAGAAATGTAGCTGAGTCCAGTACTTTTCTGGAATTGGTCTGCTGCTACGACTACGTCTTACCGGCTTCATTACAATCGCACGACTGGTACATTATTCAAGCGAGTACCAGCTTTTATAGGTGTGCAACGAGGCATATAAACGTACTGATGTTTGTCAAACGGAAATATACAAGTACGAGATCTCACATTTTCAGGCGTACCCTGCTTCAGATCTATGAACAAATAGCTGTGTGGCTCTGCTGTGGCATCGAGATATGCCTCTTGCAAAAAACAAGGCTCCTCGGGGCAAACTTGACACGCCAGATGATTTATTTGCTCTCGATCGCGCGGATTTTTAAATACCACGATGTAATTAAAGTTTAGAGAGATTTCTCGCTGACCTTGATGAAAGAGATTTTGCGAAATAAAGATGACGCTCAAGTTATTGTGATGACTGCCTTTGGTGAAGAGATTGACTACAGCTTTGCTGGACGATTCTCTAATCAGATCGTCGAGAATCAAGAGTTTTGGTTGTGCATCATTGGCATAATCTTCGCTCTTTGGTAAACCCTCGTGAAATTCGATTCCCTTGGCCAACTTCTTGTAAATTGCCTGCCACTCGGTATAATACAAGAGTATACGCTCGAATTTCGTATCACTCATGCGATCAATGTGATGCAAAAAATTCTTCACAAATACTGTTTTACCTCACGAACTGGGTCCACAAATCATCAAAGTCCACGGATGCATCCACCTGCAAACGTCCATGTTACCGCCGCTGCTAAACTTCTACTAGAACCTCATCACATCCTCGAACCACTCTACATATACGATCATTAGTAGTGATGAGCAAGAGTGGGGGGCGGCAGCGGCGCGCGCGTGTGCGAGCAGTATCGTGCTGGCGCTAGTCAATCGTTTAGCTGATTAGTAATATAGCTGGCTGATGCCAGCATTATTCCGCTCTTTAGCCATATGACTGGAAAAGCTTAACAAGTATTAACCCGTTGTTTACTCAAAAGCGCTCGTCACCATCACTACTTGTACCTCCCACCACCACCACTACTACCACCACCACCACCACACTCTGCTCGTCACCCCCACATTTCCAGTATAAAAGTAGAAGCAGCAGCATTTATAGGTTAGTGCTGTACAAGTTTTAGTATCGTAAAAATAAATAAGTTATAGTCAACAAATTTGAGCAAAGGTAATCAAATTTTAACAAAAAAATTCATTAAAGACTCAAATTCTTAAACTTTAATAAAATTTTATAGCGACTTGTCGTGAGGAAGTGTGATGATTATCCGTATCTTGCAGAAAAAATAATAATAATGAATCAAACAAAAAAGGTGCATTTCAAGGAAGGTAAACTGGATATTCACGTAATACGCGTGTGGGATTATACGAGTCGTGCAGCACGACGTGGAGAGTGGGAGCAAGCGGCTCGTGACAGAGAGAGATTTAAAATGAGAGTGGAAAGAATGAAGATTATTCTGGAACCTATAATTATGAAAAAAATTGACGACTACTTAATTAACAGAAAATAAATTTATTATTTTGTTATATTAATTTTAATTTCAATAAATTATGAAATTTATTACAAAATTGTTTTTGTCTTAATTCTATAACCTATATATATATATATATATATATATATATATATGTACATAATATTTATACTTCGGTAATAATATATCAACATTTATTCATTATTTAATTAGATTTATAACCGTATGGATAGCTAATCTCGTTATTTACTAATCGTCTCTTTAAGTACACGGACTCGCATATTTTACATTCAGGTCGTGTTATAACATCGTGAAACCATGTACATCTAATAGCTTCATAGTTTGCAAAAAGTGGCGATATTTCACCAGTAATAAGATTTCGTATGGAATCAAAGTTTATTTTCTGACTCACCGACGAATTAAGTCTTATACTCTTGATTTTGCAAACACATCCTTCAACGCCATCTGGTGTCAAATATTTATATCCGTAAAATTTGGGTCCTCTAGAGACGAATGATGTGATGCTTGTGCCAAGACCATAACAGGCCAATTCGTCGGTCAAGTCACCCAAGAACGGCCCTGTTTTCGCATCGTACTCACCCACGCGACTTACATACACAATAGAATCAGTATCGTAATGCAATACACGTTCACCCAACGGTTGCAATTCTTCGTAGAGTCTTAAACGCGCCAAGGCTGTGGTATAAGCGGCTACGACAACGTTATAAAATGCCAATGGCTCGACAGCCGCTTCTGTGTTGTGCGAGCATAGGTAAATTGTCGTATCGTCGAACGGTAAAATTGAGTCAACCTTGCTCTCAGCACTACAAAGTAATTCAAACAACCTCTGTGTATCATCCACCACTTCGGTCTTTGGCATATTTTCTCGTTGACCAAATTTACCTCACAATAAGTTTAAACAGAGTTTTGCTATAGATCTCGGACCAGCGTTATATTTTATTCAAGTTCTATCTAATTTTATGCCTTCTTGTTGCACAAATTCCTCAATATATCGAGCAATCGCGTTTTCGTCACCGTCAGCACATTCCGAAGGGTAACCCGACGCGTACGTTTTCTCAATGAAAAATTTATCGATATAAGTTGGAAATAGACCACCCTGACCCGTGGCTCTGTTGTACTGAGTAATTTTATAAGACCATATTTCAAATATTTTTCGGATGATATAGCCCATCTGAACAGCTTTTCTCAACTCGTCAGCAACCCACGTACCGATAAAAACACGATCATCAGGATTTTCATGGTCACAATCTGCGGTATACATTAATTCAGCACATGTTCGACACAGTGGAAACAAAAGCTTATTATACATTTTAACGGGGAGTACAGAATGATATAAATTTTGCGGCGGCAATACTTCACATTTAATAAGACCTTCAACGTGACTTATGTCATTCGTTTGTCCCACCAGAGAGCGACACTCATCCTCGTCCACGTAGAGAGTTGGGTGACCAATGGGATATCGACCGTATTTACAGATATATGGATATAATGAACACAGGTCCACGTATTTTATTTTCTCACCCTCTTTTGCATCGTAAATTTTGACTGTATTGCCCGTTCGCCCGCCAAAAAATGCTTCTCGAGGATTTAACGGTGCGTGCCATTTTCGTGTCTTATCTTCAATATACGACCTCATATTCTCGTTTTCCGAGTACTCTCGATCGAAATCATACTCCCACTTTTCGATAAGTTCATAACCATGGGCTCGTATTTTTTCCGATATCCGCGCGGTTCTCTCGAAACGTTCGTCCATATTTTCACCGTTTACGAGCCTCGAGTCTCGGTTTATTGTGTAACGCCAGACACAACCATGCCAAGAACACCCGTGAAATCGTGAAACGATTTTCTTTCCATTTTCAAGTACGCAATATCCGTCCACTAGAGGGCCTTCGGGAAGCCTCTTTTCTCGTGCACGAACGGTATACTGAATTTGTCGATTCAGCACATTTTCCATCCAGCACAACCATCGCATCGCCTTCATAGACTGTTTATTTGCTTGTCTATAACCACCTTGAGGTATAATACCTATTTCATCTTTTTGTAAAACTTTTTCTCTATACACACGTATGCAAGAAGATGCGATGGTGGCGCACTCTACAAATGGATCTGTATTACCACATTCGATGAAGGTCTTAAAAAAAGCCAGACATGCTAAACGTAAAATTTTTACATCTTGCTAACAGTATTTTATAATTTTATTTCTAAAATTAAATATATAATTTTCAGCTTTTTTTTCGTTATACCACTGCATAAATTCGCGTCGCTCTTCGATCTTCATCGAATCTGGCGAAAAAGTGCATATCGGTGGCATTTCTTCCACGTAATTCTGATTTTCCGGTGTATTAAAAAGATGAGAGAACGTACCTTTCTCGATATTAACAAGACCGTAAGCTTTTGGTAGTGCAGCTAAACCCATATGTAGATAATTCAAATTATCTATGAATTTAACCCATAAAATTTCCATTATGATTATTTTTGACCCGTTAAAAATTACATTTGGCTTATTTCTTAGATCTTGAAATCATGAAATAAATAAAGAATTGAGTCTCAAAATCATAAAATAAATAAAGAATTATTTTTGTATTCTTCATGAATCCTTTTTTATCGACAATAGGTTGCATGTAACAAAGATGTTCTATTGGTCTTTTACCATTACATATTTTACAAAATATCGTATTACAATCATGTGGTTCTTTATCGTTGACGCGCACTGTTTTGCTACATACACGACAAATTTTTATTCTCTCGCATACCGACCGAGAACTATCGAAAGATTTTGAATTTTTATGATTTTCAAAAGAAACGGTGCCGTAAAAATCTCTGCTACATTGAAAGCATTTTATTTTTTTCTGATTTATATCACAAAGAGGCTTCTGTAAACATTTATAGCATTTTTGTTCACATTTATGATTTTTCGTATGACTAAATTTTTTATTGCAAGGTATACAGTAGCCTCGACTCCCAGCCGCTGCGAGTAAATTTAAAATTGGCTGGTAATGTCTGGAATTTTCATAATACATAATATTTAGAGTATGTCTAACGACATTACCAACGTCGTGTACGAAACGTGTGCCATCGTAAAGTGGTCTATATCAACGAGCAAAATTTTGAAATGAATAAACAACGATTGCGACTCCAAAAAGTGCATAATATTCTTGAAATAATTTAATCTCCTCTATACCACAGCCCGTCTCGGGTATCGTAACTCTCGCAGCTCTTACAAGTTTCAATGCTTGCACTTTCTGATATTGTGCTGTATGATGTCTTATTTTATTCGATCTGTCATGGAAAATTTCACTATGCATTTGACCACGTATGGCGTATACGTGAGCAGTGACTAGCGAGCGTGGAAGACAAAGACTGTCGCTATTTTCAATGTTTAATATGGATTTCTTAAAAAATGATTCGCTAGTGAGAGACACACGACCCCGGCCCTCTGGTTTAGTCACAGTGCTGACTTTAACATTCAAAACATCGTCAATTTCGAAACCATCATTACTCTGCGCTATACTAGCTATCAGTTCTAGTAAATCTACCGGTAAAAAATCACGAAGCAGTCTAAAAGAAATCCATAGAGGCCCGTGCACAAAACGTTCAGAGTTTATAGTCATGCCAATATAATCTGATGGTTGTGCATATTCACACACGTGACGATATAAATCGTTTATAGCAGCCTCCAACCAGCCATATACATTTGCATTAGCTGGTGGAGGTAATATCGACACTTTTAATGGTCGCCCTTAAAGCTTAAACTGTTTGTAATATCGTGAAGTTTCTTCATGAATAGTAATGTGTTCTTGAGCAGAAGTACCATCTCCCTGTTGAAGACATTCGTCTACAATACCGAGCAGTAATATATAAGAATTAATACAATTATAAAATTACATACATCTCAATAGTCGAGATCTTCTGTACCTGGTGTCGATATTGCAGATAATGTAGTTTCAGGTAAAACTATTTTATTCGACGTTTGTAGATCTTGGTCATTCCAGTGAGAGCAACCAGACAACGGTTCATTAGGTCGTGGTGGCGCTGCAGTATCAGCAATTACCCCCTCCAACATCGTGTTTGGAGTACTATGATCATAAATCACGTGATCATCTAACGAATTTATAACTTCTCGTACTTCTTCGGTGGGCGGCAGTAGTGCAGGATCTCTCGAACTAAGCAGCTGTTCTTCTGCTGACAGAAGATTTATCAGTAATTCATCCCCACCACTGTCCTCCATCATGTTTTGCAGGTCTGAAAATTTTTTAATATCATATCCATCAAAGCTACACTATTTTAAACAAAAAAGTCTTATCCCGCGAAATTCTTTGACCATAAATAAAAAATCTATAGATTATTGATCCGATATTGGAAATCGATAATTTTTTGTAAAACATATTTTTGGATTTATCTTTGTATTTACAACATAAAAGTATTAGCTTGCAAAATTTTTTGACCGTAAATAAGTAAGTTATCGAGTATTGGTCCGATATTGGAAATCAATATTTTTTTGTAAAATATATTTTTGGATTTATTATTTTATTTATAACAAAAAAGTCTTATCTCGCGAAATTCTTCGACCATAAATAAAAAATCTATAGATTATTGATCCGATATTGGAAATCGGTATTATTTTGTGAAACATATTTTTGGATTTATCATTGTATTTACAACATAAAAGTATTAGCTTGCAAAATTTTTTGACTGTAAATAAGTAAGTTATCGAGTATTGGCCCGATATTGGAAATCAATTTTTTGTAAAACATGTTTTCGGATTTATTATTTTATTTTCAACAAAAAAGTCTTATCCCGCGAAATTCTCCGACCATAAATGAAAAATCCATAGATTATTGATCCGATATTGGAAATCGATATTTTTTGGTAAAATATATTTTAGGATTTATCATTGTATTTACAACATAAAAGTATTAGCTTGCAAAATTTTTTGACCGTAAATAAGTAAGTTATCGAGTATTCGTTCGATATTGGCAATCAATATTTTTTAGTAAAACATATTTTTAGATATATTCTTTTATTTACAACATAAAAGTCTTATGTCGCGAAATTCTCCGGTGGTAAATAAAAAAGATATGGATTATTGAACGATTATTGGCTACGATTTCGTGATTTTAAAATACATTTCTAGATATGTTATTGGATTCATGATAGAAAATATGCATAACTTACCTGTAGTGACACGATGATGTAACATGAGATGTCTGACTTGAGGTGCATCTTGCATTCCTCTGCTCTTAATACAACGACCAACTATATCAAGTATCTGATTATCGGTAAAAATATTTCGCTTAAACATATAGGCTAAAGTACGTCGCCCGCAAAGTCCTATGATGAATTTAATCTTTTTTAACAGCTCATTTATAGAGCAAGTTTTTAAATTTTTGTCGAGTTTGAGAGGGATCATCCATTTTAGTTTGCTTTGCTAGAGGTAAAAGAAAAGCCCTTTTTCATGTCTCAGGAAAATGGTCAAAAGATAAAGAGTCATTCACTATAGAAGCTAAACATATAGACAGAGAACCACCAATCATCTTGAACATATCAGCTGATATGCGATCAGGACTAACCGCCCTAGAACTGGATAAACGAAGGAGATTAACAAGATTAGAAGGGTCAACTGAAGCAAAGTTAAACACTAGAAGATCCGATCTAAGTGGTAAGGCAAGCACCCGATCAACATCCGCATCAGTCAAAGCTAAGCTCTGTGAAGAAACAGAAGTATAATGCTTTAAGAGCACTAATGAAGAGAAGTACTTGAGAGGTGAAGGCAGAGCACTGCTAGCCAGGCCAAGCTTACGCAATTCGGACCACTTGCTCTTAACTGTAGAAGCCGAAGAAATTTTATTTGCTATATAGTCATTTTTCAGCTTACTAAGGGAATTAGAAACCTCATTCCTATACAATTTAAAACGAGCATGAGCATCATCCGACCCAGTTCTCATAGACAGTTTATAACACTTATCACAATTCTTCATAAGCAACCTGATATCATGATTGACCCATGGCTTACTTTTAGTGGTAATCTTTATTAGTTTTTCAGGCGCAAACCTGTCAAAAGCCTTAACTATACCAGAAGAGAACATATTAACCCTAGAATCAATAGTATGGGCATTCAGAATCTGAGGTGACTGCAAAAGGTTAACTGAACTATAATTAGGATTAAATGCACAATTAGACAACAAGTTTGAGGAAGAGGAACACAAATAGGAAAGACTCGCAGGAGGATAAGAAGAAAGATTAGAACTCACAGCAGCATTGAGTGCATCAATGTTACAGTTTGCAAAGTTCCTAGTAACAAAGGATTTAGTTATCCTTTTAGACCTATAAGGCTTAAGTCTTAATTTGATCAGATCATGACCTGCTATGAATGGAGCAACAGACTTCTCATATGATAGTAAAGAGAAGCTATCATTTATGACAAATAAGTCTAACCAAGTATGAGATTCATGATCCGTTGTAATTACGTGATGAGTAGCATCTGAAGGAACAATAAACAAAGAGAGAGATTCAAAGTAAGATCTGAGTGTATCAGACGAGTAGGAGGTTTTTAAAAGATTAATATTGAGATCGCAAGTAATTACAATATTCTTATAATTATAGGCATAGTTGGAAATAGCATTAAAAAAGATATCAAATGAAGAGGCTTTAGGCCTAATGTAAACAACACAACATAGAATAGAATTAACACCATCATTAATATCTAATAAGAGAAATTCTGGAGAATTATCAAATGTTGGGTCAGAGTGGTATATAATCCGAGTTCTGAAGCAACTTCGAATGTAAACACCAACGCCGCCACCTGCTTTACCTTTTCTATCATTACGAAAAAACTCATAGCCATCAATATTAATTATCGAACTTGAGTCCAAATCAGTTAAAAAAGTCTCAGTGACTGCAAAAATATCATAATCATCTGATTTGCACATCCATTCAATCTCATTAAAATGAGTCTTTATTCGATTTACATTGGCATGAGCGATATATATTAAATCTCTAAAAGAACTATTTTTTACATCACTATTTAAATTACTAAAAGATAACACATTGGACAATACAGCCTGCGAGTCTGAGGAAGCTCAGTCCTTCTTTTTTTGGTCCGGCACTATCTTTTTTTCATTAGAAACTAATGAGGCCAGATCAGACTCAGAAGCGATTAAAATGGGGTTAGAGTCTGTAGTAGATCTCATATATACTTTAAGGTCAGTTACAAAAGGCCACTCATAATTCAACTGTCTAGAAGCAGTTCTTGTCTTAGCCAATAGAGAATAGACCTCCTTAGGCCATAACGCTCTAACAAAAACCTTTGAAGGACCACCACACCCAAAAATACGTTGACGAGGGAATTCTTTTAATCTGGTAGACGCTCCAGCAACACGATCCCGAATATGACCGGAAGAGCACTGAATAACCACTGCATTTGTATGATCGACCTCCATCTCAACACCATCAACAATCTTAGTCCTAGGAGTTTTTGGAGTCCACTTGCAGGTGCTAAGAAAATGGGACTTATCAATATTAAGACCCATAGGAACAAGAACCTTCATGAAGAAGTCAATGTTAAGGGGGTCGATCTCTGCTGGTAATCCTGTAACCAAAATTTCACAGGGGTCCTTATAAGGACGCGAAATCAAAGACTCAGCACGAGCAATACGACCATCAAGCCGACGTGCATTTGCAGCACATTCGACTCTAGCTTCATTCATAGAAATTTCTAAATTATCCATCCTGGAGGCAATACTCTTGACATCCGAAGAGATCTCACCTAGAGTAGCCATGATACTGATTTTAAACTCAAAGAACCATTGAGGAGGAACCTTAGTTTGTTCAGAGGACTGATCCTGTTTAGGCGGCATTGAGGCGTCAGCTAGAAGAACACTTAGCTTAGAAAAAAGAGGTACAGTCGGCTGTCCAGAATCAGCCTCTATTACCGTCTAGTACCTGATGATTCAAGTAGTGTAGGTGTGGACGCCCCACCCGGCTGTGAAGAGAGATCCAAGTTAGAGGGGCTACCGTCGACACTGGGGCAACGCCTACGAGTTAAAGGCTCAAGAGACATATTGGGCGAAGCCACGCCTCTTTTACCACTATACTGAAGCGTAGGAGCAGCAGACGCAGGCACACACACCTGCTCAGCTTCAAAAGAGAAATTTTCAATACGAGTTTCACGTGGTCTGTATGCACGTGTATGACGAGTGCAGCAAGCAACCCTACGCTCGTCTAAAAACCACTCTGATTTGCAACAAGAATAATGAAAGAGTGTACTGCAATTAACACACTGCAAAGAGAGATCAGAGCGGTTTATTTCAGACACACAGACTACACATACAACTATTACACACACACATGTCGTGGCAACTGAGAAATGGCACAAACCTCGTAGCACAGCAGATGAAACTCAGGCCACCAGCAAAGATGCTTCAACAAGCACACACGTTGAAAAAGAAATGTGAAATAATAAGCAGCTGTAGTTGGTAGGGTAAATGTCCACTTTAGCCTTCGATGATGAGTAGACAGCATGTATGCAGTGCCAGTAGCATGCGATAGAGGCACTGATGTTGAAACAGTAATTTACCACCTTTTGCACTCAACCTTATCGACGGAACCAGTTCATGCAGTTCAATACGTCCCTCTAGTACCACTGACCAACGTTCACACAGAGTGACAGCACAGCTGATTACCCATAAATGCAGCCGGAATAACCTCAAAAGTGCATATATAATATGTGAATAATGCGTAAAATTAATAACGATGATTGAGAGGTATGCAGGAAAAATACGCACCACCGTGAGCACGCATCAGTATAAAATGCGTACTGCACGGGAACAGCAAGGCACTCAGCAAGATAACAGCAGCAAACATACTGATCCTACGTCAGAGAAGGACAGCACCAGTGAGGGTCCAACTACAGTCTCAGCCACGGCAATGGCTGACAAACACCACCACGACGTTCGATTCCTCTCAATTTGTAGCGAAAGTGCACAAAGAAAATGAAATAGGTTGTCTACTGACTAATTTCAATAGAAAGCAATACAAAATTTACTTACATTAGTGGGCGCATACTGTAAAGATGCGCCGCACTATTGTAGAAAGGCCTTTAAGCAGTATAAGTGCGCCAAGAGTTAGATGCGCATGCGCCACTCCGTCCTCACAAACAGCAAAGATGGCTACTTTTCTCCTTCATACCGGCAAAAATTTGCAACACAGCCACCAAGAGAACAGGAAAGCACACGACGTACAAGCACTACAAATTAGCCCAAAATGGTCAGAGCCTCAGCCTCCAGATGCACACAAAAATCTTAAGCGATTGATACACCCAAACAGAAGAAAACCAAGCACAATCACGGAGCGATCTACTGCACGTCAGTCCAGTTCAAGAGAAAGAGAGAGAGAAAGAGAGAGAGGGAGAGATAGAGAGAGAAAGGCTTATATAAACGCATATTTTTTATTTATTTTATAATAATAAAATAGGGTGAAGAGAGAGAGAGAGAGAAAAATTTTAAGTTTTACAAAATCAGCACCCGTACATACGTCTTAGAAAGAGAAATTTCTTACGTTGAAATTTTAAATTTTATAATGTCAGCACCTTAAAATACGTCTTTTTCATAAAATCAATTGCAAAAAGAGTCAGATTAACAATCTTGGCGTGAGAATGGTATGTGATTTTTTATTAATTATGATTATTTTAACTTCATTCTAAAATATGCTTCTCAAAATACACGTATTAATATTTTCTTGCAAAAAGTATCAAGTTGCTATTCGTAGTGTGAGAATGGTACGTAATATTTTTATTTTTCGGTGGGGGGAGTTAGTTTATTAAGGATGAAGATTCGGCTTAACTATCAGTCTTCATCGAAACTCCGCACAGATAGGTTGTTCTACAATGTGGGTCTAGATCGGGATGTGTTTGCAACGGTGCATTTATTGCATCACAATAAAATATTTATTAAAAAGAATAAAAGAAAAAAATTAGCCGAAATGCACTGACTGAATGGTTTATTAATTAACTTAATAAAAGAAATTAATCAGTGTATTCTTGTTTGTTTCGGGGTAAACAAGAAGCATAGCGATGAGCAGACAACTTACCGCTAGAGAGAGAAAGAGAGAAAGAGGAACCTAACCTCACATCCGAACACGTGGTGAAGGAAAAAACCACAGCCACCATCAGTTTTCGTATTGTGCACTAGGAGTTGAAGCTACAGTAATGGCTGTAACATCTTAACACTAGTGCACATAACAGATCAACGAAAAGAACACATGTTTAGAAAAGAAAATAACCTGTGACAGTGCTCTTGTGCGTCGCCATCTTATGTTCTCGATGACGACGTGCACGCCGCAGCACTGTCACCTGTACACTGACACACACACACACCCGGTGTATAGGTACATGCGCACAATACACTCGCGGTACGCGATGACAAGCAAAACCGGGAAACGACGCAAAACATTTGTAACACGTGCTCGAGAGTAAAGGGGAAGTGTCGGTAAATGACCGACTCGCGGCAGAAATCGAGTCATGCGCATGAAAAGTAAAGGATCAGCGAAAAAGGGGAGCCAGCTATAGCTTGTATAGCAGGCTTGTATATACATGGGTAATTGTACAAATAACAGTAGCAGGCTCGTATATACATGAGTAAAGGTAGACATGGTAGTAGAGGGAGTATATACATGGGCAATTGTAAAAATATTAATCTATGTCAGTATGTTATATGAAGATACGTGAGGTCGAGAGCGAGAGTGATAGAAGATAAAGAAATCGAGCGTTGGAGAGAGATAGCGTTACAATTATAGGTATAATTATTAAAACTAAGTATATGGAGTCTTCCAAATGAAAATTTAAATAGAGCGCGCAAGAAATAGAGGGCGCTAACATAAAAGAAGCCGCCAAAAGGAAAGGTGTTGATTGGTTAAAAGTTAACATCCTTTGTAATTAACAAATAACAATTACGGAAAGGATTAATAACCAATCAACCATTACCCTATTTATGACGTAATTGATGAAAGAAGGGATGAAGAGGAAGGAGCTCGAGAGAAGACGCGCCATCGAGACACTTCTCTATTGGATCTTGGATAATACACTTGGTCGGTTTTTCTTTGTTGGGTATTGTTCGTTGAGCCACATTTTCTTGAGTCTTGACTCCATTTTAGTTGGTTAAAAGTTCATAGAGGATTTACGCTGCCATTTTGCTATTTTGCCATTTCGCTGCCTTGCTGTTTTGCCAATTTGGATATTTTTGAGAGAGCTGAGAAATTTATTTAATACGAGGACAGGAGATTTTGAATTGGAGTTAAATCATTGGAGTCTGTTTTTTCTTGGAGAGTAACGCTTTGTGTATTAAGGTTAGTCCTCCATCTTAAATATTAAATCATTAAACAATTTAGAGCCAGTGCGCGTCGCCGTTTTGCTCGTCGTAATTAACGTTGGTTTTAGCCGCCATTATTAACTTAAATTAATTTCATGGGTTTAATTGGATTTTATTTAATTATAATTAATCTGAGAATTTATTAAGTCGAGCCAGAGTTCAATCACACTAAGTTTCTTTTACACTTACACAATTTTCGAGAAATTGTCGGGTAAAAGTACGTTAAATTTATTTTAATAAATATAGAGTGAAAATTACTTCTTTTGTATTTTACTTAACAGTGTTATTTGAGTGTTTATTAACATTGTATTGTTATAAAATATATATTACTGTTTTATTGCTGGTTCACATCGGTGGTTTCGTCATTGTTCCCTACACAGACCCGATTAGAATCCACCCGAGAGAGTTGATTGCTAATAAATTCAGATTTTCTATTCAGAGTAAAATTTATGAAAAAATAATAAGTAAATTGCTATTTATTCAGAGGTGATACGGTAGAGTTAAAATAATAGTAACTGGGGGATAGAGAACAAATTCCCCCATTACAAATGGCGCCCTTAGTCTGAGGTTTCGTCAGGACTGATAAAAAACCAGTGTAAATTTTTAGAATTTCGAGAGAGTAATTTTCATAGTTTAAAGTATAGAGAGATTTTTCAAAGTGTTTATTGAAGTGTAAAATAGTCGTTAAAGAGAAATTTTGTGTTTTTCAAAATGGCGGCGTGGCGTGGGTTTTCGAGTCTAATTTGAGAAAATGGCGAGCGTCAGTAGTAAGCAATAAGTGTTTTAAATTTAAATAAATTTAAATTGTGTCGAGTCTACAAATTTTTAATTTAGAGAGTATCCATCTTCACACACACAAGTACATTTATATATTTAATTTTTTTTTTAACATATACAGTGCCGTCCATAAATTCGGGATCACTCAGAGGAAAAAATTGCTGGAGAAAAATCGCAATAACTCGGTAAATATAGGTCGTATAGAAATTTTAAAAAAAGCATTCGAAAGTAGAGAAAAAAAAGCTATCTTTCTATGGATTTCAATTGTTTTTCTAAGTTATCCATTGTCATGTACAACTTCTATAAAAAGATACGATTTTCGCAACATTTAAAATTTGTTTCTGGTCGAACAATTTTTTATTTAATTCATTTAAAAATTTGGCAAAAATATATTTAATAGAGGACAAAAAAAGCTTTAATTTCACCGAGCTAAAAATTTTTTCGGAATTTTTTAAAGGATTTTAAAATTGTATAGAACATATTGATCTCAATTCAGAAATTTTCGCGATATTAAATAAAATTTCAGATGATCTAGAAAATTAATTAAAAATATTTATTTTGTGTTTGTTATGTACATTATAATTCAGCTCGATTGTCAAGGAATTTGAAAATGTTGTTTACATTGTATTCAATAAATTAGTCGCGAGCAAATTCTGAAAGCATCTGTATTTGTTTACATTTGGAAGTCGTTGATCGTGAAAAATTTTCAAATATTATTTGCTATAAATAAGTCAGTGTCGATTATTTAATCAGTAGTCTGTTACCTCTCATTCATTAACGTTTAGATTTTATAGTCAATAGTAGTCGACAATGAAAAAGAATGTGAAAATATCTTGGAGAGAGTTGCGGGCGCAAGCTGTGATTTTACGCGATAGTGGACATTCCTATCGTGCAATATCTAAAAAACTTAACATATCTTATCATGCTGCATATAATGCTGTAAGAAGATATGCTGAAACGGGAGAAAACAGTGACCGGAAAAGGAAAGGACGTCCTAAAAAAACAACGCTAAAAGAGGATGCGAAAATTGTTATAACATGTAAACGCAATAGACGGCTGACAGCTCCAGAAATTACTGCAGATATTAATTGTGGTAGGTCCGAAAAGATTAGTGTTGCAACAGTGAAGCGCCGTTTACAATCCGCTGGTTTCAAAGGACGCGTTGCGGCTAAAAAACCACTTCTCCGGCCTGCTAACAGACGGAAAAGATTACAATGGGCACGTCTACATAAAAATTGGTCTATAGAAGATTGGGAAAAAGTTCTTTGGTCTGATGAGTCAAAATTTGAACTCTTTGGTACAAAACGGAAAGTCTATGTTCCTCGTCGATCCGGAGAACGGTTTCAAAAAGAATGCCTTGTACCTACGGTTAAGCATGGAGGTGGTAGCGTTATGGTTTGGGGATACTTCGCTGGTGAAAAAGTAGGCGATTTGATCAAAATTGAGGGTATTATGAAGAAAGAAACTTACCATAATATTCTACAAAGATATGCTATTCCATCGGGAAAAAAATTAATCGGTCAAGGATTTGTTTTTCAAGAGGATAACGATCCGAAACATGCTTCAAACCTGTGTCGGAATTATTTAAATAATAAAGAAAAACAAGGTGTGCTACGAAAAATGGTGTGGCCGCCACAATCTCCCGATTTAAATCCTATCGAATTGCTTTGGGAGGAACTAGATAGAAGATTACGCGAAAACATGAATTTAAAACGGAGTGAAAATGGTGTCTGGGAATGTTTGCAAAATTCATGGAAAACTCTAGAGAGCGATGTTTTAAAGAAATTAGTAGCAAGGATGCCTCGAATTTGCGACGCCGTATTGAAAGCCAAAGGTTATTTTTTTGATGAATTAAAAGTTTAAATTAGTGTTGTGGATTTATAAAAAAAAATATTTTTTGTTGCAATGAACCAAGTAATTCTAATTTTCTAAAAAAGATTAATTTATTCTAGATCATAGTGAAATAGATCATTGATATTTGTTATGTGTAAATAGATAATTTATGTTGTAAATTAATAAAAAAAATGTTTTGTTACAATGAACCAGGTAATTCTAATTTTTTGAAAAAGATGATTTTATTTTGGATTATAGTGAAATAGATAATTTATATTGTTCTTTAAATAAATAAAAATTTCCATATAAATGAATGTTTTTAAAGAATTTTCCTGATCATACCAGAATTTATTTAATATTATGAAAATTTCTAACTCGACATTAGTATGTTCGATATAGTTTTAAAAGCCTTTGAAAAATTTCGAAAAAATTTTCAGCTCGGTGAAATTAAAGCTTTTTTTGTCCTCTATTAAATATATTTTTTCCAAATTTTTAAATAAATTAAATAAAAAATTGTTCGACCAGAAACAAATTTTTAAATGTTGCGAAAATCGTATCTTTTTATAGAAGTTGTACATGACAATGGATAACTTAGAAAAACAATTGAAATCCATAGAAAGATAGCTTTTTTTCTCTACTTTCGAATGCTTTTTTTAAAATTTCTATACGACCTATATTTACCGAGTTATTGCGATTTTTCTCCAGCAATTTTTTACTCTGAGTGATCCCGAATTTATGGACGGCACTGTATATTAATATATTTCCCAAATATTTTATTTGATTTACCCCTCTTGTAAAAAAACAGACCAAGAGAAGAGGTCTTTAATTATTTTATTGAGAAGAAAGAAGAACATATTTTTTTTTTATTTTAATCAAGAAAATTGTTTATTAAAATAAATTTATTTTATATTATCAAGAGGAGTCTAGAGTTGAGAAAACAATTTTCTTTTATTATTAGAATTTTTTTTTATTGAGAGTTGAGAAAGGAGTCGAAAGTTGAGAAAATAATTTTCTTTTATTATTATAATTGTTTTTTTTATCGAGAAGTGAGAGAAAAGGTGTCGAGAGTTGAATAAAGGATTTTTCTTTTCTCCCAATTTAAATAAATTTTATCGAGAGTCGAGAAAGAAAGAACTAAGAAAGAGAAATGATTATTATTTTTTCGAGAACAGAGGGGTAGCTTAATAAAACAGAGTTACAGAAGAGAAAATTTCTTAATTTTTATTTATTAAGAAGAGACTAACGAAGAAATTTATATTTATTAAAAAGAGATAAATTGACATATACTCAAGATTATTTTATTTATTTAAGAAGAGCGTAAAAGAAGAAAAAATTTAGGCCTCAATTTATAAGCAAGATTTTTTATTTTCCCTTCTAGATTAAATATAAAATTAAAAAGGTAATCGCCAGAGTATAATTTGTACAATTTGACATATTTTAAATATTTATTCTACATATATGTGTGTGATATATTATTTATTTTATATTGTGTGTGGAGATAAATTAGAGATGAGGGTATATATTACAAGCGATTTTTAGTGTGTCAATGTCTAGTAGTCATAACCTTTCTATTAGCCTGTAACCTCAAAATAACTAAGTTTTTTTTTTTGAACACCCAAAAGAGAATAGATTCTTTCCAGTTTCGAGATTTGAGTTGCCTTAATTGCCTATTATTAACGACTTAATTTTTTTTTTATTATTATCATAAGAAAACTTTATCGAGCCATCCTTTTTGCCTGCGGAACGTGTACCTTCGTTAATTACACCTCTATTTGAAGTTTATCTAGAGGTGATTAGTTTATTTTGCTCTAAATTTATTGAGTTCCTGCTCATTCTTGTTTTCCCTTTTAAGAACTTTCTAGCAAATAAGAAGTTAGATATTCAAGAAAAGTCAAGATTGTCGAGATTTGAGTAGAGCAAAATATAAAGGGTAATACTAACTGACCGTATAGAAGATTATTCTGAGCAGTTGAGGCAACTGATTAGTAGTTCCGAGATTTTAAGACATTTATACGAGGATATTAGAGACTGGCCTATTGAGAGAGTAAATGAGGAGTTGAACGAGTTTGATCTCAACACTCAAGGATCAGAGAAAACTCTTCGAGAACGATTATATAGAGCAGAGTTACGAAAAGCTGGGGTATATCGAGTTCCGTGGTTTCCTAAAGTTGACGAACGTGGGTCATTATTAAAGTCTTCGCTTCCCAATATGAGTGAATCAGGTATACACACACAGATGGAGCCTCAGATAGTATCAGCTTCGGGACAAGACTCTGAAGAATCAGAGGGGGCTAGAGGTGACGACACTAGGAGGTCTATAATCCCAAGCGAAGAGGATATGAGATTATCTCCGTTGAATAATGTTACGACGACATCTTTCTCGTCACAAGCATCAGTAGTGACCACTGTAGCATTAACGACTACAACAGTAACGAGTACGCTTGCTATAAGTGGAACTGATTTATATTCAACCTATTCGTTACCCAAGATGACATTGACTACATATGGAAATAATGCTTCAATGAGATTGCCTGCTAAAACCACAATGGAAAAAAGATAGCCAATCCATTGTCCATAAATGATTATAACATCTTGGGTTGGATTAATAAGTATAGTGATCCAACAAGGTTGTCATATGATGCAAATGTAACGAGAAGGAGATATACTAGAACTGTAAATACTCAACCTAGTGGAAATAAGTCGAGAAACGAGTTGAGTAGAAAAGTTGAAGAGCAGAGTCAAGACCAACAGCAAGTAGACGGGATAACCAGCCGGGAAAAAGATAACCAATCAAGAGAAAGGGAAGATATACAGAAAGATCCAATGAGTTGTTGTCATAAATGTCAGAAATCTGACAGAGATGATCCTCGTTCCTCAGATAAGAGTAAGAGAAGTCAAACATCTCCAAACCAATCATCAAAGTTAAGATCGACTCGTGGTGGTACTCAAGAAATATCGAGTGAAAAGAGATATAAAAGTCATACCAGTAGACATCACCATCATTACAAAAATAAGTCAAGAGATCTGAGCAGCAGGAGTAGAAGTAGTAGCAAGAGTTCAATAAGTGGCAGTGAGTCTGACTATCCTATTCCAGCCAAGAAAAAGACTCGAAGGAAAAAGAAAGACAAAGATAATTTTAAATTAGTCCAAATTCTGGAATCTTGGCATCTGAAGTTTTCGGGTCGAGAGAATGCAGAAGACTTTTTAAAACGTTTAGAGAAATGCAAGAAGAGTACTGATTACTCAGATAAAGATTGGTTGAAAGTACTACACTGCATATTTTTGGAAGACGCAAGTCACTGGTATGAAACAGCTGAGAGGAGAATTCGAGATTGGAGAGGATTCAAGAAGGCTTTTAAAAGACAATATATTCCAGTGATGGACGAGGAGGATATCTTAGATGAGTCAAAAGCCAGAACTCAAGGAAAAGGAGAAAAGATAGGCAATTACCTCTCTAATTTTGAGTATATTGTCGGCCATTTTAAGTATCCTCCATCAATGAGAAGACAACTCGAGATCGCATACCGAAATTTATTGCCAGAATATGGAAGGTATGTGGCAACTAAAAAGATATATGATTTCGATGATTTAGAGAAGTATGGACAACGGTGGGAGAGACAAAAAGAGTTAGATCAAAAATATGTACCACCTCCTTCAAAAGAGAATTCAAAGATTCCGGGTGCTGCCTATCATCGAGAAAATAAGAATGTGAAAATAGCAGCTAACAGAGTCGAGTGTAGAGATGATATTGAAGAGAAAGAGACTGATAATTCACAAAAAGTGAATACAAAACCACCAAAGCCAGCACCTCGGAAAAATAAGAATAATAAGAGGAAATCGCCTGCTTCATCAAATCAGCAAGTCCAGACTGAAGCTGTAGATTTAAACGCAGATGATAATGCTCAGCCCACGCAAGTAACTGAGAATAATGAGATAAGGTCTAATAACAATGGAACCAGGCCTAAAGATAATAATAACCAATGGCAGTCGAGAGCAGAACGACGGCCCATAAATCAAGGTCAAAGAAGAAATGGACCTTCTAATCGAGTAGACTCATCGGTTTTTTATGGTGAATGTCATGTGTGCCATACTGTTGGACATAGAGTTTCACAATGTGCAAAGCGCACCTGTTATTCATGTTCTCAAATAGGTCATTCTTCATTCGAATGTCCAAATAGAACATCGAATAATCGAGAGGTGAGTCAGAATGCCAATAGAGCTCCATCAAATCTTAGCTGCCAAGGGTGTGGAGCCAGAGGTGTAACTCTACATACGTGTAAGAACTGTGCTCACATTCGTAGGTTTTTGGGAAACGGCCAAACAGGAACGTAGGATCGCCCTCTATGCTCCTAAATGATCTAGAAAGGGTGAACAATATAAAAGAAAAAACACAAGAGAGAGAAATTAATGAGAACACTCAATGTCAAGAGACAGAGAATATTAATATAGAGAATCGAGATACTGAGAATTTTAATAGAGAGAATCCAAATTTAGAGCAAAGAGAAACAGAGCCAGAAATAAGAGATACAAAAGAAACAGAGACAGAATTAAGAGATAAAAGAGAAACAATACTAGAAATAGTAACTGAGAGAACCTACGAAAGAACCTGTTCAGAGTATAAATCAGGATCGGGAGATATCTCAGAATGCTGAAGACAATTCATCTGAAGAGCATATAAGGGAAGCTGTAAGAGAGTTAGTGCAGCAATTGAATTTCTCGAATCCAGCTGAGGGCAGTGTTCCAGGTCCTGAGGTGATTCCTGATCGGTCTGTTGAAGACATTGCTTCACCTTCAACAGTCCAGGAGGGGGGAAAAGTCGTACCAAGTACGACAGAGAAGAGAAACTCTGAGAATATACATAGAAAAGTTGCAGGATCGACGTCAGAGAATAGAAATTTCTTGCAAATCGAGTTAGGAGGAGAGAAATACCTAGCTTTATTTGACCCAGGTGCGATTACACTAGTTGGGCCAAAGATTGGAGAGAAATTTCGAGACAGATTAAAACCTAGCAATTTATCAATTAAAACAGTAACTGGAGCCATATCAAAACTGTTGGGTGTACTAGAGGTCGTATTAGACGTTGATGGAGTAGTGCAACCCACGGAACTCAAAGTTTCAAGACAAATGGAACACGATATGGTTCTTGGTATAGATTTCCATAGAAAATGGGACCTAGAAGTAAAACTAGGTCAAGATTTATGGAGAGTTCCAGATGGAGGGTGGAGAAAATTTTCAAATCATCGTTCTGAGAGCAAAGCAGTTATTTTTGGAGAGTGTGCTGGGATAGTTGAAATCACAGAAGATCAAGAGAAAACAGTAAAAGATTTGGCTAAGCGAATCTTACCACCACCATCAAAAGTACCAGGAATCACTAGCTTAATAGAGCATCATATAGAGATCGAGCCTGGAGTTAGGCCGATTAAACAACGCCCAAGACGTATGTCACCATACAAACTTCAAGTGGCACAAGAAGAGGTCAAGAGAATGCTAGAGCAGAATATTATCAAGAAATCAGCGAGTGAATGGAGTAGTGAGCCGGTAATTGTCAGGAAACCTAATGGAAAGTATAGGTTTTGTGTGGATTTTCGAGATGTGAATAAAGTCACTTAACCTGATGCTTATCCAATGCAGAGTATGGATTCTATTTTAGACAAATTGAGAAAAGCAAGATATATTACTAAAATAGATCTAGAGCAGGCGTATTTTCAGGTAATGTTGAGCCATGAGAGTCGTAAATACACAGCATTTGCAGTGTCTGGATTGGGACTATTCCAGTTTAAACGTCTCCCATTTGGCCTAACTAACGCACCAATGACCTTCCAAAGGCTTGTTGACGCCTTATTTGGTCCAGAATTTGAGCCACATATCTTTGGATATCTAGATGATATCATCATCGTGACAGAAACGTTCGAAGAACATATAAAGTGGGTCGAAATTATGTTAAAGAGATTAATGAGTGCAGGTCTAGTTGTGAACAATGAAAAATGTGAATTTTGTTGTTTGAGTGTAACTTACCTGGGATACAAACTAGATAGAGATGGGTTGAGACCAGATTCAGAGAGAATTTCACCAGTGCTGAATTATCCTACCCCTAAAACTATTAAACAAATGAGACGTTTCTTGGGTATGGTGGGTTGGTATTCGAGATTCATAGAGAACGAGTCAGAGATAAAGATTCCGTTGGTAAAACTGCTCCATAAAGGTCAAACCTGGACCTAGGGTGAGGATCAAGAGCAAGCTTTCGAGAACCTAAAAAGAGCCCTTACTCAAGCACCAGTGTTAGCCAGACCAGATTTCAGTAAGCCATTTTCGGTACATTGCGATGCTAGCGATTATGCAATAGGAGCTGTGCTAACACAAGAAAGTGAAGATGGAGATCACCCTATAGTGTATATTAGTCGAGTCTTGAGTAAAGCAGAGAAAAATTATACTGTAACTGAGAAAGAGGGTCTTGCATTATTATGGGCAATAAAGAAGCTGAGACCTTATCTAGATGGATATCACTTCACAGTATACACGGACCATAGCGCTCTCAAATGGCTCAGAAATCTTAAAGATCCAACTGGTTGGCTTGCTCGTTGGGTTTTAGAGTTACAGCAATGGGATTTCGAGATTATACACAGAAAAGGTGCTCTTAATCATGTCCCAGATGCTTTATCGAGAGGTTTCAAGTTAGAAAATGAAGAAGTGGCTGGTTTTACCACTATTGAAGATCCATGGTATCTATCGAGAGTAGAGGAAGTAAAACATTTTCCTAGAAAGTTTCCAAATTGGAAATTGGAAGATGATTTATTGTATTACTTTAAAAGAGATAGGTTACTAGATCCAGTGACTTTTCGAGAAGAAGGCTGGAGATTAGTGGTACCAACAGAGTATCGAGAGAGAGTGATAAGTGATGCCCATCGAGAAGCCTCATCAGGACATTTTGGTATAGAGAAAACTTATGATCGGGTGATTAGAAAATATTATTGGCCAGGAGCGTGGTATGACATAAATTCATATATCCAGCAGTGTTCAGAGTGTCAGAGATATAAAGTGATGCAAACAGGTGCTCAAGGTTTAATGGGAAAGAGAATTGTCGAGAGACCATGGGCTGTAGTAGCAGCTGATTGCATGGAGTTTTCTAAGAGCAAGAACCAGTATAAATATGTACTAGTGTTCCAAGATTTGTTCACTCGCTGGATAGAGCTAAAACCATTGAGAACTGCAGATGGTAAAGGAGTCTCGAGAGCATTTAAAGAGCTAATATTATTCAGATGGGAAGCTCCTGATTATTTACTTACTGATAATGGTAAAGAGATATGGTGTAAAACATGTAACTACTCCACCATATCACCCCCAGGCCAACCCAGTCGAGAGAACAAATAGAACGTTGAAAACTATGATTTCTATTTTTGTTGGGTCAGACCATCGAGACTGGGACAAACATCTACATGAGTTCAGACATGCTGTTAATACAGCTACCCAAGCTCCAACAAAAGTATCACCAGCATTCTTAAATTATGGTCGTAATCCTGCACCAGTGAAGAGTTTACGAAGAGAAATCGAGACCAGAGGACCTAAGCTTAAATTAGACCCAGAAGTCTGGAAGGATAGATTAAAAAGATTAGATGCTTTAAGAGACTTGGTAGCTAGACATATGAATGAAGCACAAAATAAACAAGCTGAGAGATATGACCAGAATAAAAAAGATGTAAGGTTTAATGTAGGAGATCAAGTGTTGAGAAAAACGCAGGTGTTATCAAAAGGAGCACAAGGTTTCTCTGCGAAATTAGCTCCAAAATATGAAGGCCCATTTCGTATTATTGAGGTAAAATCACCTGTAGTATATGTTTTAGAGATGGAAGGTAGTCGTAGAAATGCGAAGGTACACGTATCCGAGTTAAAACGATTTTTACCCCCGCGAACAAATCGAGATCAGTGAAAACCCTTATTTTATAAATTTCTTTTTCGAGAGCATGTTATTTTAAGTGTAATTCGAGAGCTGTGTTGTCTTGGTGTTGGTTCGTGCCTCGAGATAACCATATGGTAAGTGTTGTTCAGTCGGTAGTAAAGCATGTCGAGACAGAGTTCCTTAGTAAAGTTTTCTTTTTATATTACTTATGTTAACAGATGTCAAGACGTGCAGGTAGAAAGTCGCCATCCATGGGATCACGTGGTGCACCTAGCCCAGGCCATCGGGCTGAGCTGGAATTCCATCCCCCGGCTCATCGTGTACTCACGTGGGCTGATGAGGTTGAATTAGAAGAAAGGACCCGGAGGCGAGATCAATCTCCCTCACCTGCTATTAATCCTAATAGTTGGGCAGACCAGCTCGAGTATGAGCTGCGTCTCGCTGCTGAGGAAGAGAAGAGAGAGAATTAGATTTAAAAGGTTTCGAGAACAGGAGAAAAAAGAAAAGGAAAAGGAGATGAGAGAAGCAGCCGATCAGTGGCTTCTTAAAACGGGCCAAGCTACGTTGGAAGAGTTTAAAGGGGGTAATGAGGAGGAGTCCACTCTTCTTATTACCATTACTAACCCTCAGTCGAGACCTGGAGGAGAAGAGAAGGAAGAAGAGAAGGAGAAAAGGAAGGAGGAGGCCTAAATAGTGGCTTTGGACATGGTCTCAGCCATCATAGAGAGCCTGGAAGAGAGAGATAGTAGAGAAGCGGAGAAGGAATTGGAGGATGTACTACTCCAGCAGGATCCTCGTTATCTTCCAGTGGAAAGTGCTGGTGTAGTGGATTCCCTGGCCTGGGAGAGAGGCGAGGATGAATTTGAACTCGAGCCTGAAGAGACTGTCATCTTCTCTCCTTTAGGTACGCGCGTCAGTCCACCTCGACGCAGCCGAGAGCGGAGTAACAACTCTCGACGTCAATTCCAACTGGACGATTATTACTCCGCTCAAAGCCCACCTAGAAGAGCATCACCTTCGCCTCCACCAGGACCAGTCCACCATCGAGAAAAAGAGAATCGAGCCAGGAGCCAGAGGAGGAGTCGACCACCGCTTCCAGTGAAGACCAGAGGAGCTCTCTTTGGGGATTTGAAGCCAATCCCTACTGAGCCTCATCTGGACCCGCCACCGTATGCTTGCTACAACTGCTGGCAGCTGGGACATTCCAGGTTCGATTGCCCTCGTGCTTTTGTAAATGCCTTTTGCTACAACTATGGTAGAAGGTACGAGGATTTAACCAGCTGTCCACGTTGTAGTGAAGCGCATGCGGAGTATATGCGGAGCAGAAATCGTGAAAGAGGAAAATCACCATCAAGGCAGCGAGGGAGTTCCCGACCATCATCCAGGAAAATAGCTAACACCATACCTCAAAGAGAGAGAGAGAGAGAGAGAGAGATAAGAATGGAAGAAGCACAGCGCGAGATCGAAGACCAAGGAGTTCGAGTCGTCGACCCCGCACTCCACCCCGCACTCGCCAGCCAAGTCCTGATCGTCGCGAACGAGCCCGTCGAACTGCTTCTCGTGACGATAACCGAGAAATGAATCGGCTGAGTAAGGTCGTTTAATTAGCGGAAAGGATTCGAACCCTTCCCCGAGATCTTCAGGAAGCCCTGCTGCGAATGGCCAACCCTAGTTCGTCGCAGGAGCGCTCCCCAGAGCGACGCCATTAATTGGATCGTTAAAAAATCGAGAGGAGAGAAAGTTCGAGAGGAGAGAGAGAGACTTCGAGAGGAGAGTAGCATCGAGAGACAATACATCGAGTCAAGAGATTTCATAGATATACAGTGAGTTGCTTAAAATTTTCTTTTAATAATTTTTTTTCGTGTTTGTATTCCTTAAATCCTTATTTATTACCCATTTAAACATTTAACTGTGTGTATATGAGAGAATGAGTAGAGCGAGATAAGAATGAGATAATACAGAGTAGTAGTAGTTATTGAGGTTAGGTTTATTATAAATAGTATATAAGAGATATTAATGGTTTATGTGAGTGCAATTCGGTGACGTGATTTTTCTTTCTTTTTGAGTTTTTTTTCATTAAAAAAAAAAAAAAAGCAAATAGCCTAAGTTAATAGAGTAGAAACTTAAATTATTTTCGTGTTTTAATAAGATGGACGACCCACTTGTAAAGTGTTCCGGTCATGGAGGGGGGAATTTGTGATGCATTTATTGCATCATAATAAAATATTAATTAAAAAGAATAAAAGAGAAACATTAGCCGAAATGCACTGACTGAATGGTTTATTAATTAACTTAATAAAAGAAATTAATCAGTGTATTCTTGTTTGTTTCGAGGTAAACAAGAAGCATAGCGATGAACAGACGACTTACCGCTAGAGAGAAAAAGGGAGAAAGAGGAACCTAACCTCACATCCGAACACGTGGTGGAGGAAAAAACCACAGTCACCATCAGTTTTCGTATTGTGCACTAGGAGTTGAAGCTACGGTGACGGCTGTAACATCTAAACACTAGTGCACATAACAGATCAACGAAAAGAACACATGCTTAGAAAAGAAAATAACCTGTGACAGTGTTCTTGTGCGTCGCCATCTTATGTTCTATATGACGACGTGCACGCCGCAGCACTGTCACCTGTACACTGACACAGACACACACACCCGGTGTATAGGTACATGCGCACAATACACTCGCGGTACGCGATAACGAGCAAAACCGGGAAACAACGCGGAACATTTGTAACACGTGCTCGAGAGTAAAGGGGAAGTGTCGGTAAATGACCGACTCGCGGCAGAAATCGAGTCATGCGCATGAAAAGTAAAGGATCAGCGAAAAAGGGGAGCCAGCTATAGCTTGTATAGCAGGCTTGTATATACATGGGTAATTGTACAAATAACAGTAGCAGGCTCGTATATACATGAGTAAAGGTAGAAATGGTAGTAGAGGGAGTATATACATGGGCAATTGTAAAAATATTAATCTATGTCAGTATGTTATATAAAGATACGTGAGGTCGAGAGCGAGAGTGATAGAAGATAAAGAAATCGAGCGTTGGAGAGAGATAGCGTTACAATTATAGGTATAATTATTAAAACTAAGTATATGGAGTCTTCCAAATGAAAATTTAAATAGAGCGCGCAAGAAATAGAGGGCGCTAACATAAAAGAAGCCGCCAAAAGGAAAGGTGTTGATTGGTTAAAAGTTAACATCCTTTGTAATTAACAAATAACAATTACGGAAAGGATTAATAACCAATCAACCATTATCCTATTTATGACGTAATTGATAAAAGAAGGGATGAAGAGGAAGGAGCTCGAGAGAAGACGCGCCATCGAGACACTTCTCTATTGGATCTTGGATAATACACTTGGTCGGTTTTTCTTTGTTGGGTATTGCTCATTGAGCCACATTTTCTTGAGTCTTGACTCCATTTTAGTTGGTTAAAAGTTCATAGAGGATTTACGCTGCCATTTTGCTATTTTGCCATTTTGCCATTTCGCTGCCTTGCTGTTTTGCCAATTTGGGTATTTTCGAGAGAGCTGAGAAATTTATTTAATACGAGAACAGGAGATTTTGAATTGGAGTTAAATCATTGGAGTCTGTTTTTTCTTGGAGAGTAACGCTTTGTGTATTAAGGTGAGTCCTCCATCTTAAATATTAAATCATTAAACAATTTAGAGCCAGTGCGCGTCGCCGTTTTGCTCGTCGTAATTAACGTTGGTTTTAGCCGCCATTATTAACTTAAATTAATTTCATGGGTTTAATTGGATTTTATTTAATTATAATTAATCTGAGAATTTATTAAGTCGAGCCAGAGTTCAATCACACTAAGTTTCTTTTACACTTACACAATTTTCGAGAAATTGTCGGGTAAAAGTATGTTAAATTTATTTTAATAAATATAGAGTGAAATTTACTTCTTTTGTATTTTACTTAACAGTGTTATTTAAGTGTTTATTAACATTGTATTGTTATAAAATATATATAACTGTTTTATTGCTGGTTTACACCGGTGCTTTCGTCATTGTTCCCTACGAAGACCCGATTAGAATCCACCCGAGAGAGTTGATTGCTAATGAATTCAGATTTTCTATTCAGAGTAAAATTTAAGAAAAAATAATAAGTAAATTGCTATTTATTCAGAGGTGATACGGCAGAGTTAAAATAATAGTAACTGGGGGATAGGGAACAAATTCCCCCATTACAAACGGTGATCAACTGGTAAGCAATCATTATGTGGCACTTTGGACCAAGGTTAAATGTTGTGGTATACAATGTGTGAATGGTTGTGTATGTCTCCAACAGTAGTTAGCTGGTAAGCAATTTTTATGTGGCACTTTGGACCAAGGTTATTTGTTGTAGTACACAATGTGTTAATGCCTGTGTATATATACAATGGGTGTGTGTTTATGCATGCGTATATTACTCTATCTACAGCTATGTATAATACTTTATTTTTAAGGTCATCGACCTTGAATTAGTATTTTATGTTATATATATATATATATATATATATATATATATATATATATAAAATATGGTTTATTTATTTGTGTGCGCGTGCGTGCGTGTGAGTGTGCGTGTGAGTGTGTGTGTGCGTGTGCATTTATTTCTCGGGGCACCAATGTTCCGTCTCAACGACCCCTACTTAGCCTTCTCAGAGGTCATTGACCTTCCGGTCAGTAACCTTTGGGGTGGTGGATTGGGGGTTTGTTTTGACGGTCCATGGTGCCCCAATAACTACTAAGGATTGTTAAGTAATTGCAAATAGTTTTTTTTTTTCATTCCGAAATATTCGAATTTAAAATTAACTAAAATGCTGTATTTTAATGTTATTATTCTTTCTATTTAAATTTCGTATTTCATACATATAAAATACATTTGTGAAGATATTTTTATTAGAAATCAACACGAATTTCTTTTAAGCATGTTTCACTTATAAATTTATTTCATAATTCAAATTCATGGTCATATATTGAGGTCTGGAAATTATAGTTGTAACTCAGTACCCAGTTCTCAGTTTACAAATATCGTACTATCTTTGTTTTTCTAATGGCAGTAGAGTGAGAAATAGTCACTTAAAATAAATTATACACTTTTTTACTTTGAGCACATGTGTACATATATTTTTATATTATGTTCCATCAAATTATTTTCAATTATATTCAGTACTCAAAATTCAATTAATTAATTCTTATTTACTTAAAATTAGTCATTTATACATAATAATATAATAAAAGAAAATTCAACTAAGCGACGTAAAACCCAATAAATTGTGTACCGATTTTCAACAGTTGATAAATATAATGTAAATCATATAATATATATATATTAGGGTGTCCCTTATTTACCAATGTTTTTTTTTTCGTTGTGCCGCCCCCTGGATCTTTAATTTATGCTAAAAAATGAAGATTTTACTCGGAAAAAGTAAGAAAAAGACGTTTTAAACCGTGCCTATTTCGCAAAACGAGATTTTAGTCCACGTATACGCGTTATACTTAATCTAACGTATTTCATTTCTCTACTATGTTTAAAAAGAGCTTTAAACAGTTCAACTATTACATTTTTTCATGTAAAATTTGGCACAGAATTCGAATTTTTACTCATTTTAAATCAAAACGTACATATAGTAAGGTAAGAGACACTTTTACATCAGTTAAGGTCAGTTTTTTTAATGATTATTTGTTTTTTATTAATAATGAATGTTATTTATGATTTGTCTGATTATTTTGAGTAATAATTTTTAAAATATTAGACATGAAAATTCACAAAACGAATGAATCAACATACTTTGTATATTTCAAAATGTCGGAAACACGTAAAAGCGAATGGGCGTGTACGTAAAATTCACCAAAATTCTCAAAAAATATATAATATTAAATAAAAACAAATATAGTCATTATAAAGCAATAAAATTTATTAAAATTTTTGTTGTTTTGATAAAGTTTCAATCATCATCTTTTTCCTGCAATTTTATTTTTTTTACAATTGTTTGCTTATTAGCATCTTCAAAATCTTTACGAAATTGGCATACATTTTGTATCAAGAATAATTTCTGATCTTCATTCTTGGTTCTGTTTATATAATCTTCGGTAAGTTTTACAGCTCTTTCAGCAGCATCATTTACAACACGTAAATTTTTAACAATCTCTAAACCTTTTAAATAATCATCATTAGTAGACCAAGTCTTACAATCAGTGTACAAAAAGTTTTTGTTAATATTAAATCTATCAAAAAATAAGAGTGATTGACGATTTATAAAGTGATCTAATTCTGGAATTTTAAAATTTTTTAAATCTGTAGGATTATTAATTATGTATTTTTTCGGAGGTAAATCATCAGTGTAAAAGTCTTTTTCTAACGATAAAACCATCTGACATCTGACTTCAAAAGATAAAGCATCATCAAAAAATGAAATAGCACTTGCCTCAGGGGCTAAGTACCATAAATGCCTTTTGATCTTTTCTAAGGCAGCATTGGATACTAAAGAATCAATGTCAGCATAATCGTACAGTTTTTTAATAAATTAATTAAAAACTTGAATACATCGAAGGTAGGGGAAATCGGGGTAAATCGGACCCCCGCCGAAATCGGACCGGCATCACTTTATGTAAAAATATAGTCAATTTTTATTTGACCAATAAGATTTTAATATTGTTACATTGAATTACTTTTATTGCTAAAGTTTTTTTATGTAGTTTTAATCTTCTAATATTTACGTATATTCATATAAAGTAATGCTGGTCTGGTTTGTCCCATGGGTCCAATTTACCCCGGTTACCCCTAATATTATAAAAAAAATATTATCATACGCTTAAACCAACTATTGTAAACAAAAATTGTTTTTGAAAACAATCTTAGAAATTTCATAATGTACAGAATATGTTAATTTATAATTGTTGTAAATTTTTATGTCTATTTTTTGAAAATTATTACTCAAAATAATCAGGCAAATCATAAATAACTTTCATTATTAATCAAAAAAGCAAAAAATAATTTAAAAAACTGACCTTAATTAATGCAAAAGTATCTCTTACCTTACTATATGTACGTTTTGATCTAAAATAAGTAAAACTTCGTTCTTATGCTAAATTTTACATAAAAAAAATCTAATAGTTGAACTGTTTAAAGCTCTTTTTTAACATAGTAGAGGGATGAAATACGTTAGATTAAGTATAATGCGTATACGTGGACTAAAATCTCGTTTTGCGAAAAAGGCACGGTTTAAAACGTCTTTTTCTCACTTTTTCCGAGTAGAATCTTCATTTTTAGCATAAATTAAAGATCTAGGGGCGGCACAACGAAAAAAAAACATTGGTAAATAAGGGACACCCTAATATATATATATATATATATATATATATATATATATATACACACATATCAAATTTAAATTTCTAATCATTAATTTAATACTCAAAAGTAAGTATTTTAAAACGGAATATGGAAGATAAACATGTATCGTTTTAATCCTTGAATATCACGAATTTAAATATTAATTATTAGTAATTTTAAAGAGTTATATACTATACAAATAATTCTGTATTTATTAATTTTCAATTTTAGTAACAGGAAAAGCCGCACGAAAAGAGGTTAATAATTGCATTTTCTGCGAAATATTGCCCTTGAATCGAGAAGGTGAAAAATCAGTCTTAAGAAGGGGCCGAACTATCTGTCTTTGTCTAATAGCGTTTTTCATCATTTATGTAAACACTATTCGGTATAACAAGAAAAAAATAGCAGCCCCCGCTAGATATTAGTATAATTAGAAAATTTTGTAATAACGACCAAATTTTTTACCGCATAGTTTTTGACTAATTAGAGACCTACTAGCAATCTAGAATATAACCTATCTTTTTTTGGTAGGTCTCTAATTATTCAAAAACTACGCAGTAAAAAAATTTGGTTGTTATTACAAAATTTACTTATTATACTAATATCTAGCGGGGGCTCCTATTTTTTTCTTGTTTTACCGGATAGTGTTTACATAAATGATAAAAAACGCTATTAGACAAAGACAGATAGTTCGGCCCCTTCTTAATACCAAAAAAAGGCAGTAAGCATCGCAAATTTATGCTCTTACTTCATAATATAATAGTACCAACATTGGTCCCTAAAATTCAAGCTATAGTACTAATCGATATTATATCGTCACTCTTTTTTTAAGTACCTTAATACATAAATTAGATATACTAGATTCAGAACCTATTTTAACAATACTTTCTTTTCTCTGTGCAGTTGTTAGTTCTAGTAAACGTCAAATACTGTTTTCGATTATTTCATGGTTCGTGATTGAAACACGTGATTAAAAAGAAAAAATTCCTATTATATTTTTCATTGATTCAAATGCAATTTAGTAGAACAAATTCTTAATTCATCATGATATAATTTGTATTTAAACAATTTTTATGCACATTGTAACTTTAATTATTCTTTTTTATAAAAATAGAAAAATTTAATTTAGTACAAAACTACAATATCACAATTCATAAGTTGCGTCGATTCTTTTTTATTTTAAAATTGGCTAATTTATACATAATAATATAATATATGAAAATTCAACTGAGCGACGTTAGGAGCTAGGTATTTTTTGCTAGTATATATTAAATTTATTCGATTTTGTACCAGGAATACAAAATTCTTATAAACAAAGGAATAGACTTATTTAAAAATTTAACTGAATAATTTTCATAATATTTACTACAAACTGATGTTTTTTTCTGAAACTTTGCAATAACTTTCTGTGAATATTAATATATCATTCATGTAATATTCTGTGAAAGGCTGCAGGAAGTTTGAATAGAATCTTCTGCAAAATGTTACTGCAAGCTTCCTGCAAGATGTAAAGTAATCTTCCGAATAACATTCGGATATAACTTTTCGGAAGCTTACTGGAAGCTATTTTGTAATATTTCATTTGGCTCTCATGGAATATTACATGTAAGCTTTCCTGAACCTTCCGTAAGGCTTACATAAAAGATTCCAATGGAATCTCCCTGAAACTTTTATTTAGCTTCCGGAAAGCTTACAGGAAATCTTCCTAATAAGTTATTAACCTATCGTAAACAATAAAATAGTTTTCCTATAACATTCCACTGAAGGCTGCAGGAAGTTTGAATGGAATCTTTCACAAAATATTACTGGAAGCTTCCTGCAAGATATAATGTAATCTTCCGAATAACGTTTCTGTAATATTGCATGTAATCTTTTCGGAAGCTTACTGGAAGCTATTTCGTAATGTTCCATTTAGTCCTCATGGAATATTACATGTAAGCTTTCCTAAACCTTCCGTAAAGCTTACATGAAAGATTCCAATGGAAGCTTCTCGAAACTTCCATTAAGCTTCCGGGAAGCTTGCTAAAAGCTTACATTGGAATCTTTCTCGAATCTTTCGATGGAAGCTTCCCGAATCTTTCGTGCTATGTGGGGAGATCTCATGTGCGAAAAAATTTGATTTTTTCCTACACTTATAGTTGTAATCAATGTCAACAAATGAAAAATCTAAATTTTGGTTTATAATTCAATTTATTTATATATATTAATGAAATTACGATTGAATGATTCTACATTACATCTACAAAACAATCGTTATTTATAGCATGCTATTATGGATAATGGTTTTGAACTATATTCAAACACAATTATACTTGGCGATTGAAGAATGATAGGAACAAACAAATTTTTAACGAAGATTTAGACGTAATTTACAAGTAATAGTCAAGATACTAGTCACTACAATTATACATATCGCCTTTTACACTCGACAAGTCCATCACTTTTCAGTGAGGTCTGGAGCGATGCCGTTCATATACAAAGGTTTGTACAGAATTTGTGTAGTCACAAACTGAGATACTTATTTCATTTTGCAGACGAAATCATGTATACGAGGCTTGGGGTCAGTTCACTGATTAATAAAAGTTTTTCTAATCAATAGGTAGGGTCGTTCTATGACGCACGATGCGTCTGGTTTAGATTTACGGTATAACACGTCTTACCAATTGTTACACAATTTACATGTCACCGTAAAAACAGTTGCAGCTTCATTTATGACTTAGGACATTATGACAAACTACCTTCAATGAACTGACAGTGACTTAGTACACATATAGATGACTTAGCGAACTGCCAACCAAGAGGGGAGGTATACAGTCCGCTCATACTCAGCAACGAACAGCAATCCATATGTTGGCGTTTTGAATGCCAAAAGTTACTTATAAGTTGCGCGTGCAAGGCTGGCTGATATCGGTTGGCTTTTAAAACGCCAACATTTTTTTTCTGTCTACCATAAACTTGGAGTATACTGCGCCCTCACGCTTTGGCATACAGCATACAAAAAGTAAAAAGTTCGTAAAAAGTTCTTTCAATGTACTCAATAGCTTTTTTTATCATACTGATAAGTTATTTATACATATCATTTACAATAGCGTCTTACAGATTTAAATAATATAGGTTTTCCTGACTCAAGAATTTTTAATTTTACTTTTATTTTGGAGTATCATCGCAATCTTATTCCGTTACCCTAATTCAGTCGTGAATCTACCGTAATCTGAAAAATTTGAAAATCGAGATCGAATATAATTTCAAACCATGATACATAATCATATTTATACAGACTATTCACATAGTTTTCATAATAAGAATTATATTTGTATGCAATGTAAATCTAAACATTAAAAGTAAGGTAATACACATATTTTAGTATTATACTGTTTGACATGTTAAAGGTCAGTTTTGGACAAGGTTTTAGGCATTTTTTACTGATCGAAAGTAGCTAAAAAAGTTATTTCATTTATTTTCAATAAAATACATATTGGAATTGCTTTCACTTGTAAATATCTATTCATTTTAATATAAGAAACGGAAGTGTGTACATTTGTCGAAATTCTTTTTTAACTATTTTCGATCGGTAAAGTTAGTCGGAAGTTGATCCTTAATTGGAAAGTGACGCCATGAAATACCATGCGGAAAACGAAATGGCCAAAATTTGAACTACTGATCCCGGGCAAGATACATTAAGTCTTATGGCTCTACTAAATTTATTGAATATAATGATGTTCTAGTGTGCGAATACGTATTAATTATATTAGTGTAATTATATAAATTAAGGGTATGGTGATGCTTCCCCCTTCTGATAATATTTCTGATCTAAGTTTATGTTTCACTTCAATGAAAAAATTTGTAGTATTCAACTTGGATGCGAACGACTAAAGAAATCTACCAAATACTTAAAAATTTATATACAAATTAGCAATTTATAGTATTTCGGGGTTAAGGTCTGGCATAATTTGCGATTCAAGTTTATAAAAAAATAACAGCTCTAAATAATTTTTTTATTTTAAGGGGATGTGAAATGTACACTACACCTGTACTCGTAAATATTGACTATCTTTTTATTTTATTGCAAAATTTTCATTAATAAAATGCATTAGCTTGTAGTATGTACCATAAAGATTATTCAGTTAAATTTTCTAGTAAATTAATTTATTAGTTTTTAAGATATTTAGATTCCTGTACAAAATCGAAAAACTTTAATAAATAATTTTGGAACCCAAAATTCTCGATTACTAATGAATGAATTTATTTGAAAATTTAACTAAATAATCATCATGGTACATACTACAAGCTAATGCATTTCTTTTCTGGAAATTCGGCAATAAAATGGAAAGGAAGTTAATATCTATAAATACAGGTGTAGTGTCCGTTTTACATCTCCTTAACTAAAATAATGGTATTAATATAGCTAATGTCAAAATTTGTCAAAATTTAAAGAACAAGCCGAAAATAATAAAAAAGTAATAAATATCTCTTTTAATTTTTTTAAATTGAATAAAATATATAAGAGATCCCATGTGAGATCACATATGAGATCGCACACGAGATTGCATATGAGATATCACATGAAATCGCCTATGAGATCGCATATGAAATCGAATGTATATTCGTTAAATTTTCAAAATAAAATTAATATATGTGCGACCTGACATGAGATCTCACATATATTTATTATTTTGAAAATCGAACGAATATATATGAGATTTCATAGGCGATTTTATATGAGATCTCACATGAAAGTTTATACAATATTTTCAGTAGGGATGATTTTTCTCTGCTGGTCCTTCAAATTTATACATATTTACACTCTTCCGATTCTCATTTATTTAAAATAAGTTCATACCTATAAGTAGAATTGGTGGTAGCGCAGGGACTAAGGCTCTTGGCCCATGCAGTAGTAGACCAGAGTTTAAATTTGGAAAAATTTTTCTGAATTTTTTTCTATGAAATAGAAATAGGAGACCAGGAAAAACCAATGACAAATTCTCCCTGGCCAATAAAAATTACACAAGTGAGGTGAAATCACGGGTCTCAATCCACAGCGATCAAGAGACCCACTGGCAATAAAATAGAGGTGAAGATGATATCTCCAGTCCTCAGTGGAAATGTAAAATGTGCATTACTGTTCGAAATAGTTTGAAATTATTCAAAACTGTTTAAAAATGTTTAAAACTGTTTAAAACTGTTCAAAATAGTTCATAAATGTGAAGGTTGGGACATTTAAAACAGTTATAAACAGTTTCAAACATTTTTTAACATTATTGAACAAAACAGAATAATTTGAAACTAAAGTAAAATTCTAATATATATAAAAAAATTTTTATAAACACCAAATTATAAAACACTGTTTGAAATCATTTCGAACTTTTTAAAACTTTTTAAAACTGTTTAAAACTGTTGAAAGGTGTTTAAAACTGGTTAAAACTGTTCAAGTTAATAGAAAATAGTTCATATTGATTTGAAATCGTTTTAAAATATTTTGAAAATTTAAAATAATCTATAACTTATTAACATAAGAAATTCGATACTATTAAACGCCGTTTGAAATCATTTTTAAGTTTTCAAAACTTTTTGAAAGTGTTACAAATGTTTAAAACTGTTTATAACTGTTTTAAATGTCCTAAATTCCGCACCTATAAACAATTTTAAACAGTTTTGAACAGTTTTAAACATTTTTTAACATCTTATATTTCCGCTAGGGATTACAAACCATTCTGATATTTATTCGAATGAAAAAAAAAACGAAATTTATATTGCAGAAAAAGAACTTAAATTTGTTGAATTATTTATTTGAATTAATATTTTAAATTTACTTGTAACAAATTATTTTTATGCCTAAAAGTGATGTTTCATGTTTTCAAAATAATATATTCTTCTACAAAAAATGATTTTTTAGGCTTAAAAAATTCAGATATATTTTTAAAGAAAGATAATATTTATTTAATGAATAGTTACTTCTATTTGGTACGCAGAAATTAATTAAGAGTCCGCTGTATCTCTGTCCTTTATTAATTAAAAAATTGACTTTTTTCCCAAAATTAGCAACAAGAGGCAAAAATAAAGAGATGGTTTCGATGTGTTTAATAAAATGTAATATTTTCTTTGATTAGTATGAATCAATTTTATTGCTTCGTTTTTAAGAAAAGTTGGAATAACTTAAAAAATTAGAAATTAGAGTCAAATAATGGGATTTTCAAGTTATTCCAACTTTTCTTGAAAATAAAGCGGTGGAATTAAATTATTCTTATCAGAGAAAATATTGGTTTCTATTACACGAATCGAAACCATCTCTTTATTTCTGCCTGAAGCTATTAGTTTTTATAAAAAATAAATTTTAAATAGATTCGGTAAAACAGGTAATTGTGTCGGTATACAGCTGACTATTAATACGCAATATTTTTTATATGCATAAAAATATTTTATTGGAGGAAAAAAATTTAATTTTAAATATTTAACTTAATTTTTATTTTGACATTACTAGATATAAATTTAAAATAAAATTGATAATTTTGAGTATGAGATATTGTTAAGTTCAAGAAATATCTTATGTATGCTGGGAAATATTTTATTCTCTCTAAATACAATCCAGTGAAAATTTCACTATTTGATTCAGCGGAAATCATTCCACTGAAAAATCAGTAAAAAATCAACAGAATTTTCAGTGCTCCTTTTATTGCACTGAAGTATCATTGAAAATTCAACTAAAGTAACAGTGACTCGTTTATTCCACTGATAATTCAGTGAAAATTTGACTGATTAAAAAGGTGAGGGTTAAAATGGCAGGAAGAACTTGAGAGTGACGCTCTCAAGTCCATTCCCGACTCAATCTTAATACTGAGAGTATCTAGCTCTGATTTTGAGTAGAATTATTTAAAGATTTCAAGTAAAAAAGGTAAGTGTAATATAATAGAATTGATTCTCATTTATGAATTATTATTATTAAGAAAAAAAAACCGACTTCCAAAAATGCACTGAAAAGTAACAAATAATTTATTATCTTTAGAAATCATACAAATAATTGGTAAAATACAATTTTAAAAGTCGGTGTCTAATTCCTCAATGAATGTAAACGTTATTTTTTAACAATAAATGTAAACGTTATTTTTGAACAATAAATGTGAACGTTATTTTTGAAAAAATAGACTAAGTCGTTCTGCTTACGCACCACAAATTTAGAATTAGACGCCGACTTCTAAAATTGTATTTTACCAATTATTTGTATGATTTCTAAAGATAATAAATGATTTGTTACTTTTCAGTGCATTTTTTGAAGTCGGTTTTTTTTTTGTTAAAAATTTTTTATTTGTCATTTTTTAGTGCAATGTTTTTAAAATCTTATTTTTTGTAAAAAATTTTGTTTTTATTCGATACTTTTAAAGTCGGTTTTTATCTATTAAAAATTTTTTAAATTGTTTGTTTTTGTTAAAAAATTTTTATTTCCTATCTTCTAGTGAAGAGAGAGAGAGAGAGAGAGAGAGAGAGAGAGAGAGAGAGAGAGAGAGAGAGAGAGAGAGAGAGAGAGAGAGAGAGAGAGAGAGAGAGAGAGAGAGAGAGAGAGAGAGAGAGAGAGAGAGAGAGAGAGAGAGAGAGAGAGAGAGAGAGAGAGAGTAGGAGAAGTATAAGGGAGGTAAATGAGAAAACAAAACACCCGGTTTTTTTCTTAATTTGATAATTGGGTCATACAAACCGAATATTGGCCCAATAATTATAGGACACGTATGGGACCTTCCTGCAGACATCCTCTATCAGATAAGAAAAAGTTTTTTCGAATCGGTTAAGAAATGACGGAGTTATGAGGTAACAGACAAAAAAAAAAAAAAAAAAAATTCAGTCGAATTGAGAACCTCCTCCTTATTGAAGTCGGTTAAGAAATCATTCATCTTTTCAAGTAAAAAGGTAAGTTCAATATAATATAATAAATTATGATACATAGAGAGGAAGAGAGAGAGAGCCAGTGAAAACGTATAGTGGCGTGTGAAGAGATAATAATTTGAAAAAAATCATTTGAACTTTTTAACTGATAAGGTAAGTGTAATATAAAAAAGTTTATTCCAATTTATTAATTATTATTAAGAAAAATCATTTTAACTTTTTAAGTAGAAAGGTAAGTTCAATATAATATAATAAATTATAAAGAGGAAGAGAGAGAGAAAGTTAAGACGCCATCGCGTGCAAAAAGAGGAAAATTAAGGGAAAATTATTTAAACTTTTTAAGTGAAAATGTGAGTGTAATATATGGGTAACATATGTAATATATTTCACCTAAAATTTACCCTTACATTAAAAATAGTCAAACAGCTACCTAAAAAGGGGCACATGTACCAGGGTGGGCTTAAACTGTTATTTTGCTCTCTCATAAAGAAAGCATTGTATCGGTAAAAAAATTTTTTTTCTATTTTTTCATTAATTTGTACATATTTAGAAAAACATTCCAGAAAATGTCTGTGTGTGTGTGTGTGTGTGTGTGTGTGTGTGTGTGTGTATTCGGTACGCCAATAAGATCTCGAGAACTACTTGATGGATTTACTTCAAATTTTGCATGCAATTTGTTTTTTGTCTAACTGGGGGGGAAGCTATTGAAAGTTGATCTTTTTAGCTCAGTTTTTTTTCAAGCCATTTTAAGAATTTTAAAAAAATTTTAATTTTTAATTTTTTTGATATTTTACGTAAACTACTCAAAGAATTTTCTTGAAAATTTGTATTAACATTATTTGCGACTGCAAAAAGAAGAAAAACTTTTACCAACTGAATTTCTTAGCGCACTTTTAATTTTAGAGCATTTTGAAAATTTTGAAAAAAAATTTTTTTTTTCTTTAATTTTTTATTTTACGACAACCATTCGATAGATTAGCTTCGAATTTTGTATGCAAGTTATTCACTATTGTCTAAAGAAAACAAGCTTTGGAACACTTTTTTCTTAGTGTAGTTTTAATTTTAGAGCATTTTGAAAATTTTGGAAAAAATCTCTATTGTTCATTTTTTTTCTATTGCACAAAATCCATTCAATAGATTTGCTCTAAAATTTTTATGAAAATCATTTGCAATGGCCTAAATAAAACAAGCTTTGAAAAACTTATTTTCTCAGTGCAGTTTTAATTTTAGAGCATTTTGAAAATTTTTAATAAAATTTTTCAAATTTTTTTTATATTTTACGTAAACTACTTGATGAAGGAGCTTCAAATTATGTATGGGAATTATTTATCATTATCAAAATAAAATGAACTTTTGAAAACTAATTTTCTTCAATTTTCTTAGCGCACATTTAATTTTAGAGTATTTTGAAAATTTTGAAAAAATTTTTTATTTTTAATTTCTTTTCTATTGCACAAAAATCACTCGATAAACTTGCTCAAAATTTTTCATGCAAATTATTCACTATCATCTGAATAAATCAAGCTTTGGAAAACTTATTTTCTTAGCGCAGTTTTAATTTTAGAGCATTTTGAAAATTTTGGAAAAAATGTTCATATTTCATTTTTTTTCTATTACACAAAAGCCATTCGATAGATTTGCTAAAAAATTTTCATACAAATTATTTGTTATTGCCTAATTAAAGCAAGCTTGGAAAAACTCATTTTCTTAGCGCAGTTTTAATTTTAGAGCATTTTGTAAATTTTGAATAGAATTCCACTTATTTTTTGGTATTTTACATAAACTACTCGATGAAGTAGCTTAAAATTATGTATAGAAATTATTTACGATTGCCTAAATAAAATGAACTTTTGAAAACTGGTTTTCTTAGTGTAGTTGTAACGTTAAAGCGTTTTGAAAATTTTAAAACAATGTTTATTTCTCAATTATTTGGTATTTTTTGTAAACTATTCGATGAAAATGTTCCTAAATTTGTATGCAAGTTATTGGTTATAGTGTTAAGAAGACAAGCTTGGGAAAATTAATTTTATAAACGCATTCTTAATTTTAGAGCATCATAAAATCACATTATGCAAATGGCAAAAGTAAGAAAGAGTAAAATTCATATAGTTTTCGTAGGTATTAAGACAGCCTTCAATACAGAGGATAGGGACATTTATATTAAAATCGTATTTAAAAAAATAAAATCAAAATACTCTAACTCAATGCGCTCTATGAGAAAGCATTGCGCCAAAGCACTTGGCAGCATTTTCACCATATTGATTATGCTCACAAAATTTGAGAATGATCAAAAGAATGGTACTTTTTTATAGCTCAAGAAACACACGTAGAAAAATATAAAAAAAAGTATAATTTTCGACGTATAAAATTATGTACCGTAAGTACCAATTTTCCAATCGATACCAAAATTTAATTACATATTCTACTACAAGAAACGAGTAATTTAAGCCCTTGTTAAAGTGTGTGCCACTCCAGAAACTTGTATTATAGACTCTTCAATTGTTGTCAGGTCGACATCTCAAAATTAAAAAGTTCCAGAGATATCCCCATATCTATAATAATATGTATCTATATTAGAAAAATTATTTTTTTTGTCCCAAGGCCGAGACATTTAAAGTTTTTCCGTAGGACGCAAAATGGTCATTTTGCGGCCTAGGGCAAAAAAATAGTATATTAGACCATGGATGCATATTGATCATCCTAGCTCGTGCAACTATCGAGGCCTTGCTACGCTCGGCCCCAAAAGTTCGCACTCGCCGAGAATGATCAATATGCATCCTTGGTCAATAATATACTATTTTTTTTTTAAGTATAATACAATATTTAAATAATATTTATTTAAAGTATTAATTATAATTATTTGAGATACATAAGTTTTCAATAAAATCGTTTGAAATTTTTTTGTTAGTATTGAATTAATATTAATAATTTTTAAAACATTTAAATTGCTGATATTAATTAAACACTAAAATAATTTGTACTATGTTAGTAAATCTTAAATTATTGTAAAAATTAATACTTTAAATAAGTATTATTAAAATATTGTATTTTACTTAAAAAGAAGAAACTAATTTTTCCTCTGTCTATCATTCTTTTATCCTGTAATTATTTCACACAAATTACAGCGATATTTTCACCGAAATCCAAATAGTGAATATGTCACTATTTCATTCAGCGAAATTTCACTGAACTCTGGTGAAGCGATTTTCACTCACCTATTCAGTGAAAATTTCATTGGACCTCATTGGAATTCCACTGGATTATATTTAAAGAGTTCATATTTGAAAATTTTATTTTCACTGTCGGAATAAATGATATTGATAAAAAAATATTCCACGGATTGCCCGAAAGAATATACTCGATACAATAAAATTTTTTTCGTCACTGATAAATTTTTTTTTCAGTATAGTTATTAGATCAAGTAACGGTTGTGTCATCTGTCTTTTATTCTTATCATGGAGAGACAAAGACAGAACTAGGTTCAAGTAACAACCGCTACTTGAGTTGGGTCTATGAATAGGAGCCTAAGATCGTCTATGATAATGGAAATTCATATGGTTGGAATATATATTCGGAATAGATTAAATTACAAATATTCTCTTCATTGAGATATAATAAGTTGATTGAAAAAAATTTTTTTCTTATTTATTTTTTAGTCTATTTTCAATTATAATAAATTTTATTAAAAACGGAGCCATTTATTTTAACATATTTTAACAATGAAAATAATACTTTTAATTTATTTAGAAATAATACTTTTAATCATATTTATAAGTATTATGAAAATAATTTCAATTTATAAAATTCATAGTAAAAAATTTAATATTTTCATCTTACCTGCCAGAAATAAAATGTTGTCTCTCGAATATTCGCTTTTGTGACTCGAAGGATTACAGTGAAGTTAACAGTGGTGATTTTTACCGAAGTGAAATCCATTATTATCAAAGTCCTCACAATCGTCTGACACAAAAGACACAAGAGTATCTTTTTTTCGTCCTCTTCTTACACATCGGCTTTGTTTCAAATTCTTCTCGGGGTTGCGCAGGTCGTATTCACAAAATTTATCACGCGGTTAATAGCTCTAAAGAAGCTTTCTGATAAGTCGATACAGCTTATCTATAAAGAAACCCCCAGTATGTGCAGTAGATTTTCGGACACAGCAATATACTAAGCATTACTGATGCGTAACTTTAAAAGGCGTGTTTAACACAGCCATTTGTATGCGAACGTAATTTCGTAAGCAAAACAATAAAAAGTCTGTGAATACATCCATACGATGCAATACATATATATATATATATGTATAAATTTTGCGAATACGGTGTGTGCAATCCCGAAAAGCGTCTGGAACAAAGCCGATGTTTTAGAAAAGTACAAAAAAAAGATACTCTTGTGTCTTTGGTGCCAGACGATTGTGAGGACTTTGATAATAACGGATTTCACTTCGTTAAAAATCACCACTATTAACTTCACTGTAATCCTTCGAGTCACAAAAGCGAATATTCGAGAGCCAACATTTTATTTCTGTCAGGTAAGATGAAAATATTAAATTTTTTACTATGAATTTTATAAATTGAAATTATTTTCATAATACTTTTAAATATGATTAAAAGTATTATTTCTAAATAAATTAAAAGTATTATTTTTATTGTTAGAATATGTTAAAATAAACTGCTCCGTTTTTAATAAAATTTGTTATAATTGGAAATAGACTAAAAAATAAATAAGAGAATTTTTTTTTTAATTAACTTATTATTTCTTCATAAAGAAAATAGTATTTTTCATTTAATCTATTTGGAATATATATTCCAACCATATAAATTTTCATTATCATAGACGATCTTAGACTCCTATTCATATACCTAACTCAAGTAGCGGTTGTTACTTAAACCTATTTCTGTCTTTGTCGCTCCATGATGAGAATAAATGATGGATGATAAAATCGTTACTTAAGATCTAATAGCTACAATGGAAAAAAAATTTCAATGTAACGAAAAAATTTTATTGTATCGAATAGATTCTTTCTGGCAATAGGTGGAATGTTTTTTGTATTAATATCATATATTCCATCAGTGAAAATAACATTTTTTAATATCAATGAAATATTGCTCAACATACGTAAGATATTTCTTAAACTTGAAAATATCTCATACTGGAAATTATTAATTTTATTTTAAATTAATATTTCATAATAAAAATAACATTTTTTTCCTCTAATAAAATATTTTTATGCATCTAAAAAATATTCCAAATCAATTAATTTCTTTGTACCAAATATTCGCCAAGGGGAATTTCTAATTGGTTTTTCCTTGTCTCCTAGTTCTATTTCATAGAGAAAAATTCAGAAAAATTTTTTCAAAATTTTCCCGGTCTACTAAAGGATGAGCCAAGAGCCTTAGTCCCTGCGCTACCACAGATTCTACTTATAGGTATGAACTTATTTTAAATAAATGAGAATCGGAAGAGTGTAAATATGTATAAATTTAAAGAATAATCCGAGAAAAATCATCCCTACTGAAAATATTGTATGAACTCTCATGTGAGATCTCATATGAAATCGCCTATGAACTCTCATGTGAGATCTCACATGTAATCGCCTATGAAATCTTATATATATTCGTTGAATTTTGGAAATAAAAAAAATATTAGTGAGATCTCATGTCAGATCACACATATATTTATTTTATTTTAAAAATTTATTGAATATACATTCGATTTCATATGCGATCTCATAGGCGATTTTATGTGACATCTCATATGGAATCTCGTGTGCGATCTCATATGTGATCTCACATGAGATCTTTTATATATTTTATTTTATTTAAAAAATTTGAAAAAGATATTTATTACTTTTTTATTTTTTTCGGCTTGTTCTTTAAATTTTGACAAATTTTGACATTAGCTATATTAATACCATTATTCTAGTTGAAATAAAAAATCCTTCGGAGCTGTTATTTTATTATGAACTTAGATCGCAAATTAGACATCAAAAAACCCGATTATATTCTCTATTTACTCATAAAGTTAGATAACAAATATTATCAGAAGGGGGAGCTTCATTATGCACTTAATGTATTCAATTACATTAATATAATAAATACGTATTCAAATACAGAACATGATCATATTCGATAAATTTAGTGGAGTCACAAGACCCAATGCATCTTGCCCGGGGTTAGTATTCCTTATTTCAGCCACTTCATTTAATTTGCATTGTATTTCATGGTGTCACTTCCCACTTAGGATCAGCATTCGACTAACTTTATTGATCGAAAATAGCTAAAAAAGATATTTTGTTTTCATTTATTTTTTTCGGATTATTCTTTGAATTTGGACAAATTTACGCGCTTTCGCTTCTCATTTGTTAAAATAAATACATATTTACAAGTGAAAGAATTTTGATATATATTTTTATCAAAAATAAACGAAACTACTTATTTAGCTACTTTCGATAGGTAAAAAAGGTCTAAACCTCATCTTCAAGAGTAAGCTAGAGCAAATGTGGTTACCGATCGAGAAGAAAATATGTTATCTAATCATAGATGGAATAATTATACTATTTTCAAAAGGAATTGTTATCGAGCGCAATTTTTCATTCATACATGATTGTATAATAAATGTTTTTTTCATAATATTCATCATATTTCAAACAAAAAGTCAGTAACCTTACTCACAGTTTAATAAACAGTTGTTGTATAAAATTTTTTAATTTTAAACATCATCTCCAATTATTTTGGTAAGTGCAATAGAGAAATAAATTTCGTGAATGTATTTGAAATTTTACTGCATTCCATTACGTTTAGTAGGAGAAAATTAAACAACGGATGTTCAGTTCTCGGTCGGTATTGAATCTGCTTCGACTTGTTCTTCACGAATAGCATAATAATAAAATAAATTTATTATCTTACTTTTAATGTTTGGACTTAAATTGCATGCAAATATTATTCTTATTATGAAAACTATGTAAATAGTCCGTATTAATATGATTATATATCACGGTTTGAAATTATATTCGAGCACGATTTTAAAATTTTTCAGATTACGGAAGATTCACGGCTGAATTAGGAAAACAAGCAATAAGATTGCGACTATACTCTAAAATAAAAGTAAAATCAATAATTCTTGAGTTAGAAAAACCTATATTATTTAAATCCATGAGACGCTATTGTAAATGATATGTAAAAATAATATATAGTATGATAAAAAAAAGATATTAAGTACTAAGTCACTGTTGGTTTATTGAAGGCTGTTTGTCATAATGTTCTGAGACATAAATAAAACTGCAACTGTTTTTACGGCGACATGCAATTTGTGTAACAATTGGTAAGACGTGTTATGCCTTAAATCTAATCCAGATGCAGCGTGCGTCATAGAACGACACTACCTATTGATTAGAAAAACTGTTTTTAATCAGTGAACTGACCCCATGCCTTGTATACATGATTTCGTCTGCAAAATGAAATAAGTATCTCAATTCGTGATTACACTAATTTTGTACAAACCTTTGTATACGAACGACATTGCTCCAGACCTCACTGAAAAGTGATGCCCTTCTCGAGTGTAAAAGGCGATATGAATAATTGTAGTGACTAGTATCTTAACTATTACTTGTATATAACGGCCAAATCTCCGTGAAAAATTTGTTTCTATTATTATTTAATCGCCAAGTATAATTACGCTCGAATATAGTTTAAAATCATGATCCATAATAGCATGCTTTAGATAACAATTGTTTTGTAGATGTAGTGTAGAATCATTCAATCGTAATTTTATTAATATATATAAATAAATTAAATTGTAGACCAAAATTTAGATTTTAGATTTGTTGACATTGATTACGACTATAAGCGTAGGAGAAAATGAAAATTTTTTTCATACGAGATCTCACATGAGATCTCATGTGAGATCGGGTATCGGGAAAAAAAAATTTTTTTGCACATGAGATCTCACATGAGATCTCACGTGAGATCGGGCATCAGGAAAAATAAAATTTTGCGGCACATGAGATCTCACGTGAGATCTCATATGAGTTCTCATATGAGATCTCGTTTCATTTTCAATCATGAGATCTCACATGAGATCTCATGTCATTTTTTTCAGTAGGGAATTATTTAATTTTAGTTAGTGAGGATTAGTTTCTATTATGGGTAATGCCCGTTAATACCGTACGCGAAGCTTTACCATTTAGGATAGGAAAAGGTATTATGATGCTCCTCGCAACTATTCATTGAGTACAATTACACAAGATTTTTTCTAAATATATTTCCAAGACATGCGAGCATAGAAGAAACATCAACGGCGTTGATGATTCTTTGATGTCTTTTCGATTTAAGACTATGAGTCTATAGTAGAGCTGAGGCGAGAGAGAGTCTTCCTCTCTGCTTGCCCGCTTATACAGGCGCTCGATTTCAGTCCCCTCTTCTCTCTAGCTGCTGGGCTCCACCGGCCCTAGTGTGCGTGGTCTTGCGAGTTTCGCTCGCGCTCAGTGAACATAGAGCCTAAGCACACTTCTCGATGTATGTATATGTTAACGTGAAGGTTTGTGCGCTTTCAGGAGCCTACATACATTGGGTGCTCATATTAAATGCTTCATGCTCCTTTTAGATTTTACTAACTTTGAAACTTGAAACCATATTAGCTTTTATCAATTTTCACAAACGGATTATTATTTACTTTTATTATTTAATGCTTGCAACCATATTAATTCTATTGAATTTAGCGTTTAAAAGTTTTTATACGACCAGGCGCTCACAGTTCATTCGTAATAATTTTTTTTATTTATTTTTATTACTATTAATTCGTATTATTTGTAAATCAATTTATTACTATTTTTATTTAATAGTAATTAATATATCAAGTCTAGAATAACTAGTTACAATATTTTAAATATTAATATTAATCAATATCATAATTTCTATTTGAAAACACTATGGGCATAGACGGTAGAGAGTGTGGCATTTGCGAAAATCGTAATTATTTTTTACTAGAATTAATAATTTCTCTAAACAGAGTGAGGCTTGTAACCAGTATGCACGCACACATTTATCAACTGAGCGGTAATATAAAAAAATAAGAGAAAAAGAGAGCAAAGAATGTACGTACAAGCATTAAATGTAGTATATTCAACGCGCATCTACTTTAGTGTATATATATAAGCTCATTTTCGAACAGAGTGGGTCTTAGAAGAAAAGGAGGGAGATAGTGAGAAAGAAAGAGTAAAGAATATAAGTAAGCGCGCTGTGACCAAACTGTTCGTGATAAACTGGGAGTAGAGTGGGGGGGGGGATCATTTTTCTTTCATAATTTTATGTCGGTTTTCATAAATAAAACCCTCCTGCAGCCTTACATAAGAAGCATAGCGTGACGCATTGCTTTAGTTGGTACTTGGTCGAAAACCGAACGCGCGTTCTTAAGCGTGCAGCTACGCCCATGCTTCTCACCGTTAACTACGTGTTGTACATATATTATCCCTTTTCTAGCGTAAGAGAGGTGATATGAGCATCACAGACTTAAAGGCGAGCCTTTGTGTTAAGATGTAAAGAGAATGACTCTCGTGCCTGCTTACAACTAATAAAACCATCTGAAATTTAAATAGAATCGAAATGTGTTTTCTTGTTATAAGCAAATACTAAGACGACGAAGCAGATCGGCATATGCTCAGTCTGCAAACCCGTTTATTTGCTTATAACGTTAGTTTCTTATTGCGCATTGTGCCTTTTAAAAATAGTTAACAAAGTTGAATATTTTAGTGATTCCAAAATTTCTTTTGTGGTGATAAAGTTATAACTTGCACAAATGCAAAATGATGTTTAGCCTTAGTGCATCTGCAAGTATTCATTAAAGTTAAAATCTATTGAATTATTGTAACTCCGAATAATAAAATGGACTTTATGCAGGCACTGAGAGGCAATAGAAACTGAACCTATTTATCCTCATTTCTTTTTCCTTTCCTTTTACCTGGGCATATGATCCCGAAGTAGTCAAGCATGGCATCCTGGCTATAAACGGATAAGCTCTTACTATCTTACTCTTATGAACATGACAAATTACACTTTAATACGTCACATAAAAATTATAAATACATGCGCATGGTTGTGACCGTGCAGTATGTCAAATTAATAAATTGATAATTACGTGACGGCTTCACCACACGGATAAAAACCCACCTATTGAGTCAAATTTGCGTTGTAAACTTAACGATAAAGTAGATTTTATTCAGTTTTGCGAGATAGAATTTAACTTATCGAATCAGGAGAGGCATGACGTTTCGTTCTCTCTATTCAAAAAGAAACAGCATCTTCACTCATACAGCAAACATACAAGTGATAATTTAATTTTTTCTCAATAAAAACCAAGTATTACAAGTATAACAAGTTAATAAGATAGTGTACTACCTATAAATATGTGATTATAACGTACTTATCGCGTATTTAAATTAAGATGTCATAACTAGACTGCGTAAATATAAGGCTTTAAAAATACACGAATTTGACACAATATAATCAAGCTTCGATGGTAGTAGCTTACAATAGTTTCAAAAAAACGTTGTTTTTTATAATTGGTTGGAAGTTTTAACAGTCTCAACGTGATTTTATGTGGTTAGAAGTAATGGATAGTCATACGAGTCCCAACTGTGGAAACTCATTGCAATCGATTTATCTTTTTCAATATGATTGAGTAAGCGAAGTTTGTGGGCATTCGATAATATTAAATAGAACATGAGTCATTATATTCTTTGCAAATCGATTTTAAAATCTTCATATCTATTTTCATGATGAATCTGAACTACCGAGTTCAAATCATTTCAGTACACGGAAAAAGGTAAATACCATTAAAATCAATACTACACGTAGTATGTATTATTTCTGTGATAAAGTATTGAAAAAAAATGTAATAGTATAATTTTAATCAATACTATACTTCAAATTTTAACTACTAATGCTGGCATAACTATATTACGAACTGAGTGCATGAATTTCCGCTACGTAGTACCTATTTTTTCGGTACTAGGACTGATATTTCACCTATCCGATCCAGGGGTAAAATTTTGCAGAGAATATAATTGCTATATATAGAACTGATTTTCCCATACTAGAATTAAAAATTGATGATTCTAAAATCATTTTTATAATATACAACCCTTTTAAATTACTAATAATGAATTTTCAACTTAACAGGATGTCAGAGCTGTTAGAATCGATTTTTGCTTTTTTTATTTTGTTGACATCTTTTTAAATTCATTAATCAAACAAATATTTTAACTTATCCGCACTATAGCTATGTTAGTACAATCATTTTTGTTAAAATAAAAAGTCATTTGAATTTATTTCTTTTATAAACTTAGATTGAAAGTTAGATCAAGCTTGACAAACCTAACTTTGAAATACTATACATCGTAAGTTTGTATATAACTTTTTATGTATAGCATCTCGGTGGATTTCATGAGTTGTCCGCACTCAAGCTTAATCTTACAAATTTCTTTATTGTAGCAAAAAAATTCATCTGCTTTTTCCCGTTTATAATAATCAACTCAAGTTTAAAATTAATAATTAGTAATTTGAAATTTTTACATATTATATGATCGATATTATATTTATTGATCGCTAAAAATTTATATACAATTTAATGGTTTTTACATTATGATAAATTAGCTGTATTGAAGTTTCATATTCGACAGCGCCGCAGTAAATATTGTATAGGTACTATGTTAGTAAAAGATAATGTAGTCCCGTAGTACGGAAAAATTCGGTACTATACCACACAATTCTTGGGACGAGTCGCGTTAAAAAATGTACTTATATAGGTCGTTTTAAAATATATACTGAGTATCAATTAAAAAACGACTGGTAATATTCTTTCTAGTACTGACTCAAATTAGTACATTCTTTTCAGGTATTTTCCTTTTTCCGTGTATATGTTAATGTTTCACATTGACTACAATTTTATGATAGTCTTCAGCGAAACCGAGAACCATACTCAGAGGAATAGATAAGTCAAAGTAACCTGCCTCATCGTTTACTTTTTGATTCTCCTCTACATCAACCCAACCAGCGTTCTCAAGAATTGACTCTTGACTACAACAAAAGGAAAGCCATTCTTTCATAAGTGTAGTTAAACCAACATTTTTACATTTGTCAATCGTCACAGCATTGATTTCATATAGGATTTCTTCAAACATGTGACAGATGGCGTTATTGACTAGGACCGTATTAGCTACCACAGTTTCATCAGCTTTCACGATTCTACCACAAATGTGGAGTAAACTACGGGATGGTAGAAGACATAAGTCTTGATGTTGAATAGATATACGAATCTCATCACTATTATTAATTGAAGATGCGGAATAAGGTTGATGAGTATGTACCTCATAATGTTCAACAGATTCATCGAACTTCACTCCCGACTGTATGCTCAGAATTCCTTCCATATTTTTGAAAACAATAGAAGAATATACAAGTTACTTTCCACCACGGATTCTTAGTCCGAGACTTCTTAGGAACTGAATGTTTTGCCGTGTTAGCGCTTTCTTTGTCGTTCGACGACTGATGACTGGTCGACATGTTGACTTACTTATATAGTCTCTACCAACTTAAGTGTTGTAAATGATGCCCATTACATTCGTTTAAGATGTAATCTTATTGTAATAATTTCTCCTCAAAAATTAATCAAGTGTTCGTCTTGATCGACTATCCGTACTTGAATGTGATCTATACTCTTGACGCTGATCGGAAGATAAATGACTGGAGATGGAACTTCGATGATCTTATATCCCGGTGGGACTGCAGGAAAGAACTCGTGTATGGTATGCACTCGTCGATTTTTTATGTAGGCACCAGAGGTTATGTTGCACTCAACTCGGAGTACGTTAACTTTCAAAATAGCTACAGGTAAATCAGAATCGTGAGCGATTTTTTCTGTAAAAACACGTTGAGTAAAACCCAACAATGAACCTATGGAATCTTGCGGTCAAAAATCAATAGGATGACTGCAGGTTATAACACAACGTAGTGTACTATTATTGGGTTTTATATCGATTGAAATTTCTTTTAATGCTAGTGCCTCACGAAGATAATTTTTTATATCTTTAATTTCGTAACTTCCAGTCGGTAATAAAATTTCTTTTTCACCAACGTAGAACTTATTATTTTCACTATCGATGTTAAGTATAGAGTTGAAGGTCGAAAGACCAATTAATCTAAGAACATAGTTTTTATCGGGTGAAAGTTCGATCGGAGGAAAATACTGAGCTTCGAGCACTGATGATGTTCTAGAAAAGCTTAGCGTCAATGAATCTTTCATGATTGTTCAATGGATAGTGAGAGATAGCTAATTTGACTTTCCTTTTATAAGTTTTTTACTAAAAAATTCCAAACATAAATAACCATAATTAAATGTATCATAGTCTTGATACCTCTCATAGTTATATTTGACCTCATCTACTCCCAAGTATAGCATTAAATCCAATGGTGGCTGAAGGTCTCCAAAAAATCGAAATGAACAACGTTTTTGCCTCGTTTTCGATAAGCTACCCAATGTGTACCTGGTCCATTAACATCATCGAGATTAACGATCGCTGTTTCGTGATAATGAGGTCCAGTCTTTGGTAAAGCATTCCGCATGAAAACTCTTCAAAAATTTATATTTTTTAATATTTTGGCATACTTTGTCTTTTTGGAGATCATAATCTGTCAAAGCTTTTTGCGGTAACGTTACGTTGAGGATCTTTTTTTTTCAACCAGACTTTATATGAAGATCAAGTCCTGTCTTGTAAGGTTTCAAATAAAGACCTTTACCCAAAGCTATTTTTTCCATCTTTTTATTATGTCTTTGTTTTTCTTCTAATTGTTTTTGAGCAGCTTTTAAATCATTAACTGCTTTAGTTATACCAACAGCACCACCCGCTAAACTACCAATTACACCTGGACCTGCAAAGACAGGTATGAGAAATGGTAAGGATCCTCCTACTTTAGTTGGAATTGATAGTTTGCGGGGTACTCTGACTTTATGTTTACCACCTGCTTTTCTCACAGCACTTCGAGCACCCTCAAAGCAGAGTAGATAGCTTTACAAGCACAATTACTAGGTTTCATAGATTTGGAAGCGGCTCTAATTATTTTATTAAGAGTAACAGAGGAAGTTTTCTTCTTTTTTGCTCCCATCCCAAGTTTAGATTTTACTTTCATAGCGTTCGCAATAGCGGATGCAGCTGCTTTCTCACCAATACTAGCATCTTTCGATGAAACTCTTTCCTACGCTTTTTCTCCTAAAATCTTATCAGCGGTATTTCTAACCTCAATATTTTTATTGATTCTGTGAATAAGCTATATCGTGCTCCTTGCAGGCTTTGTCAAGTGGATTGATTCCTGGATCACCTCCAGCTAAACGTTTGGCTAATTTCGTCTCTAGTCCACAATATTGATATCCTGGTAGACGAAGTTCCAGTGGAAGATTATTAATAATTTTATTAAGCAAACTACGACCGCGTCGTCGTTGTCTATATATGATCATAACACTTTGAAGTTCAAAGGATAAATAACCCACCGGGTATATAAGCAGCGTATTTATAGTTAATCGAACAGTCGCAGTTTGTGTCTGTCGAGATGAATTTCAAAGAGCAGTCTATAGAACTTCCGATAGCAAATTTTGATGCTGTTTCGGAGCAAGAGAATAGATCAAAGAAAAATGGAAATCTACTTCCAGATAGTATAAGAGGTGTATTTTGCGGACCATCTACTTGTGGTAAAACTAATATCCTACTCGCACTCATAACACATCCTAATGGTCTAAGATTTAAGAATGTCTACGTATATTCGAAATCTCTTAATCAAACAAGATATAAGTTTTTGAAAGAGCTCTTAGAGCCACTGGAAGGTATGCAATACTTTCCATTTTGCGAACACGAATCAGTAATATCTCCGGATAACTTAGCTTGTAAAAAACAAGAACACATCAGGGCATACTTCTGTATGGGTAGACACAAGAATGTTGATTGTTTCTACCTCTGTCAGTCTTGTGCTCAAATCCCAAAACATCTCATAACAGATAATGTTAATCTCTCAGTTATCTTTCGTCAAGATGATGTTAATCTGAGACATTTATACAACGATCATGTTAACTCTGACATGACTTTTTTAAGTTTAGAAAAATTGTGTTTTAAATGTCGGATAGATGATAAATATGGATCTCTAATGATTGACGAAGATAGTCCATTAAATGCTGGTAGATGTCAAAAGGGTTTTGATTGTTTTGATATAAATATAACTCATACTTAGCAGAGATTCATCAATCTATCTTTGAAACTCAAAGAGGTAACATGGCAGACCTTAAACAAAAGAAAGCCTTACTCCAGCAACTTATTCAAGCGCGTGATGCTGTAAAACGCAAATATGACATGTTAAAATATGGAAAAGAGATTACGGAAAGAGTTGTTCAACAAACTCTTAAACCCATCATTGACCCACTTGAAGAGATTGATTTTGAAAGCAAGAGAAAAAGAAGAAGACTCATTCCTGAAGAAGAAGAAAAAGAAATTATTCTACCTGAAGTTAAAAAATCTGAATCTGATGAAGAATTGGAGAATACTATACAAAATGATTCCTCCCATTCTCTTGAGACCTCGTTTGAATCTACTAGCGAAGATTTTACAGAAGATTTGCAATATAGAGAATTGGATAAAGTTTATGTTGTACTTGGGGAGCGTGATAAACTTTTTCTCGGTAATACACCAATATATATTGAAAAAACTTATGTGCAATTAGGAACTGGAAAGTTCCTAAAAACTCAAGGATTGTACGAATTGCTTGTTGAGAAGCATCCATCTAAAAAATTAGTAACTCAAAAAGATTAGGATAACTATCATAAGATCCTGGAATTAACAAATGCTCATAAAAAACGTAGCAAAGTTTGATTGCATCTGAAGTCCAGAGTATATACATAGTCACTGCTAGATTAAGAGATGACCTTAACGCATCAGAATTAGAACTGCAAAAGTTAAAGGATGAGTATGATGAGAAGATAAAAAAAATTAATGTAGACATTGAAGATCTATACGAGTTAATTGAAAATTGGATGCAGAATGCTAAAATTAAAACAAATATTCAGAGTATAAAAACCAATTTGTTGTAAATAAGCAATCATTAACTCTGTGACCATGGAACAAGAAAGAGTTGTAGAAGACCTTCATAAACGAGCCGGACGTCATTATCCACGTCGACAATTTATTGTATGAGGTTTAGATGAGACGTGGCAAGCTGATTTAGTGGAGATGCAACCTTATTCTCGAGATAACAAAGGCTACAAATACATGCTTACAGTTATAGATATTTTTTCCAAATACGCATAGGCCGTTCCTGTGAAACAAAAAACCGGAGCAGAAGTCTCTGCTGCGATGAAATCTATATTACGTCAAGGATGAGTTCCAAAAAATTTACTAACAGATAAAGGCAAAGAGTTTTATAATACTTATTTTAAAAATCTTATGCAGCAATACTTATTTATATATGCAGCAATAATTATAATACTTATTTTAAAAATCTTATGCAGGAATAAAAAATTAACTTATACTCAACGTCTAGTAATCTCAAAGCATCCTTTTGCGAACGCTTTAATCGTACTCTCAAACACAAAATGTGGATGAAGTTCAGCTTACGTGGTAGCTATAAATGGATCGATATTTTACCTGATCTGATAAAATCTTACAACAATACAAAACATCGAACGATTGATGCTAAACCAAAAGATGTTACAGTTGCAAATGCATCTCAGTTTCGCGCATGATTTGCTCAAAAAGTTGTAAAAAAAAAGCAAAATTTAAGGTTGGTGATAAAGTACGAGTAAGCAAGTTGAAACAAGTATTCGAAAAAGGATACACGCCTAATTGGTCTGCTTAAATATTCACGATTGAACAAGTTAAAGCAACGCCATCGACAACGAACCGTCTCAAAGACTATCAAGATCAACCGACCGCTGGTGGCTTTTACGAAGAAGAACTTCAGAAAGTCAAGTATCCTGATGTTTATCTTGTAGAAAAAGTTCTAAAGAGACGTGGGAATTAAGTATACGTAAAGTGGCTCGGCTTTGATAGTACTCATAATAGTTGGATTGACAAAACATCAGACCAATAAATACTCATGTATTATACGGAGCAAAGTCGTCCTGACAGTTTTGAAAACTGGCATTTCACTTTTTAAAACCCAAAGATCTGGCCACCACAGGATTTTATTATACTAAGTTCGTTGTATTGAACGCTCTACAGAGATCTGTAGGTGGGAAATTGGTGAGGATCCATCATCAGAACATAAGAAATGGAATAGTTGCTGCCGTTTCCTTCGAAATATAATTCCTACAGATAATTCTTCACAAAATAAATGTAAAGTTTGCTTTGATAAAGGAATAGAGATAGCATTTTCACCGCGCGGACATTGTTGCTGCTGTTACCAATGCGCAAGTGAAGTTGAACAATGCGTAATCTGTGGAAGAAATATTAACTTTAGAGCAAGGGTATTTATATCTTAAGCGCTTCAAACAAAAACATTTTTGCTTTAGGAAGTGATGGGAGCCCCAACCTTCGCTCCCATTTGTGAGGCACAACCTAGAATCGTCACTTGTGAACCGTTTACTCCGAAAAGTAAGAAGTACACCCGTGACTCGTATATCTCTCCGTTAACTTCCAAGCGCTTAAGCCAAGGAGAACTTGAGACCTTTTCCTTCATCATCATCTAAATACTTCACAAACAACTTAAAATTTTTAATGGCCTCTTGCAACTTGAAGTAAAACTCATTCTCCTAAAAGGCTCTGCATGCACGAGATGAAATAAAAATACGCCATTCATGATCTAAAACTGCCATCAATCTAAACTTGTCCTTTCTTTTAACTGGTCTAAACTCACTCACATAATAAGTCTGATCTTTCTTTAAGGGAAATATATTCCTAACGGCACGACGGATGCATCCACGAGCTGCCTTGTTGAATTTATCAAGATCCATATTTCTTTAATCGAGCCTTCTAAGCTTACTTCTCAACAGAGACTAATATAGAAATATCTCAGGAGCTCTCTTAAATAGCATTTGCGTAGATCTTTCCCTCCACAGAGAAAACTTTTTTTGTTTAGGAAGTGATGGGAGCCCCGACCTTCGCTCCCATCTGTGAGGTACAACCAGGAATCGCCACTTGTGAACCCCTTACTCTGAGTAAATTCAAAGTAGGAGGTGCACCTGTGACTCGTATACCTCTCAGTTAACTTCCATACACCCAAGCAAAGGAGCGCTCGAGATCACTCTTGATCTCGCCCAAATACTTTACAAACAACTTGTAGTGTTGAATGGCATCCGATTACTTATAATGGAAGTTCTCATCCTTCTCTAAGGCCAAGGAAACTTGAGTTGGCAGAAAAATACGGAATTCACCATCTGAATCCGCAACAAAACGGTCACCATACCGTGTTTTAACTGATTTCAGTCACCATGTAATCTTGATTTTTCTCCAACTCGGCTACCTTCTTAGTGGGTAAAAAGCCTCCACGAGCAATCTCATTCAATTGAGCAAGATCCATTTAGAATGAAATAAATTTTCTAAGTTCTTTAGAGTATGATATTGATATGATATAATTCAACAAAGCTTAAATCAAAGCATTTAATCTGTACTTTATTTTATTTTTTATACATTTTTTTTAAGAGTCTTAGTTCTTCGGTTATTGAAGATCTTATAAATGCTCCTTTTTATTGTATTTTCGAAAAAATGCCTATATTTCCGTCTATGGGGCCTATTCAAGGAAAAGAAAAAACACGGGTTTATTTTTTTTCATCAAAAAATCATATTCTGCAGTTTTAGCTAAATCCGTTTCCCGTAGGTCGGGTACTCTCCTTGTAAGTCTAACATTTAAAATGGCTAATAAAATATAAAGTCACTTAGGCCCCGCGGCCTAAGCGTCGTCATACTGCCTCTTGGCCAAACCCACGCGCGTCTAATTCTTCAAGCTACAACGTCAATGCTGTTGCACTTCAGACAGCGTCAACAGTCAAGAGGGAGAACAGTGAGAGAGAAAGAGACAACAATTCCTTCCTTCCTTGTTCCTCCTCCATCGTTGCGTATGAAGTTTTACTCTCCCAGGCTTTCTACTTTCTTTGCTACGTATAGCGGAGAGAGAGAGAGCTTGGGGAGAATATGCTGCGTTGAGCGATAAGGAGTGTAAACTCTTGGCCTTGACTGCTTTTTATGTCTTAAAAATTTAACATAGGATAAAATTTTATGAATGTACTCCATATTAAATTCTTAATTATTATAAAATTTGAAACTAAATTTTTGTCACTTAACACCCCCTTACTAAAAAATCCTGGCGTCCTCGTCAGTTATACATAACACAGGCCAGAGTCATGAGTCCGGAGCCCTGTCGGAATATCTGCAGTACAAAAATAAAATTCAATCAGAAAAGTGGGTAAAGCCCAAATTACAATATATGTTATGTTTATCGGAAACATGCTTATAGTTATAATTTTCTTTCATTAGATCTTCTTTTGTTGAGAGAATAATTGTCGATGAGAGGTCCGTCTTCACAAGAGGAGCGGGGTTCTCTTCCGATTGCTTCCCCTGTAGGTGGGTTGATTTTTGTTTATTTGCTGCCCCGTATTATAAAAGAAAGAGTTGAATCTGGTCATACATATAGCCCCTGTGAGGTTACTATGAAGATGGATGTGGAAAATGGATATTTTGGGTTTGCAAATACTTCTCGTCCTATTGCCTGAAACAGAAAGTGTAATGAAACGTGTGTCATAGTAAAAGGAATTTTGGTTAGCTGCATGCTAGATTAGTTTAAGCTACGTTGTTATCATGGTTAGCTACAGCAAATTTACATGCGTTTAAAACGGTTAGTCTAACGACAAATTCATGTCCCAGGAGTTTAAAGGTTTGGAATTTTCATTTACAGTGGTAGTCCTAAAATATTGAGATATGAGGTTCAACATTTGTTGGATCACTTGGTGATCTGTCTGGTTAGGATTATGCGTAGTTGCATTGTCAAGTAGTAATGGTATGTCATTCTGGGCGGCCTTGGCTGATGCAGCGTTGGCCCAGGTTAGTCTTTGAATCGTATGATTTGGTCACTTCAGGCACATCTATGTTATTAGATGTGGTCACCTGGTGTCGAGGTATGTTTTGTTTAATAAAACAGTCTTTTCTATGCATAGCATAACTACCATTTATTAGTTTGTCACATAAATTACATATGTCAGTCATTAAATCCTGTGTTTTAACAGAGCTGTTACTGAACGGTTGCTTGTCTGAACACAGCATTTGATGAGTTTGTCGGTATTGATACGTTATTGACTTTTGACATCGATTACATCGAGTCCAAATAATGTCAGCGTTGTTTTTATTTCTGGCCTGTCGCAATGGCTCAGCCAGTCGCGCCCCATATTTTGGTTTGGAGTGTTTTAAAGCTTTTTCCGCATCGCTTTCCTGCAGGAATCGAACGTAACCGTATCGATATTTAGTTAATGCTTCGTGTGTGATCGTTACATAGTCTAAAGGTCCAAATGGTCGGAACTCACTAGCGAGTTCTTTTATTGTTTCGCTTAGAGATACCAAGTAAAACAGTTTATTGGGATCAGTTTGATGTTTAGTTAGAGAACTCTTTGGGAGTGCTCCGGAGCTAATGCTGGTAGGTTCTTTTGGTGAAATTTTTGAGGTAATAGGTTTTTTTGCAAAAGTAATTTGTATATCATGATACTTATTTTCGTTAATTGAATTCGTCGTAATCTGTTCGATCGTTCCTTGCGCTTCATATTTTTGGATTATTTCCCATGGCCGCTGGTCTTTATAATTGGTTATTACCAAAGTTTCGCTTGAAAAATTTTTCATTGGGTGGTCGGATAAGTTATGTATACTATTCTGCACTGAGCGAAATTATCCTCATTTGGTTTCATTAGTAGTGATAACTCACAATCCATAGAAGCTGTAGTGTCTACTAATGGTCCATACGTTTCGCATATTAATTCATATGGTAAGTCGATGCAATCATGAAGGTAATCATGATTGAATTTTAAATATTGCTTAGCTTTTTGTTTAGTGCTAAAAAGGTATGTGTCGGGTTAACCTGTGCATAACTTAAGTGTTGGTCGTTCCATCTTTACGAAGCCAAAAGAGGATACATACGATATAATAAATATAGCTCTCTCTCTACCATGGGTAAATACAAAAAAACTATGAATTGGTCATTTTGATGAATAACATCCAGCTTCGATATTTTAGCTATTTCCTCAGGACGGAGATGTTCGGTGGGCATTGAAAAATCCCAGTCATGCACATGTTCTCGAACATCTTTACTTATTTTAGCAGTAAATTCGGTAGTTAATAGTTTTATTGGCATTCTACCTCTTAGTAATGAGGTAAGCATATCCGCATAATCTTTCATTGCGTTTGTGTTTTGGATTAAGACAGCATATAATTGATTATAATGTGCTGCGAGTCGCATTAAATAAGAACCTATTTGGTCGTTGCTGTCGATGGTGTTTATAGTTTCTTCTAAATTTATAGCGTTGTCGTGATGATAGGTTACATTTTCCAAATGATCTATTGTCTTTGTAATTAAATGGGATCTCTTGTCTGTGAGTCTAATAATCTCCTCATTGTCTTCCAGAAGCTTGTCTGGATTTTGATGAACGTTATCCATCTCGTCTTCGGTTACTAACCCAAAAAGGCTATTACTAATGCTGCCTACGAATTCTAAAAGTGGCATTGATCTTTTTATGTTATTCACGTCTCCAGTTATCTCTCCTCGCTGGCTCAGCCTGGATAATAGCGTCCTGGCCCTACTTTGGTGGTTTGATAATTGAGACTGTGCTTGCATTAGTACTTGAGGATTTAATGAATACATGCAGTCGGTGGTCGAGTAATCCTTCAAACATTTCCTGTGACCGACTTCGGCAGTGGTCCTACAATCCACCATCTTTGGTCGACAGTGCAGTTTAGCGAGTTGTTCCTTACAATTGTTGAGTGCACGAGTTGAAATGTTGTTTAAACCATAATTAACCGTTGCCAAACTGGCGTTAACATGAATGATCATTCTCCGTTCAGCACGCTTAAGTTTGAGGATGCCCGTTTTTCGTAATAAATTCCTGGGTTCGTTGGTAGGACAGTTAACTGGTGACAAATTTGCTTAGTCTCGCAATAGAGCCATCCGAGCAAAGCCATTGCTAGCAAATAGCCATTGCTAGCACTAGAATATTAGTTTTTCGAAAATGTGTTCTTAGCATGTCGTTGAACACTCCAGGTGCCAGATGCGTCATAACCTTAGTCTGTCTAGATACTCTTAATATTGTGATTTGTTTGCTTTTACACAGTGTTGTTACACGTTGCAACATTTCATATAGGTCATTACATTCCTAGGTGTCCTGCTCTCGATCTTTTACTATCAGAGTAAGTATGTAATGACCTCTATAGGGGGTAATCATGATATTGCCCTTTTTTGGCTTGTGTTTCTTGATATCTCAGAGCTCTATGGCTCCAATGTCCTTTAGTAATTTTGTTATAGGATTGTGCTTGTCACAGTCTCCTGAAATAAAATTCAGTATATTGTTCCGATTGTAAGTTAGGCAGTGTCGAGTTGGTTTTAGAATACTTTGCTTTTCTTCATTTGAAGAACGGGAACCGTCTGAGATTTCTTCATTATTGTCTGAAGATTTTTGTGCATCACTCCAAGTCTATGGAATGGATATTATGCATAATTCATCGTCTGCTTCTTTAGAATACTCGATTAGTACCGGGACTTCGGTTGTCTCTGGTATGGCTTGTAATCTATTTCTCAGTTTTGGTCTCACATCGCCTTTTGGAGTACTACTGCACCTTGGTGCTGAAGGTCGAATACTTGGTGTCGTTGATAAGGCCCAAGTGTGTGGTCTTTGTATGATTGATGCTTCCACATTGTCTTCGATATCAGCGTTTTCGGGACTTTGATCTGACGTTTCTTGGTCGGCGATAAACTTGTCTAATGCTTGTTGGGAATCGATTATTAAATCATAAGTAGTGTTCGCTAAAAGTCCTGATTTAGGTGAGTTATCTTCAATTGTCTTCTGTTCAGATGAAACCTTTGGTAAGTCCATAGATGTATCTGGTGTCTTCCGGGAAGAATTCCTTCTAATTTCTGCTAGACCTAAATCTCGTGCCTGTTTGTCCAACTTCTCTCTTTGAGAAGTAGTGGGTCTGTCATCTTCAGAAAAATATTTTATCCATGGCTTGGTTGGTGATTCTGCATTTTTCTCCACGAATAGCTAATTTCCGGTATTGTACTAATGTTCCTGAAGATTTTTCTCTAATCTGTCGAATTTATAATTACAGTCTTTCATCATGCGGTGTTTGTCAGCTTTAGTAAACGTGGGAATAGTTGTAAGTCTCTTCGCAGTCAACCTTGGTTCAGTTTTGTTAATATAATTCGATGGTTCGTCTATTCCAGTTGATGACATAAAAGACCCTGATGCGGTTTTCTCCCGATCTGTTATACCTAACGGAGTTGGTTTAGAGCTATTTTCTTCAGGTAAAATTATCTGTTCTTTTGAGATGTTTTTATCTGTGATAGATATTTGCTCAGTTAACTCCTGATCTTTCCCTTCTCCTGTTTCGCTCAACGGTACGGGGTCCACATTAATGATCAATAAGTCTATATTTTCATCTTCATTCGGTTGAACTGATCCTTCTTGAGAACTAGGATCTTCGTTGGTGCTAGTGGTGTCTATATCTCTCAACCCTATTTGTATCAACCTCAGATACATTAGTCTCACTGTCCAAATCAATTTTTGAAGTAATTTTTCGTTTAACAAACCTTTTTAGTCGGGGACCTCCCGGAATCGGCTATAAACTGACAATAGATGGACATTTCGATGTAGAAAATAAGAGGTTATGCAATGTTGCCACTCCTCAGCAATCGAATGATGCCGTTAATTTTAATACACTGCAAGGTTTGATTACATCTGAAGTCCAGAGTATATACAAAGTCACTGCTAGATTAAGAGATGATCTTAACGCATCAGAATTAGAACTGCAAAAGTTAAAGGATGAGTATGATAAGAAGATTAAAAAAATTAATGTAGACATTGAAGGTCTATACGAGTTAATTAAAAATTGGATGCAAGATGCTAAAACAAATATTCAGAGTATAAAAGCCAATTCGCTGTAATTAAGCAATCATTAACTGTGTGACCATGGAACACGAAAGAGTTGTAGAAGAGCTTCATAAACCAGCCAGACGTCATTATCCACGTCGACAGTTTGATGTGCAAGGTTTAGATGAAACTTGGCAAGCTGATCTTGTAGAGATGTAACCTTATTCTCAAGTGAACAGAGGCTACAAATACATGCTTACAGTTATAGATGTTTTTTCCAAATACGCATGGGCTGTTTCTGTGAAACAAAAAACTGGAGCAGAAGTCTCTGCTGCAATGAAATCTATATTGAAAGAGGGTCGAGTACCGAAAAATTTACAAACAGATAAAGGTAAAGAGTTTTATAATAATAATTTTAAAAATCTTATGCAACAATACAAGATTAACTTATACTCAACGTATAGTAATCTTAAAGCATCCTTTTGCGAACGCTTTAATCGTACTCTCAAACACAAAATGTGGATGAAGTTCAGCTTACATGGTAGCTATAAATGGATCGATATTTTACTTGATCTGATCAAATCTCACGACAATACAAAAAATCGAACGATTATGCTAAACTAAAAGATGTTACAGTTGCAAATGAATCTCAGTTTCGCGTACGATTTGCTTGCAAAGTTGTAAGAAAAAAAGCCAAATTCAAGATCGGTGACAAAGTCCGAGTGAGCAAGTTGAAACAAGTATTCGAAAAAGGATGCACACCTTATTGGTCTGCTGAAATATTCACGATTGAAAAAGTTAAAGCAACGCAGCAGACAACGTACCGTCTGAAAGACTATCAAGATCAGCCAATCGCTGGTGGCTTTTACGAAGAAGAACTTCAAAAAGTTGAATATCCTGACATTTATCTTGTAGAAAAAGTTCCAAAGAGACGTGGGAATCAAGTATACGTAAAGTGGCTCGGCTTTGATAGTATTCATAATAGTTGGGTCGACAAAACTGCAGCTTAATAAATACGTTGCTTAAAGCAAGCAAAAAAAACTTTTTTTTTGTTTTAGGGAGTGATGGGAGCCACAACCTTCGCTCCCATCTGTGAGGTACAACCAAGAATCGCCACTTGTGAACTCCTTATACCGAGTAAACTCGAAGTAGAAAGTGCACCCGTGACTCGTATACCTCTCTGTTAACTTCCTCGCGCCTACTCGAATGAGAATTCGATACCACTTCTATTCTCGCCTAAGTATGTTATGTACAACTTGTGATGTTGTATAGCATCGGTCAACTTGGAGAAAAGTTTATCATTCTTCTCTAAAGCAGTAGAAACGCGTGATGGCAGAAAGATGCGAAACTCATCTTCCAGATCTGCAACAAATCTGTCACCGTATCTGGTCTTGACAGATTTCAAAGCACTAACCATAAACTTATGGTTCTTATCTATTTCCTCGACTTTCTTGGTTGGTAAGAAGTCGCCACGTGCAATCTGGTTGAGTTTTGAAAGATCCATCTAGAAAAGAGTAAATAAATTAATAAAATCGTTAAAGAACAGGCTTTGAAGTAAAGACAATACTTTGACTTACCTTAAATCAGTTCAAAAGACTAATCAAAGTCGTATCACTTTATTCAATTTTTTGCGTCTTAGCAGGTGGTCCGTCTGACAAATGAATGACTTGAGCTGGCTCGGGAGCTCTGTTAAGTACAGCTCGAGCCGCCGTCACCACTACTGCGCACTTCGCAGATTTCTTGGAAGGCAGTATGGAGTGATGTTCCCATGGTAACGTATCTGTGCTTCCCTATAACAGATAACGTTTGTCATCATTTAAGCTGAGAGCGATCTTCCGCTGTCTCTCAGTCCTCACATTGTGCTGTCTGGACCTGATGTTGCACTGCTGACAGGCAATATTTTCTCCCTTAAACAGGCAGCGCTGGTAGTCTTCAAACTGGATGACATTTTTCACGACGTTGGATTTCACTCCCTTGGCCTTTTTGATGGGCTCTTGACCTTGTACCTTGACACTGTACATTTTACTCCGTAAGATAATGAATTCAGTCATTACGTTGCCATTGCATTCGTCTTTCATTAAGCCGATAACCATCGTATTAACACGAGACATACCAAATTGGTTACCCTCGACATAATTAGAAGTGTCGAACTTATCTATGTCCCTCTTCATCATTTCATACATGTTCTCACCTCTGACTTCGTATATGGGACTATCGGTGTCAGTTTGGAGAAGCTTACACTTATCACCTAGTCGATCAAGCATGTATGAGTAATGAAAGTCATACACGCAAGTCTTAGAGAGATCGAGAACACTTAGATCGACGTACAATGGCTTTCTAATGGTGGTCTCAGTGCAAGAAAGCTGTATTGCAACAAGGTTCTCGTTAAAGATAGTGCTGCTATGGAAATTGGGCTTGGCGATTAATGCCTCAGCTCTGTAGCGCCCCTCCCATTTGTTGACGAGTTTCACATCAACGCGCTTGCGCTCATTCTCTATTGTTCCTCCATAGACTGCGTTAATCAGAAGCTTAAAGAAGAGTTTTCAAGCTCATTCTTAGATTGTTTGCGCTTCTCGGTGTTGAGGATCTTGAATCTGTAATAAATTAATATGCCTCTCTCTTTTCTCAGCAGTAACATGGCATGATGGAACATCAAATTTATTACCTATAAAAAAAGTTATATTTTAAATTTTATTAATAATGATTTTAATATAAAAAGAAATACTTACATTGTTTTTTCAACATAAATAGATTAATGAAAATGTTGTTCAGCTTTTCAAACTTCGCAATCTGCTTCAGAGATACTGGGAATTTTATTACGGTAAAATCAAGTTCTTTCTCATAAGCACAGTATTTAGATACACGCTGTAGATTATGTTCAGCAGGGTGAAGAGCCGAAAGAATTGCCAATTTAAAACATTAATTGTCATTATTTTAAACAATAAAATGAGCCTTTTCCATTTTGATTTCCTCCAGTAGTTCGATAAAAGAGCTCCCTCTTACTGCATTAGGATTGTTAATATTTATACTCAAGCTCAAAATTTGGCGAAGAGTCCAACCAGAGTCTCTCTCTTCGAATTCACTTATGGCAATCTGAATAGGGTGCAGAGTGTTCAATTTAAACCACTCTTTGAGATCAGTGGTTTGAATGATGGCGACGTTCTTCGTATTGAAGTATTTAACTTCAACTATCTCTTCATTATTTTTACGAAAATCGTACTCAGCAGCAAGTTCAGAGTTGACTGATATACTCCTATGTTCACTAAGAGCAATCTTAACTTTTTCATCGAAGACAGGAAAAACATTTGTCATGAATTTATCTAAATCAAGGTCGCCAATGTTGGTGATCACACCTGACAACATTCGTGTAGCAAAGGCAGATTAAAATTCATTTCATTCTACACTGGCGCTCTTACTATGAGCCTGAATATCACCACCTCTTTTTGTAAACTCAAGTAGCTTCTCTCGAATTATTATGAGATGCCTTAATGATATCGCTCTTCTTTGTTTCTCTGATCTTGATACTGTCACTGTGTTTAAGTAAAGCTGCAAATCTTCGATCATTTTTTCAAATAAGTCCAACCACCTTCTGATATCACTAGAATCAGCTTCACCACTTGCTGTACAACGCAAAGACTTCCAGAGTTCTTTAACGCTCGCTGTGTAGTATTCCGCCATGACTAACACTTAATTTGACAGTAAATTTCAATTATTCTAATCTTTTTAAAAGTACTTATAATTTTCACTTTCGCACTCTTTTTTCAGTAACAATATTCACTTTTCATAAAATTTTCACTTATTACTTTTATGATTCAAAACCACTTTATACTAATGAGCTCTTGCTCTCCGATGTTGCTCTTCGAAGTTGCTGGATGAGAAATGATGACTAGTCGCGGTTGTAGCTGTTTATATAGAAACTTCGAACACATGCGATGGATTAATAGTGGGGGTACGTCGAACGTGATTGGCTCGTTGAAGCTTCCCAATCGTGTATTAAAGTAAGAAAATTTACAATAAAGCATCAGTTCAAATCGAGATAGAGTACATCGTGGGCGTCCAGGGTTCTAGGAGCTCTTTGAATAAATTCATTCTCAAGGAAGTTGCCATAATAGCTCTTGAAGATGATGTAGTCCCGATGTTATTTAACTTTCAACCACCATTGGAAATACCTTTTGAACCAGTATAAGGGTGTTAATCGATGGTTGGATTCATATTGGCATGGTATACCCTGGAGATCAGGAGATGTTCCTTACGAGAAGCTAGAGGATACTTTACAAGAATGTTGTAAGGATGCTACTAAAATTTAGATTAAGGAAGAGGAAAAAAGACAATGAATATCGGAAAAATTACGGAATAAGTAAGTATATTATTATTATTTATTAAGTATCTATTTCTAATAATTTATTTTTTATTTTAGATTGATTTGTAATATTAAACATGATGGATGTCCATCTCTTTCAATGCTGGCCAAGGAAGACGAGACTCTGACCTGTTCTCTCCATAAGTGTAGCAATACCGTTTGCGCATTCAAAAATGCGCAGATGTTAAAAGAATGGATTCTGGAAATCCGGAAACCAATCAATTCAGGGTTGGATGAAGTTGATTGCAGCATAAATAATGTGATTGTATCAGATGACGACGATGATGAATGTCCTTGTAATAAAAATTTTCGTAAAATAAATAAAAAAATATTATACTCAATGTACATGTAAATTAAGTAAAAATAAAGAGATTGAAAATCAATGTAAGTTAATTTACTATTGATGGAAAGAATCTCACACGTTAAGAGCGAAGGATGGGGAACAAGAATTATCAATATATTAGTATGATCTTATAGCTCAATCAAAAGTACTATCAATTTCTAAAAAAATTTATTTTTCTAATAATTATACTGTACTCTTCTCTTAGAAATATACATTCGTACATTCTAGAGATGAAATACTATTAATTTATGCAATAAAAATAAAAAAAAAATTTTTTTTAGCTGACATGCGGTTCACTCCCCTCAAAAAAATTCATATGTATATCATAGAAATGATATACTATTGATTTATGCAATGAAAAAAGATTTTTTTTTCAAGTGGTTGACACCACACTGCCCCCTTAAAAAATGCATATGTATATCATAGAAATGATATACTTTCGATTTATGCAATAAAAAAAAAATTATTTTTTTAAGTAGTTGACACCATACTGCCCCCTTAAAAAATACCTAAACTTGCATCTGAAAAAGAATATATATATATATATATATATATATATATATATATATATATATATAAGTACATAAAATTTATCAAAAGGAAAAGAAAGAGAAAAGAAAATAGAGTCTCCTTATGTTTGAATTTTTTTTTTTGCCCTGAAAAGGGCCGATTAAACAAAAAAATTAAGGTTCTCTTAACGTCTCTCTCAGGAGACTTAAACCGAGGTCGCTTTCTTAACTCTTTCAACGAATGGCGTCGGCTTTCAGACCGATTCCGTTGCAAAGGAGCAACAAAGCAATCCATTCTATCAGAAGATGGTGGCACAATGCATTGCTTAAGGCATTCCAATTGTTCCAAATTTGGCATTGGAAATACTTCCCTCTGCATTTGATTCCCCGACAGTTCGGCCAAAATTAGTCGAGGAATAGGATGGAGAGGTTGAGGAAGTGTTGGCTTCCTTACTACCGCTGCCTCATTTGGAACTGTAAAAGATGGAAGAACACTGTTTTCACTATCTTTTAGGACCTGTCCGTACTGATTTATCTGTATTAATAAAATTGAGATTCCTTGCCTGGTCGTAGGCGCCAACGTCTCGCATTTTGCCGAATGCGTTGCGCTTCAGAGCGACGCTTCATTGAGGTAGAACTGGAAAGTTTTTTTTACTTTTCCATTGTATAAGAGAGAATGATTTCAGAATGCTGGCAAGCCTCCTTATATTGTGCTCACCCCCACTCTCAAACCAACTACAAGTCACATGTTAACTCTCCGACTCGCTCAGAGGGTTCACGCAACTTGACTGCGTTCCAAAATGTTAAGTCATTTTCCAAACAATCCGACTCATTCAGAGAGTCCTTCCAATGACCTATCAGCTGTTAAGCTGATGGCATTCAAAGTTAAGCCAAGATAGTTCCTCCGACTCACTCAGAGGATCTAGGTAGCTTAACAACGTTCAAAAATGTTAAGTCATTTTCCAAACTCTCCGAATCATTCAGAGAGTCCTTCCAATGACCTATCAGCTGTTAAGCTGATGGCGTTCAAAGCCAAAGTTCTGAAAAAAAACTCAAAGAGTTCAGAATTATGACGCTTCATCCAGATCTCGAAAGATCCGGGCATCCAGATCTCGAAAGACCCGGATACGGTATCACCAGGTTGACAACTCGTGTGCTTAAGCACCGGAATCGGAACGAAGTCAAGCCACCTTCTTAATAGGACTCTCCGACTTATTCAGAGGGCCAATTCAGCGCGACAACTCAACAGCCGAGTGCCACGAGTTTTTCCAGATCTCAAAGAGACCTGGCTAACCTCATTGGCACCAAAAATTAGTCAGCACGGCTGAAGAGCTCTAGACCCCGAGAGGTCTGGTCTGCCCAGCGAGCGCGAGCTGACTGACGAAGCGTGCGTCTCTCCCGAGGTATATACCTAATGGTGGCGAGAGAGCGGCGGCGCGCGGAGTATACAGCACGCGAGATACGAATATACCACGCGTAGTATAACTTTTATGTTATACCATCAAACATTTTATATCGTTAAAATTTTATTTATTAAAAAATTTTCCTCTATTACCAAAATTCTCACTACGAAGTTTGCCGTTACTACAAGAGCGTCGACCAATCAGCGGCGAGATGAGTAGCTATAAATTAAAGAAAATTCGCAACTTAATTTCATTCTTTCTTTAACTTTTTGAGAGGATTTCTTCTGAAAATAACGAGACCTTTAGGACTTTGGGAGAGTTGGTAAAAGTTTATTTCCCTGATTTAGAAATTGACTTTCTACCAGACTCTCAGTTTTTTGCCTTGGTAATAGAGTCATCATCTAGTAGTCTAGTGTAGCCAGTGCTACACCTGGAGCCACCGCTGGAAGATTTTTAAATTTATTTGGATCCATCCCAGCTATGTGACGAGGTGATCGTTGCAGAAATATCACCACCAAGGTCTCCAAAGGTGATAGACCTCGTTTTTCCGTCACCGCAAAAAATAAAAAATAATGAAGAACAGCCACGAAAGAGAGAACGAGAAGAAGAAGAAGAAGAACCTTCCAAGAAGACAAAATATTGATTTTTTTATAATTCACACGCTCTCTGATTTATTTTTTATCAATCAGCCCTTTTCAGGACTAGATATTTTTTTTAACGTGAAACAAATGGTTTCAAATTTATTTATATTTAAAAAAAATTATTTTTAAATAAAATATTTATCAGTCCTTTTCAGAGCTATATATAAATTAGACGTTAAAATTAACTATTTAATATTATTTTTTAAATATCATGTGTTATTTTTAAGATATTTTTTAATTCATTTAAATACATAAAACTATATAAGTATATCGTTATATCTACGTAAGTATATCGTAATATATCAAAGTATATCGATATATATGCAAGTACATCGTTGTATATGCAAGTACATGTAAATATATACTTGTTATACATCATTACATTTAAATGAAAATTTTAAGAAGTTTTAAAAAACCCTGGGCTTGAAATAACAATACATATATAGTTAAAAAATTTTTTTTTAATTCTGCGCTCGAAATAATACCATATTAAAAATAACTGTGATATCCCATGGAACTTGTGACGTCATATTCGTATATAACGCACTTTTACTTGTGTAAGGTGATTAGAAACACCATACACTACGAGAATCACAGCTTGGCTCACTCTTAGACACGATTTTCAGCTTTTCTCACCAATCGTGCGTCCGAGTGCGTCAAGATGGATTCCGTGTATATCAGTATACCAAGTTTAACGCGTGCCTAACCGCTACGCGGGCAAGCTTGTTATAATGTCTTTCTTTTTATTTGTTAAGTTTAATGTGAGTTAGATTTCACTAGACCGTACACTGGCAAGACTTCTTGCTCACCAGATTCGGGTCTACATGTTCAATCTAACTCGTTTTAAGTTGTTGCAGGAAAATCAGGATTCAGGTATGCAAAGGAAATTATCATTTGGGCCTCTCAATGCCATTTCACGATGTCTTCGTTAAACGCGACAATCGGTTAAATATCATTCAAATTAGACACTTGCAAAGACGTGTGTGACACAAGCCAACGCTTTGCTATCAACACGTAAATGCAAGGCATACGAAATGTGCCTTTTTGGCTATTTCAATTTAATACGTTAAACCGTAAAGGTAAATCACTAACGCTTCACACACGTTATTTGATACATTAAATCACTAAGATTTATTCACTAAAACCGCGAACTTTATACGCGTATTTTTTAACAATAATCTTATACAAGTTCACACAGGTACGGAGCACGTAATTTATACTCTTTCGCTGTCCTTTGAACTTGTATAAGAAGAAAAGTACAAAGGTACAATGAATTAAAGTTAAGCAAACTTTATTGACTCGATGATGGAATGAGAGTGCGGAGCACAAGCTTCTCATTGAACAAGATACTTCGCATTTACGGCGCTTGCCGCTATGTTCCTACTCTGCCGCATTAGAGTAGGGATATTATACATTATAAAGCATACGCGTTACACTTGGTAGCCGCTTGGCTGTCGAAATTAGAGGCGTAGCTGCGCGTTCGGTTCTTTCTATATCCCTACCCGCGCTGCTTATTATCATGATGCTTCTCTATACGAAAATCATCAAGTGAGGTCTCAAACTACGCCTATAAATTAAATAAGAAATTAATTAAAACATTTTCAAATATAAAATTTCAATTTCTAAATTGCATTACTATAAAGTTAATAACCGAAAGTAGTTCCATGCGATGTCCTGAGTCAGCGAATCTAAAGTCGAATAAACTCTAAAATACAGACTTACACTAAACATATATGTCTTTGTAAAGGAGAGACAGAGAAGAAAGATAGAAAGAATTTATTTACAAACATGTATATGAACTCTAAAGAAATGAAACGATTGCTGTCGTGAAAATTTCAACTTCATGGCAGGATCTGAGTGGCTTTTACGTTTCTCGTTCACCTGGGCGCAAGACAATAAAATCCACCCTCTATATCAAAAAATGGCCTTTTGACGTAGAAGTTAGCATCCGCAACGTCTGCTCTGCTGGCCCCTGATAAAATCAGTGTTAAAAATCTAGATATACATATTTTAAATCAATTTTACAGTTAAGAGAATTTAGTGAAATAGATTATAATCTAATTTTCATTAATATATATATATATATATATATATATATATATATATATATATATATATAAAGGAAAACAAAAAGGGAAATATTTTAAGATTAAATTCAGTGCATTATACTATCTATAAGACGTCTGAATCATTCAAATAAGTGGTGCTTAATCGAGTGTTGGAAATTAAAGTTAAGTGTCCATTCGAACGAGAGTAGAATCGAAAATCAGATCTGCAAGAACAGCTATTCTTGAGAAAAAGCGCCCTTGGAGTCGAAAGGAAACGAAGGAATCGAAAGAAAGAAAAAGGAAAGGATTTAGGTTTGAGCCTTCTTCTTTGTCTCTTTAATTAACGTGAGATGTTTTCTATTGACCTCTGACTAAATTATAATAATAATAAACTGAAATTGTAGTATTCCCTCTCTCTTATATTATAATTAATATCTTAAAAATAAAGGACCAATTTATTAATAATAATAATAACGTGTTGGTAGATTTAATTTTGAATGTGTAAATATATATATATAAATCCATATAAATTATAAATAGACAATTTCATATTAAATGGTGAAAAGGTAAGTCTTGGAACAAAAACTGGTTTCGACAAAATTAAATAATTTTTGTGTGAACCCAACGACCGAACAAAATTTGGCCGTCACAAATGGCATCCCTTGTGGGGAACCAGTAAAACTTTTTACCTGTTGGTAAAATTTTATAAATTATAATTTAATTTCAATAAATAATACTTTATTAAAATTTATAATTGCGCCTTATATAACTTGTTATATAAAGAAATAACAAGTTATATATAGTTTAAGAAAAATACATTATTATTATATTTAAAATAAAATTTGCACTACCATGAAGTAGTTAGATTTTGAAGGCATTATATAAGTATATAAATAATTTATTATTGAAACATTAACATTTTAACTAATTAAATAAAAACAATTTCATGATAAATATCTAAATTTCTTTAATAAACGATCAACTTCGGTCAACGACCGCTGCGTCAGCAAATAAAAATATTGTAACCTGGATATCATTATTATACGCATTATTAAACAATTTATATTAACAATTTATTCTTGATAATAATAGGTAATTAACATAATAGATAAATAAATTCCTCTAAATAATATAATATAAAAATATAAAATAAAGAAATACAATATTCAAATATATAAAATACTAATAAAACATTTTGTTTCAATTGTACGGTCAACGACCATCTACAAGTCAAAGTTAAGAGTCGACAGAATCTTACAACTTGTGTGTCTCTATAGTTTACCTTTAAATTAATAAAGTAAATTTTCGTTTTCCTTTTAATAAAACTTTTAAATCTTTCAAAACATATAATTTAATAAACTTGATATTTTAATAATTAAAATTTAATTCTAATGTGTTTTTTTTTATATAAACAAGGGTAAATCATAGATAATATTCGTTAATCAGAAATTTTAGAATAGATAAATTACATTTTAATTCAATTAATATAACTTTAAGATTATTATACTTTAAAGTAGTAAATTGTAGTAATCATAACTAGGATTTTAGTTTATGATAAATTACTATCCTGCAAATTTCGAACCTTGTAATAATATCACTTTGTTACTATAGTTAAAATCATTAAATAAAAAGAAATTTTGACGTGAATCGATATTTTAATTAAAAATTTTAAAGGTTTTTATCATACAAATTTAAATTTTAGCTTTAGTACTTATTTAATTTCATAAATATAAGTATTTTTATAAAAAGGGTTGCAATTTACATATAAATCTTGAAAAATTTTAAGAATTCCTAAATATCTTTTTTTTTAAATAGTAAATATTCCTCAAGATAGATATTGGTTGAGTAATATATTTAACAAAAATTACTTTTAAAACAAATAAACAGTTAAATTTCTAATCTCTTCAATATATATATAGATAAGTATTTATAATTATAATAAATTATAACATCAATAAATTATAAAAGGATTCATTTTCATTAAAACTATAACCTTTTTTTTAGTACTTTAACCTAATTTTCCTTATAAAATTTCTATTTGTATAAATCATTGCAGATAATATCAACCTACTTTAATCATCTTAATAAAAATTGTAGAACCTTGTTAATCGACATTAAAATAGCATATTTATTTATCATACCATTAATAATAAAATTTTTTATACATATATATATATATATATATATATATATATATATATGGGACGTTTCACGTCAACTCACCTAACAAAAAAATAGAATTCGTCGAAAATCTGTGAAAATGTTCTATTTGATACCCAAAATATACAAAAAAAATTTTAGAGGTCGAGGTCAAAGGGGTCAGGATTTAAACGTGATGGAATTTTTCGAATTTTCCAAATTTTTTGCTAAATAAATATTTTAATGAACTTTTTCCTCAAAAACTATCAATTTTTCGTTAAAACTTAATAGAATACTTTTTCTTGGAAATTAGATGTAGAATTCACCTGAATTTTTGCAAATTATAATATACTGATTTTTATGCTTACTTGATTGATTTAAACATACTATTTAGTATATCTAAAAATCGAGCAGGTTAAGCTGGCTTTTTAAAGTCTTATTTTTTTCGTTTTTTTATGAGGAAAAAATATACGAAGCTTCCAGTTGGGCAGCCTTCTCAAAGTTACTTAATTGTGCAAAAAAGTCTGAAAAAATCGTTATTTTGGATCAATGATGAGATTCGTGATTTTTTTTTTTGAAAAAGTATTGATTTTTGGGACAATGTATGAAAATGTTTTTTTTACACAGGGCGCGTACAGTGGGTACTTTACTCCCTCCCAGCGAAAAGTAAGGTACCCACTGTACGCTGCCTGTGTAAAAAAATCGTATATTCTCCACGGGAGTAAATGAAAAATCCCTTAAATCGTATGTTTGTCACCCTCGCCTTCGGCTCGGGTGACATTCAACATACGATTTAAGACATTTTTCGTTTTTACTCCCTAGGTGAATAATATACTATTTATTGGAAATTGTATGTAAAATGTATGTAAATTTTTGTAAACCATTGTTTGCTAAACATCACAAATTATAGATGAAATTTTGAAATTTAAAAATTTATTTTTTGTTAAATTTTTAGTATATATGGTTCATAATGTCTTAAATTACAATTTGTAAAAATATGTTCATATTCTAAACATGATTTCCAATAAAAAACATATTCATACATTTGTCCCAAAAATCAATACTTTTTCAGAAAAAAATCACGAATCTCATCATTGATCCAAAATAACGATTTTTTCAGACATTTTTGCACAATTAAGTAACTTTGAGAAGGCTGCCCAACTGGAGGCTTCGTTTATTTTTTCCTCATAAAAAAACAAAAAAAATAAGACTTTAAAAAGCTAACTTGACCTGCTCGATTTTTAAATATACTAAATAGTATGTTTAAATCGATTAAGTAAGCATAAAAATCAGTATATTATAATTTGCAAAAATTCAGGTGAATTCTACATCTAATTTCCAAGAAAAAGTATTCTATTAAGTTTTAACGAAAAATTGATAGTTTTTGAGGAAAAAGTTCATTAAAATATTTATTTAGCAAAAAATTTGGAAAATTCGAAAAATTCCATCACGTTTAAATCCTGACCCCTTTGACCTAAACCTCTAAAATTTTTTTGTATATTTTGGGTATCAAATAGAACATTTTCACAGATTTTCGACGAATTCTATTTTTTTGTTAGATGAGTTGACGTGAAACGTCCCATATATATATATATATATATATATATATATATATATATATATATATATATATATATATATATATATATAATTGTTATATTTTAAAGTATTTGTTTTTTTTTATTAAAACTAATATAAACATATAATACAACTCAGTTATAGAAAAATTATACTTCCAATATTTAAACTGCTGAAATGCGCCATTCAAAGTTAAATGAACTCGCTCATTAAAAGTGCAAATCAGCATTTCGCTGCTCATCAGATACATCAAGTTCAATTAACGCAATAAATAAAAGTTTTGATAATAATTCGTATCAAACTCTAATAAACAAATATTTCATAATAATAAACAATAATTTATACTAATATATCTAATATAAGTAAGAAAAAGTAAAATAATTATATTTAATTCGACAAAGTTAATATTAAACGACACATATATAACCTTACATATAATCTCATATTAAAAAGAATAATTTTTTTTGCTTGATAAAATTAAAATCTAACTTGTTATATAGTGTTATAGAGTATAGTGATTTCTGCTCTTTATATTTTCCTACCTTCTTTTTTACTTATAATATATATATATATATATATATATATATATATATATATATATATATATATATATATATATTGTTTAAGACAATCCTTCCATAAGTTTATTTTTTTTATTTATTTTTAGATTATTCATGGGAAATATTGATTTATGTTGTATTATTTCTTATTAGCCTTTTATTAAACTTTGATGATTTAACCAATTGCTTATTTAAAATTACTTATTTCACTTAAAACGAAGTGTTCATTCACTAGTATATTTGTTTGTTTTTCTATATAATTATAAATTTAATAATAATTCAAATATTATTTATTAATTAACGATAAAATTTAATGTTTTTAACAGTCTCATCTGAATTTCACCAAATAATACGCATAAAATATTAGATAATTTGAATTTATATTATATAAAAGTCAAACTAAAACTTGTTATTCATAAACCTAATTAATTTGATATTTAATAAATATAAAATGCATAACTCTTTAATTTAATTATTTATATCAATAACTATATGCAGTAAACATTAAGATAATACAAATAAAACTCTAAAGAAATTTATTAATTGTGAATCAATTTGTACTACTTTATAGTAGTTAAATTTTAGTGTTGAATATAATTAATAATTAATAATTAATAAATAATACTTTTTTTTAATTATTATAACTCGAAATTTATAACAGATTTACTACAAATGAAAAAAATTACATACTTACGACTTCGCGACGTTAAAAGTCAAACAGCAAAACGCTAAGTCAGCATTTCACTGACCCAGATTCATAAAGTAACTTGAATAAAAATTCTTTTGACGGAAATTATATCAAACTTTAATAAAATATAACCTTTATGACAACCAAATAAAAATTACAATATAATAATTAATATAAATTTAAAGTTTAATACAGATAAAGAAAGCAAATAATTATATTATATTACAAGAGTTATTATTCGACACATATTATTATATTGCGTTATATGATTATATGCATATAATATAACATATTATTATCAAGTTAATTTCAGTGGTAACGAAAATTTCAAATATCAAATAAAAATTTAATTTATTTTGCATCTCATCTTAAGATATCTAATAATATACAATAATCAAAATTTTCATCATGACAAATAAGCAAGAGATAATGGAAACTCAAGCCTCTGAAGAAAGATATTTAATCATTTCAATTAACCAATTCCAAATTCTATGAATGGGAAGATAGGGTAAAAGAATCAACGAAATGCATGAATAGAAATTATTCAGAATCGAAACATGGCCTGTTACCAAGATTTTAATGACATCAATTTTTCGTACACTATCTCAGACTCACAAAAGCCCTACTCATTCGAACATCAACAATTTCTATTGCCCCAACCTTATTTCTATCCTTCTAGGTTTCCTTATTACCCTCCTTATCTTCATTATCCTCCTTATCCAATAAGTCCTAAAATTCTATCCGAAGTATCGAATACCTATCAATCACAAAGTTACGACACTGAAGATTTACTTACAACCCAACAACCATACCATTACGAGGGTAACCTAAGTTATATATGCTTGCAAAGAGAACGCATCGATGAAAAATATTGAATCGATTCGACGAACAAAAGTTTTATGTACGCAAACAAAAGCGCACCGTGTTCAGAAATCTAAATGTCCTGTAATATGTTTAAAAGTCTCAGCTCTAAAGAATGAAGAAGGAACCTTCGCGCTATACTCGGCTGCTGGTATCAACGCCGTAAAAGGTAGTGCCCTTAAGGATAACATTATCATTAACTCCAAAAAGGCAACAACAGTATCAGATATATCTTCAACACCTATAGAAACACTAGGCACTGTGGAATTAGAAATACTTGGATTTATCCATGTATTTCACGTCTTACCACCTACAACATCATTCTCACAGCATGCCATCCTGGGCTTACCATATTTCGAAAAGGAACGTCCCGCGATTTGCTACATATCTAGAACTCTCATAATAAATAGCAGTCCGATTGATCCAATACCTTCCCTTAAAGGAAATCAATTACCATTTGATAACAAGCGCATGAGGGAAATTAAAAACCAAAATTCTTATGTAACACAAACTGACACCGATACCAAACGAAGAAAGGTAAAGATAATAAAACTACAAATAAATTTCACGCACGAATCCCAATTGAATTATGAAGACATAGAAATTTTCTGCAATTGTTCTGATTCAAAAGAACAGAAAGCCCTGACATATTATTCAGAAAAACTAGAGAATTATAAGGTAATAAACAAAAAATCAGCTAATTTATTAAACGATACATTTATAGTAAAATCTGCACAAGAATCTCAGATACAATATGAAACAACGGAAAAATTTTATGTATCTGATCGTGATTTTGAACGTATAGAAAACATTACTGAAACAGAAGATCTGAAGAGCGCAGAAGCACATTACGCGAATGTTGTCGATGATACTACTATCTAATTCATGCAACCTCAAACATTAGGAAAATTTAATATTTCAACTAATTCAAAATTTAGCGCATGCTTAAAAGTTGGCCTAAAAACTCATAATAAATTTAAAAAAATTTCTAAATACAAAAATCGATTGAACGCAATTAAAGATGTCAACCAAAAATTGCCGACAAAAATTATAAAATCTTTTACTATTAATAGAATAATTAAAACTAAAAATAAACTTAATAAAATTGAAGTTAGATCAAAAAACGTTCATAAGCGCAATATGATTGACTGTCGGTTAAATTTACTAAAATTAAAGAGTTTACTTAAGGACCGAAGAATCAATTACGTGAGTTCAAAACCAGTCTATAAGGAAAAATGTACCAGGTCCGGTCAAGCCGAACCCACGGCCTCTGGAAGATTATCAGATTCTTTGGAAACATCAAACTCAGGCCACGAAATATCAAAATTTTCTTATATGAGTCAAAAAGATGGTTTGAGAACCTGAGGGGGAAGGCAGAGAATACGAAATTGAACACTCCAAATGGAATAACTATCAACTCGCCTTCATTGATTCAACAGACAACAAGATAAAATACAAGCTTTACCTGACGCTGAAAGAAACAAATAGTATTATACATTTGGAAAACCCTCAAGAAAATACTTCTCTCTTTTAAAAAAAAATGTCAACGAAGTAGAGTCTCTTGAGATACAAGGTAAGGAAAAATACAGAAGGGTATTAAAAACTCGCCCAACACTAACGGGATTAACAAAAATACTACCATACATCTCATTTGTAAAATACAACATCGATCGTATGGCCTGTGATTGGAGAATAGCCATCTCACTCATTTATTAATCTTTTATTAATATGTTGAATCTCAATTCCATAATTCCATTTTTATGTTTGATTTATTATTTATTCGTAATTTTGAAACGTCTAATTTTATTTTAAATTATGTTTTAAGAATATACCAAAATCACTTTAGCATAGATTTTATTCTGAATAACGTGAAGTTTTTTTTTTAATCTCTATCATTTTAACTAAAATAATTCTTTTATATTTTTGATGGTATACTTAAAAAAGATTTTATGCATATAAATATAAAATTATATACATAAAGTCTTTGTATGTGAGATATACATAATTACTTATGGGTATAAACAAAGGGTTAACATAGGTTACAAATAATTTTTCCCTCTTCTATGATTAAAATATTACACTCTTAAGACTAACACTTCATTGTCAACACTACTATTATACTAAGGTTATGGCTATATATTTTAAAAGTACCCCCGTTAAGATAGGTAAAATGCCATCCCTCATATATTTCAAAACTAATATTTTTTCTTGTTTTTATAGTAATTAAGATTAGGTTTTTTTATATTTATAGTTTCCTAACACATACCCTAACCTCAACATAACCTAAAAATCACTTTTTTTATAATATTTTTTTTTTATCTGGAAGGATGAATGATATTAATCCCGCGAAAAACATATGACTAGGTCTTAGCACTCTCTTCAACTGTGATTTTTTGCGAGTCCTAGAAAGCAGTTTTTCTAACCTAAAAATAACATTTAAATCATAAAATCTCCGTAACTTTGCTCTTTGAGGGGCTACAAGTAATTTTCTGGGCTTAAAATTTGTATTTTTAAAAAACAAATACAATTTATGATGACCAAAAATTCGATTTTGGCATGGCGCCATGGCGAAAAACTCGAAAAACCATTTTTTCATAGGTTTTCTGTCGGTTATTGGTCTCTAGCAACTCACAAATCATTTTTAGAGAAAAAAACATAGCTTTATTGGATTCTACGTAAAAAAATACATTAAAAATGTGCATGATTACTTAAGGAATACTTGGATGCTGTTACAAAACAATTAAAAAAATGAAATAATTCTGAAATTATTACATATCTACTTTGCATCGTTGCTGCATTTTATGTTTTTATGACTTTGGTCATCTCTTCAGAGTCTCAAAGCTACTATTCAATGTATTCATAGGCAAATGACGTCCACTGTACGCGAAAAACAGAGACAAATACTAGACAGATAACTATAACTCCTATATATACATATATATATATATATATATATATATATATATATATATATATATATATATATATATATATATATGTGTGGAATAACTTGCTATCCCTCGCATATACAGAAGGAATGGCGAGTTGTTCTTAGGGAACGCAAATTATTTTTCTTATACATAGATAAAAAACCAATGTTTATCTATTCCTGTAACTATTCTTTTTAGTGTTCTTTTTTAGCTTGTAAGAGATCTAACATGTTTTCTGTCCTCCATAAATCACGAACTCGATAGATTTGAACAATGAAATAATTCCAATTAAGTTCCAAATTCAAAAATTAACAGATCATTATCTCTTTAGAGTCATAAAGCTACTATTCGATGTATTTACAGCTAAATTACGCCTATTGCATGCCAAAATAAGATTTTTAAACATAACTGAAGTAACGGTCGTATCATCTGTCTTTTTGTATTACAGTAGACTCTGGATACAGAAGAATCGACGGGCCTTCAGGAGAGGAATTTTCTTGAAAATTCTTTCATACAAAAAGTCCCCAACACGCTTGAGTCAAGAGTGATACCCACACCTACTATTTTGTTGTGTGAGTTGTATCCAACATGCGTGTATATTCTGTCTCTCTTACTTTCATAGTGGTGGGATAACGCAAATACTTAGGCTCACGCCCATATTTAGAAGAAAAGCTCGAAATCTCTTATATCGCAATCTCTTGTATCGAGAGATCACTGAATCATTAGAGAGACAAAGACGGAATAAGGTTTTAGTAACAATCGTGTTGGGTCTATAAATTCGAGCCTGAAAGTACACTTCTATGTAAGCATTTATATTCTTTGTTAGAACTGCCACAATTATAATTTGTCTTAAGGCCATTATACGCAAAAAATAGAGTAGCAACCGATATAAGAAATACATTGCTTCTACATATATGAGAATCAAGCGCGTTGTTTCTAGCAACAGCTCACTATTCTTTTATATATATATATATATATATATATATATATATATATATATATATATATATATATATATATATATATATATATATATATATATATATATATATATATATTGTTACTAAAACCTTATTCCGTCTTTGTCTCTCTAATGATTCAGTGATCTCTCGATACAAGAGATTGCGATATAAGAGATTTCGAGCTCTTTCTCCTAAATATGGGCGTGAGCCTAAGTATTTGCGTTATCCCACCACTATAAAAGTGAGAGAGACAGAATATACACGCATGTTGGATACAACTCACACAACAAAACAGTAGGTGTGGGTATCACTTTTGACTCGAGCGTGTTGGGGACTCTTTGTATGAGAGAATTTTTAAGAAATTCCTCTCCTGAAGGCCCGTTGATTCTCTTGTATCCAGAGTCTACTGTAATACAAAAAGACAGATGATACGACCGTTACTTGATCTTTTAATTTTTGAATTTGGAACTTAATTGGAATCATTTAATTGTTCAAATCCATCGAGTTCGTGATTTATGGAGGACAGAAAACATGTTAGGTCTCTTACAAGCTAAAAAAGAACACTAAAAAGAATAGTTACAGAAATAGATAAACATTGGTTTTTTATCTATGTATAAGAAAAATAATTTGCGTTCCCTAAGAACAACTCGCCATTCCTTATGTATATGCGAGGGATAGCAAGTTATTCCACATATATATATATATATATATATATATATATATATATGTATATGTATATATAGGAGTTATAGTTATCTGTCTAGTATTTGTCTCTATTTTCCGCGTACAGTGGACGTCATTTGCCTATGAATATATTGAATAGTAGCTTTGAGACTCTGAAGAGATGACCAAAGTCATAAAAACATAAAATGCAGCAACGATGCAAAGTAGATATGTAACAATTTCAGAATTATTTTATTTTTTTAATTGTTTTGTAACAGCATCCAAGTATTCCTAAAGTAATCATGCACATTTTCAATGTATTTTTTCACGTAGAATCCAATAAAGCTATGTGTTTTTTCTCTAAAAATGATTTGTGAGTTGCTAGAGACCAATAACCGACAGAAAACCTATGAAAAAATGGTTTTTCGAGTTTTTCGCCATGGCGCCATGCCAGAATCGAATTTTTGGTCATCATAAATTGTATTTGTTTTTTAAAAATACAAATTTTAAGCCTAGAAAATTACTTGTAGCCCCTCTCTGAGCAAAGTTACGGAGATTTTATGATTTAAATGTTATTTTTAGGTTAGAAAAACTGCTTTCTAGGACTCGCAAAAAATCACAGTTGAAGAGAGTGCTAAGACCTAATCATATGATTCTCGCGGGATTAATATCATTTATCCTTACAGATAAAAAAAAAATTTTATAAAAAAAGTGATTTTTAGGTTATGTTGAGGTTAGGGTATGTGTTAGGAAACTATAAATATAACAAAACCTAATCTTAATTACTATAAAAACAAGAAAAATATTAGTTTTGAAATATATGAGGGAGGGCATTTTACCTATCTTAACGGGGGGGTACTTTTAATTTTAATCAACTTATTAAATTATTCGAAAAATAAATGTTTTTCTTAATATAATAAGAGTATATATATCAATTTTTTTTCCCTCTTGGACGTAAACAAAAGCAGACTATAGATTGCAGTCAAAGAGTTAAATTTTTAATAGCGCAACCTGCTGCATCGACAATTAATTTCTTAATAAAAATAATTCATTTGAAATTCTTTATTTTTTTTCTTTCTATAAAATCTAACACTGTACATATACGTATATACTTTCACTTATACATACGTGAGATAGTCATATAAGATAGATATTCATTTAATATAATTGTTGCAAAATATAACATATTTAAATTAAATTTTCAGATTCAAAAATTATTAAATCTAATATAATGAAAGTTCGATTTAATTATTTTATTGCAAATTTCAATAAAAATTAATTGTGTAAAATTTAGAATTTTCTTTTCCAGAACTCTTTTTGTTTTAAAGATCTTTATTTTGGTTTGTTCTTGGACATAAGTAGAAAATGAAATTTAATGAAATAGAATTTTTAATCGTTAATCGTGAATTTGTTTAATCATATAAAAGAATAATTTCTTGATGCAAAACTCATATCTTTGTATTATCCTCTCTATCAATCATCAATACACAAATTTTAACAAATTATTAGTTTGATATAAAATATATGAATATTTGCATGATTCATTAACTAACAATAGTTTTAGTAATAATTTACTCAATGACATCCTAAATTTTCTTTTCTTTATTCTACAATAGTACTAGTATGACTTGAATTTTACTTAATTTCAAGTAATAAAAAAAAAAAAACTTTTCTGGCCTTATCTTATATCCTGTATGCTAACAGCTAGATTATTTCATATTTTCATAAAACAAATTAATTAACTTATAACTCTTACAAAAATTAACTTGTCAAAATCAATCTGATACTTAGCTCAAAACACAATTTTATTATAAAATATATATAGTAGAAAAGCATTTTGTAATTTTAATAGTTACTTTTGAAGTAAATATGCTAAATTTTTATTATTTATCATTCTTATTCTAGTAAATAATAAATTATTGTTCTAAGATTTTTATTTTCAAGTCAGAATAAATCGAAACATTAGGACAATAATTTTCCTTCGCTTAAAACAAATACTGAACCAAATCCTTTGTGTATTGATTAAACTAAATTTACTCATAACTCAAGTTGAGATTAATCAGATGATCAACCAATTTAACAAATTTAATTGTTTTAATAAAATAACAATTTTTAATCATTGCTGAAGAAATGGAATAAAATCTTAAATATATATGCGTATACATATAAACGCACATGTATGTATATGTTTATATATACGAGTATACTTGTACGATTCACAATATTATAGAACGAGTCTTTATAATAATAAACTAATTATTATCATAAGGATTAAATTAATAGCAATTCGAATAAGAAAACACTCCTATGCTTTCCTAATATACCCATATATTTACCTTCAAACAGCCCAACTTGTGAATGCCTACTATACGCTCAACCAACGACCCAATCCTTAAAAACATTTTACTTAATCCTAACCACCAATCACATGCCTTACTGGATTAAACTAAAATCTACCGACGAGTGGCTCTATTCGACTCTAAAAGCAACACCCCTTCGAATTTCCTGCGAAGGAAAGCCTGAAACCACCATCAGCCTTTATGGCACCGGCACTCTTGCACTACATGGTAAATGTACGACGCACAGTAAGGATGCTACCTTGTTCTGAGTAAACACTATTAAAATAGGGAAACTTACCCATGCAATCCAAACATTACCTACGATACTCCTCCTTTATTATCCTTCCAGCAATCAAATACTTTCTTCACACTATCCAAGGAATTAGATTCAGAAACCACTATCAAAATAAAATAAATTTACACAAAATAACAATATAATTTCCTTAAAGGAAATAGAAACAAAATTTAAATAAATAGCCACACGCCACCACGAACGGAACCGTACTTATACATACATAGCCACAGGATTTTCTTTACAAACTTAATGATAGGAACAGCAGTATTCATTCTCATCTGGAAATGTAAATCCTTGAAATGTAAACAACGAACTAAACAAAGTCGAAAAATAAATAGTATAGAATTGCAAGAATGTTCTTTAAGACAACCAGAATCGAAACGCCTGTTAGCCTCTATGCCTTGTAGAAGCTACGCTGTTGAGTTGATATTCGAGAAAGGAGCAGGTTGATGGTAGGTGCTCGAATAAAGAAAGAGATTTCTTTTATTATAATAGAATGTGCGTTTATTACCTGAGGATGATAGGCTACTTATCTTACGAGAAGTCAAGGACGCTCGAATGACTCTTTCCGCTCTCGCGTAACACATAGCTTACGCTTTTAATCGCTTGCTTGCGCACCGCAGGTTGCGCGTGACACTTACATGCCTGCCTACTTATACACACACATTCTCTATGCCTGTGTACCCACAGTCTTCCCCTAAATAACCATCCATGGTTATTTACATCAAAAGAAATTAATTTTTATTTTACATAAACAGTGGGTACTTTTATTTTACATATGATCTCTTTTACATTTTTGTATATAATTACTTGCGCAATTGCGCTTATTCTCGCCCATACAATTCACACATGCGGTCATTCCATACCTACACTTCTACATGCATTTACATGCTCGTTTTTACTTTACAATTTATATGCGTTTATTCTCACACTTGCACTCGTATGCTTATGTTAATTTACATTTTGTGTAATTACTCACGCAATTACTGATACTTTTCGCTTGCACAACTACTCATGCTACATCTTTACATAATTGTATTTATACATACGTAGTTCTAGTTACGTTTACATCAGCATACATTATTTACATGACTTTTTGACTACTTTTTACATATGCGCATACAATTACTCTTTTACATACTTCTATAAACCACACTCAAAAGTCCATTCTTATCATACACTCTTGCACCATACCTTGCTATAACTGTGGATAATGCCGGACTCACGATCACTTTACAGTTAAGGAAGTCCAACCTGAACCTTGGTACATTCCTTAGTATCGTCAATACAAAGTTTATATTGGAACATCTGTTCTTTTTATTGTTCTTTCCATGATGGTTATTCATTTTTATCCTTTCTATACTTGTGTTATTGAAGGAGTTTAATGTTTTTGGACATTAGGATGGTAAGACATCTCCACCGAACGCAGTGCTCGATGGCCAGCAAAATCGAAACCTTGATCATTTGGTTCCAATCCCTTGATGTTTAATAGCTGTAAATTCTTTGATTTAACAATGATCTCCTGGACACTTTGCATCAGGTACTTATTATTCTCTATGTTCACCTCCACTAGGCTTTCATTCAAATGGAGTACTGGTTCGTGAACGAATTCCAGCTCTTTACTTTCGCTTATTAAGTACCTGTAATGGAAAATCCTAATCCTGCTGTCATGATTGTACACTGCCTCAAAAATTCTCCATCCTTGCATCCTTTGATCGATGCTATTTATATCAGTCAAGTACAACTCCTCTAGTACTTTATTTTCCTTGAGAAAGTTATACAGACATTCCATGTACAGCTCCTTGCACCCTTCAAGATTAATACTTCTTAAGCTAGAAAATAACTTACTATCTAAAAATCTTAACCTATCATGTACATTATTTACAAATGTGGCTTCTTCCAGCCCCTCCATACGCATTTCCGCGTCAAATACTGTAGCCACATTGGCTAACTTTAAGCTTTTTACATAGCAGGTATCAGATATCTCGGCTATCACCTCCTTGGTCATCATACCACCAGATAAATCCATGTGATTAATGAGCAACTTTTTCTTCCTTCCCTCCTTCTGGTATCTTGACAGCTTCCTGATGGTAGAAGCTTCTACCTCCCATCTGCATCCGCCAGTCCATATATTGACAAATTCAAATTGTCTTGCGTCTTCGAACAAACGTTCCACTTACTCCTTCGTACCTTCGATAATGTAGCAGCAGGTCTGTTGCACCCAGCTTGTAGCACGGTTCTCGCAAACCGTCTAGAGCACACATAAAATTGATCACATCCAATGGCTGTAGATGCCACAGGATCCTGCTGATGATATCAGGGGCGCGCAATGCTTCAACAGATGGAGGCATGACCTTGAACTTTGGCAACTCCAAGGTTAACTCGTTGAGTATCTTTACAGAAACCTTCTGGTCCGGTTTAATGGACAGGTAAAATTTACTTCCAGTTTCGGTTTCCATCCACATCTTCCTCAGGAGCGCGTCACACTGCATCCTTGTTGATGCAGCGAGAGTGTGGCATTTGATGTTTGTGCAAGTTTTTTTACTTGTCAAGTGGATTTCTCCTATCTCAAAGTCTTCCTGACCGAACGATCTCAAAATCTGGTCTAGCTTCTTCTTGCCAGGATTCATTGGCATGTTATATAAGAATAAGTCCAGCACAGGGGTCATCACCGATGAAGAGCGATGGTTTCTTGAACTCGTGTTCTTGTCCGTTCTTTATCGCGTTCTTCTCACCAGCTCTGCTGGCAGCATTAATCTTACCCATACATTGCTGCGTATATGGATCTATGAACTCATACAGATAAACCTCCGCTAATCTGTACTCAGCTTTCTTTGTGAGATCATGCGTCTCATTGATTTTGCACAATAGGCCTCTGGCCAATTCTTCCAAGAAAAACATTCTGGCTCAGCTGACGGTACTCTTTAGCGATACAAACATCAGAGGAGAGCCCAATCAGCTTCACCCATATATAACAAAAGAACAAACATTATTAATATAACGCATTACAATATTGCCTAAAATTAATCACATTTCTCTTTAAAGTGAGACACTGTTGTACAAAATCTAACTTTCTTAATACCCTTCTTTTTACAGTTATTATTTTTTTTATTTAACATTATGCTATCTATTTTTCTACGCCTCAAAATGTTGGGTATAAACCTCTCTTTCTTTTACTATTTCCATATCTTTTCGCTACCTATCGTTTCGTGCTCTACCCTGTTACCGGTTTCTATTTCCTTGTCATTTGTTACGTTACCTGTTTCATTACACGTATCCGTAATATCTACTTGCTCATTATTGAGCTCGTCGAATTCGCTATTATCCGCCTCGTTATAGTTATATTCTGGTACCGCCTGTGTCGGGTTACCTTCGTCCAATGCTTCATATTCCTCACCACTTGCGGGTGGAACTTCGTCATGAATCTGAGCTTCCGTTACTATGACGTTTTCTTCCTCTATTCTATTATTATTCTCGCTCAGTTCTCCGTTGCTACTATTCGTTTGGCTACTACTCTGAGGTGCCACACCCCTGCCTACTTCGCTTTCTTGTGGCTCAATTTTATTAGCTAGAAAATAGGCTGGTTTCAACCTTTCTACGTTCACCGTTACGTCTTTGTCTCCTTTTCTTATGACGTGATTACGGCCATTTTCATGCCTAGAGATGACCTTATATGCCCCTGAATACGGTTGCACAAGAGGTGGTTTAACTGCTTTTATCTTCTTTAACACATGAGTACAGTTTACCAAATCCTTGAATACAAATGTTTTCCCTGAGTGGTTATGTACCAAAGGTACGGGTTTGACCTGTCTCATGTACTCTCTAAACTCTGCCAAAAATAAATCTTGTTCTCTAGCATCTGTCTTTCTGAACTCGCACATGTCACCTGGTATGGTGAGCGTTGTTCCGTAAAGAAATTCCGCTGGTCTGGCCTCCGTGTCTTTTCTTAAACGCGTTCTTAACCCTGATAACACAGTCGAGAGGGTTCTAGTCCAATCCCGACCTTCCATATGGCACATCAATGCTGCCTTAAGATCATGGTGCCATCGCTCAACGATGCCGTTCGCGGCTGGATGGTATGCCGTAGTACGTATTCTCTTACATCCTATCAGCTGCAGTAGTGCCTGAAACATGCCGGACTCGAACTGTTTGCCTTGATCTGTAGTGATAATGACAGGTGCACCAAAACGAGATACCCACGAGGCATAAAAAGCGCGTGCGACAGAAGAAGCCGATGCATCGTATACGTGCACCGCCTCCGGCCACCTAGTATACCTGTCTATCATGGTCACAAGATATCTGTAACCTTCGCTAGGCGGCAACGGAACAACTAAGTCGACATGCACGTGGGCGAACTGTCCATCTGATTTGCTAAACTTCATAGGTAAGAACTTGTTTTCCCTAGTAACTTCCGATCGTTGGCACTCCATGCATGCTCTGCACCAAGATGTTATCTGTCTGTTCATATTTGACAATACGTACTGCTTTCTTATCATCTTACTAGTTGACCTAGCAGATGGATGTGCTTTGCTGTGGAAGAGTTCAAAGATGACTGCTCTCAGCGCCTCCGGTATATACGGCCTGAGGGAGTCTTGTGCTATTTCGCAATAAAATGGCGTGTTTTCTACACCATATTGCAATTTTACCAGCCTAAGTTGATGCTGCGGATTACTTATTATGTCCTGCAGCTGTTGATCATCCCTTTGTTGTCTAGCTATCTCATCTAGTGAGAATATTGTCGGAAGTCGGAAGTCATCAACTCTCGATAGTGCATCAGCCACCACGTTATTCTCTCCTGGTAGATAGCAGATTTTCACGTTATATTCTGCAATATACGTCAACTTCCTTGCTTGCAGTGCTGTGCAACTATCTAAGCTTTTGCCTAGTGCATACACCAATGGTTTATGGTCTGTGCATACCGTAAACTCTCTACCTTCCAAGTAGTAACCAAAATATTTGATAGCCTCGTAAATAGCCATCAATTCACGATCGTACGTGCCGTAATTCAATTGTGCGGGGGTAATTTTTTTGAAAAGAAAGCCAGCGGCTTCCACTCATTTCCTATTCTCTGTTCTAACGCTGCGCCCATCGCGAAATTCAACGCATCCGTAACTAACCTAATCTCTGCATTCTTAGCCGGAAATGCAAGATACGCAATATTCGCTAATTCTTCTTTTATTGTCTTGAATGCTCGTTCTGCTTCTTCGGTCCATTCCACGGGTCTTTTATCTTTTTCTTAATATCCTTTATCATAGCTACTAGGTGTCTCTGTACCTCCGCGGCTCTTGGTATACTTTTTCTATAAAAGTTTACCATTTCCAGAAATCGACGCATCTCGTCTTTTGTCTGGGGGCTTCATAAAGGCTTGTATCGCCTCGACCTTAGATGGATCTGGTTTGAATCCATTTCTGTCGATGAGATGGCCCAAGAAGATAAGTTTATTGACTCCAAACTGAAATTTATCTATGTTCAGTTTGAGGTGAAACTTCTCCAACCTCTCTAGGACGACTCTAAGATGTTCTTGGTGCTCCTCGTCTGATGAAGATGCAACCAAGATTTCATCAACGAATGCGAATACAAAGTCCAGGTCGCCCACGGCCTGGTTTATGTGTCGCTGAAATGTCTGCGCAGCATTTCGAAATCCGAATGTCATCACTAGGAACTCATAAAGTCCGAATGGAGTCGTCACCGCTGTCTTTGGTACATCCTCTGGGAATATAGGAATCTGCAGGAATGCCTTTTTTAAATCGAGCGCAGAAAAAATAGTTTTTTCTTCTAAATTATATGCGAAGTCCTGGAGATTGGGAATTGGGTACTTATCTGGCACCGTGACTGTGTTCAACTTTCTATAGTCGCCACAGATCCTCATCTCACCATTTTTCTTGGGGACAATATGGATAGGTGTAGCCCAAGGGCTTTTTGGAGGTTGGCAAATGCCTTCCTTACACTATCTCTTAAACTCCTGCTTTGCCGCCTGCAGCTTATCAGGTGCCAATCTGCGCGGTTTCTGTGCTACTGGCGGTCCCACTGTGGTGATAGTGGTACATCTATTATTCTTTTAATTTATGGCTTTTCAAGCCCAAGCACCGATGGAAATTCTCTTATTATATGCGCGTACCTATTCCTCGGGTCTATTAACGACACTTGCACATATGTTATTTTCTTTGCCGTGCCTGCGACTGACTCACCCGTTTTTGCATCCACGAGTCTCCTGTCGGGTCAGATCTGGGAATAAATGGTAGTGCTGAATGACGTCGCCACCTAGTATCGTATATGGTACGTCTGCTACAATGAACGTCCATTTGATCTTATTCTTAAACCTTCCGAAGTCTAATTCTTCCTATATTACGCCATATGTGTTTATTTGCGTATTATTTGCTGCGTATAATTTAACGCGCGTTGCTTTCTTATTACTATTCTTTCCTTTCGGAACTAATGATACTTCCGCACCCGTATCTACCAAAAGGTTTTGTTTACTAATTTATCTATGATGTGGAGGCGTAGTCCGTCCGTGTCCGACGAGGTTGCATCGTCTACCCGCCGGTTCGAGAGTTTAAATCTTCTCTATCTCTACTATTACTTCGCGTTTGGTCTTTTCTTTTCCAACGCCATTGCTTCTGCTACTCCGCGGTTGGGTGATTTAGACCTTTGACTTTTTTTTATCAATGGACTCCTGCCTCTTCTCGTAATTAATCCAATCACAGGGCTCTAAACATTTATACGCGTTTTTTCGTATTTCGCATGGTATACGCAATAACGTTTACTGTTATTTCGATTGTTGGTTCGCGAGCGTCCTCCACCTCTAAACTCGTTCCCTATTTAACCAAGCATCTTTTGATAACTGCTTCGATATGAGCTTTAATACCTACATTATCCGTGTACGGTCTATCATTTTCTTTTTACCATGATTTACTATGTTGACCATTTTACCGACCTCTTCTTCGCATTTATTCTTATATATTTCATCCGCGTTTTTTACCACGATTCCTTCGTTTCTTAAATTTATTCCTTCCACCAGGTGCGATTTAATGCTGGGTGGAAGATTATATTTTCCATACCCTTAAGATAACCTCGCGTTCTATTATACCGTCTGCCACGTTGAGCAATTCTCTCTTTAATATTCCGATGGCTTTTCTCCGTGCGCCCGACATTTTCTGAATAATTTATTAAACCTCTCTTCTTGTGACTGTCCATAAGTTTTCATGAGGTATTTCTTCAACCTGTTATATCTATTTTCCAGCTTTAATGTTTTTACTAAATTTGATGTTCCGCGGATTACGTCACTATCCAAATTATTTAGAAGTAATACGAGCGCTACGCTCTCGTCCTTAACATTTTGCATTCTAGCCTGGGCTTCAAATAAGTCAAACCATGTTTCCGGATTATGCTTCCAGAAGGGAAAATTAATTTGACGGTTTTGCATGAGGTTACTGGGTACTACTATGTTAGCGCGTTGTCCACCTAACCTAAAATTATTTTGCGCGTCGTCAATATTCTCTTTATTTGTGTGCGTCGGTATTTGCTCATTGTTATGCACATCGTGTGCTTCTAACCTTTCTCCCGGTTTATTTCGGGCTAACTCGAGCATTTCTATTCTTTTTATTAAAAATCCCATACTCATTTCATAATGTTTCTTTATTTCTAATAACTGTTTTTAATAATATTCTTCTACTTTTCTCGTACCGCTCGCTCCTAGTATACTACTACCATTCAATATCTCTTAATTCGCAAGAGCTCTGTTATTATCTACCTGATTCCTGAACGCGTCTCGTTCTCTATTATTAGGCGTGCTATTATATACACTAGCCACGGCGTCGTCAGTTCCGCCATTTTACATTACGTTCTGTAGCGTATTCTCGGTAGCCATTCTGTGATTCGAGGTTTTATACAATACAAAACAATCCTCGCTATAAATTTTAACCGACCTTGATCGATATAACTCAGTCTTACGTTGACTAGATTCAATAAATACAACACGCAATGAATAAATAAATAAATTAATAAGACATTAAAATAAATAAATAAATAGCTTACTCGAACGATCAAATAAATGTTCACGATAATACAAACATTTAAAATGAATAAATAAATAAACAAACAATACACGTTACACGACCGTTAAAATAAATAATCACGAAACACAATGTTTAAATACGTAAATAAACAATTGCTTAAAATTATCGACCAAGGTTGATTGCGATAGGTGTAAAAGGCCTACGCAAAATACAACACCAATAAAATCACAGAAAACTATTTACAATTTTAAAATCGTCGTTAATATGTCCAGTGTGCGCGGGCAATACAATTCTTATTTACTTTTCACGTCTTACCGGCATGCGCGACCTCCGCATTTTTGGTCATACATCGGCCCACAACATGCCAGCAATCATACTCTTAACTCTTTGTTCGTTATACTTACGAAAATTTTTGTCCCCCACGCGCTAACACGACTCACCCACGAATCACCTCTATCTAACCTTGAAATAACCGTCGCGTCTCGACTTTTCTACGCGTTTCTTGCTAACCGTTTTACTTTTACCCGCACAACCGAATCACTTTTTTCTTTTTGCACTTTTTATTTTCTTCTTACTCTGTTTCTTTTTCTTCGCTATTAACAGTTTTACCCTTTTCTAATTTTTTTTTGTACTTATATTCGCGTCTTTGCACAGATTTTCTTATTTCTTATTTCTTTACGTATAACTTCCCCTTTTTTTCTATGAAGGAAGAGAGAGAGAGATTTCTATACTCTCCCCAGTCTGCACGTTCTATCTCTTATTACAAAAAAAGAAAAAGAAAAATTTATAAAAGGCATATGAATGCCGGCAACCGACGCAGCCACGACTCGTGGACAAAGAGACGAACAAATTCGATGGTTTCACACCACGTGCCGAGTCTACGCCGGCACCAACCGTCCCCTTAAGAACATTAAAACCTCAAAAGAAAAAAAAATCCACTATTCTCTCCCACGTGCAGCTGGAGAAAGCCAGTCTCTCACTTACTGTGCTATATCTATTATGTTAGTACATGTATATATTTTATATATATATATCTTTCCGAGCGAACAATTACTTTACTTTATGTTAATACTATGTGTAGGGGAAAAAAAATAATCTCTGCTGTAATTTTCAAGATAAATTTTTTGTTAGTTGTAAGATTCAATATATGTTATAAAATTTTGTTTTTACTTTAAGATAAGTATTTACAACGCGCTCGCGGGAATTCTAATTCTAACCTTTAAAATGTATTCCCGGCGAGACGATAGCAACCTTTGCTCGGACCCCCTTGCTGGCCAACGACTTTGCTCAGGCATCCTGCTAGCTGCTGCGTTGTCCTGTCTCCCTAACGGTTGTCGGGGTCACCAATGTTAGCCTCTACGCCTTGTAGAAGCTACGCTGTCGAGTTGATATTCGAGAGAGGAGCAGGTTGATGGTAGGTGCTCGAAAGAAAGAAGAGATTTCTTTTATTATAATAGAATGTGCGTTTATTACCTGAGGATGACAGGCTACTTATCTTACGAGAAGTCAAGAACGCTCTTATGACTCTCTCTCGCTCTCGCGTAACACATAGCTTACGCTTTTAGTCGCTTGCTTGCGTACCGCAGGTTGCGCGTGGCACTTACATGCCTACCTACTCCATACACACACTCTCTATGCCTGTGTACCCACAGAACAAATCATCGCCACCTAGTGGTGACATGCGTCAACTCCCTACAAAATAAATTCAAATTCTAGGCGCGAAATTCGAACTAATAAGAAAATTATATTCCCAACAAAAAAATTTTTATTATAATAATGTACCATAAAAAGAGGATAAATGGTTATGAATTCTTTCATCAAAATAACTTATTTTTTAAATTAAAAATTTATATCTTCAGATTTTAATCTTTAACGAAAATTGCGTTTCCTTAATGTAAATATTATATTTATTTAAAGTTTCAACATTTTTTTTTAAACTTTAAATCGTCATAACTTTGGTTCTAATTGGTCAAAATATTCGATCCAAGGTTCATTTTAAACATTATTGTTAATATCTTTGATACATTAATAAATAAAAGCATAAAAATAGTTGTAAGAACACGTAAAGTTGGAAAAATAGTACGATGCGCCATGGTATCAATGTTTTAAAATCGAAAATATAAAAAAAAACGTTTAAAAATCTGTTAAAAAAAAAATAAGGCAAAATCGTATATTCTCACCTACCCTAAAGTTAGTATTTTTATGTATGAAATCATATAAAAATTTCAAAAAAAAATATAGTTTTTAAGAAAATCGTGTTTGAAAAAATTGCTTTTTTCGGTTTTTTGTAAATAACTTAGTAAGATTAAATTGTATTACAAAAATCGAGATTGCATTTAAAACGAGACAGAATCCCGCAAATTTTCGTTAAAAGAACGCACAAAAAGGTTGAAAATTGACGGAGCTATAGTCATTTAAAAGTAGAGGTTCATTTTCAATTTATGAATTTTCGTTTTTACATCCAACACTAAAATTGCTGTAGTAAGAAAAAAAAATTTTTTGAGCGTTCTACGAGGTAAATTTTATTTTCATATACATAATAGAAGGTATTTTTATTACTTAGAAGAAAAAAAAAATTCGATCAGTGACGGCCTGCATGAATCTGAATGGAATCAGCCATATAAATTCTGTTTACAAGATGAGAAAATAGTCAAAATGGAGAAATTGTTTAATTAGGTTTATAATTACTTGAGAAAAATTAATCTTTGTATCTTATTTTTAAAAAAGAAAAGGCGAGATAGATAAAGACTTATCTAATAGTAATGCCCTGAACACAATAGTCCGCAATTTGTTCGGCGGACACGCCAATTCACTAGATCGGCCTAGGGAATTTTTAGAGCCAACTGTAAGAAAATAAATTGCGGAATATTTTGCTTAGGGCATAATGCCTGAAATTGAATTTATTTTTTTACAGTTGGCTCTAAAATTCCCTAGGCATAATCTAGTGAATCGGCGTGTCTGCCGAATATATTGCGGACTATTGTGTTCGGGGCATAAAGTACGAACATGCGCGCCACCACGTTATCGTGTCAAACACATACACAGCTAAGCAAAAAAAATTGGTATCTTCTTTCCTAATAGAGATCCTCAAAATTGAATTGCGGCTATGAGTAGGATAGAGTTTGAGGAATATATAGGTTTTTTTAAAAATTTTTAGCCCTACGAGAAGTTTTATAAATTTTTATTTGTTTATTGTGAAACTAATTTTTTATTAATAATTAATATTTTTTCATGATATTTATAATCCATTCGATTCCTTAGCTATTCTTGAATTCATCTTTAAATTTTCGTGAGCAGGCTGGAGCAGTTTTGATTACCGACCGAGGAGTGAAAATGTTTGTTTTTATTAGGTTATTTAAAGTCGCGTCCCCCATGATAAGTATTAGCGACTGTAAATATTTTTGGTACTGTAGTGTTGGAACTCGTGAAAAAACGGTGGGTGTTCTGTTTTTTTTTCTGTTGTCGGTCAGCAAGCATAAATTCTCGACCCCGAAAAAAACCAGTGATATGTGTTAAAATGTCACTAAAAATTTCCCGATCTGACGGGGATTTGAACCCGCCACCTCGAAAAAACGAGTCTCAGCCGTCCAGGCGCGCGCCCTGGCCGACTGAGGCACGCACGCCTCTTAAAAATGTTAATTATACTGTTTTCAAAAGAAATTGTTATCAAGCGCAATTTTTTATACATGAATCATTGGATAATAGATGTTTTTTTCATAAAATTCACCATATTTCAAACAAAAAGTAAGTAACAGTACTCAGGGTTTAATAAACAGCAGCAGTATAAAATTTTTAATTTTTAAAAATTTTCTTAAATTATTTTTGGCGAACGCAATAGAGAAATAAATTTCGTGAATGTATTTAGAATTTTAATGCATTCCATTACGTATAGTAGGAGAAAATTAACAACGGATTTTCGATTCTCGGTCGGTATCGAATCTGCTTCGGCCTGCTCTTAACTTTTATTCATTAGTCTTTAAGAGGCGGTCGGAACCAAATCGGTGACTTAGTTCGGTGCTTGTAATAAATGCTTATAATAATTTATTCATTTATTAATATGGTAAAAATATAGTCATTTCCTCTAGTCATGTATATAAAGAATAATTTAAAATAGTTAAAGCTACAAAAATATACAAAATATTGTTATAAAGCGAAAAATGCCACCTAACAATCGACAGGACAGTTTTTTGCATGCGGCATATGTCAAGTCAGTTTGATATTTGTAATAAATGCTTATAATAATTAATTTACTTATTCATATGGTAAAAATATAGTCATTTCCTCTAGTCATGTATAAAAAGAATAATTTGAAATAGTTTAAGCCATAAAAATATACAAAATATTATCGTAAAGCGAAAAATGCTGACTTGATATATACCGCAGGTCACCGATTTGGTTCCGACCGCCTGTTAAGTAATTGCATTTAGAAAAAAAAGATGCCTAAAGGTTAGATTGTTAATAACTTCAACAAAAATTGAAATTTTCAAAAAATATTTTAGGATATTATTTCTAACATATAAAGCTTTAATGATCTACAAAAAAAATATATTAAATTTGTATGGTGGGTTTTTTAGTGGCCTATTAATTTTATTTTTCTTACATCTTCAAGCTACAGCTTCAACTTCAACTACTCATTCAAGTTTACGATATTCTCAAATCATTTCCTATTTATATATTCAACTTCCTATTTCTTTCTATTTTTCACTTCCATTTGTTATACTCAATTCATTAAAACATATCTTACTATTTTCAATTTATTCAAAACATTTTTACTACGATTTATTTTTCTATTTTTGTAAAAATTTCTTTTAAATTTTAAATCTGAAATTTTTTCCATTATTTTTTTTTAATTATCTTTTAAAATTGTTACTTTTCCAAACAACTCAAATTGTTAAAAATTTTCTCTTCTAAATCTTTTTTCTTTGAATCTTCCAACCCCAATTTAATCTTATTCCTACATCCACACTCATACCGTAAACAGTAAAAGGAAAATCTACAAAGCTTCATCAGCAGTTGCAGTCTCTCTCTCTCTCTCTCTCTTTCTCTCTCATTTCTCTCTCTCCAGGATTAAGTCATTTTGTTACAATTTTTTTTTTATTAATTTTTATCTCTTTTGTATAATTAATCTTATACAATTTTTGTTTTTCAATTTACTAAAAATATAATCTTTAGCTTTAATAATTTTACTTTATTCAAAAAAGAAAAAAAATATTTACATTAAGTTAATCAAAATCTTTTGTGCTTTTTATAATTAATTTTTTTGTAATAAACATTATCAACTCTAATTAAATCTATTATTTTATTTGTTTTGCATGAAAAATCTATACATATTGTTAAATATGTATATGAGAGAGCAGTCGCGAATATTTATAGAGTACGAAAATCATTATATTGCGCGTGCGCGAGCACGAAATGGATCACATTCCTGAGAAATGGACATCCCTGTGTGCAAGCGTAGTATAAATCAGACAGATAAGATTTGGATGCGAGACTCGCCGGCAGCAATTGCACCTCACTTCCTAATACTGTGCACCTTTTGTAATACATACTTTGAATCTATCACATTTGTTGAGTGTTCTTTAATTACAAACCTACCCACGCAACCTGATCCTACATACACAACAGGTTGGTGACGAGGATATATTTTTTTTTCTCTTTCACTACAGGAGTAATGTAAAGTGGTATAGCAAGTGCGCAAATACTCGAAGCAAAAATAATTAGAATAACACGTGCTTGGAGTACAAAAGGAATATTATAAATATACAATATAACTACATTACTAATTTACAACAAGAAACTAATATTTCTTTTTCGTTGGAAGTTTCTCGACAAGGAGAATACAAAGTATTTGAAGGCTGGTGAGAAACATAACCTACAAAGTACACAGCCATGTACTCGTATAATAACGTGCATACAGCAACGGCATAGTCATATACACGACTAATTTTAACAGTACAATTTAACGGGATGTCGGAGCTGCTGTACACAATTTTCGCTTTTATTATTTTATTGATATCTTTTAAATTTGTAATTTAAACAATTGTAATGACTTGTCTGCACTAAAGCTATGTTAATACAATAATTTTTGTTAAAATAAAATTCATTTGGACTTGTTATTTTTTTATAAGCTTGGAATAGAAATTAGATATCAAGCTCGATAAACCTAACCTCAAAATACTATATACCGAAAAATTGTTTATAACTTTTTATGTTTAGTGTTTTGATAAATTCTGTAAGTTGTCCGCACTCAAGTTTAATATTAAAAATTTTCTTACTGTAATGAAAGAACTCGATTCAACGTACCGTTTACTCGTGAACTTGGAATTAAAATATTAATGATTTATTTTAGAAGGTAGCGAGCTCCATCATGCCCTTAATACAAAATTAAAAATAACAAACACAACGGCACCTAGTACCTCCACGACTAAAGTAACGGTTGAAAATAAAACTTTCGATGTATAGTATTTTGAGGTTAAGTTTATCGAGCTTGATACCTAATTTTCATCCAAAGTTCATAAAAAAATAACAAGCTTGATTGAATTTTTTAATTTAATAAAAATTATTGTTTCGTCAGGTGGGAGGAAGAAGTTTACGATTCGAATTTGGCCACAAAAAGTAACGATTCGGATGAAGCCACAAAAAGGTTCCGATTCGGGTTTAGCCACAAAAAGGTGACGATTCGGGTTTGGCCACAAAAAAGTACCGATTCGGGTTTAGCCACAAAAAGGTTACGATTCGACTGCTTATTTTTTCCTTTGATGTTTTGGATGAGAACCGCTGTTGAAAACATAAGAGTTTGTCTCCTATATCTAAGTACTCATAAATATTATAATTATATTTTCATTTTTTTCATGAAGAGGCAATTTTATAAATCTATAGTCTTCAATTTAGTGAGTATAAATCATATATTGAAATATATTATTACTTTTATAATCTTATTAAATAAATATTAATTGATTTATTTCATAAATTAAAAATCTTTTACTTTAACGTTATCAATTTAAGAATAAAAATTCATAAATTTTATAATTTAACTCCTGCCAAGTACCATGAATTCTATAAAAATTTATTACGTTGAAATGTGTATATGATTATTAATTTAATAAATATATTTATATTTATATAAAAAATACTGTTAAGAATCGTTAATTTTGCTGGCATTGCCTCACAGCGTGAATCCATTTTTAATTAATTTTTAATAATTTTATGTCACTTAATAAGTATGTTCAAATCATTTTTATAATATTTTCATGAAATATTTTAAAAGTAATTTTTGTTTTCTTTGTAAATTATTTTTTAAATTAATTCAGTAAATAATTTAAAACAATTATTACAGTATTCTTTTAAATTCATCAAAAAAGCGAAGATAACATTATTATAGAAGGAATTTTACAATTGATTGCTTTTTTATGGAAAATATCGGAGATAAATTCTTATGTTTTCAACAGCAGTTCTCATCCAAAACATTGAAGGAAAAAATAAGCAGCCGAACCGTAACCTTTTGTGGCTAAACCCAAATCGGTACTTTTTGTGGCCAAACCCGAATCGTCACCTTTTTGTGGCCAAACCCAAATCGGAACCTTTTGTGGCTTTATCCGAATCGTTACTTTTTGTGGCCAAATTCGAATCGTAACCTTCTTCCTCCCACCTGACGGTATAAACATAGCTTTAGTGCGGACAAGTAATTACGTTTACATAAATAATGAATTTAATAAGATATAAATAAAATAAAAAAGCAAAAATCGATTTCGACAACTCCGAAATCCCGTTAAGTATACATTGTAATTTTGGTACATACAAAGGTAATGCATTACGAAATCAACTTGTTTGTGGAATAAGCAGTAAAAGAATAGAAGGGAGCTAGTAGAAACTAAAGACCTAACCTTTGATAAGGCGTTGCAAATTGCACTCGCCATGGTGCTAATGGAAAAAGAAACTGGTAGACTTTGTACGGGTAATATAGAAAATGATAATTTAAATTATTTACACGCAAATAATAACAATACATGTAAATTATCAAAAAGAAGTTTTAATAAAAAACGCAATAGCTCGCATTCAAGTGCCAAAAATACAGTACGAAAATGTTACAGGTGCGGAAATCTTGACCACACGGCAAATAAATGTAAGATGTCCACACACATCAAATGTAATTTCTGCAAACAACCTGGCACACATAGGAAAAGTCTGCTTCAAGAGAAATAATGCAGACGCAACAGTCAAACAACTCGACAAGCTATACAACTCAGACATCAAAGAAATTCGCATGCTCGAGGTCGACTCAAACCATAAAGCTAAAGCGGTATCTTTATAACCATTCACGAAGCAAACGGAGCAGCGAAAAAAAATTCTACACTACACTGCAAGTAAATGGCCAACAGGTAACCTTCGAAACTGATACAGGAGCAGCGGTAACAAAAATAAGCAAAACACTCGCGTTACATATCTTCAAAAATTTTAAATTACACCCAACAAAGCTAAAATTAATTACATTTTGTGAAACGAAAATTCAAGTATTAGTTTATGTAACTACTAACGTTATTTTTAAAGACAAAAATTTCATATTGAATTTGTATGTCACGTCGATTGAAAGAGAACCACTGCTCGGCCGTGGGTGGGTATGGCAATTTTTAGAGCACACAAGTGCTGATTGTTTACTAGATAGTTAAATTTTACAATTAGATTTCGAATATGTAAATTTTGATAAGGAAAAATACTTAAGAGAATTATTTAGCAAATATAAAAACATTGTTAAAACAAATTGTACACGATTAAAAGGATACAAGGCCTCTCTTTCTTTAAAACCAGGTGCTAAATCAGTGTTTATGAAACACAGACCCTTAGCTTTTAAATTAATACAACTAGTAGAAAATGAATTAAATAAATTAAGAAAAGAAAAGTCTTATCGAAAATTGAGTATTCGGATTACGCTACACCAATAGTACCAATTTTAAAGAAAGATGGGACAGTACGCAAAAAGGTTTATACAAATGCTATAGATTAATGTTCGGCATCACAGCTGCCTAGCTAATTTGGCAAAGAGAATTCTAAGTGGCATTCTTAATACGAAATTCCTAATGGACGATGTAAGATTTACTGCGACAACACTAGATGAATACATTGAAATACTAGAAACGATTTATCAGAATAAATGTAACAAAAATGGAATTATTTACAGATAAAATTATGTACTGCGGACATGTTATTGACAAAAATATTATACATAAAGATGAAACTAAATTTGAAGTAATTACTAAATTACCAAGACCCACTAACGTATCCAAAGTTTGTTCTTTTATAGGAGGAACAACCTTCTATAGTAGATTCATAAATAATCTTCGCAAAATTTTACAGCCTTTGTATAAATTGCTAGAAGCGGATACCCAATTCGTATGGAATGACGGCTCGAAAAAAGCGATCCAATTCATTTCGAAGACTTTAAACAAAACGCAAAGAAAATACAGTCAAACAGACAAGGATGCGCTGGCAATTGTATACGCGATTAAACGCTTTCACCAATTTCTTTGTGGTAACAAATTCATACGAGTCACGGACCATAAATCGCTGACGTAAATATTTAGTAAAAATAAAGCATTACCAGTTTACAGCACGCTTCGTATGCAACACTACACGATATTTTTGCGTGGATTTGATTTCAAAATCGAATACAGACGATCAAAACAAAACAGTAACACAGATTTACCCTCAAGGCTACTAATACCGGAAAGTAATGACGAAGATAGCATCGATGTAGTTGACGTATTTTACACGGAGGTAATAAACCTTTTACCTATAACTAGCAAATATATTAAGTATGAAACAGAAAACGATCCGGAATTAAGTCGCATAATTAAAACTCTGAGGAGTAAATATAATATGACTGCTAAAGACACGTAGAACATAAATCATCACGCATTCAGTATTGAAAATGGCACATTAGTAAAAAAAAACACCAAATTGTAATTCCTAGTAGCTTGCGTGAAATTTTACTTTAATATTGTTAAGATGAAAAATTTAGCGCGAAGCCACTGCTGGTGGCCTAATATTAATCAGGATATAGAAAATGTAATTAGTAAGTGCAAAAATTGTCAACTACAGCGCAATGAAATAAAAAATGCAGCAACACATGTTTTGGAAACACCCTGTAAACCGTTTGAACGCATACACGTAGATTTTTTGGGAAAATACTTAGATAAATACTTTCTTATCTTAGTCGATGCGTTCTCCGAAATGGTTGAAGTATACATCGTACCAAACATGCTTAGCGAAACGACAATAGAAATATGTACTGAGATTTTTGCGAGACACAGTACTCCACAAATTTTAGTTTCAGATAATCAAAAAACCTTTATCTCAAATGAGTTTCAAAATTACCTAAAAGCTGTGACACGATTTTCGCGTCCCAAGAAATTATCAACCTTGATTTATTTTTTTTTGTGTCTAACTACATATACACAAACACTTATAATATAAACAATATTATTAGTCAATCTTTCTTTTAAGAGTAAATAATAGATCTGATGGCGTCCATAAAAGTATTATATTGAGTTTAAATAAGAATTTAAAATAAAACTATTTTTATCTGTTTTTCATGTAAACTTAATGGGGAGGAATTCATAGTTTAATTTAAACCTTCCCGCTTAGTGACAACTAAGTTAAAGAAAAGAGAACGTCAGTAGCGATGGTTATGAAAAGGAAGAAAAGAAATGCGTTTAAAAAAAAGAAATAATAATTAAAATTTGAAAAGATTAAATTTACTATAATATAATTAGGATTATATAGCATTCGAAAAGATTTATATTGGTTTGTCTGAGTGTTATAAGTTATATACGCCGCAAAGAAAGATTGTTAACGCGTTGTATGAGTGAGTAAGAAAGAGATAGAACGATTAGACGCAAGCAAGCTGGTAGTAACTAAAAGCGCACCCTATGTATATATTTAAAAGAACAAAGGTCTTCAACTACATGTAGAATCGTGAATGTCAAAAATCATTTTGTCTTAATTTTCTATTTTTCCAAAGTAATTTGAGAATAAATTAATTAATGAATTTTAAGATGTGAAATTTAGCGCCCGGAAATTGTTAACAATAAGCGCCGTGATTGGCCTCTCAAAAGTCAAAGCCTGTCAAATGTGTAGTTAAGTTCAAGAAAGTGCGGGCCCGGCGTGAGTGCAGAGAGAGACGTGATCGAAAGAGGACGTATGCCGTACGAGTAGCGTTAAAGAAAAGAGTCTTTGTGGAAGAAAAAGAGTAGGATCATTTTAGAAAATTTCTTTATTTCTGAGTTTCTTTTAGCGTGTTCATATTAGAGTGAATTCATTTTTTTAACTATTAATCATAGTACCATTTTCAAAGTTTTAAGCGGGTAAAAGAGAGTATTAATTAGTGATTGTTTTTTTTTTATTTTGTGCCGATTGATTCACGTGAAAATTTGTTTATTTTTGTGTTAATAAAAGCTTGAAATTCATAATTTCCGTTACTTTTGAAAGCCGTGAATTATCTCCGAAATTTATGAGTACGTTTTCATGAAACAAAAGAGAGTAGTTGCGCCTAGTATTATATTTTTAATGGCGCCTCTTTTTGTGTTATTTTTGCCGATCCAGCCTGTTTACGCTTTCATTAACGAGATCAATTATATCAACAGCCCTACTGTTAATATAATTCAATAATAGCTAACATAAAAAACATAAGTCAAAATAAAATATTTATATTTATGTCGTTGATAAATTTATTTTATAAAGATTTTTATGTTATTCAATAAGTATTTTTAAATCTCCCGCTTTTCAAAACAGTTACGTTTTGGTAGTACAATAACAGATGGCGTATTTCTTGTAACCCGCAAGTGGTGAGATTGCACGTCAGTTAGTATATAAGAACGAACGAATTGATCCGCTGTATGTATAAATGCGATGGGATGCGATGTATATCGATTATTAGCGAGCGATGCTAGATTTTATTTGTAAATATCAATAGTGTAGTGTGAAATATTTAATAAAATGTTAAAAAATTTCACTTAAGAATTTGTATAATCATCATTGTTTATCGTATCAATTATGTGTTAATTAATATCTAGAAATTGGAACATTGTAAGCTGTAAGTTTCAACTAAATAAAAAAGTTTTTATCATCTTTAAAACTTATTTGTTTGACAAAATAAAAAGTAACAGCTATTTTGACTTACTTCGCTGTTAAATTAAAGTTAATTTTAAATTGAACCAATATTACAATATGCATCAAATTAACAGAAATCGTCTGTTAAATGAATAGAATATTTCATCGTGGTATATTAATAGAAGGATTCAGTTGATACAATCATATTTTTTTCTTAGTGGAAGAGCATGCGATTGCGCTTTATATTACCACGTACCCCCAAAGCAACAAATCGAATTAAAAAAAAAGAGGCAAATTCGAACGATAATGTCAACAAGTGATCTCGACAGGCGTCTAGCGGTAGTGTAAGTTCGCCTGTATAACACGCGAGCGCACATAACGCAGCTTTAGTGTGACGCTCGGAACGCAACAAAAAAAAAGCCAGCACAGCTAAACTATTCAATTTAAGGTAGCCGAAAGTAACTTTTCTTTGTACAAAGGGAAGTGTTAGATATGTGTATGAAAGAGCAATCGTGAATATGTATAGCGTACGAAAATCATTCTATTGCGCGAGCGCGAGTACGAAATGGATTCCTGTGTGCAAGTGGAGCATAATATCAATCATAAATCAGACTAATATCACATTTAAGAGGTGGCCGGAACCAAATCGGTGACTTAATTCAGTGCTTACTATAAATGCTTGTAATGATTTATTCATTCATTTGCACGGCAAAAATATAGTCATTTCCTCTAACCATAATCATAATGAATAATTTGAAGCGGTTACAGCAACAAAAAAATATAAAATATTGTTATGAAGCGAAAAATGCTAAATTGAAAGCTATCGCATGCAAATAACAGCCGCATCGACAGTTAGATGTCATTTTTCGCTTTATGACAATATTTTATATTTTTTTTGTTACTGAAACTGTTTCAAATTATTCTTTATATACATGGTTAGAGGAAATGACTATATTTTTGTCGTGCAAATAAATAAATAAATCATAATAAGCATTTATTGTAAGCATTGAACTAAGCCACCGATTTGGTTCCGACCGTCTCTTAAGAGTAGGCTGTAGCAAATTTATTACCAACCAAGAAGTAAAAATGTTATTTTATCATAAATAAAATAATTATACTGTTTTCAAAAGAAATTGTTGTCAAGCGAATTTTTTTATACATACATAATTTTAAAATATTTCTTTTTCATAAAATTTACCATATTTTAAACAAAAAGTAAGTGACCGTGCTTAGAGTTGAATGAACACTTGTTGTATAAAATTTTAAATTAAAAAAATTTTTTTCAAATATTTTTGGTGAACGCAACAGAGAAATAAATTACGTGAATGTATTTAAAATTTTTATGCATTCCATCACGAATAGTAGAAGAAAATTAAACAACGGATTTTCGATTCTCGGTCAGTATCGAATCTGCTCCAGCCTGCTCTTAAATAGTGTTCTTTAATTACAAACCTACCCACGCAACCTGATCCTACATCACAACACACACACACACACACACACACACACACACACACACACACACACACACACACACACACACACACACACACACACACACACACACACACACACACACACACACACACACACACACGCACACGCACACGCACACGCACACGCACGCACACGCACACGCACACGCACACACACGCACACGCACACGCACACGCACACGCACACATACACGCACACACATACACGCACACGCACACGCACACGCACACGCACACCCATATATATATATATATATATATATATATATATACATTTCTATATATATTCTCTTACATTTATTTATAAAATTTATTTACTGATAAAAAAAGCACGCCAATAAGCACCGCTAGTGATGTGGTGTTTGGTATGAATCATTGATAACGCCCACAGTATGTAGTATCTCTGTATGACCTTGCAGAAACATTAACCTTTGGCATTTTATAATAAATCTGTCTTCAATAGATTTATTATTTATCACCTCGTCCACGTCGCATAGTAGGTCGATGCGAAGCCCTAAACTAAATTCAAATAAAATCGTAGAAGCATGCCTTTGAATATCGGAACCGGTAATTGCAACAAACTATAACAAATCACGAAGTACGCGCGCGCCAACGTTAGAAGATGGTCGGTGAAAAACTACTATAGAATAATAACTAATTCTATTCTAGTTTTTCACCGACGTAATACTTTTATTCATATAGTTTAATTTTATGAGTAATTTTATTTTTATTTAAATATTTTTTATAACAAATATTTTTGTGTTTTATTTATAAATATCTAGAGGCTGGTATAGATGAAGAGATTTTTAAACATGTCGATGATCAAATGCTATCTGATTCATTTTCTAAAGCTGAATATGGATTTAAGAAAAAATTTTGTATGAAGCTTGAAGACTGGAAAAAATTTGAAAACACGTCTATTTTTAGTTCTATTAATAATGATAAATTTTCGATAATCAGCACACCATGTATTTCATCAAATTCTGATACTGTTGATGAATATTTTATGGACGTGCCTAATTCTTTGACTAGTCATGATAATTCAATTAGTATTCTTAAGAGGAGGTTACGTGTCTCCGTCCTTTTCTAATGAAAGAATTAATTTTTAGCCAAAACTAATAACTTTAGCAAAAAATGAAGAGAGAGCCGCATCTCGTATCAAGAAAGCAAAATTTTCTTTGATAAGAATGAATTAATTTTATTGCTTTGTTTTCAAGAAAACTTTAAATAACCAAATTATTTACCCTAACCTCTATGTTTTAAGTTTTTAAAGGTTTTCTTGAAAACTGAAAGATAAAATTAATTCTTTCTTATTATTGAAAGTATTGCTTATTTTGATACGAGATGTGGCTTTTTCTTCACTTTTTGCTAAAATTATTAGTTTTTATAAAAAAATAAATTCTTTGATTAGGGATCCTGTTGAAAAAATCCAATTGGATTTCCAATTAGAATTTCAATAAATTGCAATTGGAAATTCATAATGGAATTTTAATAAGAATTTTAGATATCCAACGAAAATTTATGGACATTTTTAAGCGATTAAAATATTTTTTTTTATAAAATTTTATTTATGTTTTTATTGTGACTTAAGAGCAGGTCGTATATCTCTGTCCTTTTCTAATCAAAGAATTAATTTTTTTGCAAAAACTAATAATTGTAGCAAAAAATAAGAGAGATAGCCCCATCTCGTATATAATAAAAGCAAGATTTTTTTTGATGAGGAAAAATTATTTTTATCGATTCGTTTTGAAGAAAACCTTGAAAAACTTAAAAAATAGAGGTTAGGATGGACAATTCAGTTTTTCAAGGTTTTCTTAAAAACGAAGCGATAAAAATAATTTTTCCTCATAAAAGAGAATCTTGCTTTTTATTATACGAGATGGGGCTTTCTTATTATTTTTTGCTACAATTATTAATTTTTGTGAAAAAATCAATTCTTCGATTAGAAAAGGACAGATATACTCGACCTCCTCTTAAAAAATATCTCTGTTCATTGAGTAAAATAGAACGTGAGAAAGCAAGTCGAATCATCGTCATTTTAGACCAAATGAAACTATCAACCTATAAGTTCTAAACTCTTTTATTTTTTTCGTGCGCATTTGCTTGCCATAAGATAGTCAATAGATAGAAAGCGTGGTAGCCGCCCAGCGGTCAATTATTAGTACCATTATATAAATGCGTATATTTATATTCGATGATTAGCCGCCAGGGGGCTACTACGCTTTCTATCTATTGACTTTCTTATTGCAAACAAATGCGCACGAAAAAAATAAAAGAGTTTAGGACTTATAAGCTGATTAGTCTAGGCGCCAGATAGGTCACAGTGGCCTCTTTAATTTAGATTGACCCACCAAGGTTTATTAATGTATTTTGACCTCCTGAACACGAAAATCAATGGTGGATTTCGATCCGGATGTCGAATAAATTGTTATAAACAATTTAATTGTTTATAACGCTATAACGATTAAACAAAAAGAGATACAAAAATCTTGTTAAATACTTTCTTCTGCGGCTTTTTAAGGGAATGTAAAATACCGACATTACAGTTTTTCAAATTATTGGTTTTTAATCCAAGATTTTTAAAAATATCTCTATATTAGAGTCTTCCATTTCTACTAATAAAAAGCCTAATATAGAGATATTTCTAAAAATTTTTTAATAAAGATAAAAAAATTTGAAACTGTAATGTTGGTAACTATGTATAAATCATATACCCTACCACATCCCCTTAAAACAAATACACTTGATTTTGAATCATGCTATTTAGATAATTACAACTTGAGATATTGTTAATTTATTGCAAATTGACGAGATAAACTCGTCGCGCTTGATGAAATTCGACTATATCTCAGGTTCTATCAAACATTTTTGATCGATTAAAGTCTCATTTTAAAGGTAAAAGTATTTTTCACAAAACTATACTACTTAAAGCTATTTTTAAACATCGGTAAACAAAGGGAGACTGATCAAAATGAAAATGAAAGCACTTTTTTTGCTATTTTAATTGTTTATAATGCTACAACATTTAAACAAAAAGAGATACAGAAATTTTGTGAAATACTTTTTTTGCGTCTTTTTAAAACAATTTTTCCACCTCTTGATGACTTAGTGCCACCGTGTCATTGCAAAGTTTGTTATACAAAAGCTTGCTTTTGTAAAGAAAAACACATCATGCTGTACTTTTTGTGCATGCATGAAAAATAATACGCAAATTATCTTTAAGTTGAATAAATAATATAATTTTTTTCTTAGTATTTCAATGTTACCTCTTTATTTATGTATATTTCTTTATTTATTTTTCATTATTAATAAAAATAGATTGATAGATTTAATTTTTGTACCTAATTCTTTAAGGGTGTGTACCATTAATTTGCAATAAATTAACAATATCTCAAGTTGTAATTAACGAAACAGCATGATTCAAAATCGGGTGTATTTGTTTTAAAAAGCCGCAGAAGAAAGTATTCAACAAGATTTCTGTATCTCTTTTTGTTTAAACGTTGTAGCGTTATAAACAATTGAAATAGCAAAAAAAGTGCTTTAATTCTCATTTTGATCAGTCTCCTTTTGTTTATAAAAAGCTTCAAGTAGTATAGTTTTGTAAAAAATACTTTTACCTTTAAAATGAGATTTTAATCGATCAAAAATGTTTGATAGAACCTGAGATATAGTTGAATTTCATCAAGCATGACGAGTTTATCTCGTCAATTTGCAACAAATTACCAATATCTCAAGTTGTAATTATCTAAATAGCATGATTCAAAATCAAGTGTATTTGTTTTAAAAAATAGTATTTTACAAGATTTTTGTGTCTCTTTTTGTTAGTAGTATATGGGGGATTATAGGTAAAAATAGCGGCCATGAAATTCAGGGGGATTATAGGGAAAAGATTGTTGGCGCCTAAGCTCGAGCCTATACGAGAAAAAGCGAGATAGCCCGAAGTGGAGGGCGATGCCGTAAGAAAAATTTTTTGTAGTAGCAAGGTAACGGTTATTGTAAAGTCGGTAAGTTAGAGTTCTTTGGTAAAATGAATTTTTTTTGTATATACATAAATTTTTATGACTAATAAAATCGTATATTGTACAAGAATATATATTAAATATATACTACAAGTAATTTAAATAGAATTCAATTTACAAATAGAAAAAATTCTTTGTGATATAATTTATTAAATTAAAAGATTTTGGAAACATAAATTTTGAATTTTTTAAAATATTTTAATGGAATAAAAATACAAATAATTACAAATTTTTAGAAAGTACAAAATTTTTATAATAATGAATATATAATTTCAAGTGTAGCATGATTTTGCTTTACATGTTTGTATGCAACATTTGACATATTTTCGGCGACCATTACCTACAAGGAATTTATTTTTATAATAATTACGTTTATGTTGAATACCACCCTAGTGGAAATCAAATCTGTGAATAACTGTGAATAACTGGGAATAACTGGAAATAACTGTTATAAAATGTTCAGATTGAGACAGGAATAACAGTTAGCACCAGTTATTCCCAGTTATTCCCAGTTATTTCTAGTTACTTACAGATATTCCCAGTTATTTTCATTTCACTTGACAAATAATTTGAAAAATCAGAGAAAAATCAAAGATGCATAACAGTTATTCACAGTTATTCCCAGTTATTTCTAGTTATTTACAGTTATTAACATTTATTTCCAGTTTCGCTATATTATAACTTTTATCATTTTTTTAGTACCTTTTATTTTTCAAATTATTTCTCAGCTTAACTGGAAATAACTGGGAATATCTGTGAATAACTGGAAATAACTGGAAATAACTATGAATAACTGTTATAGTATCTGTAATTTTTCAAATTATTTCTCAACTCAACTGTGAATAACTGGGAATATCTGTAAATAACTGGAAATAACTAGAAATAACTGTGAATAACTGAGAATAACTGGTGCTAACTGTTATTTCTGTCTCAATCTGAACATTTTATAACAGTTATTTCCAGTTATTCCCAGTTATTCACAGTTATTTCTAGTTATTCACAGTTATTCACAGGTTCGATTTCCACTAGAGCACGAATACGTTTATAGAAATGTGCGGCAATATTATCATTTCTTAAGTAATCTGATGAAAATAAATTACAAAATTTATTGAGTGAGTAGCCTCGATGCATGTAAAAACATTAAGCAAAATTGCCCACAAACTTTTGAATTTAAACCTTGAAGTTGTTTAGTGTTCCATTTATAATGAATAGAATTTTGTTGAAGACATTTTTTATGTTGTGGTATTAAAGGAGGTAGGCCGTAACTGTAAAAAAAACTGCTCTGCCACACTTGTTAATGAAAACAGCTACCCAATGAGTTCCTAGTTGTGTGTGAATGTCTGTATTAAACACACACGCTATCGGTCTCGTCAATGACCTGGGTATCCGGTCGGCTGGAAATACACCGTACGATGGTATTCTTAAGGAGTGAAGCTCATTCCAAATCTGAAGAGTATTCATTGCGTTGTTTTGTAATTACAGGTGTGTTTGATTCAGATGTATAATATCCTGATTCTTCTATGCTATCATATACAGGCTCTTTGCCAGGTCCTGGTGTAGATGATATTTTTTTCACTTCACTTTTTTTTCCAAATCTTTTTGGTTTAGGAAGAGGAGGAGGATTCTGCACTGTATTGTCAGTTGAATCTGCAGGAGAAGAGTATGAAGTATCATCACTGTCAGAGTCAATTAATGCAGAAATAAGTCTATTATTCCTGATAAGCCACTTTTTATATTTAACTACGAAGTTTAGAGCACAAATGAAAAATTCATGACTTTGAGAACCATAAAAACAACAATAAGTTTTGGAGTTTTGTAAATTATGTACGGACGGACAGTTATAGTCTTTTAAATTTATAACACGTCGTGATATAATACTGTGAATTACTTGCGCTTCTTGAGAACCTCAAACAAAAATTCGTCTTGCAGTGCGTGTTATAGCCCGTAAATTTGCGTAAAGTTGTCGATGAGGAACATCTCCTTTAAACCATTCAATTCCATGGTAGTTATTGGTAAGCCAATTATTGAAAACTTGAGTTCTGATAGGTAAATCAGTAAATGAGTAAGGGGGAGCTGTTATCCAATGTAAAACGTAATCTTTATCTAGAGATATTACAGCTATTTCCTTTATAATTAATTTATTCTGAATATCGCGAAAACCTTGAACGTCAATAATGTAGTCCATAGTTTTTCGTTTTATGTATATATCTGTTTAATTTGAAACTTCAATAACGTTTGAGAGTTTAGCATATGTATCTAGTTGAATTTATATAGATTTCCCCACTTTTTATTATATTTTCCTCTTTCCTAATTTTGTGGAAATCGTCATCAATACTAAAATTCTTCTATGACTCATAGAGAAAGTTTTAAAAAATATTGTGAAAGTATTATTGTTATTATCTAACCATTAAAATCGATAATAACTTGTCGTGACGCGTCTATTTCAAGTATGTTATCATATTCGGCGTAAACTGTGCAATTTACGGAATTCTCTAAAACTTGATCAAAACGTAATTCTAAACGGACTGCACCTGTCTTAACTAAATTCCAATGCGTGCTACAATTTGCTGAAAGATCTGGTGTTAAGTCGAAAGCATATAGACAATACCCATTTGGGTAAGTATCTCTTGAAATAGAGTTTCCTTCATTCATAAAGTGAATATCTGTCCCGCTAAATGAAGTATGATATCCATCAATGAACGGGTCGGGATAATTAGGCTGAATGGGTTAACTAGGAATTTGTATTCCGTCGACATTTAAAGCAAGATAATTAAGATTAAAATGTTGAAAGTTAAATGGGTTTTCTTTTCTACTTCCATTAAATGCATCATTTGAAACTAAACCAATTATTATGCGTTTAGGTAATTATCCAAGAATAATATTATCTAAAGTTTCTCCCGTGATTCCTGTATCTAAAGTAAACGACTTAAGAGGAGGTCACGTATCTCTGTCCTTTTCTAATCAAAGAATTAAGTTTTTTACAGAAACTAATAACTTTAGCAAAAAATGAAGAGAAAGCCGCATCTCGTAATAAAAAAAGCTATATTTTATTTGATAAGAAAGAATTAATTTTATTGCTTCGTTTTCAAGAAAACCTTGAAAAACTTAAATCATAGAGGTTAGGGTGGACAATTTGGTTTTTCAAGATTTTCTTGAGAACGAAGCAATAAAATTAATTTGTTCTTATCAAAGAAAATATTGCTTTTTCTGATACAAGATGCGGCTTTCTCCTCATTTTTTGATAAAGTTATTAGTTTTTGTAAAAAAATCATTTCTTTGATTAGAAAAGGACAGAGATACGTGACCTCCTCTTAACCTCTACACGTGTTAATGGATATTTAGCTGTTCCTTTAGATAAGGCTTTTGAATGAGCAAGTAAAATTCCTGGATTAATTTTAGCTCTGCGTACACGTAATGATGCATCCATTATACGTACTTTCACATTTTGAGCATCATGATCTATCAAACAAAAAGCGTCTTTTGAGCGGGTGAGTCGTACTCTCATTTCTACACCATTAAGGAGAAATTTTTCTTGATTAAAAACATCGCAATGTAAGTGACCTAATAGATCTACAATTTTTCCGCCTTTGACAAAAAGATTACGTTTATCAGCTCCTATATTTTTTGAAAGTAAATTGTTATTATTTTTTCTTTTTACCAATACGGCGGCCATTTCACCAGGAGTATCGTCATACCATAATGCTGTAGTTAAATGTGATTTTTAGCTTCTTCGGAATAATTAAGCAACGTTTCAATATATGTTCGATAAGCATAAGCATTGCTAGGTGGTGATACAGTCTTTTGGTTAAAGAATATATCGATTTGATTGAACATGCTATGTAAAAAGTTATTTACAGGTGTAACTAATGTATCATCACCTATAAGATCTTTTCCTTTTTCGAGATGTACACTAAGACTAAGCATAGTATGAGCTAAATCAATGTAATCATCCGAATTTCCTGGTACAACAAATTCTAAATATGAATCTTCAGAAATGGTGGTCACAGGTTTGTGTTTGACCCATTGTGTTGATTCTATAGCTGTTTGAGTAGGCGGTAAAGTAAATAAATCGAATTCTGATTTAGTACATTCCCATGAATGTGTGTGTAAAAATGCCATTTTGAAATTATACAGGTCCAAAAATATCACTTACTGAACGTTTTTTATTTTTCTTGTTAATTTTCCTTTTTTTAATACGTTTATTTTTATTATTTTTTCTTGTTTTTCTTTTTCTGTTTCAAGATGATGACAACGATGAGATACATTTCACGCGACGTTTAGTTCGCGACTGATCCTTACGTCTTCTTACACGTTTTTTATAACAACCCTCGTGGAAATCGAATCTGTGAATAACTAGGAATAACTGGAAATAACTGGAAATAACTGGGAATAACTGTGAATAACTGGGAATAACTGTTATAAACTGTTCAGTTTGAGACAGGAATAACAGTTATTCCCAGTTATTTCCAGTTATTCCCAGTTATTCCCAGTTATTCTCAGTTATTCCCAGTTATTCACAGTTTATAGCTTAAAAATAATTTGAAAAAACAGAGGTACGAATAACAGTTATTCCCAAATATATTTATAATAGAAAAAAAAATAAAAAAAATATATATTTTTTTCATTTTTTCAAATTTATATTTTTCAAATTATTTTTAAGCTAAACTGTAAATAACTGGGAATAACTGTGAATAACTGTGAATAACTGTGAATAACTGGGAATAACTGGGAATAACTGTTATTCCTGTCTCAAACTGAACAGTTTATAACAGTTATTCCCAGTTATTCACAGTTATTCCCAGTTATTCACAGATTCGATTTCCACTAGGGAAGAGCCTTTCATTATCAGACTTTCTATTTTCTCTTCTGCCTTTCTTTTTAAATTTTTACCTGATTCACGTGCCCTATTGCGTAGTGATTCTCTAAAAGGAATATTATGACTACCAACATCATCGATAATGTTGATTCCAGCTTTAAGAGCTTCTTTTCGGACAGCGCGAGCACCACGTTTTAAAAAAGGAAGTGCTTTAAGAAGAAGTCCTCCAAGAAATCGACCTATACCTCCATGTCCTTTTTGATATGGTGATCCAACGTAAACATGTTGAATACCCCCTTAACAAACTTGACTATCATAATGTTCAATTTAATGATTCATTTTTATTTTATTTATTTTTGTTAAGCAGCTTGTCTAAAATGTAGTATTACGATCGACGTACCACACTCGAATGGTATGACTCGACCGAGATGATCTCTTATATCTATAGTGATTGTTCTGAAACTATTTGTTATGAGAGGTATATAACTTACAGGAGTAAAAATTTGATATTGATTAGAAGCAAATACATAATCCTTGTAGTTTACAGGTACAATACGTAATGAAGTTGTTTGTACGTCATCTACAATACAAGGTTCACATACATCTGAGTAAATATATAATTGTCTAGGTAATGCATTAAAAATATTTGCTGGTCGAGTAGCAATTTGTTCATTAAAACTAACGTTTAAATATCCTTCTACTTCAGCAAAGCCTAAAATATCCCAAACTGCTCGACTCATTTTTATAGAGTGTTCATTGAGACATTTTTCAGAATCTCACGTCCCTTTAACGTATACATAGGTGTTATTATGTTCTACTGATAATTTAAATGATATATGTGTTTTACTTAATGCTTTATTTATTTTTTCTAGAAATTCCGCTATATCGGAATATATACCATAAGGAATTGTAACTGTTTTATATTCTATATCGAGAAGTTGATTTACTAATTTATCCTTTAAGAGAGGTGGTGAAATAGTTGAAACTTTAATTTTTCTTTCTTTTTCTCTTAAATGTAAGAATGAGCGTGGAAAATGAATTTCTGTGACACCAACTTCCCAAGATCCTAGTAAATTAATTTCTTGAGGTATCTTTGTAGTATAACAAGATGTGGTGTTGTTAGGAAATACGCTCATACTACTATTACTAGGTAGTATCATATAAAATTGAGTTCTCATGTTTATATATTTTTTATATCTTTAGCTGACACCCAAGAATTAAACTTACTAGGATAACCGACCCAACTTACAAAATATTTTTTTCTACGGCCTGAACCACTTGTTTTTATTATTTTATCCATTTTATATTCTGAATTCTCGATATCTTTTAGAATAACGTTAAGTTCTTCTTCCTCAAAAATACCATCTATAGCTTCTCCGTCAAGATCTTCTATTTCATACACACGTGGTTTTCTATGTTTTAAAACTCTAGTTATTTTAAAAATTTCTTTTGACCAATTGACTAAATAGCCTTTCTCGAAGGTACCTTAGGTTCGACTAATTCGAACAAAGTCACCTTCTGAGTATTCAGCTTCTCTATCAACTGTTTTATATCTTGAATCCATATTTTTCTTTGCAATATCTGCATTAAATATTGTAACTGCTGCAGGCGCCATCTTTATTGTTGAATGATATGAGTTATTGTAACTATTTACAAGTTGAGGTAAAATATCTATGTAACGTTTAGAATTTTGATGTGTAAAATATCGCCACATTTTTTCCTTTAAGATACGGTTAAATCTTTCGACAAAAGCTGCTTTTACATCGGGATTACGTGCAACACGATGTATAATATTATTTATTTTTAGAAATTTTTGCATTTTTTGACCGACGAATTCTTTTCCCTTGTCAGTTTGAAACATTTTAGGAATTCGTTCATTTTTATTTAAAATAATTTTTTTAAAAGCGTCAGTGACTTGTGAACATGATTTATCCTTCAAGGGTACTACCCATACGTATTTGCTGAGAACATCGATGACTACTAGTAAGTATGAAAATCCATCATTATAAGATTTTAAGGATTCTAAGTCAATTAAATCACCTTCCCATACAGAATCCATTTCAGCAACATTGTAATGAAGACGAGGAAATTTTCTATGAACAGGTTTGTGCAATGTATAAGCATCTTGTGCTTGCAGCCACTTGTGTATATTGTTTTTACCAACTTTATTTTTAGTCTTATTTACAAGGTGGCGTTCTCCAGCATAACCAGCGGGTTCATTAACATCATAATAAATTTTGTTAAGTAACTGCTTATTAAGATCCATGATTTTTATTTATTTATTCATTTATTTAAAACGAAAAAGTTAACCACTCACCGCCCTTTTGCTCTGTTACGGTATTTCTTTTAACACGTTTCTTTCTGTTTTGAGTAGTCCATGAATCATCATCTCCACTGTTCATTTGTTTATTAATTACTGTAACTTCGTCGTCATATGTATCATTTTCTATTGACAAATTTTTATTTTTAGGCATCGGAGTAGAAGTATGTCTTTTTGGGACATGTAATAATGAATCATTAAAACTTGTATGTGGTGTTGTTAAAGACCTATTACTATGATTTACTGCATGTTCAAATTTTTGTCCTTCTTTGTCAAAAGCTAGATTACCAATACATTCCAATGGTATACCTACATCTTGTAAAAACCACGCAAAATGTTCACGACCTGTAGCCTTTACACCTTTTCTACTACATACAGCATCGTTTATTAAATCTACTATATTAGAACTTTCGAGAATAGCTCCATTTATCGACACTAAACCGCGGTCATTCCATGTAATTCTTGAAGAAATATTAGGACTTTTTAAAAATTGAACCATCAATTCAGCTTTATGTCTGTATGTTACAGGTACAGATGATATTATGATTTCAAAATTTACTCCATTTTATATCTCTTGTTCATTTTTATTAACATTATTAAAACTTTTTTTCAAGTTGTCTAAAAAATATAAATATCGTTGTAAAACTTGTTGATACTTTGACCATTTTGTACGCTCATCAGTTTCTTGTGAGTTTAATATATCACTCATTTCTATGCCTAATCTTGTAAGATGACTGCCTGGTGTTTGAACAGTATTTTTTTTATCAGATTCGACATTTTGCAACGAGACCTCGGGAACGTTTGTATGAAGAAGTTTTTGTATACTGTCTTGAGGCACTAGAACCATTTTACGTGCATGCTGCATTTTTAAATTAGGAACGAGTGGGGATAAGAGCGGATATTATAGTTCCTAATACAGGTGCAAGTAAAGCTGTTAAGAAACCATCACCTTTCTGCACGATTAGACGTTTCTTGCTTTTCCACGATTTAGAATCCCGATTGCTTAAATTTCTCAGAAATTTTTTATGTTTAACTAACTTTTGTTTTTGAGAAGGTATTAAATGTACAGTACCTTTTAAAGTATTCAAAGCACACTCACAAATACCTTTAACTATTTTACGATCAGCAAGTTTTAAAATAACTTTGCGTTGTTCTTTATTTAAATGACAAAGGGCGTGTAAAGCATGTGTTATTTTGGGATCGAGCAATTTTTTTTATCTTACCGCAGCCATTATACACGTAACACTGAAAAATTATCACCCGTGACACCTCTCTTTATATCTCGTGGAACGTACACGTAGTGATGTGTATCATCAGGAAATATGTTAGTTCGTACTCTGCAGGTTTCTGCTATGCTTTGTTTTAAATCTAACACCAAATAACCATGTGCTACACTTGTAGCGTCGTAATAAGCTTCTTGTAAAAACTTTGAATTTTCTGGATAAACTTGACGCGCTAAATGTTGTATTTTTGCACGATCTCTAGGATTTTTAAAAATTACAATATAGTTTGAATTTAATGAGATATCCCGCTGCCTAGGTCCTTGATGAAACAAATTTTGTGTAATAAAAATTACGCTTATATTTTTATGGTGACTACCTTTTGTAAATAAATCAGCAACTACATTATTAGAAGATTCTCTCATCAGATCGTCGATGATTACTAATTTTAGTCGAGAGTGAGACGCAAAATCTTCATTTTGAGGTAAACCTTCATGAAATTCAACATCTTTACCGTATTCCAATTATCCATCTTGCCGTTTAGAATAATATAGCATTTTTCGAGCAAAAGTTGTATCGGACATACTGTCAATAAATCGGAAAAATCTTTTTACAAAGTGCGTCTTACCACAACCTGTTAGAGCACAAATCATAGAGGTCCACGGGTGTTGCCATGCTAGTGTAATTTTTTTATTTTTTATTATTTTTATTTCTTTTTTAAAATTAATAAATCAATTTTTGCGGTGGGGTCCCGGCCCGCGCTCGCGGTACGTACGAAAAAAATCAGTTGATACTCGTACGTACACACCGGAAGATTCTAGAATAATGAAAGCGAAAATCTAGATTTTTACCTTTTATAAGCTAATGCACATTTCAGCTGTATGATACATACTAGCTTACACATTTTATGAGCTATTTCTAATTTTAATTTATATTTTTCACTATATTTTGTTTTATATTATATATATATATATATATATATATATATATATATATATATATATATATATATATATATTTGTGTTTGTGTGTGTGTGTGTGTTTACGTGTGCGTGTATATAATTTAAATATTATATTCTTTCTTTGAAATGCTTCAAAAACTGGAGAAGAAAAAAAAGGAAGGTAGATTAAGAAGGGACCGAACTATCTGTCTTTGTCTAATAGCGTTTTTCATCATTTATGTAAGCGCTATCCGGTATAACAAGAAAAAAATAGCAGCCCCCGCTAGATATTAGTATAATAAGTAAATTTTGTAATAACAACCAAATTTTTTCACTGCGTAGTTTTTGAATAATTAGAGACCTACCAAAAAAAGATAGGTTATATTCTAGATTGCTAGTAGGTCTCTAATTAGTCAAAAACTATGCGGTAAAAAATTTGGTTGTTATTACAAAATTTACTAATTATACTAATATCTAGCGGGGGCTGCTATTTTTTTCTTGTTATACCGGATAGTGTTTACATAAATGATGAAAAACGCTATTAGACAAAGTCAGATAGTTCGGCCCCTTCTTAAATAAAGGTTTATTATGTATATAACTTCATAATTATTTTATTTATTTTGAAAATCAAATCAAATCTTATTTAGTATAAATCTTATTTAAAAATGTAAAATTGTCGATGAAGTATTCGTCATACAACCACTTATATACATATCCCACACATCATGTAAGCTTTCCGGAAGATGTGGAAGAAAGGTTGAAAGCTTTCAAGAAGTTTCCAGTGGAAACTTCCCGGAAGATGGATATGTCCTCGATCAGGAGTCTTCCGTAAGTCTTTCATGGAATATTTCAGTGAAAGCTCACAGGAAGCCTCCGTAAGTCCTTCATGGAATATTTCAGTGGAAGCTTACTGGAAGCTTCCATAAATTATACATGGAATATTTCAATAGAAGCTTATAGACAGCTTCCGTAAATTATTCATGAAACGTTTCAGTTAAAACTTACTGGAAGCCTCCGTAAATCTTTCATGGAATATTTCAGTGGAAGCTTACTCAAAGCTTCCGTACATCATTCCTGAAATATTTCAGTGAAAGCTTCCAGGAAGCTTCGGTAAGTTTTTCGTTGAAAATTTCAGTGGAATATTACCGGAAGCTTCCTATAAGAAAACGTGGAAGATTTAATTCACTGCAGAAAAAACATTGGAAGCTTCCAGGAAGTTTACCGGAAGCTTCCGTAAACTTTTAATGGAATATTTCAGTAAAGGTAACTGAAAGCCTTCGTGAATCATTAATGAAATATTTCAGTGAAATATTAAATAAGTGATGAACTAATATTTCTTTGAAATATTTCAGTTTATGAATATTAAATAATTCATTGAAATATTTCTGTAATATTGTTGGAACATTTCATGTTTTATTTCAAAAAAATTTTTGAATCTGACACTGAAATATTCAAGTAAGTTGTTACATTATTTCTTGAAATGTTTCAAATTAATATTTCTCAAATCTTTCAAGAAACATGTCATGAAATATTTATTATTCCTGTTATATTTGAAAAATATTTCATGAAGTATTTGAAAAAATAAATATTTTTTATAAATATTTGAACATAACACTGAAATATTGAAGAAATATTACTGCACCATTTCTTAAAATATTTCAATACTGCGCAAATTTTTCAAGAAATATTTCATAAAATACTTCTGTAATATTCCAGAAATATTTCATGAAGTATTCCCAAAAATTTATGGATATAACAGTAAAATATTATAGAAATATTGTCTAAATATTTGTAGTTATCTTGCGTGCGTAGCAATTCTTCTATCTTGCCAGCAGGTGGCTACTTGATTATATTTTCATGTGATCATAATGCGGTTGACAAACTCTCGCAAGTGGTGGGACGTTCTCTCGTTTAGCATATAAGATCGAAAATTCTTGATACAAATCAATAAGCGCTTAAATTCTGAATAACAAATAAATATATAGGTATCTAATATGGTTTGAGATGCAACTCTTACAAAATCAAAAATAATATCTGATAGAATCTTTCACCAACATTATTTTAGATATATTTTAAACAAGATTTTAAAAATATTTCAGAAACATTTCTTGAAAGATTCATATTCTTCCATGAATCTTTCGGTCAAATGTTGCTGCAATCTTTCAACAATATTACAAATTAATATTTCACAAAATCATGAAAGAATGTTACAGAAAAATTACATGAAGTATTTCAAACCAATCTTCTAGGCGGACATATCAATATTTCAGAAACATTTCATATCATTTTTTCTGTTTTATTCCGAATCTTTCAATGAAATATTTCAGAAATATTTCAGAAATATTTCATGCTATGTAGGAAGTTATATAAAAAAGAACGTCATTGTTATTAAAAAATGATGTCATTTTTCGTTAACATTTAACATACTAAACGACGTCATTTTTTGTACTGATCCCTAACATACTAAATGACGTTATTTAAAACGCCTTTTGTTGTGTCAAGTAATGTATTGGGAAAAGATCGTCATTAGATATAATAAAAAATTTGAATGAAATAGGACTTGTTTTTTGTTATTGCAATAAAGTCATTTTCGTTAAAAAAATTACCTCATTTTTATAACAACTATCTCATTTTTATAAAAATGTCTTTTTGGTGTAGCTATAGCGTCATTAAAATTGTTTTTTATTAACTTACAAACGAGGATAAGCCATATTTATGAGTGCTGGTGTAGTATCCGTTTTACATTCATTCAAAATAATAATTCCTGATTCATTAGTCTACTGATATGATCTTCCATGAAATGTTTACGAAAGCTTCCTGAAGCCTTCGGCCCGAACGTTTCAGTCAAAAATTGCCAACATTTAGCTACAAGGTAAATGCAGTTTTCCTTAGAGCTTCCTTGGGTCTTTACCTGCAATAATTCATCAATCTTCCAACAGAATCTTCCTTGCAAGGTTTACGGAAGCTTCCACGATACTCAAACCGGAATATTTCAGTAAAAATTCCGAACATTTCCCCGAAAGGAAAACGAAGTCTTCTTTAAAGCTTCCATGAAATCTTTCGGTGCAATAATTGATCAATCTTCCAACGGAATCTTCCTTGGAAGGTTTACGGGAATTTCCAGGAGACTTAAGTCGGAATATTCCAGTGAAAATTCCGAACATTTCCCTGAAAGGAAAACGAAGTCTTCTATAAAGTTTCCATGAAATCTTTCGGTGCAATAATTGATCAATCCTTCAACGGAATCTTCCTTGGAAGGTTTACGGAAGCTTTCAGAAGCATTCCACTGGAATGTTTTAATGACAATTTCCAATATTTCGCTGAAAGGTAAACAGAGTCTTCCTTCCAAGCTTTCATGAAATCTTTCGGTGCAATGATTCATCAATCTTCCAACGGAATCTTCCTCGGAAGGTTTACGGAGGCTTCCAGGGGTTCTTCGTAGAAAGTTTCCTTTGCAATATTTCAGGAATATTTCTGTTTTCTTCCATAAAGCTTCCATACATATTTCAATGAAATATTCCATTGGAATATTTCGGAATATTCTAATGATATCTTTCATGCTGTGTGGGATAAGGAGTGTTGTCGATATGAAGTGGACAGTTTGGATTTGCGGAGTGAAGATGATGCTTGCGCATATTAGATATTGTAAAGTGTAAATATTGTATATTTTTTGATTCAATTTGTATTAACAAATCTCCAAGACTGATATTCCGAAATGTCAAAACTTCTTGAAATTTTATTATCTCAATGTTCCTGGGGCAATCCTCAGCATCGCACCATATAGTTTCACAAATTGTACATGATTCACTAGTCATTAAATGCCAAATTGGTACATCTAATGAAATGAAAAACCTTTTAGAATAAAATCGTAAATCACGTTACAATTCGTCAAAATTATTTTGATCGTAATTTTTTTTTTAAATTTACCAAATTGTGTAAAACTCTGTGTAAAGCTAAACCCTGTAGAGTACATTTGTATTCAGGATAAAATCTACAAGTTGGCACATTACAATTAGTGCAGCATTTTTCTGAAGGCTGATGTGTACAAACTGAAAAAAAAATAAATGAAAATTTACAACAAAAATTTTTAATATTTAATCATTTTTATTATTATATTTTCAAAATTCATACAAAATACAAAGAATAAATACTTTTGGTTGAAATATTATAATTTAAATAAATTTCTAATTTTATATTTAAAACTTTTTAGATTTCGAAATACGTTTATTGTCACATTACGAAATCAAGATTTTTGAAAATATTCACTCTCGCATACCTTTTTACACTAAATATTACAATATTTTACAGTATTTAGAAATATTTTACAATTTTTTTTCACAATAATTCACAATAATTTACAATATTTTACAATATTATATTAGTATTTTTTTTTAAATTTTACAATATTTTTATATATACATATACATACGCATTTTATTCACAACGAGGTTTCTTATATCCATACGGGTAAGATGTGCATTCATCTAAATGCTTTCGTTTAATACTATTTACTTTGCAAGTTTTTGTTTCTTGCTTTGTAATTACATCGTGATACTTTGTGCGTCTAATAGCGCTCAATGAATGCACGATTTCTTCATTCTTTTTTAAAACTAAAGACTTGACATTGTTATAATTTAAAATATCTTTTGTTGAATTATTCAATGTCATGCCCTTAACTTTACAAACTTCATGTAGAGTTCCGTCGTTACTTTTCACAATATAAGAATAAAATTTAGGACCTGCGCTTACAAAAGATGTTAAATAACTATCTCTACCATAACATTATCATTCGTCAGTCATATCACCCAAAAGCCTACCTGTCGGAACTCTATATTCATTTTCTGTATTTTTACTCAAATAGATTCAAGAATCTGTATCATAATGCAATACACGCTGCTCTAGCTGTTCTAAATAACTATGCAGCTTAAGCCTTGCTTGTGCTGTAGTATAAGCGGCAATAACCACGTTTGTCATTGGCGATGGATTATAAGAATTTTTGTCGTATTTCCAGTGAACATAAAAAGTGTTTTGGTTAACCGGTAAAACATCTACTAAAATTTTATCTTCGCTTTCTAAAATTTGAAAAAACTGCGGATCGTCTCTAATAATTTCCGTAGTACCCATATTTTCCCTCTGACCGAATTTTCCCCAAAAAGAATTCAAGCATAATTTTGCTAAAAAACGCAGCCCTGGGTTTTTCCTATTTTTCTTTTTCTAAAATTATGCCTTCTTCGCGTGCATATCCTTCAATATATTCGTCGCATAAATTTTCGTTTGTACAATTTACTGGCCACCCACTAGCTTGTTGTTTAATCTTTAAAAACGCGTTAATATAATCCGAAAATAACCCATCTTCTTTCGTTTCTTGATTATACTGAGAAACCTTGTATTGCCATATCTCGTAAATAGCTGTTATTCGATATCCCATTATTACGGCCTTTTTTAACTCCTCTGATACCCATGTACCTGTAAACTCCCTGTCACTAATGTTTTCGTGCGTACATTCGCTTTCGTTCAAATTCTCACAACATGTACGACATAACGGAAACATTAAGCGATTGTGCATTCGAACAGGGAGTACAGGTAGAAATAAAGATCGCAGTGGTAATACGCGACATTTGACTATACCTTCTACTTTTTCTAAATTATATTCGCTACCTGTTAAAATACGGCATTTATCTCCTATAAAAATTTCCGGATCACCTATAGGGAATTTACCGGTTTCACATACATAAGGATATAAGGAGCAAATATCTACATAATTGATTTTTTCCCCTTTTTGTACCTCTACGAGAGAAACAGTATTCTCGGTTCTACCTCCGTAAAAACTATCTCGCGGGTTTAATGTATCGCTCATCAACAAAGGATGATTAATTAGATATTGCTCTACTTCGGCATTTTACCGTTTGAAATTTTTAAACTCGCATTCCCAAATTTCCGTTAAAACGTACCCATGAGATTTAATTAACTCCGATGTTTCTAAGGTTTTTTCAAAACGCTGCTCCAAACTATCCTCGTAGATTTCAGATATTTTGAAACGGTCTTCGCCCTTAAAACATTTTTTACACCCTTGCCAAAAACAACCGTGATATTGATAGACATATTTCGAACCAGATGATTCGAAATATCCATCAACTAAAATATTTTCCGGAAGTCGGAATTTTAGCAGCGTGAATAATATTATGGCCCGATTCTTTTTCTTTTAAAATAAGCCTCTCAATTGAGCCTCGTGAATGAGTGCTTTTTTTCCTATAACCACCGGTAGGTATAATGCCAATACTATTAGTTTTTAAAAAATTTTTTCTAAAAATCCTTTAGCAAGCGCTCGCTATTGTTGTAGCTTCGGCAAACGGACATGTATCTCCTACTTCTACAAAACTTTTTCTAAAAGCTGAGCAAGCTTTTCTTAATATATCGACATCCGTTTTGCAATATTTTACGATTTTGTTTTGAAAATCAAAAAGATAATTCTTAGAAATCATATCTTCATACCATTGAGAAAACTTTTCCCTCTCTGATACGGACATTTTTTCCAAAGAATAAAACTTTTGAGGTGGCATAGGACCGACATAATTTTGATTCGCTAAAATATTCAATAAATGCGGAAAAGTACCCTTAACCCCATCGCAGGAAAATCCGAAAGCTTCCGGTGATTTATCTAGTTTAATGTGAAAATAATTCAAACTGTCTATAAATTTAATATGATTTCCTAATGTCATTAGTGTACCGTTCATAGTCACCTTCGGTACTATGTTAGTTTCTTCAATTAGATTTTTAAGAATAAATTGCCCGTCGTAGCTTTTGCTATTATGGGCGATACAAATAAGTGATTTTATATTTTTAGCACACGATGTTTTTTCAAAATTTAAAATAAATTCAACAAAATTATTTATGACATTATTTTTGAAAATTAAAGTTTGACCACCCCCGCAAAAAGAGCATACTGAATCCATTGCCGAATCTATACATTTAGAACAACATAACTGAGCTACTGCTAAATTTATTTCGTGGTAAACAATTTTATTATTATCATCTACGTGTTTTTTTTTTCTTGCCGAGCTTCGAAATCATAAAATAAAAACGCGTTTTCTATATTTTTATCGTTATTTTTAATTATTGGCATAAAACGTTGGTGGTTATAGCAACGCTGACACCCGCAAGTTTTACAATAATAATCACCGCAAGTATGGTTACCATTTTCTACAGAAATTATTTTTTTACATTTTTCACATTTCTTTATGGCATCGCATAAGGTAACATTTTTTTACAAGAATTTAATTTTAAATGATTTTGTAAGCACGTATCCCCATAAAAATCCATAGAACATCTAGAACATTTTATTTGGGTAACTTCTTCATCACACATACCACGACATTTATACTTACCGCAACTAAATGGACATTTGTGCATACTTAACCGTTTAGTTCCTTTATTACAAAAATGACAAAAATTATCACACATTGCAGCACCTGTCATACTCGTAATGACATCGTAATGTTGCTCGTCCGGTGTGTATAATATATTTAAAATATGTCTAATTTCTACACTGAGAGAAAATTCATGCCAATAGAGCATGTAGTCTACGCATCCAAAGTTAGTAAGTAATATCCTATGCTTTAATAACAGCGCCATCTACTCTTACGAGGTTTGTGCTATCCAAAAACTGTTTGTTTACATGCTTTAGTAGCTCCCCACTCTAATATCCTTCGATAGCTAGCGCTGTATCCTCTCATGGGACGTGAAGGAAGTAAACGTGGCTTGTCCACTATTCTTTCTTTACTGCTAACTATGACATTCTTCTATTGCTCAAGTCGCCTCCTCTTTTGGGTGGCGACGCGAGCAAACACGGCTGGTCTATATCCAAAATCATGTTGCAAATTTCGTTAACGTATTTTCGTAGCGTGAATCTTTTATTTCTTTTCTTTTTTTATGAAGGGAGATACGTTATAAATATAACCTGTTAAACTTTTTAACTTTAAATAATTAATTTTTAACTTAAAATTTAATTATTTTAAACCGCTGGGGGGCAGATGAGCATATACGATTTTACGCCAAAGATATTTCGAAGTAACGTTGGTCTAGTGCGTAACGTTCACGCTTTTCCTTTTGAGTACGCGAGTTCAACTCTCGGCTAGGGTCTTTTTTTTTAATTTTTTTTTATTATTTCAATAGTTTTTATTGCTTTTTTTTATTTATATTTTTTTTATTTTCTATTTTTTTATTAATTTTAAAATCTATTTTTTCACAAGTCACTTAAAATATGCTCGTTTTTTTTATTAATATTTTTAAATAAATTATTTCATATAGAAAATAATTTAAAATATTAATAAATAAATAATAGTGATATTTACAATACTATAGTTCAATTTTGTCTTTATAAACATATTTCAATATACAATATATATTATAACATAAATAATAATAACTCAGTTTTATTTATTTATTGTAATTTATTGTGAATTTTATAAACTAAATTATAAATAAATTAAACTATACTATTATAAAATAAACATCACTATTATTTATTTATCAATATTTGTAATTACTACCTATAAAGAATAATTTATTTTTAAAAATTTTCATTGAAAAAAACAAGCGTACTTGTGAAAAATTAAATTTTAAAATTATTTAAAAAATACAAAATCTAAAAAAAAATAAATATAAAAAGGAATAAAAAATATTAAAACAATAAAAAAAAAATTAAAAAAAAAGTGATCCTAGCCGAGAGTTGAACTCGCGTACTCAAAAGGAAAAGCGTGAACGTTACGCACTAGACCAACGCTACTCCGAAATATCTCTGGCGTAAAATCGTACATGCTCATCTGCCCCCCAGCGGTTTAAAATAATTAAATTTTAAGTTAAAATTAATTATTTAAAGTTAAAAAGTTTAACAGGTTATATTTATAACGTATCTCCCTTCATAAAAAAAGAAAAGAAATAAAAGATTCACGCTACGAAAATACGTTAAAGAAATTTGCAACATAATTTTGGGTATAGACCAGCCGTGTTTGCTCGCGTCGCCACCCAAAAGAGGAGGCGACTCAAGCAAACAAAGGATATGAGAGTGGGGAGTCATCGAAGTATACCACGCGAGTCATCAGTGAATGCCGTTCATGCTTTAGTTACTCTCCATACCATCTTTTTTAGTATAAGGTAATCCAATACTAATAGAGCTTCTCACGGCCTGTCATATTTGTATCAATGTTTTATATGCTCGCATAGATGGCAGCTCGCATGCTCTATTAGCATGAATTTTCTCTCAGTGTATGTAACTTTTATTTAAAATTTTAAACCCATTAAACAATGACGAATCGCCTTTACCTATCTTGTCTTTTTCGTAAACTATTACAGCCATACCGTCATTTTTGAAATAATTTTGGAACTTTTGAATTTCACGAAGACCACAACCTTAATCATTATCTATATTGACTCCCGTTTTTTCCAACAAATCGTTGGCTAATTCTAATTGCGCCTCATTCTGACTTTTACGCACATTCTCCCAGCGATTTTTTAATTCTGCAAGACAATTATCGCCATGCATCATTTTTTTCGCGTGGACAAGTGCTACGGCTAAAGCACGTGGTAAACATTTTGAGTCATTATCATTAATCCGTATAATAGACTTCGACTTAACAATGTCAAACTTAAATGGTTTATTACGCCCTCTGCCCATCGGTACACGAACATTCAATATTTGTATCCGAAAACTCTCGTCAATTTTAAATTCACGAGCGCTTTGGGATATCAGTTCGATTGTTTTCCATAAATTTTTAAAATTATAATCCTTTAAATATTTGAAACTTGTAATAGGACCGATGGGCAAAGTATTACTTAATATATTGATTTTAATGTAATCGCTGGGTTCGTATTCGTGCGTTATATATTTAAATAATTTTTTTATACCCTCCTCTAAATTTATTCCATTTTCTTTAAATTTTATTTCTATTTCGCGCGCATTAGTACCAAACCGTTGATAATAATCGTTCGTTTCCCATATAATGCTGAAACACTCACCAGCTTGATTTGATCCTGAATCTTGGGGTTCGTTACTACGGCTGTCGTTTCTACTAGGACCAGGGATGGGTGAGTTGATTGGTTGTTGTTGCTGATCTTCTTGATCAACGGCAATAGCTTCGTCTCTGGTAGAAACTTCGTCATTACCCGATCCATTTTGAATAATTTGACTGGGTACTTCTTCTGTAATGCTGCATTGCGAAAAATCAAAAAGATCACCTTCCTCGAAGTCGTCAATTTGCATAACCTTGTTGATGTTTTGATAATTTTCTAAATAAAAATTTAAAACTTATAAAAATTGACGTTGAATGTTTTTTTTTGTTCTGAAATCTATACACAGATTGAAAAATAATCATAAAAAATTTTCAAAATGTTTAAAACTTACCATTATATGTGGTTTTCTCATTAGCATTTTTATTCGTTGAAGTAGTGACTCTATTTACTTTCGGTACAACGATTACTCGCATATTTTCTGAAAAAGAAAAAAATTTATCATGAATTATTTTTATTGTTTTAAATAATAAAAAATTTCAAACTTATTTTTATTTTTTTAAATTGAAAAAAATTAATTTTACTTTGTGGAAATTACAATTTACATATTATTGATATTTGTTTATTATAAAATTTTGTATAAGAATGAAATCATTATATAGATTAATTTATTTATTTATATGAAATTCGATTATTCTATTATTTATATAAAAATTAAATTTTATATAATAAAAAATTTAATATATTTTTGTACATCTTATTTATTTATTTAGTTTTAAAAATAAACAAGTAAAAAATTGAATGTTTATATGTGATACTTTTTATTTACGAGGTCCGTAATATTTATTATTATTTAAATACTATGTATACATATATGTATATATATAACTAAAGGTGCGTATCTTTCTCTCATACCTCTCTTGCTCTCTCTCTCTCTCTCTCTCTCCCTAAATAATCAAAGATTCCAATTCTTATTTTTAATGATTTGTAACTTTTTTTAAAGGAAAAATTAAAATAAGTTTGAAAAAATTTCAATATAATGCTGAATAAAACCTGCATATGTATATCTATACAAATAAATAAATCTAATAACTTAAATATCTTACCTTCTATCATTTCGTTGTATGTCAATAGTATAACTTGCACATCAGGGTCCTCTTGGGCTTGTCTTCTTTTTATTTTGTCCACTAAAATAGTTATCGCTCTTAAGTCATCATGAAAATCTCTTCAGCGGAATGATTTACATAAAAACGATAAACTTCGAGATTTTATAAACTTAGTAAATTCATCTGTTGCACTAATTATTAATTTTCTACGCTCATTCGCAATTTTTTCGCGGTTAACATTAAGTCTACAAAAAGTTTTAAACTGTCCATTTAAATTTCTTACTTTGACGACTAACCAAAATTTTGATTCTCTCAATTCCTGGATTGTCTTCCAATAAACGCTCTAATACAACACTGTAAATTTTAAAAATTATAGAACCTGTTAAATCCATTTTTTCAGTTTTTATAATTATTAAAAACTGAGAACACCGTAATAATATTAGAGTTGAAAATGTTTTTTTCAAATCTACAAAATTCACGTATTTAATTGTAAATAATTGTAAATATTTTTATTAGATTATTAATAACTGAAATATTCAACTTTTTTTTTGGAGTTAAACAGGGTATTAGAAATAACACAGAGAAATATTTCACTGCGTTGATTTCTAAACTAGAAATGATCGCATTTCTTTAAACTATTTGTTATTATACCTACTTTTTCATTTTCAAATTTTCTTTTTCCTACTACTGTAACTATTATATCATAATTTTCATATACAATACTCTGCTTTAAAATTTTCATTACTAAAAATAAAAGAAATTCCTATTGTCTTCAGTTTTTCAAAATTTACAGTTTTACTTACCTACGCATGCTACCTCAATAACCATTGATACCTTTTCACCCATTAAGGTAGTTCTAATGACTTTTTATTACTCTCTTTTGTTACTGTATAGTAACAACGCCTAATGTGTTTATTCAAAAACAAAAACACCTTATGAATTTGTGTATGGTTTCAAGAATGACTCATAAGATCATTAATGTTTCCATACAAAATAGCATATGATTTTTACCTTATAGAAATCAATAGATTTTACGTATTTTTTCTTTGATTCTCGCTTATTACTCATTCACTTTCACTCTTATTTTCTCATTTTCTTATCCTACTTCTATATACAAAATATAACAGAGCTAAGTATTTAAGCGTATGAAATTCGTATACTGACATCATACAGTTAAAAGCTTATGCACCTAAAACATCATATAGTATTTCATTCAGTCGGCTTTTGTAATTATTCTTTAATACATTTCCTGTTCAAAACAAAATTTATTTTTCTAAAATGACTAGTGAAGTTGCAAATTTTCAAATAATAAAACGTATTAAAATGGCATCGTATAACTCAAGAGAAGAAGCGGGAAATTATCTATTACATTCAAGTGTTTACCCGTTAAACACATCGTGTACGAAGAAAATTATGATTGGTTTATCACCTCAGAAAGATGAGACATTTGAGTGTGTGATTAAAATAATCAATCAAACATTTTTCGGAATTACATTTACGCTTGAGGCGTGGGAGACTTTTAAAACGCATTTCAAGAGTATAAGTTCTTATTTCAACAACGAGGAATCTATGGTCGAAAATGAGAAAATTACTTTCAATGGAATAACTCTGTCATATACCACAGCATATAATTCCAAGACAATAATTTTGGATAAAGAAGATATAGAAAACATATCAACATTTTCTTATAATTAAGAAAGTCAAGTTGTGTTACCAAAAAAGAAGAAACTATATACACCCGCTATTGTTCCACAAAAAACAAGCTTTGAAGGTATTTTACAATTGTTGACGTGTATTGAAGAATGTATAAATAATAATAATAATATTGTAACAACAGTTTCGGCGTGTAATAAAACTATTATTGACCAAATATGTGAAATTTTCTCAGAAAGTACTATTTTACCAAAAACAGAGGTTTTCGTCAAACATTATATAAATTCAGAATCTGAAAAAATAAAAAATAAAACATCTGGTGGTCTGGGAAATGACTTTATCAAACATTATTATAATATTATTTATAACGAATTAACTGCGTTACATTTAAACTTCATATCGACATCTGTTATATCGAAACTTAATTCGTTATAAATATTATACAGTTATAAAAATATGTAAGATTTTAAAGACATAATACAACATATATAACATAAAAATAAAGATATTGTTTCACTTAATTTATTTAACCATTTCTTTAATAACCAAATCCATTCCTCAATAAATCATATTTATTTAAACATTTTAAAACGTATTTCTCTATTCTGTATAAAGATTATATATATTTAGATTTCTACTTGAATGACTTATTTTAAATTAGTAACCTTAAACTTATTTCATTATTTATATTTTTTGTATGTAAAAATATTTTATATTTAATTCTCGTAAAATCATATTTAGTATCTGTTATAATCAGTCATAATAATAAAATTTACTGTTTACAAATTCCTTCTATATTAGTATAAATGCGTTCAACCTGATAATTCGAAATTTTTTATTACCAAACAAGTATTTTAAAAACAACATTCAAATATCTAGTACCCTTATAAACCATCTATCAGACACTTTTGTTTTGTTTAAGAATTTTCTTTGAACTTCATTCTATATACTCATAAAATCTGGCGTCAGTGATTTTTCTCCTACACCTTTTCAACGCTTACCTGATAGACACCTTGCATCTCCAAAAATTTTTCTTACGGCGTCCCCCTCCACTTCGGGCTGTTTCACTTTTCCTCGTAAATGCTCGAGCTTAGGCGCCAACAATCTTTTCCCTATATTCCCCCTGAATTTCATGGCCGCCATTTTTACCTATAATCCTCCATATACTACTTTTGTTTAATCGTTATTAACATTTAATTGTTATAAACAATTAAATTGTTTATAACAATTCATTCGATATCCGGATCGAAATCCACCATCGATTTTCGTGTTAAGGAGGTCAAAATACATTATAAAAACCTTGGTGGGTCAATCTAAATTAAAGAGGCCACTGTGACCTATCTGGCGCCTAGACTAGATTGTTATATTTGGTCTAAGACAACGATCATTCGACTTGCTTTCTCACGTTCTATTTTACTCAATGAACAGGGATATTTTTATAAGTTGCAATGAAAATATAAATAAAATTTATATAAAAAAAATATGTCAATCGCTTAAAAATGTCCATAAGTTTATTTTGGATTTCTAAAATTCTCATTGGAATTCCATTATTAATTTCCAATTGGAATTCCATCATAGAATTCCAATGGATTGGAATTTTAACATAGATTTTCGACAAAATCCAATTAGAATCCCAATTGGATTTTTTCAACGGGGAAAGGACAGATATACTCGACCTGCTGTTATATCATACATACGTTATTTTTAAAGATTTTCATATATTATTCGTATTTGTATTGTTGCATTTACTATTACCCTGCATACTATTTGCCGCATGGGGGCATTGCGGTCAAGTAAAAGAAAAATACAATAGTACATTGTGTATTAAGGGCGAAAAATAGGAGATTTAGCGCCTTCGCTTCGCTCTGGTGCTCATTCGCACTCTGGCCGCGAATCCTCTTGCGCCCGTGGTACACATATTGTTTTTTATTCAAAGAATGAAACATCCGATTTCTAAGCTTCTCAAGCGGGCGCCAAATAGTACATTCCCACCCTCGACAAGCATAGAAAATCGAATTTTGCGCTCTGAGGGTCAAAAAATAATTTTTACACAACGATTTACAATTTACTGAAACAATGCACCTCTATTGTTGTCAATAACTCTAGCCATATATATGTAGAATAATTATTGATGCTAATCTTGTTTGAAAAGTCTAAAATATTGTTGTAAAGCGAAAAATGCAGCGCGAGATAGAGCCAGCGTAAGCATAGTATTCATCATTCTTTAGTATTACTTTCTCTGTCGTACCAAAGAAAAATACACATGTTTACATCGGCTCTATCACGCGTAGCATTTTTCGCTTTACAAAAATATTTTAGACTTTTTAAACAACATTAGCATCGATAATTATTTTACATATATCTGGCAAGAGTTATTGACAACATTAGAGGTATATTATTGTCTGAATAAATTTTAAATCCGTGTATAAAAAATATTTTATATTCTTCTCTCACCTGCAGCGCCACCAAGCGGCAAATGGTTCCGACCTCCTCTTAAGTTTGAAAATAATATTGATACGCGAACTGTATGCGATCTTTTAATTAATTATGAATTTGATAACTCCAAAAATTATCAATAATTTTAATTATATTTATTTTTATACAAAATAAAAAATCGTTTTTTTTGTTTTATATAATTGAATCAATGATTAGTCTCAAAATAATTTCAAAATATAAAAACTTATCTAAACTCTATCTCAATCATTATTATATGCATTATTATAACATAAAATATTTACAGGATAACTCGGAAATATCGCAAAGCAGCTGGGACCAATCCTTGCATCAGAAAAACTGCGTGCACATAAAGTAGAAAAAACTTTTTATTTTCCTTCACGAAAACAACAGAATTCTCTGCCACCAACTATGCAGGAGGAGCTTTATATTATAAATATTGTAACTATAGGAGAAAATTGATTAAAGCTAAATTAATTTCAAAAGAGGATCTTGAAACTGAAGGTTTGTATTTATACTTTCGTACATTAAACTTTATGTCATGACTCATTTAAATACGATCAAAATAATGTTTTTAAATTTAAAGTGTTTCATATTAATCATACAGTATTTTTCGTTTTTCATTTTTTAAAGCAATTAAGTTTTTAAAAAACTCAAAAAATCTAGAGTAAAATTAATAAAAATAAATGTTTGTGTAGTGTAAATGATAATTTTTATGAATGAATACTTCAAAATGTTTTAGATTGTCTATTTACTGGATTAAATGAAGATATACAGTAGCTGAAAAATAATAATAGTCCTAAAATTGAAGCTATTGAGAAATCAAAAAGTACATTTCAGTCAAGGGAAAGATGCAGGAATGTTACAAATTATCTCTTGATGTACAAATGTTTGCGATCTAATTACGATCATATTTTGGTATATATCTAATCCATAAATTTATCAATACTATTTTTTTTAATTTCTTGTAGATAAAAAAGATATAGCTGCTTTATTTCGTATTTCTAAAATATTGGGTACAATTCTACGAGAATAAAAAATTGCGATAAAATAGCTTACGAAACTACAGTACAGGAAGTGCAAAATTCATTCGTTGTACACGTTAAGGTAATGTATATAACTAAAGATGACATAATACTATGTTTAAAATTAATGTCAATTAAATTTTTTTAGAAAGAGATTATTATATCAGATATTTTAAAAATTTTAAATATATCTTAAGAGTAGGCCGGAGCAGTTTTGATTACCGATAGAGAAGTGTTTTTATCATAAATAAAATAGTTATACTATTTTCAAAAGAAAGTGTTATCAAGCGCAATTTTTTATACATACATTTTTTATAATGTATGTTTTTTTCATAAAATTCACCATATTTTAAACGGAAAGTAAGTAACCGTACTTAGAGTTTATTAACAACTGTAGTATAAAATTTTTAATTTTTCTAAATTTTCTTTAATTATTTTTGGTGAGCGTAATAGAGAAATAAGTTTCGTGAATGTAATTAAAATTTTAATGCATTCCATTACGTATAGTAGGAGAAAATTAAACAACGGATTTTCGATCCTCGGTCGGTATCGAATCTGCTCCGGCCTGCTCTTAATACAGGAAAGTAAATGCGGCACGCGTAAATTGTATGATAATTAGATTTGTATGATATGCAAACATTTTTACTTAATATATGTGTTTGTTAATATTTTGATCTGTTATCATATTTTATTTTATATAGTCGGGCTTTTTTTTTGTTTATAAATTGTATTTGATTTATATTTTGTAAATAAAGTATTCGCCAGAATGGGGTTCGAAATCCAAGCTAATAAAACGTTACTAACAAGCAAGCATTTTGATGTTTATCTTAATTGGATAACTCCAAAAAATTACCCCCTCTGATCGATTAATTTTTTTCGAAAAGACATAAAATAAAGGGTGAAAAATATTTAATTATACAATGTAAATTAAAGTTATAAATTTAAATAATGATTCCTGATTTACAGTATAAAAAATTATGAATTAGTAAAATTAAGATAACTTTTTCATTTATAACATTTTTAATGATTTTTTTTATTAATTTTTGATAATATTATCTATAAAATTATTCAGACCATCGATAAATTACCTACTTCAATTTTAGTATTTACCATTCCTAATTGGATTTTAGCTTTTTGAAATTCTATCTTGCATAAATACATTCTTTGTATTCACTGCATATATTTTTAATATTGTCAAACCCACTAAATATATTTTATTTTATAGAAATAAAAAAGTTCTTACATTAAAACTTAAATTAAGATTAGCTTGAAGTTAATGATAGATTATGATACAGTGATTACAACTTTATGAATTTTGAATTATAAATTTAATTTTTAATATTAATTTTTATTTTTTCACATATAATTCTTGTCATTTTTTAGAACGAAGAACTAATTGAATACAAGCAATATAGGAAAGATAATTGCGATTTTGTTGGACCTTATCGGTCGCAATTGTAGGAGATTGGCTACGAGACAAAATTGTAAATGAAGATCATTTTAATAAATAACTTACAGTTTTGTTTCAGTAATAAATGACTTTGATTACGTTATCGAATCTAACAAAGTGACTGATGCTGTGGATTATTGTTTCAAAACATTTACAGCTTTAGACAGATTTTACAATTGAGTGTCGGCATATATCGACGGTCCCTATTGGAAAAGACTTATTTCAGAAAAACGGTTGGAAAAGACTTATCTTTATATAAAAATAATATAAGTCTTTTCCAACCGTTTTTCTGAAATAAGTCTTTTCCAATAGGGACCGTCGATATGGTCTTTTTACAAGTATACTTGTATAAAAATGAAAGTGAAAATTCTGAATTGTATGCAGTAGTGCAAAAATTTATTGATGAGATTTTTAACAATTAAATTAATTTTACAAATTAAACAGATAACAATATTTTATTGACCGAAGATTATTCTCATGCTTTATGTAATTTTATTGCTTTGTTTTTAAACTTATCTGTACCAAATCCTAATTAGTAAATGTTTATTAAATATTTAAAAAATATTTTGGTGTAAAGTGTTAATATTATCAAATATTAATATACAAATGTTTTATTAAGTTTATACTTTTATTTATAAGGAATGACAAAATAAGAATCCATTATTTAAGTATTGTATATAATAATCTTATTACTGTATATCCTAAATTAATTATAGATGTATCTAATGGTATATTTTCAAATTACTTTATTTAATATTCATTGAATTTTAAGACAAATTTCATGTAACTTTTAACAGTAGGCCGAGCTATCTGTCTTTGTCTAATAGCGTTTTTCATCATTTATATAAATACTATGCCTTTTAGCAAGAAAAAAAATAGTAGCACCTGCTAGATATTAGTATGATAAGTAAATTTTGTAATAATAATCAAATTATTTTATCGTATAGTTTTTAAATAACATGAGACTTACCAAAAAAGATAGGTTATGTTCTAGTTTGTTAGTAGGTTTCATATTATTCGAAAACTACGCGATAAAATCATTTTCATGTTATTACATTTTTACAATTTACTTCTTATACTAATATCTAGCGGGACTACTATTTTTTTCTTGTTACATCGGATGGTCTTTATATAAATGATGAAAAACTCTATTAGACAAATAAATCTAATAGTGTTTTTCATCATTTATATAAACATCATTGGCTGTAACACTAAAAAAATGGCAGCCCTTGCTAGATACTATTATAATAGCTAAATTTTATAATAAGAACAAAATAATTTTATCACGTCGTTTTTGAATACTATGAGACCTACTGAAAATCTAAAATATAACCCATCTTTTTTGGTAGGTCTGATATTATTCAAAAACTACACTGAGAAAAAATTCATGCCAATAGAGCATTTAGTTTACGTATTTAAAGTTAGTGAGTAATATCCTATGCTTTCATAACAGCGTCATATACTCTTACGAGGTTTATGCTATCCAAAAACTGTTTGTTTACATGCTTTGGTAACTCCCCACTCTAATATCCTTCGATAGCTGGCGCTGTATCCTCTCATAGGACGTGAAGGAAGTAAACGTGGCTTGTCCACTATTCTTTCTTTACTGCTAACTATAACATTCTTTCATTGCTTAAGTCACCTCCTCTTTTGGGTGGCGGCGCGAGCAAACACGGCTGGTCTATATCCAAAATCATGTCGCAAATTTTGTTTATGTATTTTCGTAGCGTGAATCTTTTTTTTTCTTTCCTTTTCTTTTTTTATGAAGAGAGATACATTATAAATATAATCTGTTAAACTTTGTAACTATCAATAATTAATTTTTAACTTAAAATTTAATTATTTTAAACAGCTGGGGGGCAGATGAGCATGTACGATTTGACGCCAGAGATACTTCGAAGTAGCGTTAGTCTAGTGCGTAACGTTCGCGCTTTTCCTTTTGAGTACCCGTGTTCAACTCTTGGTTAGAACCACTTTTATTAAACTTTTTTTTATTATTTCAATAGTTTTTATTACTTTTTTTATTTATATTCTTTATATTTTCTATTTTTTTATTAATTTTAAAATCTATTTTTTCACAAGTTACTTAAAGTATGCTCGTTTTTTTAATTAATATTTTTAAATAAATTATTTCATACACAAAATAATTTAAAATATTAATAAATAAATAATAGTGATGTTTACAATACTATAGTTCAACTTTGTCTTTATAAACATATATCAATATATAATATATATTATAACATAAATAATAATATCTCAGTTTTATTTATTTATTATAATTTATTGTAAATTTTATAAACTAAATTATAAATAAATTAAACTATACTATTATAAAATAAACATCACTATTATTTATTTATCAATATTTGTAATTACTACCTGTGAAAAATAATTTATTTTAAAAAAATTTTCATTGAAAAAAACGAGCGTACTTGTGAAAAATTAAATTTTAAAATTATTAAAAAAATATGAAATCTAAAAAAAATAAATATAAAAAGGAATAAAAAATATAAAACAATAAAAAAAAATTTTAAAAAAGTGACCCTCGCCGAGAGTTGAACACGCGTACTCAAAAGGAAAAGCGCGAACGTTACGCACTAGACCAACGCTACTTCGAAATATCTATGGCGTGAAATCGTATATGCTCATCTACCCCCAGCTGTTTAAAATAATTAAATTCTAAGTTAAAAATTAATTATTAATAGTTACAAAGTTTAACAGATTATATTTATAATGTCTGTTCCCTCATAAAAAAAGAAAAGAAAAAAAAGATTCACGCTACGAAAATACGTTAAAGAAATTTGCGACATGATTTTAGATATAGACCAGCCGTGTTTGTTCGCGCTGCCACCCAAAAGAGGAGACGACTCAAGCAAACAAAGGATATGAGAGTTGGGGAGTCATCGAAGTATACCAAGCGAGTCATCAGTGAATGCCGTTCATGCTTTAGTTACTCTCCATACCATCTTTTTTAGTGTAAGGTAATCTAATACTGATAGAGCTTCTCACGCCCGTCATATTGTATCAATATTTTATATGCTCGCGTAGATGGCAGTTCGCATGCTCCATCAGCATGAATTTTCACTCAGTGTACATGATTACATTATTTTGTTCTTATCATAAAATTTAACCAATATACTAATATCCAGCGGGGGCTGCCAGTTTTTCGTGTTATAGCCAATGGCGTTTATATAAATGATGAAAAACACTATTGCACGGAGAAACTTTTTGAGGCGACAGACCATGGTAAATCTTGAAGTGTGAGACTCTCATTAATGGAGCGATTCGATGAGGCGTCTTGAGTATGAAGAGCTGAGAGCCTTATTTTAAAGAATGAAGGTATGGAGCCGGGCAAAAATGAATCCGTACATATCAGCCAAACGTAATAAACGCACAGCCTTGATGACAAAGGTCGCAGACCTTTATGCTCAAGATGAGACGACTCACTTGCTTTATCGAGGCGCCCGGCCCTACACTACCAGAGGTCTCTCTCCAAAAAGTATTTCAGCGTAGACAAAGATAGATAGTTCCGCCTCTTTTTAACAGCAAATTCAACTATACAACGCACAAGTTTTTTTAGGATTATATTAATGTTATTAAGTTTCAACAAAATGACATTCTTCAACTAAAGTTTCTATAAAAATACACTACTCATTAAAATGAATAATTAATAATCAATTAAGAACTATTTTGAAAATTTTTCGATTAGTAATTACATAAGCTTTATATTTCTTATATTTCAGTTCTACTGTGAAAATGACTATCGATTTAGAAGCTGAGCTTTTAAATTTATGTTTGCGTCTACATAGTAATCCAGTAACACCACGTGACGCTGTTCAAATTTTTATTGAATCTTTAATTTCATTTGTAAATGAGAGCTTTTTGAATTTATTTAGGAAAATATTCGCACAAAAAAATATAATCAGAATATATGCAATGACATTGATGCTCTTTTTCAACATTCTACCATGGTTTCCAATAAATTTGTTTATGCACTGAAAAAAATATTGGTGTACCACAATCCTAAAGGATACCAGTATAAAGTCTATCGACTTTGAGTATGAAAATTGTAAAATATACAGCCAAAATAAGTTCTGCATATCGTCTGTCTTGACAATGATAAAATAAAGGACTCAAGACCAGGCCGGAGTAGAATCTGATACCGACCGAGTGACAATTGAGTTTTTTGTTATTTACTCAAATATTAAGCGGTGTATCCTCGAATTAAAGGTCGAGCGCAATAGATATTATTATTATGAACATCTATGCACAAGAAAAAAAAAATTCTACCGCTTTGTTTTTGAGAGAAGTAAGGAACGCCGAAGTAAAAGTTTATGTTTATAATATTTTCGGGTTCCTTACTTTTCTCAAAAACAAAGCGGTAGATTTTTTTTTCTTGTGCATAAATATTTGTAATAATAATATCTATTGCGTTTGATCTTCAATTTGCATATACACCAATTAATACTTGAGTAAATAAAAAAATCTTAATTGGACAAGGACAGCGGATCCGGGCTGCTCGTAAACTCATTTGTGTATCATGCAAGTTTTATAAGGCTACTATTTCTAACAACTTGACTAAAAGCGTGGTTTTTTTTAGAACTGATTCTCCAACTTTTTGATGGGATTCACCATTTTTTTTATCTTTCTATTTTGTTGATTATTAAGAAGGGGCCGAACTATCTATCTTTGTCTAATAGCGTTTTTCATCATTTATGTAAACACTATCCGGTATAACAAGAAAAAAATAGCAGCCCCCGCTAGATATTAGTACCCTATTGAAAATAATGACGTTATTTGGTATGTCATTATTTCGGACGAAAAATGATGTCATGTGATAACGTCATTTCATGACGTGATTTTATGACGTTATTAAATGACGTCATGATTGAGAAAATTATGTCTTAGAAAAGAAAATTTTTGTTGAAAAAAGTACTTATTGGCATGACTACCATTGTTTTCCGCTGCTGGGTATAGTGCCACGTCGATCGTGAGCGACTGCATTCGCCAGCTTATTGTCATTGAGTGCTTAGGCTGGAAAAAATCCTCTTCCAAGTATTCGATGTTCGATTCATCTAAGGTACCCTAATATCTCGCCCTATTGAAAAATAATTACGTAATTTTATAACGTCATTAAATGACGTCATTTTGTTAACTTCAACCTTCTGACAGTCGGCATTTTTTTCACTAAAAAAGTGTAACTTTCTCGAGATTTTCCATATAAATGTTTCTTAAGAGCATGACGAAGCTGTCCGCCTTCTAATAATATTTCCAATCTTAACTTATGAATAAACGATGCGTTTAATCGAGTTTCTTCGCTACAAAGAAAAAATTTGTAAGATTAAACTCTAGTGCGGACAACTCAAGAAATCCACCAAAATATTATACACACAAAGTTATAATAAAAACTTTCAATATGTCGTATTTTAAGGTTAGGTTTGTCGAGTTTGATATCTAATTTCCAATCCAAGCTCATAAAAAAATAACAAGTCCAAATGATTTTTTATTTTAACAAAAATTATTGTATAAATATAACTTTAGTGCGGACAAGTCATTATATTTGTTTAATTTAAGAATTTAAAAAGATATTGATAAAATAAAAAAAGCAAAAATCGATTGCTGCAGCTTCGACATGCCGTTAAGTAATAGTATATGTGGGCCGATCACGGGATGACGCCATAGGGCGTCATCCCGGCTGTCAGAAGGTTAATAAAGATTATCACATTTCATTTCTCACTGCGAAAATTAGCACATCTGAGAAAGCTCTGACAAAAAGTAACACATTTTAAAAGCTTAACCTTGCTGCAAGGTTGCAAAGATTATTGCAATGTTTCAATGAAAGGTTGCTGTAACCTTGCACTGCAATTTTACATGCTGTGTGGGTATATTATGAACTTTAAACACAAACTAAGAATAGTTAATTGTATAACTGTGTTACAATTTTAAAGTGCTTATAAAAATATTTTAATATTCATATAATATGTAATTATCGTAACTCATAATAATATGTAATATGTGACGAAAGTCGCTAATGACCTAGATGTCGATGGTATATGAATAAATATATGAAAGAAAAAAAAATATCCATTTCACTTTCGTTTAAAAATGCTAGAGTTCATCTATATATATATCAATACTGTTCTGCCAGTTAATTTTTACTTTAATATATAATATTTTAGGGAAGCTTATGAATTCTTCATTTTTTACATTTATTCATTATCGTAGGTTCACGGCAATTCGGTTTTACGCGCACTAAATAAATATCAAAAAGTCTACAGAATTTATAAAATAAAATATTAACATTAAAATTAATAATTTAACAGCTTTGACACAGTGTCTTCTTGGAAATAAAAATATTCCAAAAAATATAATTTTTATCGAATAGTCGGATAAGTAAAATAAAATGACATGTCAAATCAACTTTGAAAAATTTATTTGATTCTAAGAAGAGGACGTTGGATCACTCTATCCTTTTTTACTTAAAAAATGTAGATTTTTAGAAAAACTAGTAATTATTGATAGAAATTAAGAGTTTTCCGCAACTTGTACAGTAAAAAACAATATTTTTTCTGATGAGGAAAAATTAATTTTGATGCTTTGTTTTCAAGAAAATTTTGACATACTTAAACATCATAATCTCTAGCCTAACTTATGATTTTTTAAGTATGTCGAACTTTTCTTGAAAACAAAGCATCAAAATTAATTTATTCTTATCAGAAAAAATATTGCTTTTTACTGTACAAGATGCAGACAACTCATTTCTATCAATGATTACTAGTTTTTCCAAAAACCTACATTTTTCGATTAGAAAAAGATAGAGAGATCCAACGTCCTCTTAAGAGGAGGTCGAGTATATTTGTCCTTTTCTAATCAAAGAATTGATTTTTTCACAAAAATTAATAATTGTAGCAAAAAATAAGAAGAAAGCCCCATCTCGTATAATAAAAAGGAAGATTTTCTTTTATGAGGAAAAATTATTTTTATCGCTTCGTTTTTAAGAAAACCTTGAAAAACTGAATTGTCCATCCTAACCTTTATTTTTTAAGTTTTTCAAGGTTTTCTTCAAAACGAATCGATAAAAATAATTTTTTCTCATCAAAGAAAATCTTCCTTTTTATTATATGAGATAGGGCTATCTCCTTATTTTTTGCTACAATTATTAGTTTTTGCAAAAAAATAAATTCTTTGATTAGAAAAGGATAGAGATATACGACCTGCTCTTAAATTAAGAAAAATGTTCAAGTTTCTTTAAACTATCGTTGATGTGTATATTTTTTAAAGCAAATTCGATATCTCATTTTATTTCACTAATCTGACGAAATATATTAATTTTTTTCTAAGTATTTGATGCTAAAATATTTAAATATTGTTGATTTCATAAAAGAAAATTATCTAACAAATTTCGGTTAATTTTTTAATAACTTGTTGAGTAACTCTATCTGTCTATCTAACCAGCTCTAGGTAAAAAAAAAATTAATGACAAAATCTAATGTTTATGCTACAATGCAATATAATTTAAATATACCTACATTAAGTACAACTTTCTGAAGTGGGCCACTCAAAATCGAGTAGTATAATTTAATATTTTTTTAACAGATAATTGAAGGTTTATATGTCAAAACTAATGTCTTACAATATTTTTAAAAAATTTTAATTATTGAGAAAGTTATAAACAAATGAATTTTTTTATAATAATTATTAAGAAAATGAGAGGTCAAACGATTCGATCGGTTAATTAAAATCGAAAAAAATTTGGAAAAACGGAAAAATTTTCTGTTTTTTAAAAAAATTTATAACTGTTATGTATAAAAATTAAGAGCTAAAATTTTACAAAAAAGTAGATAATATCTTTTTTTAACGTAACAAAGGCAAATAAAATTGGGTGATTAGTTTATGCGCATTTGCAATCGAAATTTGTTACCTTTTTTTTCAGGTTTATATTAAAGTTATAAATCGTCGTATACATACATTTTTAAATCGGTTTTAAAAAGTAGAAATAAAATACTATTAAACGTATATTCCATGTTTTCATTAAAATAGCGTAAAAAACGCTGCCAAGTGCTTTGCCGCAATGCTTTCTCATAGAGCTCATTGAGTTAAAGCAATTTGATTTTATTTTTTTAAATGTGATTTGAATGTGAAATATCATTTCTATTCAAGAAAAATTAGATGGTCAATATTTATGATTACAAGTGTAGTGTCCGTTTTACATCTCCTTAATTTAACTTTTATTTAATCAATAATTAAAATTTAATTCTCAATTAAACTTCAGATAATTAAAATTAGTTATCAATTTTGGGTCATTTAATTGATAACTGAATTTTAATTTTTAATTAAACTCTTATTAAATTGATAATTAAAATTTCATTTTCAATTAAACTCAGTAGGTAAGCTGTAAGGATTCTGGAACAGGGCGCTACTAGCACACAAAGTGTGCTAGTCGCGCCCTGTTCCAAAATCCTTACAGCTATTTTGGATGTGTATTGATAGATTTCGCTGCATGCTCTGTATGGCGTGCCAGTCGCGTCTATTTATCGATCTATTTATCGATAAAGTAGATCATTGACCTTTTCTATGTTGCGTAACTGCATGGCAAGCCAGTTAAATCAATTTATCGATCTATTTATCGATAAAGTAGATCATTGACCTTTTCTATGTTGCGTAACTGCATGGCAAGCCAGTTAAATCAATTTATCGATAAAGTAGATCGTTGATCACTTGTATGAAGTAGTAATTGCTTCTATTTACCAGCCATCAACCTAGTTAATGATGAAAATGCAATAATCAACTATTTGTATGACATTGAAATGTCTGTCGTATAGAAGAAAAATTTTTTTTACTGTTACTATGTCCCATAGCTTTAGTACAACTGCTGCACCAATTAAGGTGAGTGACTCTCTTTTTAAATGTTAGATACCTGCTGATCAGTTACTTCAGTAAACTGTATATAGCGCGACCGTTCCCGAAAGTAGCCGAGATTAGTCGAGCAGCAATTGTCTGCTTACCGATAAAGTAGAATAGCATCATCACGTGTATGCCGGTTTCGAACAAAATATAAACAGACGCACGTGCAGCTGTTTTGACGTATCGTGTTTTTTTCATTCTACGGGAATATTCTACACATATGTTAGTGAAATGAATGGAAATGTTTTCATGTTTCAAGCAAGAAAAAAGTTCAAAAAAAAAGGTTCGAGAAAAATATAAAATTTTATTACCTATGCGTGTGTTCTCTAAGGCATAAAGCGGAAAATACACCACCCATGAATGAGGGCATTGTTCTACGTGAAAGATTTATGATTCTCTTTGTCGTGAAATAAGTTTTGTGTATAGTGTAAAATGATTTTTATTGGTTAAAAATGTGAGAATAATAGATTATTCTTTATAAAAATATAGTGTTATTTTTATAAAAGAATATTCTAATAAGTGGAATTCGTGTAAATTAAATATTCAATAAAAAATGAAATTTGAATGTATAATTATTCAGTGTTACTGAAAATTATATAAGAATAAAGTATATAAAAATATGTAGTGTATTAATGAAATTTAAAAAAAAAATATTTTAACAAGTGAAATATAAGTGTATAATTATTCAGTGTTAGTGTAAAACATATAAGTATTCGTGTACATTAAGCATTTAATGGAAAGTGAAATAATAGTGTGAATTAAATATAAGTATAATTATTCAGTGTTAGTGAAATTTATATAAACTAAATGTGTATATAAGTGTATTATTCGTATAAGTGCAAGCATGTGTTTGAAATGCAAGTTATTACGTGTTTTTTAATGCTATAATAAAGTGTTTTTAATGTTATAATGAAGTGTATTAATTTTAGTTATAAATACATGTGTATATTTATAAGTGTATAAAAATATTCAACCCAAAGTGAAATTTATAAGTGGTCTTATTGTATTGAAAATGCAAGTTATTAAAATGCATGTTTAAACGTGTATACGTGATGAAAAGCGAATCATTCGATAATAAAGTGTTTGTTTTAAAAATGTTGTGTATTAATAATCAAGTGGATGAAAATAGCTTAAATATAGTATGAGAAAAAGAAATATTGAAAGCAGTTTTTCAGTGAAAATACATGTGTTTTCTCTAAAACAAAGGCTTGTTTGTTTAAGCCAAAATTTTTTTTGAAACGAGTATTTCGGGAAAATTCTTGATAACCTTTGGACTTTACGAAAAGTAAGCTGCTTTTCATTATTAGAGAGTCAGTCGTGTGTAACAAGTCGAGTGAACTCTAGTGCAAACATGGATAATATCGACATCCTGCTCAACGAAATTACAACGCTCCTTCAAGAGGATACCGAAAATAATCTGAATGATTATGTGCTATGAACGACGCGCCCGGACACAGAACATATCGCAGAGCTCGAGGAATTCCTGGAGAAGTTGGATTTTCCACCACCTTCAAAGGCAATGAAAAATTATTACAACTCTTTTTGTGAGGAGATTGAGATTGAGATGGTAAGTTAAGATGGTAAGTTAAGAATTTTAATAATTTCAATTAGAAAAAATTTATCATTTAAATAATTTTAATAGTTTCAATTAGAAAAATTTATCAATTAACGTGTTAACATATTTATGAACTGTTTGTACTACTGTAAAACATAAAATTTTAAGGAGATGTAAAACGGACACTACACCTTTACTTACAAATATTAACTTCCTTTTCATTTCATTGCTGAATTTTCAAAAAGAAATGCATTAGCTTGTAGTATGAAGATTATTCAGTTAAATTTTCAAATAAATAAATAAATAAATAAATTTTTAAGATATTTGGATTCCTATACAAAACAAAAAATTTTAATAAATAATTTTGGAACCCAAAATTCTCAATAGTCAATGAATGAATTTATTCTAAAATTTAACTGAATAATCTTTATACTATAAGCTAATGCATTTTTAATGAAAATTTAGCAATGAAATGGAAAGATAGTCAAATTTTTATGAGTACAGGTATAGTGTCCATTTTACATCTCTTCAATAAATAATTAAATTTATTTATTATTTTCTAATAATTCAAAATAATTGAAATATTGTAATGTGTATGATATACCATTTTTTATTTAATTGATTTTAGTTAGAAAAAAATTTTCTATTCTAATAATTTAAAAACTTTTTAGGCTGCTGCAGAAGCTGAAACGATTTCAACATCTATACAAACGCCACCTTCAGAAATTTTTTCACTTAACAATGTTCCTGTGAGTGTAAATAATTATATTTAATATTATTATAATTAGGTATTTTATTAATAACAAAATAACTTTTAGCATAAATTACCCGTTCTCGCAGCACCGACTCAAACTTCTAAGGGACTGCTGGTGTGCGAAATCCCATTACCAAAATGGGATGTTACCAAGATACCACTGCCAGGAGACTCACCGCCACCGATGCCGTCCAGCATTACATATAGCGAGTGGCTACGTCTTGCAAGCATGCCTCCACCACCGATGCCGTCCAGTATTACATGTAGCGAGTGGCTACGTCTTGCAAGCATGCCTCCGCCACCACCACCGACAACACCCTATCATATGCCGGATCTGGACATGACCAGCGAAGTTGAGCAGCAGCAGCAAGAACAGCAACAGCGACAATCCAAAATTAAGAGGAAAGGAAGATCCAAGGGATGGATAAGATTAGAGGTATCAATTGCACCTTGGATTCGTATATCTACAAGACCAGCACGCGTGGCAACATCGAAGAGGAAAAAAAAAGATGCGGCCCAGATTTTCTGATTGTGAAATTTTTAGTTTTTATTTTTATTAATTATTTATTATGTAAATTTTATTTTATGTATAGATTTATTTTTTTTTTAAATTTTTATATAGAGTAAGTTTTTATATAGACTGAATTTTATATTAAAAATGGAATATATTAATTTTGTATACATTGTAATTATAATAAAATATGTTTTAATGAACCCAATAATTTAATTCCTTGTATGAATGTAAATAAATGTATAGTTGAGTGTATATCTGTGTATATGAGTGTTAGAGTTTTGAATGGGTGTCTGTATGCTTCTTTGTATATAATTGATAGCATGCTTATATGTCTATGTATATGAATGTAAGCGTTGGAATAGATGTCTGTATGCTTATATGTATATATCTACCTATATTATATAGTTATATGAAAAATTAACCCTCGGACCCCCCACACCCCTCCACACCCCCCCACACCCCTCCACACCCCCCACACCCCTCCACACCCCCCGCACCCCTCCACACCCCCGCACCCCTCCACACCCCTCCACGCCCCTCCACAGCACCCCCACGGCACCCCCACGACCCCTCCACAAAATAACGTAAAATTGTTTAAAATATTACGATATTTTTTATTGTTGCTTTTATTCTAAGTACCCCCCCCTCCACACCCCTCCACGCCCCTCCACGCCCCTCCACAGCACCCCCACGGCACCCCCACGAGCCCTCCACTCCCCCCCCACAATATAATAATTTATGTATTTAAATATACAAACTTAAAACTTAACATAATAATATATAATTTATAATATTAAAATTAATTAATGCTAGAATTAATACAAAAATTTTATTGAAAAAATTTTTATTTTCTTTATTTTAAAATGATTATAAAAAACAATTTTTTAAATTATTCAAAATAATATAAAAAATTAAATAAAACATATCAATTATAAAACAAAATGATTTTTATGGTTACTGGTGAAGGCTTCCATTAATAAAAAGACCTAACGCGTCTTTGGTGGTATCTCTACAAATTTATTTATTTATATCCTCCTGAAAATAATTTTGGCTGGGGGGTACCCCCCTGCTCGTTCCACTGGCCAACCTCCATTATAGTTATCATATCAATATAAAATATAACACTTATGCAATGTTTTATATAAAAATTTTTTTATTATAATATATTTTTATATTATACATAATATTATATAATTGTACATTTTTTATTAAATTTTTATTATTGATATAGTGTTACGTTTTTACGTATATGTATATTTATATTTAATTATAAGATGGCGGGTAACTTTTGTATCACGACTAATCTTGGTAAACCCAAGCAGTCAGTTTGCGTGAAGAATTAAATAAATACTCAGTAGTTAAGATATGAATATAAGTTTATTAATACTTTCGTCGAGAGAGATATGTCCTATTATTATTGCGTCGCCTAATACGTTCCTTGCTGCTTGCTTCAATCGGGCGTACTCCCGTCGTTCGTGGCTGAAGGTTGGTTGCTTACTCTCTCTACATCTCTCTATTGATGGTCTACTGACTACTCCTCGTGGGATGTCCGGCTGTATTTATACTCGCTAAATTCGTTGTTTCCACGTGCCTATCCTTCTAGAATATTCGTTATTGATTGGAATTTGCTGATCAGTCCGTCAGTGACTTTTCGTTCTGGTCTTAACCTGTTGCTGGGTGGTCAGCTCTTTTTCTATGGTGCTCGACGCTTTTCGTTGTTTCCAAGCAGGTTATAACTTGTTAGTATGACAGTCAGCGTTTTCTGTCTTTACTTGTTGGAACGTGTATTCGTCGCATTCTTTGTATATTGCTGATATTAATTCTTATTCATTTTATAGGATATAGAATCCGTAACAATAGAAACATGAAAAAAAAAATACATAATATTAATTATTTATGTAAAATATCTGAAAAAAATTATTAATAAATTTTAATCATTATTTATGAAATATAGATTAAGTTGGTTTTTACACAACCTTAAATTTTAAATCTTTTAGATTTTTATCATTGTGAAATCATAAATTTTTTAGTAATATTTTTTAATATTATCATTTGATATATTTAAATGTATACTTAAGATTTTGAAGATTTATAGGATTATTTTGTTATAATTCCTGTTTGATATCTTTTTTCTTAATCTGACATTTTATAAATATATCAAAATTTTTTAAATTATTAATTATTAATAGTTTTATATAATGTTTAATATTTTATGTAAATATTATATTAAATATTAAAAAAAATAATTTTTAATTATTTCATTATATTAATTCAACATAATGTTTGATATATTTAAATATAAATTTAAGATTTTTAAGATTTAAAGGATTATTTTGTTATAATTCCTGTTTGATATCTTTTTACTTAATTTTACATTTTAGAAATATATCAATTTTTCTTTCATAAAATTTAATCTTAATAAAATATTAAACATTTCATAAAAATATTGAATTTATAATTTAAATAAATAATAAATTTAGAAAAATATATCATAATATTTTTTTTTAAATGTGTGCAATGTTCAATAAATATCTTGAATACATTTCGTAATTTTGATTTAGATAAAATTCATTTATTGGTTCATTTAATGTTATTTTATATTCTATAATTTTATTAGTGTAATATTTATAATATTCTGGTACTTGTTTCCAATTATGAAATTCTACTTTTTCATTATCTTCACCAATATATGAATTTATTAAATTATTTAAAATAGATATTTCAGTATTATCTGAACTATTATTATCAGCAAGATTTTCTAAATAATATTCATACTCTTCCTCATAATTTAAATATTCTTCAATGTTATCATTTAAACTATCCATCATTTCTTGATCATTTACATTATCAATAATAATGTATTGACCTTCAATTGCATTCCATTCAATTTTGTTATGTGTTTAAATTTATATATATATATATATATATATATATATATATATATATATATATATATATGTATATATATATATATATATATATATATATATATATATATATATATATATTATATATTTATATATATATATATATATATATGAATTTTATAAATACGATACCTGTAAACAATAATAATTAAATTATATAAACAATTAATATAAATAATTAAATTATATAAATTATTATTTTAATATTTCTTTCTAAACTATGTTTTTAATTTCATTTTATTATCTAATTCATTTTGAAATATATATATATTTTTATTTTTACATCTTGAAAGTGCGACATATAGCTGACCATGTGAAAATAATGGTTTTTAATATATATACCTATATTTTCAAAACTTTGTCCTTGTGACTTATTAATTGTAATTGCAAATGCTAACACTATAGGAAATTGTTTTCTGTGTAAAATAAAAGGCAAAGAAGACGATTCATTTGTACTTAAAGTTATTTTTGGTATAAAAACTTTATTTCCTTTATTTTCTCCTGTAATAATCTCAGCTTCTATATTAAATTTAAATAATTTAGTTATTTTTAATCTAGTTCCATTACATAATCCATCAGTTATATTAAGATTTCTAATTAACATTATAATTGCGTTAATCTTTAATTTAATTTCGTGAGGAGGGAATCCTTCTCTAATATTATTTAACATTTTAATAGGATAATTTAAATGAATATTTTCATCAGTTTGATCAACGCCTTTATAAGTTGCATGATCTATACTGTAATAAGTTATCATTTCACCATCGATTAATTTTAATATTTTATTATTTAAAATGTTTACATCTTCATTATGTGAAGTTAAAATAACATTTTTAGAAAAATTATAATTGTTGTTTATATCTTTATAAATTGTATCACATATATTATTAGTTTTATATTCTTCGGGAATAATGAAAGTATTAATTTTTCCTTCTCCTATATTTAATAAAAAAGATGAAAATTTTTTATCATTACATCTTATATTAGTTTTTAAATTAAAAATTTTAAATAATTTCCAAAGATGTGAATATTTTATAGTGTCTTTTATAATTGTATCTTTAAATCCATTTTTTACTATAGGTAAAATTTGTCTAAAGTCACCACCTAAAATTATTAATTTATCTCCAAATGGTTTATTATTTGAACAAACATCTTGTAAAGTTTTATCCACAATTTCTAATGCTTTTTTGGGAATCATAGAAGCTTCATCCCAAATAATAATATCTGTTAGTCGTAACTTATGTTTATCAGATTCTAATTTTAAAAAAGCATTTTCAATATTACTTAAGTCTATAGGTAATCTAAATGTTCTGTGGCTTGTCATACCATTTGGTAACACAATTGAAGCTATTCCTGTCCAAGCCATTGATATAAATTTTTTTTAATTGAAATAAAGTAATATATTAATGTTTTATATAAAAAGGTTTTACCAGAACCTCCTGGACCATCTATAAAATATATTTTGTGTTTATTATTTATTATATTATTAAATATGTTTTTTGATCTGAATTTAATTCATTAAACATTTTATTAAATATTTTGTTACTAAATTCAATAGTTTCGTTACTAAATTCATTTTCTTTTTTAATATCTATTTCATTAGGCTCAGGAATACCAAAATCTTTACATGACATTTCTTCTGACATTAAAATTTTGTTAATATGAAAAAGTGCGTTATTTTCATTATTTTCTTTAAAATCTTCTATAAAAAATTTTTTATATTTTTCCCAAATTATATTCCCTTAAATATTTTCACATAATAGGAAACTTGCAAAAAATTTTCTTAATTGTAATGGTAACATTACTTGACATGCTTCATCAAATATATTATAAATTTGTGTTTCATGTTCTATTAAACTCATAGCAATAGCTGTTTCTTTATATGTATTATAAGTAATGTTTTCAAATGTTCGTAAATATTTAAAAGAAGTTGTACCTGTTACTCTATTTAATATTAATTTTAGAAAAAATCTTTCATTATCCTTAGGTGATACTACACTTAATCTTCCAATTGCTACATTTTTTCTTATTTTTGATCTTTTAATCCAAGATTTGTTAATAGTATTAAAAACATAATATTCTGGTATATTTGCATATTTAATTTTTTTTGCAAAATCATCTTTTTCATTCAATGTGAACCATGCTGTTAAAGTAGTTTCCCATTTGTTTAAAGCTGAAGTTATATCGTTTTCATCAAAAACAATTTTTTGTTGATTTTCTGTATGAATATTTAATCTTATTACATTATGGCTTCTACCACATAAGGGAAATTCTTCTAATCTCCAAGCAGCTTCTAATGCACTTAAATATCTACCGTCTATATATTGTGTAATTTCATCATAAATATCAATACTTTCTTCAGTTTTTTCATTATCATCTTTTATATCAGAAATAACTTTTTTTTTATTTTCTTCTATTTCTTTATTTTGTCGTATTTGACAAGATGCTTTATCTCCTCCTTTATGTATATAATCAAAAATATATTCAATACTTTGTATAGTTACACAAAGTTCAACGTTTATGTGACTATTATATTTAGCTAATAAATAACTATTATAAGGAACAACCATAGAATTATCAACGGGAATGATTTTATGAGAATATTTTAAATTATAAACATAATTATTATTTATATTATTTCTTCTTCTGTATTCAGGGTATTTATTTTCTTTAAATATAGTATGTTCGTTAAAAGGTTTTGGAAAATTTTTTTTACATATAATACTATTTTTTTTATAACATGGTGATTTTTCTGTATGTGGACTATGTAACATATGTTTTATTAATGGAAGCCTTCACCAGTAGCCATAAAAATCATTTTGTTTTATAATTTATATGTTTTATTTAATTTTTTATATTATTTTGAATAATTTAAAAAATTGTTTTTTATAATCATTCTAAAATGTAAAATATATTAAATAAAAATATATTATAATAAAAAAATTTTTATATAAAACAATGCATAAGTGTTATATTTTATATTGAAATGACAACTATAATGGGGGTTATGAGTGGAACGAGCAGGGGTACCCCTAGTATATATATATATATATATATATATATATATATATATATATATATATATATATATATATATATATACGTTATGTCTGTGTATATGAATGTAAGCGTTAGAATAGATGCCTGTATATGCGCGTTATGTCTATGTATATAAATGTAAGCATTGGAATGGATGCCGGTATGCTTCTATATACATAAATAGTAGCTTGTGATTAGGTATATTTATGTAATATAAATTAATTTAAATATTCACACGTAAATACATATATGTGCATAATACAAATTTATGATATTAATTTATAGAAAAAAAAAATTTTGATGTCAATGAATTTTATATAAAAATTACAGTAAATATTAATTGTTTAAAGAGAGAGATGAGGGCCCCAACCTACGCCCTCTATCTGTGAGGAACAACCCATTGTAGGATCATTCAAACATTTTTTGATGTGTTTGAATGATCCACTTTCCTCTCCATACATTCTTTCTTTCAAATTTTTTCTTTATTAATAATTCTTTATTTATTAACTATACATAGAAATATATATATCATTTTTACATTTCGCAACATTTATTGGAGAAACTAAGGGTGATCGATTCCCGCAACCGCAGTCTCCTTCATCTTGTTCTTCTTCTCCTGTAGGTGGTAAAGCAGTTCGCTGTAGAGTGAAAAAAGAAAATAGCCAATCTTTGAGGGCGTATACGTTCTCTACCGCACATGTTGGTTTCCCGCATAATACATGAAGCATACAATTTACAGAATTCTTTTCCATATTCCGCAATGAAGGACACTCCATTTCATCCATATTACAAATAAACCTGCAAAGTTGTGTTATATTAGATAAATTATCATTTAATTTTATTTATAATATATACTTACTTTTTTGGAAAAATTTCGGCTAACCACTTTTTCTTCTCAAGACCCTTAACAAAAATCTTAGCAGTATCTTTCAAACTACCTTCCAATACTTGGCCTACTTGACTGTAAGCAATCATGCCCGATTGCCATGGTATTCCATGATAATGTATCTCTAGCCATCGATTCACGCATTTTTCTTCATCATGCAGCTCCGTCCATTTACAAGGAGGTTGGAAATGGTAAACCGTTGGTAGTGCATCCTTTTCGACAGGAATCAAAGCTACTTCTTTTACAACAAGAATATTGGGTGATTGCCTGAAACCTTGTAGATCTAAAATGTAATCCATCGCAAGGAAGTTGAGATTTTTGAGATTCAAAAGTTTCTAGTCTCTTTTCCAGACGCAGCTGAGTTTTCGAATATACGGATTTGCTAAACGAATCTGCCTTTAAAGGCGATAACCCCCTCTTTTTCTCCGTCCACCTCCACTTTTACTCCCACCATCGTGCTGAATAGTGTATAAGAAGAAGTTCGCTAGAGAGCACGTTTCATTTCATCGGATCGAGTCCTTTGAGCAAGCAGTCGAGGAGAGGAGAGATCACTGAGATCCATCACAAGGCTTCAGGCTTCAAAAACCAGGGGATCCGAGGAACGAGGCTCCAAGCAAAGAGGGAGAATATCCACAGTAAGGAGGTCTGCTTACGAGGCTCAAGGCAGAGGAAGTCCCTAACTGCACGGTCCACCACGAGAGAGATCACTGAGAAGGTCTGTGGAAGTTTATGGCTCCATGACTGTGGTTGGGAAGTTCTTCGCTTATACGCTCAACTCCCCACTTCTGCTGCCATTCCCCACCGACACCCCTTTATCGAGAGGATATAAGAAAGCTGTGACTGTCTGAATTCATCATTTCAACGCTTTGAGTCGATAAAGGTTAATCGAGAAGTCGAGAGAGCACTTTACCCACCAAGCCTGTTGTTTCAAGGAGTCGTAATTACGCATATCGTTCCAACGCTTAAAGCCAAGGGAGTCTGAGAGAGAGGTCGCTGAGAGGACACCCCCCACCAGCTCAACTTCTTCACAGAGCCGTGGTTGATAGAGGAGTCCAAGAGAGAGAGATCGCTGAGAGGACACCCCCCACCAGCTCAACTTTTTCACAGAGCCGTGGCTGATAGAGGAGTCCAAGAGAGAGAGGTCGCTGAGAGGACACCCCCCACCAGCTCAACTTCTTCACAGAGCCGTGGCTGATATAGGAGTCCGAGAGAGAGGTCGTTGAAAGGACACCCCCACCAGCTCAACTTCTTCACAGAGCCGTGGCTGATAGAGGAGTCCGAGAGAGGTCGCTGAGAGGACACCCCACCCATCCCCCACCTCAAAGCTTGGAGCTAAGGTCTATAGTCGAGTCGGAGATAACGTCAAGGGATCAGAGAGGTCACTGAGAGTACAAACTCCCAACACAACTACTTTTTTGGCATAACGTGACTACATTCATCAACACAATCAGGCTAGGAGTCAAGGACTTTGCCAAGGAGTGAGTGCATCAAATCCTCCCCGATAGGAATAGAGAGGTCGCCATGAGTTCTCCGGAGGATTTTGCTGAGACGGTGAATTTACTCTGGAAGTCTCTGGATTACGTTGAGAAAGGTGATGCTGACGTAAGCGATATACAATCATGGTTGGATCTAAACATGGAGGCTATACGCACGCTGAGAGCGTTTATGGCGGCTGAACTATGCAGATTGAAGAAGAGAAAATGTGAAACGTCTATGACACATCTTCTTACGATTCAGTGCAGGCTCCGAAATTTGTTGAAGACGGGTGGGCGATTGCAGGATCCAACATTACCAACACTCGATGCAGAACAAGAGGCCGGGAGGAATCAAGAGAAGCCATTGAACGAAAGAGTACAATGGGATGATATGTTATCAGCATTCGTGAGACGTATAAGGTCTGGTGTCATTACGAATCTTGCACATCTGGATATTGTCTCGTTTATGAACGATGCTCAAACTCTCTTTGAATCAAAAATTGCCACTGCCCTCAATGAGTACAATGCCTTAAAAGTTAACACTGAATTATCAGCTGAATATATAATACAGAAAAGTGAAGGTGTGATTGCCGAGGTGAAATACTTCAATACTGAAAACGCATCAATTTATCAAACGACGGATATCAAGCAGTGGTTTGACGAGCATGTGAGACAGCCGATTTTACTACAAATAGAAGAATTCGAACAAAAAGATTCTGGATGGACATTGCGAGAGATTTTAAGTCTAGCAGTAAATATTAATAAATTTAATCCATTAAGTGGTAGTTCTTACATTGCACTACCAATCGAAATTTCAAAAAAGAAAGCCTGCGTCAATGTACAAAATGACGATGATCAATGTTTCAAATGGGCAGTTTTATCCGCATTGCGTGATTTGCGTGCTTGACATATCGAAGACACTCATTTACGATTTTCACTATTCTTATATGAAACGACAAATTGGTGATCGTTGTAAGCTCTTATACACAGATACAGACAGTCTTATATATGAGATTCAAGGAGTCAATATATATGAAATTATGAAGAAGGATATTGACAAGTTCGATACGTCAGACTATCCTGTAGAAAATCAATTTGGATTACCTTGTAAGAATAAAAAGGTCATCGGCCTTATGAAAGATGAATGTAGTGGGAATGTAATGATGGAATTCATTGGTTTACGTAGTAAAATATATGCCATTCGTATCCAGAATGTGACACCTATTAAAATAGCAAAAGGGATCAAAGCAGCTGTTCTAAAAACACGAATCGACTTTGAAAACTATCGAACTTGTCTTTTCAACAACTTCACGGTAAAATGTTATCAGAATAACATACGATCTAAATGTCACATTATTCAAACGGAGAGACAAGAGAAAATAGCTCTAAGTCCTCATGATGACAAACGTGTCTTGCTTTCAAACAGCACTGACACACTTCCTTGGGGGGCATTACAGCATAATGCCTGACGAGGACGATGAAGTTATTCTACGAGCAGCGATGTTATTCGAAGAGGAGGGGGAGACAATCTCAGATGTAGTGGGGACAGCTGAGGAGAGAGAAGGATTGCATAAAGCAGTGGGGGCAGCCACTGAGAGGGGAGAAGGTCTACATGAGGAGCGCTCACCAAGTACAGAGCATATTCGTTCAGTCAACGAGCAAGAAGACGGACAACCTTCGAACAAGAAGCTACGAGTCTAAAAATTTCTTAAAGTCTAAGAAAGAAAATAGTTACATTACAAGGTAAGTACTTAGATTATTTTTTTGTTTATTACAAAAAGTATAGCAATTTCTTGCTTTTCAGAATGGACTTAGCTATGTTGAATAGAATTTGTGCCAGCACCTATCTTCCAAAGAAAAGTTTATCTGAGTTGGAAATAGGACCAAAATACATGGTAACGGAGATTAGAAAAGTGAGTACAAAATTTGGGCTAAGAATCGTCGTTGTAATTGATCAAGAATTTCAAGTATTCCTGCCAGAACGAGTATGTAAGGCACTTGAGAAAAATGAAAACTTATATGAAGAAATGGCAGCAAAGGCTAATAAGTATGCTCTATTTTTATCATATCTTGGAGATCATAAATTTGAATTTTGTGTTTAGTCATGTTTAATGTAAGAAATAAAATATGTATTAAATAAAACATATATTGAATAAAAATATGTTTAAAATAAAAATAAAATAAATAAAATAAAGAGAAAATTCATGGAGAGGAAAACGAGTCATGAGTTAATCTTATACAGTGAACTCATTCATCGTATAAGATTAACAAATGATGAATTCATTGGTTGTTCCTCACAGGTAGGGGGCGTAGGTGGGGGCCCTTACCATTTTCTCTTTATTCATTTTTAAATATCAAATTTATCAATCCAGCTATTGTGTGAATTATCGAATCCCAACCACTTTACATAGAATTTATCACCACGTTTTTTAACAACTTTTTCTACAAGATACATGTCAGGATACATTGCTTTCTGCAGCTCTTGTTCGTAAAAGCCACCAGTGATAGGTTGATCTTTATAATCCTTAAGATGGTAAGTTACTGGTTTCGTTGCTGCGACTTTACTCAATGTGAATATCTGCGTAGACCAGTTGGGTGTATATCCTTTCTCAAATAATTGTTTAACTTTACTCACTCTTACTTTATCACCGACTTTGAATTTAGTCTTTTTAGTAGAAATAACTTTTTTTTTATTAAAGCGTCTAAGAACTTCTCCTTCCTTGTTAGCAGTGATTTCGTTTGGCCTCATACCGGTAGTTCGATGCTTTGTATCATTGTAAGCTGCTATTAATTCAGGTAAGATATCGAGCCATTTATAATTTCCACGTAGGCTGAACTGTGGCCACATTTTATTTTTCAATGTACGATTGAAACGTTCACAAATAGAAGCTTTGAGATTGCTATACGTTGAATATAAATTAATTTAAAACTTTTTCATAAGACTTTGAAAATTCGTGTTATAGAATTCCTTGCCTCTATCTGTCTGTAAATTTTTAGGTACTCGGCCCTTACGCAGAATAGACTCCATTGCCTCTGTAACATTTTTCCCAGTTTTTTGCTTTACAGGAACGGCCCATGCATATTTTGAAAATACATCTATACAGGTAAGCATGTAATTGAAGCCTTTATTTTCTTTGGAATAAGGTTGTATTTCCACTAGATCTGCTTGCCATGTTTCGTCTAAACCTCGCACATCGAACTTCCGCCGAGGATAATTTCGACGAGCAGGCTTATGAAGCTCTTCCACTACTCTTTGTCGTTGCATCAATAGTTATTGAATGACTGTTATGAATTAGTTGTGACAATGCTTCTTTTATACTCTCGAGTTCCTCATCGTTTTGAAGAAGCCTACTACCAAGCTCACCTACAATTTTATCCAAATTTTTATGATCACTTTTCAAAGGAAGCAAAATATTCAAGACTCTTTCTATTTCTACTCGTATGATGCGCTGTATAGTTCCAAGATTCACGGCTTCGTTTGGTTGATTAGGTGATGCCACATTGCATAACCTCTTATTATCCAAATCATATTGACCATCAGATGTGATTTTAAATCCTACACCAGACGGGCCTCGACCACCTTCACTTCGTTTAAGGTTGCGTCCAAACACGTCAACACTCATCTTGAAAATGTATCAAAGATTCAGTTACAGCTCAATATATATATATATATAGGCAGCTTCACGCAATTCTTCGATGATAGAGTGAATCTCACTAGTATGACTTGGATTTCCAGCTTCTTGCTCAGCAATGAGTAATCGCAATCGATCAACGAGTTCATTGAGATCATCCCAGTAGATGTAGTCCATTCTCGTATTTTTTCTTGCAATTTTGTATTTAGGTAATAAACCAGAGCCTGTTTTGAACATAGGAGCTATTAAAGTTTTAAATTTATTACTGTTTTTGTGAACACGGAGCGATTCATTACTTTTGAAACTTTTCCTGTGAGCACTTGTAGCCTCAAGAATATGTTTATAATTTTGCTTATCATCCAAAATTACTTTTTTTAGATCAGGTTGTTTTACAAAAAGCAGTTCTAATAACCCCTCTGTTTTCGGATATTTGACATCCTTGACCCTTATGAGATCATTTTCAAAGTGAATAGACGAGTCTCCTATTCGATAATTATTGCCTTCTTTACGAACACCATAAATCTTATCCAAATCGTTAGTTTCATTTCGTTTGAGCTTAAGAAGGTATTTGTTAACATGATCATCTTCGTCACCTTTACTCTGAGCTGATTCGAATTCCGTGTCCGTTTGATGTATAACAGTATCGTTCAAGAATGAGCCATCTGACTCCATATAAGAGTTGTTGATCGTATCATTGGTACTCATAGTTTCAGTGATTTCTTCTTTGGTCTTAGGATGAATAGCAGATGTTTGAACGAGTTTCTGTAGTGGATCGACTATTGGTTTTAAAGTTTGTTCTATTGCTTTTTCGAAATTCTCCTTTCCATACTTCAACAAATTATATTTTCGCTTAACGGCATTTCGTGATTTTATAAGTTGATGAAGTATATCTTTTTTCGTTGAGAATCAGACATCTTAACGATTCAGCGTTCAATCGCAGATTGTTACAATAATACTAAGTACGCTCTATATTTATATCAAAACAGTCGAAGCCCTTTCTGTACCTGCCCGCGTTGATCGGACTATCTTTGTCAATCATTAAAAAACCATATCTATCATCCGACCAACATTGTGAACATAAATTTTTAAACTGCACATAAGTCATATCCGAATTCACATGATCGTCATATAAATGTTTTAAATTCTTGTCATCCTGCCGAAATATCACCAATAAATTAACATTATCTCTTACAAGATGTTTTGATACGTGAGCGTAAGATTGGCAGAGATAGAAACAATCAACGTTTTTATGCCTACCCATGCAGAAATATGCTCTGACTTTATCTTGTTTCTCACAGGCCACGTCATCGAATATCATTATAGAATTTGGTAACGCTTCATCCGGTGATATGACTGATTCATGTTCACTAAATGGAAAGTATTGTATGCCATCTATTGGTTCAAGAAGCTGCTTCAGAAACTTATACTTTGGTTGATTAAGAGACTTAGAGTAGACATATAAATTCTCGAATCTTAGTCCGTTAGGATGTGCAATTATGGCAAGCAAACTATTAGTTTTCCCGCAATTAGATGGTCCACAAAACACAGCTCGAATGCTGTCTGGAAGTAACTCTCCATGTCTCTTCGGCTCTTTGTCTTGTTCCACGACAGTGTCAAAATTCACTATCGGGAGCTTGATAGATTGCTCTATAAATTTCATGTGGTTACTATTCAATCAAGAGTTCAACTGTTCGATTTAGTATAAATAGAGAGCTTATATACCCTCATGAGCATTAGTCTTCGTGTAGTCTCCGTAAGGTGATGATCGTACACTATCGAAAACGTCGACGTGGGCGTGGTTTTCTTAACAAATTAATTAACAGCCTTCCAATCGAACTTTATATTCCTGGATATCAGTATTGTGGTCATGGTACAAAATTAGCTAAACGGTTGGCTCGAGGAGATCCAGGTATTAATCCTCTCGACAAAGCGTGTAAGGAACACGATATAGCTTATTCAAAAAATCGTGAGAACATTGAAGCCAGAAACGCTGCAGACAAAGAATTAGCAAACAAAGCCCTGCAAAGGGTAATTTCTAAAGACGCAACATTAGGAGAAAAAGCGGCTGCCTACGCTGTTACAAACGCTGTGAAATTAAAATCTACATTTGGTATGGGAATGAAAAAAAGAAGAGATAAAAGAAAAAGAAAGAAAAAGAAGCCAACCATGGCAATTCTAAATAATATAGTGAAGGCTGCTTCTAAGTCAATCGTTCCTAGCAAATGTGCTCGTAAAGTCATTATGTCAGCCTTGAAGGGTGCACGCAGAGCTATTAAAGCTGCTGGTGGTAAAAAGAACGTTAAGATTCCTCGCAAATTACCTATTCCGTCTAAAATTGGTGGATTTTTACCGTTCCTTATGCCACTATTGGCTGGATTGAGTGCTGCTGGTGGTATCGCAGGAGGTGCTGCTGGAATAGATAAAGCAGTTAATGATGCGAAAGCTGCAAAAAATCTTCTAGAGGAGAATAAAAGACATAATAAGAAAATGGAAGAAATAGCTCTCGGTAAAGGTCTTTATTTGAAACCGCATAAGACAAGACTTGGCCTTCGCCTAAAGCCATTCAATGGTAGAGGTTTAAGAAAAAAAAAAGTCGCTCGAGATAAGGTTACGGAACCGAGCACTTACCGATGCAGATATCACAAAATACGCTAAGATATTGAAAATTCCAAATTTTCGAGGAGTATTTATGCGAAATGCATTACCGAAAAACGGCCCACGTTATCATGAGTCAGCTATAGTTAATCTCTATGATGCAGATGGACCAGGTACACATTGGGTAGCGTATAAAAAGCATGGGAACAATGTTGTTTATTTTGATAGTTTTGGTGATCTTCAACCACCTTGGGATTTAATGATTTAGGAGTCGACGAAATAAAGTATAATCCGGAAAGATATCAGACTTTCAACTCGTTCAATTGTGGTCATCTGTGCTTAATGTTCTTGAGTAATAAACTAAATGCTATATAAGATGAGTATGCACAGACACTAACTCATTAGTAATTCAGCAAGCATGGAGAATTCTTTGATGTTGAGTCTTTCTAATAAATCATCCATAATCGAAGCACAGTATTTTCAGCCGATCGAGCTTTCAAAGGAAAAAAACTTCGTTTCAGGATTGGTTGGACTTTCAACCTTTAATTCAATACCAAACATTGACGCTGGTAATAATAAATTCTACGTCGGTACAGAAGAAGTTCTTTTACCTACAGGTAGTTACGAAATAGCAGATATAGAATACTACCTCCACGAGGCACTAGCTTCAAAGGGTATCTCAATCAGTATAAAACCTAATAGTAATACGCTTCGCAGTGTAATAACGTGCAGCCACTCTATCGACTTTAGACCGCCAGATTCTATTGGCGCTTTGTTGGGTTTCACTGAACGCATTCTCCCAGCAGAAATTACTCACGACTCCGATCTACCAGTAGCTATATTGAAAGTCAACGCTCTACGAGTTAAGTGTAATATCACCTCGGGTGCCTACATAAACGGTCAACGAGTGCACACAATACACGAGTTTTTTCCAGCAGTACCGCCAGGATATAAGATTATTGAAGTTCCGTCACCAGTCATTTACCTTCCGATCGCCGTCAAAAGCATAGATCACATTCAAGTGCGTTTAGTCGATCAAGACGGACAATTAGTTAATTTTCGAGGAGAAATAATTACTGTCAGATTATATCTGAAACAAACGTGATCGAAATCTTATACAATTCTAAAGTTGGAAGAGGCTATATAAACAGTTCACGATGGCGCCCAGTCATCAGTCGGCGAAAAGCAGACAAAGCGCTAACACGGCGAAACATTCAATTCTTAAAGAGTCTCGGCCTAAGAGTCGTAGCTTGTGGAAAATAACTTGTGTTTTCTTTTGTTGTTCGCAGAAAAATAAAAATGGAAGGAATACTGAGCATAAAGTCTCCCGTAAAGTTTGATGAGTCTGTAGAGCATTACGAAATACTCGCACATCAACCATATTTAGCATCCAACTTCAATAACAGTGACGAAATTCGCATTGCTATTCAACATCAAGATTTGTGCCTCTTAACATCACGCAGTTCACTACACATTTGTGGTAGGCTAGTTAAAAGCAATGGAAATGCCGTTACTAATACGAAATTAGTTAACAATGCCATCTGCCATATGTTTGAAGAAATACGCTATGAGATCAATGCAGTGGAAATCGACAAATGCAAGAATGTAGGTTTGACTACTCTGATGAAAGGTTGGATTTCCCTCAATCCCGGTCAAAATTTGATTATTGAAAACGCTGGATGGCTTGACGTCGAAGAAACATTGCAACTGACAAACACTGCAGGTTACTTTGATGTGTCCATTCCTCTGAGCATGATTCTTGGATTTGCTGAAGATTATCGTAAAATCGTAGTAAATGTGAAACATGAACTCATTCTGACAAGGTCGAGAAATGACTTGAATGCTGTTGTACAGACACAAGCAGCAGCAGCTCAAGGAAACGAATTTGAAGAGTTCCAAATTCAATTAACAAAGATAGAGTGGCTCATGCCTTACATCGTAGTATCAAATGCTTATAAAATACAACTATTAAATCATATTGAAAAGGATAAACCGATTGATATGAGTTTTCGTAGTTGGGAACTGTATGAGTATCCACTGCTTCCTACCACATCTAAACACGTTTGGACTGTCAAAACTTCTAATCAATTAGAAAAATCCCGCTTTGTTATATTAGGCTTTCAAACAAATCGAAAAAGTCAAAGAAATGTTAGCGCAAGTCGTTTTGATCACTGCTCCATCAGCAATGTAAAGCTAATTCTCAATTCTCAATACTATCCATATGGAAATCTAAACTTAGACATAAACCACAATCAGTATGCAATATTATATGACATGTATGCCAACTTTCAAAGTGTATACTATGAAAAAGACATCGAGCCTATGCTGAAAAAGGAACATTACATCAGATACATGCCTCTGATTGTGATCGATTGCTCTAAGCAAAATGAATCACTAAAAACTGCTCCCGTGGATGTGCGTTTGGAATTTGAATCAAGAGAAAATTTTTCAGCTGGAACATCCGCTCACTGCTTAATCTTGCACGATCGTATCGTCCAGTATAATCCTGTCAGCGGTAGCGTGAGGAAGCTTGTTTAATCCGTCAACCGTGACCTGAAGAAGCTCGTCTAATGGAGTACTTAGTAGATATGCAAGGCTTCAAACAGCCTAGCAACGACTATATACTCAAAGAATTGGCTATAGTTCCTCTTGAAGGTAATACTGAGCCTTTAGTACTTCTATTTGAGAAACCTTATCCCTGGCGTCGACTATTGGATAAGTATAAAAGAGAAAATATTTGGTTAGAGCAGTACTATCACGGATTGTCTTGGAATTCAGGAGACATTCCATATACTGAAATCGGTAAAATACTTAGAGAAGCATTACGTGATGCTACTAAAGTTTTAGTAATGGGCTCTATTAAGAAAGCATGGTTAGAACGCTTTAAATTTAATGTTCGTGACATTGCAGAAATGGGTTTTCCGCCATTGGATAAAATAAAAATGACAGTTTATCCACATCATAATGGAGCCTATAAGGCTAGTTGCGCTCTTCATAACATTAGACTTATGAAAAAATATCTTACCGAATGCCGCCCAACATTGGAAAATTTGATTATGGAGTGAGAGTAAAATTGACTATAAATAGGAGACGCATCGTGATTCAGTTTCATTTCAACATGGGGCAGAGTCAAAGTTCAACGAACAAGGGGTGCAACTCCTCAGAACATGCAAAACTTCTTCCTCCCGATAATAAAAAGGATAAAACACAATGGAAGGAACATTTTGAAAAAGTTTCTAATAAAGTGCAATCATCAAGCACTAACATTAAGTATAAAAAATTTTAGATACTGCGTCTCAACTAGTAGGTAATTTTGAAAATACTTACCTTATAAAAAATATGCATGTTATATCAATGATCTATCCTATCGACAGTTGAGTCAAAAGATTAACCATCTACTTTACCGACAACTACATCGATGGTTGATAAATAAGAACTCTTATAAAAGCTGTAGGTGTGTCATACACATCTAAAATGGCTGTAAGGATTCTGGAACAGGGCGCTACTGAAACAGGGCGCAACTGCCACACTTTGTGTGCTAGTAGCGCCCTGTTCCAGAATCCTTACAGCTTACCTACTAAACTCCTATATGATTGATAATTAAAATTTAATTCTCAATTAAACTTCAGATAATTAAAATTAGTTATCAATTATGGTCATTTAATTGATAACTGAATTTTAATTTTTAATTAAACTCTTATTTAATTGATAGTTAAAATTTAATTCTCATTTAAACTTCAGATAATTAAAATTAGTTCTCAATTATGGGTCATTTAATTGGTAACTGAATTTTAATTTTTAATTAAACTCTCATTTAATTGATAATTAAAATTTAATTCTCAATTAAACTTCTATATGATTTATAATTAAAATTTAATTCTCAATTAAACTTTAGATAATTAAAATTAGTTATTGATTACAGGTTTTTTAACTCATAACTGAAATATTAATTATCAATTGAACTCGTATTTAATTGATAATAAAAATTTAATTCTTAATTAAATATCAATTAATTAAAATAAGTTATCAATTACGAATCGTTTAATTGATAGTTAAAATCTTAATTATCAATTAAACTCTCATGTAATTGGTAATTAAAATTTAATTATCAATTAACTGACCCATAATGATAATTATTCTCAGTTAATTGAAGTTTAATTAATAACTAACTACTTAATTATTAGTTATTCGTCAATTAATTGACGAATTTAATTAACTATGCCCAACTCTGAATATTATACATTTACAAAACTATTTGCTAGACCGACGAATAAAATTTGTATGGTACTGTTGTATACTAGGAAGTTTTTATATTAACGATTTTGTGGAACTTTTAAGAAGGGGCCGAACTATCTGTCTTTGTCTAATAGCGTTTTCCATCATTTATGTAAACACTATCCAAGATAACAAGAAAAAAATAGCAGCCCCCGCTAGATATTAGTATAATTAGTAAATTTTGTAATAACAACCAAATTTTTTACCGCATAGTTTTTGACTAATTAGAGACCTACCAGCAATCTAGAATATAACCTATCTTTTTTTGGTAGGTCTCTAATTATTCAAAAACTACGCAGTGAAAAAATTTGATTGTTATTACAAAATTTACTTATTATACCCTATTGAAAATAATGACGTTAATTGGTATGTCATTATTTCGGACGAAAAATTACGTCATGTAATAATGTCATTTCATGACGTGATTTTATGACGTTATTAAATGACGTCATGATTGAGAAAATTACGTCTTCGAAAAGAAAATTTTTGTTGAAAAAAGTAGCAACCTTTCATTAAAACCTCGCAACAATCTTTGCAACCTTGCAGCAACCTTGCAGCAAGGTTTCAATAAAAGGTTGCTGTAACCTTTTTATGTCCCTTGCACATACCTTGCAGAAATGTTTTGTGAAATCTTGCTGCAAGGTATGTGCAAGGGACATAAGAAGGTTACAGCAACCTTGCACTGCAACCTTACATGCTGTGTGGGTAATTGTATTTTATTATAATAAGTTTACTATTTTTATATTTTCAATAAATTTTAGCACTTTTTAAATTTCTGTTTGTGAATTCATTTGTGAAGCCCGCTTGGACGATAACGGATGTGTAAAAGTCTGTTTACTTTCACGGAGCGACAGTAAACACGTCCGAACTCTGTGAAGGCACAGAGAGAAATAAAATGGATATTATTGTAAAACTTCAATTTAAGAATTTTATTTTCATTAAAAATGTTAAAATTGTTTGAATTATTATTCAGAAATTGAAACTATACTAAAGTGAATATATTTTGTTTCTCTTGATTGTTACATTTTTATGTTTTATTTATTTAAATAATAATATACTTAATGGCATTTTTTATACAAGTTTTCTTAATGACCTTAATAAATACAAATATACATTCTAAATGGATCGAATCATTTTTAAAATTAAATAAAGGCGTTAAAATAGGCGAAATGCCCTTAGTTTTATTCCGTTCTACGAGACGGAACATTAAAATTTCCTTTATTGGCTTATCTGAATAGTTAACATGACATTTTTAAAAAGCAAATTTCTGCTGGTTTTAGGAAATGATAGGAAATTCAAAAATCTGAAAAATCTCATATATTAAAAGAGTGATTTATAAACAAAAAACTGAAACCTAACCCCATCTCCGAAGTCACCTTGAGATAAAATAAATATTTATGTTGCTATTTATTTACAAGATCGAAATTGCATTTTAAATAATAAATTAGTTTTTTAGGTTATGTTGACCCCTGATTACTTCGGAAAGAATATACTTGAAAGTAGTGAGAATTTACACCTCTACGTTTAATTGCTAAAAACATTTATGAAACTATAAATAACTGTACCTATGAGCAGAGATATGCTCGCGCCAACATACACCATAGATGTAGCGCACGCCAGAGTTAATAACCCTCTAAAGCCTTAGATATGAAGCCTATAGACAAGACAGCAATAATCCAAGAGAAGGAACAACAGAGTCTGAATGAGGTGCTTATGCAGTGCAAGAGTAGTACTCCTTCTAAAAAAGTTAAGCCTACAGACAAGTGAGTAAGACTTACTGCACACATTTGTAATGTGATCGCTCCAGTTCAACTTGCTATCCAACCACACTCCCAGACTGAAGACAGACGACTCAAACTTGATGATGTCACCATCAATTAGAACACCATCAATTAGAATCGACAGCGTAGATAGCATATTAATATAATAATAAGATTCAATGATGATGGCTTTAGTTTTGCTCACATTCGAGTTTAGGTGATTACTCAAGGCCCAACTTGAAATGAGCAGAGCATAATCACTCATAAGAGAAGTGTAAAAATCAAGCTGAGCAATCGGTAGCCATATAATTAATATAAATGGAAAAAAGGTAAGGCCCAAGAACAGAGCCTTGAGGAACGCCAGTATTCAGAGTGACAAGATCTGATTGGTTACCAGCAGCATCAATTACAGCCTGACGACGATCGGACGAATAGAAACCAACCCCTCTGATAACAGTTTGCGATATATCTAGAGAACACACGTTGCGAAGTAAGGTGGTGTGACACACCATGTCAAATGCCTTGCTGAAATTAAATAACAAGAGCCCCACACAGCATGAAATATTTATGGAAGCTTTCCGAAATATTGGCACGAAAGATTTGAAATATTTTAGGAATCTTCCATGTAATATTCCTGTAATATTCGTATGTACTTGATTTTTCTTACATTGGAAGATTTGGGTCATCTCGAATCTTTCATTGAAATATTTCAGGAATCTTGCAGGAATATTTCAAGAAATATTCCATTGAAATATTCGTTGAAGATTTCCGGGATATTAGAACTGAGGATTTGAAACATTTCATAAACCATTCATGGAATATGCACGAAAGATTTAAGGAATCTTTCATGAAATATTCTATAAAATATTTCTGGAAGATTTTAGAAATCAATCGTAAAATATTCCGTAGAATATTTATGAAAAATTCGAAGAATATTGGCACGAAAGATTTGGAATATTTCAGGAATCTTCCGTGAAATATTCTTTTCATATTCGTATGTCCTTGATTCTTCTCACATTTGAATATTCAATGGAATATTCTTGCGAGATTTCAAGAATATTTCAATGGAACGTTCGGGTAATCTCTCATCTTTTATAAAATGTTCCTGGAAGATATTTAGAAGATTTAGATGAAAGATTCAGAGTTTCCGATCTACCACGAAATATCTCTGAAATATTTCATGAAAAATTGTGTAATGCTCTGAGGGGAAAGTATATATATTATATAGTAACACATTAAACTTATACATCAATACATATACGCATACATAAACATTTAGTTATGAAGTCGCATTCACATATCCACTTCGACCCTGTTGAAAATAATGACGTCTTTTCAGTACGTCTTTGAAAGATGTCTTTGAAGACGTCTTTGAAGACGTCTTTGGTCGTGCCTTAGATTGGGACAAAATAAGACGTCATTTTTTCAATGTTCCGGAAATATAGTAACCAAATTACGTCTTTTTTATAAGTCAAATAATTTCAAAGACGTATTTTTCCAATAAATACTCATAGTAAAAGACGTAAATTTTCAAAAAAAAATTCTTTTTTTTAAAACGAATGACGTTTTCCCTGTTGAAAATAATGACGTCTTTCTATAACGTCTTTGAAAGACATCTTTGAAAGACGTCTTTGAAGACGTCTTTGGTCGCATCTTAGATTGGAACCAAAAAAGACGTCATTTTTCCAATGTTTAGAAAAGTTATTCAACAAATGACGTCTTCTTATTATTTCAAAGACGTATTTTTTTTAATAAAAATTACGTCTTTTTTTACGAATTTTTATTTAAAAAATACGTCTTTGAAAATGTAAAAAGACGTTATTTGTTAAATAGCTTTTCTAAACATTGGAAACATGACGTCTTTTTTGTTCCAATTTCAGACACAACCAAAGACGTCTTTCAAAGACGTAATTTTCTCCGAATTTATGAAAAAATAACGTCATTTTTCATGAATTATGTCATTGAAAAATGACTTTACATGATAATCATTTTCCAAAACAAAAACGAGGTTAACCTCGTAGTTTCAACTCTTCGAAAAACGAAGAGCATTTGCGATTGAACTGAGAGCGTTCTGACCTTATATATCTGCGTCTTTGAAATTTGTATAAGGGATCGCAAAACTTGAAAATCGCCACCAAGTGACTTACAGTCGAATTGATGGTTGATTGCGTCAATTTAATTTTAACTCACCAGGTGGCGATTTTCAAGTTTTGCGATCCCTTATACAAATTTCAAAGACGCAGATATATAAGGCCAGAACACTCTCAGTTCAATCGCAAATGCTCTTCGTTTTTCGAAGAGTTGAAACTACGAGGTTAACCTCGTTTTTGTTTTTTCCTTTAAATGGAAAATGATTATCATGTAAAGCCATTTTTCAATGGCATAATTCATGAAAAATGACGTTATTTTTTCATAAATTCGGAGAAAATTACGTCTTTGAAAGACGTCTTTGGTTGTGTCTGAAATTGGAACAAAAAAGACGTCATGTTACCAATGTTTAGAAAAGCTATTTAACAAATAACGTCTTTATTCATTTTCAAAGACGTATTTTTTAAAATAAAAATACGTCTTTTTATAATTTTAAAGACGTATTTTTTAAATAAAAATTTGTAAGAAAAGACGTATTTTTTAAATAAAAATACGTCTTTGAAATAATAAAAAAACATCATTTGTTGAATAACTTTTCTAAACATTGGAATGACGTCTTTTTTGTTTCCAATCTAAGACACGACCAAAGACGTCTTCAAAGACATCTTAGAAGGAGGTCATTATTTTCAACAAGCAAAACGTCATTCGTTAAAAAAAAAAATTTTTTTCGAAAATTTACGTCTTTTACTATGAGTATTTATTGGAAAAATACGTCTTTGAAATTATTTTACTTATAAAAAAGACGTAATCCGGTTACTATATTTCCTAATCATTAAAAAAATGACGTCTTATTTTGTTCCAATCTAAGCACGACCAAAGACGTCTTCAAAGACGTCTTAGAAGGACGTCATTATTTTCAACAAGCAAGACGTTATTCGTTTAAAAAAAAATTTTTTTTCGAAAATTTACGTCTTTTACTATGAGTATTTATTATAAAAATACGTCTTTGAAATTATTTTACTTATAAAAAAGACGTAATTCGGTTACTATATTTCCTGAACATTAAAAAAATGACGTCTTATTTTGTTCCAATCTAAGACACGACCAAAAACGTCTTCATAGACGTCTTCAAAGACGTCTTCAAAGACATCTTTTAAAGACGTACTGGAAAGACGTCATTATTTTCAACAGGGGACTGTACACAACACAGGCTGTATTCACAGTAGCATGGAAGTTCGGCAATTCAAAATTCCACCTGTGATAAATTAATAACAGTAAAATTTGCTCCAGTATGCTGAATCGTGGTTCATAATTATTCTTGTATCAACCATACGATACAAAATAACAATTTGATATGTTTTTATTTGTCAAGTATTTTATATACAATAGGAGTAAATACGTATAACAAGCCATATACAGATACCGAGTAAACATTTCATCATTACACAGTAGCTTTTTTTGTGACCGTTTCATTAATTATAAAAATACTTAATATCAACCTGAGATCGTTCTAGCAAATGTAATATGCATGCGAAAAGAGCTTGCATAAATTATTCACACTCGTGAAAAATCCCGTGGTTTTAAATCCGATTGCTACAACTAAGCGTTTAAAAGATGTATCCTCGATATACTTATATTTTATACAAGTTCTCAGAAATAGCCCTAGCGTCAATCGCATTAGACGTGCATGCATGATACGATATAACCTATATATTTACACGTGCTTCTTGACTTGATATAATATTATATACATAGTATGATACGACATAACCAAGCTATTTACACGTGCATTCATGATTCGGTATACGATTATATACAACCTGGTATACACGTATCAATAGCTAGGTATAAGCTTACAGTACTATCCTCGGTATGCATATACGTATAAATAACCAAGCTATTAACACGCGCACACACACCTCGGCATAGTAATTTCAGTACGCATACACGCGCAAATAACCAAGCTATTTACATGCGCATACTCACCGTGGTATAAACAGCTCGGTATACTAGCATATTAACCACGCTAAATATACATCGCGGTATAAACAGCTTGGTATACTAGCATATCAACTACGCTAAATACACACCGCGGTATAAACAGCTCGGTATACTAGTATATTAACCACGCTAAATATATACCACGGTATAAATAGCACGGTATACTAGCTTATTAACCACGCTAAGTATACACCACGGTAGAAACAGCTCGGTACACTAGTATGCCGCGCTATTTACCCGCGTATACATGCCTCGCTATACGAGCATACGTGTATAAAAATAGCTTGGTATACTAGCATATTAACCGTGCTAAATATACACCACGGTATAAACAGCTCGGTACAATAGTATGCCGCGCTATTTACCCGCGTATACATGCTTCGCTATACGAGCATACGTGTATAAAAATAGCTCGGTACGCTAGCATATTAACCGCGCTAAATATACACCACGGTATAAACAACTCGGTACAATAGTATTCCACGCTATTTACCCGCGAATACATGCCTCCCTATACGAGCATAGACAACGAGGCATATATGTATAAAAATAGCTCGGTATACTAGTGTAAACAAAGACAAACATTCATAACACATTTATACTTATATTCATCTTGCACATTTCACTCAAGGGTGATTGAACTCCGTAAGCATCATATGTCAAGTCTTCTACCTTGAGACTGCGATAGCAAACAATAACGTTATACATTCGCGAGAATGCGACACACAAGAATGCGACGCACAAGAGGCGATCGAACTCTAAACTGCATCACATGCAAAATTCAATCTATCTTTTCCCCGAAATTATAAAAGTATCAATAATATCATACATACGAAAGAATGCAACTGTCTTTTACCCATAGTATAAAAACCCAAGAGTCTTTAGCTCGCCAGTTTAATTTCATACTTACCGTCTAAGGCTACGCTTCGCCTAAAATTATTGTACTAAAGGTTAAGAAGGAGAAATAAAGATAAGTTCAATTCAACACATATATATATATATAAATAAATATTCTTTTATTCTTGGATACCTATCCTAAAGAACCAACGTCCTAAATTACAAAAATAAGTTATAATAATAATTAAAAATTTATAAAATTAATAAATCAAGTTTATTAAATAAAGTTTAATAAATTAAACTTTACAAATTAATAAATACAGTTCTAACGGTTAACACTAGCATATTAACCGCGCTAAATATACACCACGGTATAAACAGCTCGGTACAATAGTATGCCGCGCTATTCACCCGCGTATGCATGTCTCGATATACGAGCATACGTGTATAAAAATATCTCGGTATACTAGCATATTAACCGCGCTAAATATACACCACGGTATAAACAGCTCGGTACAATAGTATGCCGCGCTATTTACCCGCATATAAAAGCCTCGCTATACGAGCATAGACAACGAGGCATACGTGTATAAATATAGCTCGGTATACTAGCATATTAACCGCGCTAAATATACACCACAGTATAAACAGCTCGGTACATTAATATGCCGCGCTATTTACCCGCGTATACATGCCTCGTTATACGAGCATAGACAACGAGGTATACGTGTATAAAAATAGCTCGGTATACACGTATATACACCTAGGTTAACATACATGAATGATATTAGATGATACTACTGATACTGTAAACAGTTCCAATGGAACTGTTTACAGTATCAGTAGTCCATTGGAACTGTTCACAGTATCAGGAGTATCATCTAATATTACCATTTTGTCAATTATTTGAAAAGAAAATCAGAAATATAATGCTTACTACAGTATATATACAAAATAATTTAACTTGTGTATATCATCAATATCATAACCTCTAAGAAACAAATGAAAACTCATCAATTTCTTACCATAAACTATCACAGAGGAACTAAATAATATGTGTTATGCATTCATGTATGTTAACCTAGGTGTATATACGTGTATACCGAGCTATTTTTATACACGTATACCTCGTTGTCTATGCTCGTATAGCGAGGCATGTAAACGCGCTTGTAAATAGCTTGTTTATTTGCGCGTGTATGCGTACTGAGATTACTATGCCGAGGTGTGTGTGCGCGTGTTAATAGCTTGGTTATTTATACGTATATGCATACCGAGGATAGTACTGTAAGCTTATACCTAGCTATTGATACGTGTATACCAGGTTGTATATAATCGTATACCGAATCATGAATGCACGTGTAAATAGCTTGGTTATGTCGTATCATACTATGTATATAATATTATATCGAGTCAAGAAGCACGTGTAAATATATAGGTTATATCGTATCATACATGCACGTCTAATGCGATTGACGCTAGGGCTATTTCTGAGAACTTGTATAAAATATAAGTATATCGAGGATACATCTTTTAAACGCTTAGTTTTAGCAATCGGATTTAAAACCACGGGATTTTTCACGAGTGTGAATAATTTATGCAAGCTCTTTTCGCATGCATATTACATTTGCTAAAACGATCTTCGGTTGATATTAAGTATTTTTATAATTAATGAAACGGTCACAAAAAAAGCTACTGTGTAATGATGAAATGTTTACTCGGTATCTGTATATGGCTTGTTATACGTATTTACTCCTATTGTATATAAAATACTTGACAAATAAAAAAATATTAAATTGTTATTTTGTATCTCGTGGTTGATACAAGAATAATCATGAACCACGATTCAGCATACTGGAGCAAATTTTACCGTTATTAATTTCTCACAGGTGGAATTTTGAATTGTCGAACTTCTATGCTACCGTGAATACAGCCACAGTGCCGATACCCTTTCGCTTATATACACGGAAAGAAATATTGGAGACTTGTAGTCCCACGAATTCGAGGCTTACTTTAGTACATCGATTTAGGACAAACATAAGCAGTAGTTCAGATGTTAAGAGGAGGTCACGTATCTCTGTCCCTTTCTAATTAAAGAATTGAGTTTTTTAAAGAAACTAATAACTGTAGCAAAAAATAAAGAGAAAGCCGCATCTCGTAATAAAAAAAGGAATATTTTCTTTGATAAGAAAGAATTAATTTTATTGCTTCGTTTTAAAGAAAATTTTGAAAAACCAAATTGTCCACCCTAACCTCTATGATTTAAGTATGATTACAAGGTTTTCTTGAAAACGAAGCAATAAAATTAATTCTTTCTTATCAAAGAAAATATTGCTTTTTTGATACAACATGCGGCTTTCTCTTCATTTTTTGATAAAGTTATTAGTTTTTGTAAAAAAAATCATTTCTTTGATCAGAAAAGTACAGAGATACGTGACCTTCTCTTAAAAGTCATATCAACCGCTTTAATTAGTGCAACGAAACGTACAACACGAATTAACTCATTATTATATTGTGCGAGTCTTATCTTATGTTGTTTAAAAGTCTCATCACCTGCAGCAGCTAATAAGGCTCATACGAAGGACTGCGTGTTAGCAGGCGCATGCCCCCCTCCAGTCCCGTTGCGTGTTGAACTGACTTAGTCTCATTCACCGGCCACTTTCTGTCCCATGCATTGTTTTAATTCGTTCCGTATTGGACGCGTTTGCTAGGGCTGCTGCGTAGACGTACGAGAGTCCCGTCATTGATTTCTTTATAAGTTGGTGAGCAAGAATTAATTTAATTATATTATTTGGCTATATAATTTAATTAATTATTTTAAACTAAAGTTAAGCATTCTGTTACTACAATAAAATAACTTAAAACATAAGTAAATAGAATTGTAAAATCTTACCCCGTCAAAAACGTTTAGCTAAAAAAATTAGTTAAAAATATAGCTGAAAATACAGCTGAAAATATAGCTATATTTAGCTGGAATATAGCTATATTCATCTCGATTTTTTAGGTAAAAATCAAGTTATTTTTTAGGTAAAAATCCAGTTATTTTTTAGGTAAAAATCCAGTTAATATTTTGAGTCTCTTGTAACAGCGGAAAATATGACTGTATTTTCAGCTGTATTTTTAGCTGTATTTTTAACTGTATTTTTAGTTAATTTTTTGAGCTAATCGTTCTTGATGAGGCGAACAATAGCTGATAATATAGCTAAATTTTCAGCTATATTTTGAGCTGTATTTTTAGCTTGAATTATTTTATAATTTCACGGGATAATAACTCATTAGTTATTTTCCTGTAAAAGAAAGTTCCAAAAATGAGGTAAACCTCGTAGTGTCAGCTCTCCGAAGATCGAAGAGCTTCTACATTTTGGCACAAAGTATCTTGCTCTTTTATACCTGTGTCCTCAAAATTTGTCAATGGAATCGTAAAATTTAGAGAAACGCCACCTTGCGACGTAGCATTAATCAATAATTAAAGACAGGTAAGTTCACTTTACGTCGCTAGGTGGCGGATCTCTAAATTTTACGATTCCATTGACAAATTTTGAGGACACAGGTATAAAAGAGCAAGATACTTTGTGCCAAAACGTAGAAGCTCTTCGATCTTCGGAGAGCTGACACTACGAGGTTTACCTCATTTTTGGAACTTTCTTTTACAGGTAAATAACTAACGAGTTATTATGCCGTGAAATTATAAAATAATTTAAGCTAAAAATACAGCTCAAAATATAGCTGAAAATTTAGCTATATTATCAGCTATTGTTCGCCTCATCAAGAACGATTAGCTAAAAAAATTAGCTAAAAATACAGTTAAAAATACAGCTAAAAATACAGCTGAAAATACCGTTATATTTTCCGCTGTTACAAGAGACTCAAAATATTAACTGGATTTTTACCTAAAAAATAACTGGATTTTTACCTAAAAAATCGAGATGAATATAGCTATATTCCAGCTAAATATAGCTATATTTTCAGCTGTATTTTCAACTATATTTTTAACTAATTTTTTTAGCTAAACGTTTTTGACGGGGTATATATAACAAGAAAATCCAAATAATATTTGTGTATTTAAGAATATAATTTTGATTCTCAAATTTAATTCTCATGTTTTATTGTAGAAAGTATTTTTTTCAAACATAGAAATAATTATTTTAGAATCTAACTAATGAAAGTATGTGAATTAATTGCTTAATCATCAAGTATTTTTTCTTACGTTCACTTTTTTTAATTGAACATAAAAGTAACTTGTAATACATAAATATATAAATATTTTTGTTTAAAATATTTCAAATACTTGAAATTTGTATTTTAAAAAAACTGTTTGTAGGAATTATTATAATACTAGAACTAATCATAAAGTATATACTATTGATTTTACTATCCGAAAAATAAGGTTTGAATTTAAGTTCTTAAATTGAATAAATAAACTTTTATAAAAACTATATTTTAGGCGTTTGGGTATCAAATATTTTTGTTTGTTTTTAACACATTCTAAATATTATAACTTATTTGCATATTAATTTTAATTTCAGCTCTTACAAAAAAAAAAACTAAATATTGAAATAAATTAAATAATTATCAAGTGTATACTTTTAATTTGATTTATTTGCAATTTTGGTTCATGAAAGTTCTGAAATCAATTAAACAATCGTTAAATACTTTAAGAAATTAATAATTTTTTTAGCAACATAACGTTTTTTTAAAATACATATAAACAAAATTGTATATATTATTTCCTACAGATACAAATTGTCCCTGTCTTTTATATTGTACAAATAAAAATGAAAATTCTTCTAATTCATACTTTAATTATGGTACTATACGATATTTTAGGACAAAAGAAATAAAAAAATAACTATTTCCATAAAAATGAATTTTTTTACATTTCGCATTTCGGTTTTCGGAAAAAAAATAATGCGAGAGTGTTTTCTTTTCTTAAAAATGAATGATAATATTATTAAATTAGAATGCAACTTAACTAGAAAAAGTTGTGAAATTTTAAAAAATATTACTTTTTGCGCCCAAAGTGATAAATATTTCTTTTGGCCAGTACATGATGAATACTGTTTTGAAATTTATAAAATCTATTGATCATATTTGTTTGCTATGTTTTTAAGTTTATGGTTCAAAATATAAAAAACAAAACTGAGCAATAAGTTTTATAAATTTTCAAATAAAGTGTTGGGTGCCGGCAAAATTTGAAATGATTTTCATGGATAATTGAACCTGATTGATTTTAGGGAAATGTAGATAATATGAAAGAGATGTATTTATATTTTATAATTTTTATTCAACACTACAGTATAGAATGATCGGTCTAACGTTGGAAAAAAAGGAATTCGTCTAAATTAAATAAAGCAGAGATGAAATGTATTCAAAAAGTTTTTATCCGATTTGTATTTTTCCAATGAAAAAAATTTCTCAATTATTATATTAAATTTTATAAATAAATCTTTCTTATATTTTTAGAACAATATATAAAATGATTTATTGAAAAAAAGATATAGTTAATTAGGTAATAAATTACATAATATGTATATTACATATGTGTAAATCACATACATGGCAAGGAGTATTGTAGTTTATTTTATGAAAATATAACATTTGGAACATAATGCCTCATTTAAGCTATTATAACTGGATATGTAAACTACCACTTCTGAAAACATTCCTAGGGATTTTTCGTATGTAATTATAAATTCAGAGATACATAGTGCTACAGTCTTATATCAATCTGCGATATACTATACCACTGACTTTATCAATGCGGATTAACTCTCCTGCAGTTTAGTAGAGACAGGCATAAGTGCAGACTAATCCGGCGCACCATAAGGTGCATGCTTCAATCCTCTCCTAAGTTCTTGTTGTTCATGACAGACCCTATAGAGTCTACATTCGTTTGTATTAAAGTACTCTCCAAATGCAGTGGATATGTTGCTTATGCAATTCTCAAGAGTAGTGAATCTGCTGTCTATGGTAGTGAGCTGAGAACCTATAGCAGTAATTTTATCATCTATGCTATCCAATTTATTGAGTTTTTCCATCTTCGAAAGGATCATGGCCAGCATTTTCTGACTTTGCATCTCAGCCAATGAAGGAGTAAGCGTTCTTCCAAGTAAAGAATAGAGAGAAGCAGTAGAGCCAACAGAACTCGTACGAGAGCGCAAGCGTTCAGCACTGGCAGCATCAGCATTGGCAGCTGCAATACATGCATTGCACACCTTCAACTTTTCTCCCTGGTCTGACATAACACCAGTAAGTTTACCACCGCTATTATGATAAGAATTGGCACAGCGCTCACAGATCTGTAACTTGGAAGTGTAAATGAAAGGTTTAAGACACTTGGTGCAGTGTCATAGCATAATTAAGTGCAATTAGAGTGTATAAGAGACTTAAAATGCAAAGATAATTAATTTACAAAAAGATGTTAAGCAGCGGAGAGTGACCTTAATATAAAACGTACATAAGGTATGAAGTGATATTGAGTAGTGAAGAGCTAGCCTAATGTACAGGATTAATATGAAAGTACAAAAGTATAAAAGTTTAAAGATATAAAGCATAAAGCAATAGTAGATAGTGGAGAATAACCTTAATAATATAATACTGGCAACATTTACCTCGCTCCTAACGTCGCTCGGTTGCTTTTTCATATATTATATTATTATATACAAATATGCTAATTTCATTGACAATAGTATTTCAATATAAAATATGTATTTAATTTTTTTTCGAACTTTAAAAATTGAAATCATAAATATGTCGTTCGTTGTACTAAATTTAACAATCATTTGTTAATCACTGATAAAATGATACTATCTATATGTATATAAAATGAGTTTTCTTTTATCGAATTATATTGTATGAATAAATATAAAATATTATATTTAATATAAAATTTTGTTATGTATTAGCACTTAAAAAACTGGTATTGAATTATAATTTATAATAATTGTTCTCATTTAAATTTAATTTACATTTATTTTTAAAAATGTATATTTCCATCGATAAGGATCTGCAAAATTATAGGTAAATGTATGAATATGAAAAAAAATTAAAGCGAACTATTAGCGTTTCTGAAAACAGAAATAAAACCATTAATTAAATATCTATTTTTTATTCCACACACACACACACACACACACACACACACACACACACACACACACACACACACACACACACACACACACACACACACACACACACACACACACACACACACACACACACACACACACACACACACACACACACACACACACACACACACACACACACACACACACACACACACACACACGCACGCACGCACGCACACGCACACACACACACGCACACGCACACGCACACACCCGCACACACACACATACACATTAATGACACATTCACACTCTAATTATAATTAAATTTTGTTTAATATTATAATGTTAAAACGGTATATTACTAAATTGAATTATGTGGAAACAATTATTTATCACAATGGATGATGTATTTTTAAAATATCTGAATATATAAAAAATAAACAAAACTATTTTTATTTGATATATGAAATAATGATTGAATTAATTGTTGACAATCACTTCACACAAATATATATTTATGTAGGTATTTGTATTTAAACAGAAAGTAATTACTTTAAAATTGTTCAAAAATTAATTTAACGTTAACATTGTAATATATTACTAATCTTTGACCTTAAAAATGATTATGGTCATTTTTAAAAATTCAAATCTATAAATTTTAATTCTAACGCTATTTTATATTGACTAATATCTTTGAATGTTCTAATAAATTAATTTATCAATTGTCAAGGGGCTATCCAAATAAACTTTATACGACGTACACATTACATTTAAACGAAATATAATATATAACATAAAATTATTAATATTCTTAATTCATAATTATTTCATATATTTATTTTTTTTTTAATAATACACATATACAGGATAAACATACACACATATATATACATTTACATATATATATATATATACATACTAGGGGAGGTACCCCCTGCTTGTTCCACTTGCCAACCCCCATTATAGTTATCATATCAATATAAAATGTAACATTTATACATTGTTTTATATAAAAAATTTTTTATTATAATATATTTTTATATTATACGTAATATTATATAATAGTACATTTTTTATTAAATTTTTATGATTAGCATAGAAACATGAAAAAAAATACATAATATTAATTATTTATGTAAAATATCTGAAAAAAATTATTAATAAATTTCAATCATTATGCATAACATATAGATTAAGCTGGTTTTTACACCACCTTACATTTTAAATCTTTTAGATTTTTATCCTTGTGAATTGAATTAAATTTTTTTTAATATGAAATATATATATAGAATGAATTTATAAATATTTTCACTTTTTCTTAATTTATATTATTATTATTATAATTAATTTTCAATATATAATAAATATTAATGAAAAAGAAAATTTCTAATAAAATATTTTGAAATCAAATTTTTTAGTAAAATTTTTCAATAGTATTATTTGATATATTTAAATGTATACTTAAGATTTTGAAGATTTAGAGGATTATTTTGTTATAATTCCTGTTTGATATCTTTTTTCTTAATCTTACGTTTTATAAATATATCAAAATTTTTTCAATTATTAATTATCAATAGTTTTATATAATGTTTAATATTTTATGGAAATATTACATATATATTAAAAAAAATAATTTTTAATTATTTTATTATATTAATTCAACATAATGTTTGATATATCTAAATGTATATTTAAGATATTTAAGATTTAAAGGATTATTTTGTTATAATTCCTGTTTGATATCTTTTTACTTAATTTTACATTTTAGAAATATATCAAAATTTTTTTCATAAAATTTAATCTTTATAAAACATTTCATAAAAATATTAAATTTATAATTTAAATAATTAATAAATTTAAAAAAATATATCATAATATTTTTTTTAAAATGTGTGCAATGTTCAATAAATATCTTGAATATGTTTCGTAATTTTGATATAGATAAAATTCATTTATTGGTTTATGTAATGTTATTTTATATTCTATAATTTTATTAGTGTAATATTTATAATATTCTGGTACTTGTTTCCAATTATGAAATTCTACTTTTTCATTATCTTCACCAATATATGAATTTATTATATTATTTAAAACAGATATTTCAGTATTATGTGAACTATTATTATCAGCAAGATTTTCTAAGTAATTTTCATACTCTTCCTCATAATTTAAATAATCTTCAATGTTATTATTCAAACTATCCATCATTTCTTGATCATTTACATTATCAATTATAACATATCCACCGTCAATCGCATTCCATTCCATTTTGTTATGCGTTTAGATTTATATATATATATATATATATATATATATATATATAAATACGATGCCTGTAAACAATAATAATTGAATTATATAAACAATTTTAAAAAAAATAATAACTATAATATTAATTTTTTTATTATATTTTTTTTATAATATTATATATGTTCATATTTATTTATTTATATAAATTATATGTTGAATTATTATAAATTATTATTTTAATATTTCTTTCCAAACTATGTTTTTAATTTCATTTTTATTATCTAATTCATTTTGAATATATATATATATTTTTTATTTTTACATCTTGAAAGTGCGACATATAGCTGACCATGTGAAAATAATGGTTTTTTAATATATATACCTATATTTTCAAAACTTTGTCCTTGTGACTTATTAATTGTTATTGCAAATGCTAACACTATGGGAAATTGTTTTCTGTGTAAAATAAAAGGCAAAGAAGACGATTCATTTGTACTTACAGTTATTTTTGGTATAAAAACTTTATTTCCTTTATTTTCTCCTGTAATAATCTCAGCTTCAATATTAAATTTAAATAATTTAGTTATTTTTAATCTAGTTCCATTACATAATCCATCAGTTATACTAAGATTTCTAATTAACATTATAATTGCGTTAATCTTTAATTTAATTTCGTGAGGAGGTAATCCTTCTCTAATATTATTTAACATTTCAATAGGATAATTTAAATGAATATTTTCATCAGTTTGATCAACGCCCTTATAAGTTGCATGATCTATACTGTAATAAGTTATCATTTCACCATCCATTAATTTTAATATTTTATTATTTAAAATGTTTACATCTTCATTATGTGAAGTTAAAATAACATTTTTAGAAAAATTGTAATTGTTGTTTATATCTTTATAAATTGTATCACATATATTATTAGTTTAATATTCTTCGGGAATAATGAAAGTATTAATTTTTCCTTCTCCTATATTTAATAAAAAAGATGAAAATTTTTTATCATTACATCTTATATTAGTTTTTAAATTAAAAATTTTAAATAATTGCCAAAGATGTGAATATTTTATAGTGTCTTTTATAATTGTATCTTTAAATCCATTTTTTACTATAGGTAAAATTTGTCTAAAGTCACCACCTAAAATTAGTAATTTATCTCCAAATGGTTTATTATTTAAACAAACATCTTGTAAAGTTTTATCCACAATTTCTAATGCTTTTTTGGAAACCATAGAAGCTTCATCCCAAATAATAATATCTGTTGGTCGTAAATTACGTTTATCAGATTCTAATTTTAAAAAAGCATTTTCAATATTACTTAAATCTATAGGTAATCTAAATGTTCTGTGGCTTGTCATACCATTTGGTAACAAAATTGAAGCGTTTCCCGTCCAAGCCATTGATACAAATTTTTTTTTTAATTGAAATAAAGTAATATATTAATGTTTTATATAAAAAGGTTTTACCTGAACCTCCTGGACCATCTATAAAATATATTTTGTGTTTATTATTTATTATATTATTAAAGATGTTTTTTTGATCAGAATTTAATTGATTAAACATTCTATTAAACATTTTGTTACTATATTCAATAGTTTCGTTACTAAATTCATTTTCTTTTTTAATATCTATTTTATTAGGCTCAGGAATACCAATATCTTTACATGACATTTCTTCTGACATAAAAATTTTGTTAATATGAAAAAGTGCGTTATTTTCATTATTTTCTTTAAAATCTTCTATAAAAATTTTTTTATATTTTTCCCAAATTATATTCCCTTAAATATTTTCACATAATAGGAAACTTGCAAAAAATTTTCTTAATTGTAATGGTAACATTACTTGACATGCTTCATCAAATATATTATAAATTTGTGTTTCATGTTCTATTAAACCCATAGCAATAGCTGTTTCTTTATATGTATTATAAGTAATGTTTTCGAATGTTCGTAAATATTTAAAAGAAGTTGCACCTGTTACTCTATTTAATATTAATTTTAGGAAAAATTTTCCACTATCCTTAGGTGATACTACATTTATTCTTCCAATTGCTATATTTTTTCTTATTTTTGATCTTTTGATCCAAGATTTATTAATAGTATTAAAAAAATAATATTCTGGTATATTTGCATATTTAATTTTTTTTGCAAAACATCTTTTTCATTCAATTTTAACCATGCCGTTAAAGTAGTTTCTCATTTATTTAAAGCTGAAGTTATATTGTTTTTATCAAAAACAATTTTTTGTTGATTTTCTGTATGAATATTTAATCTTATTACATTATGGCTTCTACAACATAAAGGAAATTCTTCTAATCTCCAAACAGCTTCTAATGCACTTAAATATCTACCGTCTATATATTGTGTAATTTCATCATAAATATCAATATTTTCTTCTATTTTTTCATTATTATCTTGTATGTCAGAAATTACTTTTTTTATGTTCTTCTATTTCTTTATTTTGTCGTATTTAACAAAATGCTTTATCTCCTTCTTCATGTATATAATCAAAAATATATTTAATACTTTGTATAGTTGCACAAAGTTCAACATTTATGTGACCATTATATTGAGCTAATAAATAACTATTATAAGGAACTATCATTAGTGGAAGCCTTTGCCAGTAGCCATAAAAATCATTTTGTTTTATAATTTATATGTTTTATTTAATTTTTTATATTATTTTAAATAATTTAAAAAATTGTTTTTTTTAATCATTTTAAAATAAAGAAAATAAATATTTTTTTAATAAAATTTTTGTTTTAATTCTAGCATTAATTAATTTTAATATTATAAATTATATATTATTTTGTTAAGTTTTAAGTTTGTAGATTTAAATGCATACATTATTATAATATGGGGGGCAGTGGAGGGGTCGTGGGGGTGCCGTGGGTGTTCCGTGAGGGGGTCATGGAGGGGTGTGGAGGGGTGTGGGGAGGTGTGGAGGGTACCTAGAATAAAAGCAACAATAAAAAATATCGTAATATTTTATGCAATTTTACGTTATTTTGTGGAGAAACTGTGGAGGGGCTATAGAGTGGTGTGGGGTCCGAGGGTTAATTTCTAATATAACTATATAATATAGGTAGATATATATATATAGTCGTAAGACAAGATTCAACCGACCCCCCCCTCAGCCCACTAAAATTACGTTGTAATTCCTCTTATAAATGCACTCAAAAAAGTAGGCACGCTCTAACGCCGTGCGTATTCTTGACTCGTGCCATGGGCTGCTCCGAACCTTTAGTTTTGGCAACGAAGATAGATCCTAATAGAAGCGCAGAACCCCAAGGCGCTTTGAAGCTAGAAATATGTAGTTGGTACCCCGACCAGACGCGGCGTTAACGTCGCTTTCAGTAGGTAAATGATAACGACCGGTCGGTAAATGAACGGCAGTCATCATTGCTATTTATTCTGATTATATTTGATAACTATAATAAAGTTAAAAAAAATATAATGGAACCCCATGTAAATATGAAAAAATAAAATTAAGAGATTGAAATAATGGAAAACAATTTAAGTGAAACTTAAACTGTTATTCTTAAACCCCAAAAGGCCAACAATTTATATACTACATTCTTGTATCTTATTTTATAAGCAGCTGTGGCGTAGTGGCTAAGTCGTTCGCTCGACAATCTTTTTGATGTCGATTCAATTCCCGATCAGGTTCTTTTTTTTTTTTTTTTCTTTTGCAATTTGAATTAATAAAAGAAAGTGTATTTAAAATTAAAATTTTTGTAAAATTAAATTTTTTTAATATTTAATTTTAATAAAAATTAAATTCTTTTTATATTTAATTTTGATAAAATCAAATTTTTTTAATATTTAATTTTGATAAAATTAAATTATTTTAATATTTAATTTTATTAATAAACTGTGATTTTTAGAAAATTTATAAGATAAATAATAATGCTTTTAATTATTTAAAATGAAATGTAGAAGTTAAAAATTAAACATTCTCTTAATTTTCAAGTAAGAGATATTAAAAATTTGATTTTACTCACTTCCAGATTTATTTTATTAATTTTTTAAATTGTATGCATTAAAAAAACAATAAAAATCACAGTTTATTAATAAAATTAAATATTAACAAAATTTAATTTTACCGAAATTAAATATTAAAATAATTTAATTTTATCAAAATTAAATATTAAAAAAATTTGATTTCATCAAAATTAAATATAAAAAGAATTTAATTTTTATTAAAATTAAATATTAAAAAAATTTAATTTTACAAAAATTTTAATTTTAAATACACTTTCTTTTATTAATTCAAATTGCAAAAGAAAAAAAAAAAAAGAACCTGATCGGGAATTGAATCGTCATCAAAAAGATTGTCGAGCGAACGACTTAGCCACTACGCCACAGCTGCTTATAAAATAAGATACAAGAATGTAGTATATAAATTGTTGGCCTTTTGGGGTTTAAGAATAACAGTTTAAGTTTCACTTAAATTGTTTTCCATTATTTCAATCTCTTAATTTTATTTTTTCATATTTACATGGGGTTCCATTATATTTTTTTTAACTTTATTATAGTTATCAAATATAATCAGAATAAATATAGCAATGATGACTGCCGTTCATTTACCGACCGGTCGTTATCATTTACCTACTGAAAGCGACGTTAACGCCGCGTCTGGTCGGGGTACCAACTACATATTTCTAGCTTCAAAGCGCCTTGGGGTTCTGCGCTTCTATTAGGATCTATCTTCGTTGGTTTTGGCGTGTATGCAGTTCATTGAAAGATGTGTATGCACGGTGAAACCTCGTGCATGCTAGCACGAGAATTTCCAAGTCATACACCGAGAAACTTTTTGGGTCGAGAGACCTCTGTAGTGTAGGGCCGGGCGCCTCTATAAAGTAAACGAGTCGTCCCGTCTTGAGCATAAAGGTTTGAGACCTTTGTCACCGAGGCCGTACGTTTATTACGTTCGGCTGATGTATACGTGGATTCGGTTTTTCCAGGCTTTATACCTTCAGTCTTCAAAATAAAGGTCTCAGACCTTTATACGTAAGACACGACGCCTCATCGAATCGCTCCATTAACAAAGGTCTCTCACCTAAAGATTAACTAAGATCTCTCGCCTCAAGAAGTTTCTCCGTGTATAAGCATGTTGAAAAATAATTTGTGTACGCCCTCTGAAGGTTGGGAGCAGCACATGGCACGAGTCGAGAATACGCACGGCGTTATAGCGTGCCTATTTTTTTCCGTATGGCCATTTCAAAATTAACGTAACTGAGGCCCCCCTCGCCCCCCTCATTATGCCCTCCCCTTCACTATGATATTACGTTTTAGTAATTAGTTATAAAAAAATATTCTTATTATTAATAATATTCTATTATTATAATAACAATTATAAGTAATTGAATATTATTATAATTAATAATATTTTATTATTATAATTGTAACTGTAACTAATTAATAATATAAAGTTTTCTCGCTGCATTTTATTTATATTCTAATATTGAATTTTAATAATGAAAAAAAAATTATTATTATTAATATTTCATTAATATAATTGCAAACATAATTAATTGATAATACAAAGCTTCCTCTTTGCATTTCCTTTATCCAGATAATATATAATATTTTTATTTCTATATATTGTATCTTTATTTTTATTATTAAAAAAATTTACTAATTACAAAAGTAAATTATAAATTACAAAATGAATTTAGCTTAATATCTATAGGTACTTTATTAACACTTGTATTTAAATAAAATATGTTTTTTTAAACTAGATATTTACATATTTATCTTAATAAAAGATTTCTGGGCTTGAGACCAGCATAAAAATATATGAGTCTATTTCGCCGCTACATATAGGGTGGCGCTGCGGTCAGGTGAGAGAAATCTATTAAATATTTTTTATACAGCTATTTACAATTTTCTGAGACAACAATATACTTTTAATGTTGTCATTTCCTTTAGCCATATATATGTAGAATCCATATATTCGTCGTTCCAGTACTTTTGGCCCACCATGTATAATATAACCTATCTAATCTATGTCAACGTATATAAATATACACACCTATAAAAGAAGACACCAATCACTGTATGAAGTAAGTTACATTTAAATACAATGAATGTATAGTCATAAATGTTTATTTTAACCAATTCATTTTGTTGACTTTTTTCAAGTTTTGAAAAAGAATTGTAAAAAACATATACTTTTTTCAAATATAATTGAAATAAAAACTAAAAGTCAGTTATTTATATTTGAAATTTTTATATTTGAATAAAAATATTTCAAATATTTAAAATAAAAAAATATACGTATATATATATATACATATATATTTATTTCTATTAGAAGGTTAGTATATTAAAAATAATATTTTACAAAAATTTATATAAAAATTTGAATTAAATTATATTATATGCTTTATTACATTAAAAACTACATCACATCTTATATATTTTCATTTTTTTTAAATATAAGCAGTTAATTAGTTTACATTGTTTAATATTTTAATTGTGTAGGGCGGGGTTCTCTAAAGGAGTTTTACCTCCTTAGTCAAAACCCCGTCCTTAATTAATTCTTCAAGATTTTTATGCTACTAAATTCTTTCCTTACTCTTATTAGGATAAGATAATTAATAAGATAATGATAGCAATAACAATAAGATAGTTCTATTAACGCGTATGAAGTAATCCATTATTATTACATTAAATTGAAATCGTTATTCTATTTAAATTTTGTTAAATATTGATTTCGGTTAGTAAATAAAAAAAATAAATGATAAACAACTCTTTTCTTTTTACATTAATTAATTTATTGTGTATTCCAACTAAATTTAGGTAACAATATATCACGTAATTATTGGTGTTATTCATGAATAACTTAATATGTATTTTTTCTTTTCAATTACAAAATTCGTACTTAATTTATTTGATTCGAAGTATACCTTCTTACACTCAATTATTAAAAGTGTTTACTAATTAGGTGTAAGAAGATTATTTAAGTCCATTAGTTTTTATCCCCAATGTTTAATCAGTACTATTGTTTAACAGGCTTAATATTATTTCTATGTAGATAAGAACAATGAGAAATTTTCATTTATAACGAACAGTAAGACAGTATAATCATGATATAATTTATATAATTTAATTTAAGATCAGCAATCAATAATGAATCTTTGAGGTTCTTTGAATTTGAAGATTATTTATAATTAGCGCTATCATTTTATAAGTGTTACCTCTTATGTAATTTTTTTTTTTTTATTATTTAACTAATGTTAACAAAAAAATTTTCTTTTTATATTTAAAGAAGAAAATTTTATCAAAATAATTAGATACTTATCTTTTTTTTGTTTTACAACGGAGGCCGGCTGACACAGCGTTGCCGGCTTTCCTGGACTCTCTGCTTGCTCCCGTTCCTTCCGCAATATTTTACTTGAATCCGCAAACGCACTGCACTACCCCATTCAAAGCACGACAAGCTAATTTTTCCGACGCGATCCCGGTTAAACGCGGTTTAGTATAAAAAAACCCGAGAAAAAATTAAATAAACAAATAAATAAATAAATAGATAAATAAATTAGTTTCCGCAATGAATTTAATATGAAATTACCCCTATGAATAGAATAGTACAAAAAAAAGAAAACCAACGCCGAAGACAAACAGTAGTAAGTTTGAAGTTAGTGTCTGCAGCCTCGCGGGCTGCAGCACACACGTACTTCCCTTAGGCCTAGTCGCGCGCGTCTCTCTTCAAGCTAGGCCCGTCGTTGACGCTCGCACCGTCAGGCCAACTTCAAACAACGCAACTGGTAGTGGGAGGAGATGCAAGAAAAAGAGAGATAGCTCTCTTTCTCCTTCTCGCACTCCCTTGTCCAGTGCATTGGAAATCATGAGTTCCCACTCTCAATGCAGAAAAGTAGAGAGAGTGGAAACTGCGATAATCTCCGTCAACGGTTAAACTATTGAATTCCCAGAACCCGATAAGAGAGTGAAAAGAAAGTGGCCTTGACACTTTTAAGACCTCTTTTTTTTCACTGTGGGAAATAAAAAAAATTCTCTAGACATATCAAAAAATATTTTCTTATTGAAAAAAATTTAGTAAAAAATTGTGTCACTTAACACCCCCCTTACTAAAAAGAACTGCCGTCCCTGGCAGTAGAAGGTCACGCAGGAGCAAGCTTTGAGAATCCAAGAGAACCTACATTACAAAGTCAAATTTACATAATACTTATATTGATTAAAAAAAACAAAATAGCGGATGGAAAAAAAGGTTGATGATTGTTTACTTCATATGATGGGTTGACTTTGGAATAATTTAGGATTTTGGGAGGAGATAAGGATTCCGCTTTACAAGTATTGATTTGAATAAAAATGGGATTTAAATTTAGTATGTAACCGAGTTGAAATTTAAAATTAATTGTTTAACCGTAATTATTACGCTAAGAATATGTTATAAACTGAAATTGATTGTTTGATAAAAATTAAAACTAAAATATTTAAATAGTTGTTCAAAAAAATTTTTTTTCGTTTTGCTGATTGTGGCGATGTACCGTCTTCACAGGAGGAGCGGGGTTCTCTTCCGTTTGCTCCCCCTGTAGTTGGGTTGATTTTTGTTTTTATCGCTGTCCCATAATGCCGATATGAAAGTTGGTCAACTTTGATGATACCTTCGGTGGTCGATGTTGGTGTATGCCAGCAGTTCATGCTGGCAGTTGTGAAGTCCGTTTTTCGTCCCTTTACCTAAAACAAAAGTATATTAAAAAAATTGTTTTGGAAAAGAGTTAGGTTAGTCGCATGCACTGCTTAATTAAATGCTATTTACATGTCACTTAGCATTAGTAAAAAAAATATTTGAATCGTTAGTCGAGTTCTAAGTTATCTACACGCAGAGCAAGCGGTTTAGGTTTTGCAGGATTAAGGATGAGGCGTATTGCCTGTTGGAGCGCTTCATACTCCGTTAAGGAAGAAGAATGCTTTTCAGCATTGTCGCAAGGTAAAGAAGCGGTGGGCGGGGCTGCACTATTGGTAGCCGCGTCTGCCCATGTCAATGAGTTAGGTTGTAACTCAGTCTCAGCGGACACCTGGTTAGAAGTGGCCTCCTGTAGTTCAGGTATGTCTAGCGTGTGAAGGCAGTCTTGGCTATGCAACTTGTAATTACCTGTAATTGGTTTTTTACATAAGTTGCATATAAAGTAAATGTGGTCATCATGCAGTCCCGCGGAACCGTCTGTCGAGGGTTGCTGGTCATGGCACAACAGCATATGTGTGCGTCTATACTGTGTAGTAACGTCGTAATTACAATTACTACATCTAGTCCAGATGTTTTGAATTTCGTTCCGTTTACGTTTTTGTCGTAAAGGCTCAGCTTGTCTTGCTCCGTATTTATTACGGGTCTGTAGCAAAGCTGTTTGAGCGTCAGTTTTATGCAAAAATCTTACGTATCCGTACCGATTTTCAGTTACTTTCCCACGAGTAATATGTACGTAGTCTAATAACCCGAAAGGTCTAAATACAGAAGCTAAAGTTTGCACCGTGTCATTTTTTGTTACTAGACCAAAAAGTCGTTTAGGGTCAATGTTTTGAGAGTCAGTTTTATCGTTAGGTGTAGATTTTTCTACAGAAAAATGGTCGAAAAATTTTATTTGGAGTATATTATACTTATGGTTAACGTATTCTAGTGTTGTTATTTGTTGGACAGGCCCTTGTCGTTCGAGATCTCGGATGATTTCCCAAAGGGTCTGGTCTTTGTTATTGGTCAATTGCAAGGACTCATTTCTCGACATCCTGATGCGATGTTCGTCTAGAAATAGAGACGTCAAAATTTATTCACTAATTGTCTACTAAGGCTGTTTGTTGTATCCCTCGTGCTGTCGTAACAGTGGTCGTAGTCTGGTCTTTGTCAGTGGAAGGTAAGATGTCACTTCCTAAACCCGCGGTTACGATTTCTAGATCATGGCAGGTTTGAGGTTAATAGCGTTTTCTTACCCGTGGCTTGTAGGTCCCAACGGTGCGTCTGCATTTAATAGTTTTGGCTGCCAACATCACAACTGCAAAACACAGCAGCACTCCCAAACCGTAACTTCCATGCACGGTATGTTGGATTTCACCACTGTCTAATTTATGCTGTGCGATTTCTTTTAGCTTACAAGAAATTTGTTGTACGTCACGATTGTTCCAGTTGTATTCATCCTCGAGTTGCAGAATTGAAAATAAATCCTTAGGTTTTATAATATGGTCAGGAATGCTTTTTGTCAATACATCTGTAATTTACAGATGTAGCTTAGGTTAATAGGTGTAAAACTCTGTACTTTTACGAGTTGTCATACCTCCTAGAGTCACTTGCGTAGTCCTACCAGTACAACCATCAGGTATCTGAATTTTGCCAGTCCCATTTAATCGTAGTACCTGGTCTCTCTGTTGGTTACAGGTAATTCGAATAGTTGTTAGTTCGACTAAAGAGTACAACCATGCAGCTTCATTATGAAGATAACTCCATTGAGAGCTGGGTTCAGTCAGGTAGATTACGGTGCAGTGTCTAAAGTGATTTTCAGTAGGCTGCGTCAATAACAGAAGTTCACAATCTTTAGAAGTTGGAACGTCGAGCAATAGCTAATGAGTTTTACAAATCATTCCATAAGCATGGTTTGTACACTCATGTAAATAGTCATGGTCGAACTTTACACATTGTTTGTTTTTCTCATTTAGCGCTAAAAACGCATGAGTTGGCTGGATTTTCGAAAAACCGAGATACTGGTCTTCCCATGATTGGGTAGTCAATAATGGATACATACGGTACAGTACATACGGTTCTGTTTCAACCATAGGCAGGTATAACATTACTATCAGCCGGTTGTTATCGTAGACAGCATCTATTTTCGAGATCCTTGCTATTTCTTCAGGACTTGCATGTTTGGTAGGCATAGGTAAATCCCAATCACTCGAATGTTCTGTAATATCCTGGCTCATTTGGGCTAGGAGCTGGAGCGTCAATAATTCGCAGGGTAGCTTCCCTTGTAATAAGGTTTTAACTAGTTCGATTAACTGCTTGAGAGCTTCCTGAGCTTGTTCAATAGCCATAGCTAAACGACTATAATGTGCAGTGAGACTTCGGAGGTAGGAGTCTAGTTGTTGCTCGGATTCGAGTGTTTGAATCGTCTTTTCCAAGTTTTTCAGCGCGTCAGCATGATTATTTGTGATATTCTCTAGACTTTTGAAATTTGGTGTGATTGGATGAGTCTTTTGATTTGTTAGTTTAATGATTTCTTTATTATCATTTAGCAACTTGTCGATATTTTGGTGTACTTTACTATCTCATCTTCCGTGACTAGCCCGAAAAGTGTGTTGCTAACATTTCCAATGATACCTAGAGGCGTCATCGATCTTTTGATAGTCTCCTGACTGTTACTTGATTTATCTTTAAAATGCAATCTAGTCAACAGGTCCTTAGCTTTGTGTTGAAATTCGTGAGTTTGGATATGTTTTCTCAATAGCACATGCGAGTTCAACGCATTTTCACAATCCTCGCTGTCAAAGCCCTTTAAGCACTCTCTGTAACTGTCAATAGCGGCTGTTCGTTAGTCAGCTATTTCAGGTTGACATTTTAGCTTAGCGAGTTGTTCCCGGCAGTTATTAATCGATAGATTTATAACTTTGCTTATGTCTATTTGGGAGTCAATTATGTTAGTGTTCACATGTATAAGGATTTTCCATTCCGCTCGTTTTAGTCGTAAAATGCCTATTTTCTCATAATAAATGCCCGGATTAGTGTTTAAGGGCGTCAGTTTATGAGATGGTAATCCTGTGGTTTGCAGTCCATAGAAGGTTAACACTGAAATTAGGGTTGTCAAGATATAGCCCTTTATGACTAGGTGTCTGAGCCTGTAATGGAATTGTTAATATCGTTAAGCAAGTTTAACCTTATCGATATGTTTCAATGCCCTAGGATACCCATTATTTTTAAAGGTGACAAGTAGTATTTTTCGAATTTTGAGATTCTGGGCTTATTCTTTATGTACACATATTGTCCAATTTTTGGTTGGAATGTCTTGACCTTCTTGTCGTAGTATTTTTTTAAAGGTTTTTCTTCTCCACCTGGTTTTGTCCAGCTGTTAACTTCATTTCCTTCAGTCTTTTAAGAAGATCTGTTAGATACTGATTGTATGTCGCCAGCCGATCTTCAGACGGTATTCTGAGAGGAAAACGAGCAGTTTTTCCATATACCAGTTCAAATGGTGTGAAACCCATCGAAGCATGAACACTTGTATTGTATGAGAAAGCGGCAAATGGGGCTAACCGGTCCCAGTCCTCGTAATGTTCAGAATACGTTCTGATGAAGTCTACGAGAGAAGCGTGGCTACGTTCTAATGCACCAGTAGTCTGCGGTCGGTAACCAGAAGAATGTAACTGAGTTACCTTGAGTAGTTGCAATAATGCCGCCATCAGGTTGGACATGAAGCTAGTACCTCTGTCAGATAATATGGCTCTAGGTGCTCCGAATTGACAGATTAGATTTTTAGCTAAAGCTTCTGCTATGGTCGTCGCCCTTATATTCGGAATAGGAATTACTATGACATACTTAGTCAGATGGCACTGCATAGTCAACAAGTGGCAATTCCCCGAAGTTGTTAATCTTAGTTTTCCAACCGTGTCGATAGAGACTTTGTCGAAGCTATCTAGTGACGTGGCGGTAATTACCATAGGAACTTTTTTGTTGATTCGATCTATTTTGTGTTGCTCACAAGTAGAACACTGTCGCACATAATCTAAGATATCATTTCTTATATCAGGCCAATAATATCTCTCTCTGATCTTAGCATAAGTTTGATTTATGCCTTTATGACCGCCTATCAAGCTGTCATGCAGAGTAGAAATGATTGGTTTCCTTTGCTCTTCGGTAAGATATTCGGATTTTCCGTAGTACAGAGTTATGAGAATACCCGTGTTTTGAAATTCTTCCCTTAAAATATCACTAAGTGTTCCAGGTGCTAGTTGTTTAGTCACCTTACTCGTTCTTGATATTCTAACGGTAGCAATGTTTTGCTTCTTGAATATGTCGATCGTTTGCTGTAAGAGATCAGGCAAATCCTCGCAATATAACGAATCCTCTTCGTAGTCTTTAACTACCAGTGAAAATATTTTGTGCTGTTTATACGGGGTGATAATAATGTTTCCCTTCTTGGGTTTCCGTCTCTTTATATCCCCACGCTCTATTGCTCCGATGTCATTTAATAATTTTGTTATTGGGTCATGACGATCACAATCTCCGGAGATAAAATGAATAATATTATACCGCTGGTATGTGAGGCAATGTCTAGTCGGTATTATTACTTGAATTCCGTTGGCAGATATGGCAGTCTTGGTTGTACTGGCTTTAGAGGTAAGTGAGTTATCACTCCAAGTCCATGGGTTAGGTAAGAGTACACCTATAACGTCGTCTGGTGCTTTAGAATATTTAATGTGAATAGACCCTTCAGTTACTTCCGGGATTGCCTGTAAGTTGGGTTTTGGTATTGGTTTTCTGATAGTCCTGGGAGTGCTACTATGTCTAGGCACAGCCGATCGTACACTGGGAATGGTCGATAACGCTCGCTCCTGTGATCGCTGAATTATAGAGGAGTTTAGGTTATCCTCGATATCAGCTTCTTCAGAACTTGCTTCTAGGTCCATTATTAAGTTTTCGACAGTGTGCTTCGCAGTACTCACAATTTCATGAGTTTCTGACAATAATGGTATGGTTGTTGGTATCACAGTGTCCATAAGGGGTCCTTGTTCCTTTGTCCCTGGTTCGTCAATCGAGATTGGACTTTTCTCTGCCGAGTTTCTGCATATCTCTGCAAGCGTTAGCTTTGCTGCCATCTTATCTAAAATTTCTCGTTGGGAAGGTGTCGGTTCCTCATCTTCGGAAAAGAAATTTGGCAGTGGTTTTACAGGTAAATCTGCATTTTTTTCTACAAACAACCAGTCTCCTGTATTAAACCAGTAGTCTTGAAGACTTTTTTCCAACTTCCTGGATTTGTTGGTGCAATCATGCCTAATACAGTGTTTGTCTGCAGCGGTAAGTGTAGTGGTGCTTGCAGGTAACGTCACAGCCAGGTCATGTCGATTGTCTTGACCTTGACTAAGGTCATTTATTCCTGTTGATGACAAAACAGATTTTGGGATTATTTCTTCGTAGTCGGGCAAGTCTGAAATATTAACGCGGGAATCACTGGTGTTTATCTGGCATTTAGTGGATTGGTTTTTAGTGGGGGTAGTAGTTGTAAGTTCCAACTGACTACGTTCACCGTCTATATCCGTTCCTTCATCTGTATCACTTGGTTGCACAGCTTCCATCTGTAGACCGCAAGGGTTACTGATTCCCGTTGTTTTAATTTTTTCGACATTTTCCTGTGAACTGGATGGTTCTTCAATTTCGGTGGTAGAGAAATCCCTCAGGCAAGTTTGTCGTGGATCTTTTATAGGAGGTCGATCGTCGATGTAAGAAGTGCTTGCCTCGCTTTCGGTGTCAGAGACGACAGTAGTTTTTCTCTTGGTTAACCTCTTGCTTTTGGTAGAAGCTACACTGAGTTTGCTACTGCGATTACTTGATATGTCAGTAGCTGTCAGGCTACTTAGCATTTCTTTATTGGTCACAGCCTTGCGACCTTGACTCGCAAGTGTCTCCCGATACGCTGGTTTAGTTCGAGTGGCTGCTGGCTTTGTTACTCGCCTTTGCTGAACACCACTCGTTGTTTTTGGAGGCGTTACTTGTTTAGATCGGGTTCTCTGAGCTACGCTCTGCTCAAGTTCAGGTAATTTTCGTCTATTAAGGGGACCCGGTAGTCTCCCCCGCCTTTTTGGTGACACAGGCGGTTCTGGTTTTGAAACAGATGGTTTGATAGTATGCGGAGATTCGTCAGTTTCAGCAACTGGCAGTCCCTCTGAAGTTTTCTTTCCTTTCCTATCTAGGGTCAAAATTCTTAGCCTTGGCAAGTGTTCATTAATTTCCTGCTCGGTCGGTGTTTCGACTGGATTTCTCTACAAGGGGTCAGCATTGGTGTTCAATTTGCTGGGCTTGTATCTGAATTTATAAGTATAATCAGTGAATTTCATCATCCACCGCATCAGTCTTTGCCCTGGGTCTTTTCGGTTGTGCATCCAGTTTAGGGATTAATGATCGGCTTGAAGTATGAATTTCTTGCTTAGTAGGTAAGGTCTGAAATGATGCATAGCATACAGTGCTGCTAGACATTCCTTGTCGGAGGTACAGTAATTCTTTTCTGCCTGATTCAGTAATCGCGACAGATACGCTACCGGATAATCAAAATCATCCTTTTCCTGACTCAACACCGCTCTGATAGCATAGTCAGACGCGTCGGTAGTTAAAGTAAAAGTCTTGTTAAAATCAGGAAAAATCAGTATTGGTTGTTTAATAAGATGTCCTTTTAGAGTTTGAACACTTTGTTCCTGGGCCTCCCCCCACTCGAACATTGCGTCTTTTTTTAGCAAGTTCGACAGAGGTCTGGCAATTTTAGAAAAGTCCTTTATGAATTGTCTATAATATCTGGCTAATCCTAGAAATTGTCGAATATTTTTAGGTGTTTTTGGCATAGGGAATTCCTGAACTGCTTTGATTTTTCTAGGGTCAGGTTCAACCCCTTTTTCGCTGATTATATGGCCTAAAAAGGTCACTTCTTCCCTTAAAAATTCTACTTTTTCCGGCTGGAACGCAAGATTCGCTGCTCTGAGGCGTTCGAAAAACTTACGAGTCTTCCTTTCATGATCGTGTAAGTCCTTGGAGTAGATGATAGTGTCGTCTTAATATACTATCATATCTGTATTTTGTAATCCTAGCAATATTTTGTCAACCATACGTTGAAACGTTGCCGAAGCCCCTTTGAGGCCCTCAGGAAGACGTGTATACTGGTAATGTCCGTTGGGAGTGGTGAACGCACTCTTCCAACGATCGTCCTCATGTAAAGGTAGTTGTTGGTATCCATGAGCCAAGTCGAATACGGAATAATAAACTGACCCTCCAAGTTGGTCCAAGATATCAGTTATGTTTGACAATGGATAAGCGTCCCCTATTGTCTTTTTATTAAGGTTACGGAAGTCGATGACCATCCGCCAACGCGGGTTTCCGTATTTGTCCAGTTTCTTAGGCACCATTACCACTGGATTATTTGAAGGTGACCAAGATGGCTCTATAACCCCGTCTTTAAGTTTCTTGGCTACTCCGTCCTTTATCACCTGTTTGTGTATAGACGGATGCCTATACTGTTTAGTATTTATTGGAATGTCATCGGTTGTGGGTATCCTATGCTCAGTTAAATGAGTAACTGGTAAGGGATCTCCAGGTAGAAGAAATACATCATTATATTCAGTAAGTAATTTCTCTACATGTGCTATTTCTTCATGATTTAAATGGTCCAAAGTCATGATATCAATGAGCTTTTGCACTCGTTGGTAAGGGTTTGTGATACGCCCTTCATCAGTCTCGGTCATGGTATCTGAATAAAAATCAGGATCCGCATATTCAAAAGGTAGGATGTCTTGAGGATTTATGCTTATTAAGGCATTCTCTTCACTGGTGTTTATGTCAAGGATTCCACATTTTCCATTGTCATTACTGACAAGTCTTTCGCCGAGAAACACCTGGTCATTACCTACGTCGATTCTAGGTAAATATCCTTCTTTCAAATGCGTGTTATTCAGATTTATCTCCAATACTTGTCTGCTTCTACTAGGAATGCGGTACTGGGTTGCAGTTTCGTTCAAGGGATCCACTGAAGTGTCCAGTTTGCCCAACGATAATTAATTGGTCAATGAAACCTCCATGAGTAGCATCATTTGTATAATTGGTCTTATCTCGTTCTTGATCGATAAAGAGAATGGGATGCATGGCGTCTCCAGATATCATGAGCGCGTGATTATAATGAGATATAACTGCATCTTCTTCCTTAAGGTAGCGTCTACCTATTAATCCATCCTGGGAAATTATGGTCCTACTAGATGGAATTTCACTGGTCTTTTTCTTAGAGTAAGCCAGGTGGTACCATACGTGTTTGTACATTCATTAGTAATACCACTCAATTTAGTACTTCGAGTAGGATCGTATGGTACGTAGTCACGTTAAGCAGTGCACTTTACCAAATTTACTGCTGCACCGTTATCAATCATAAAGATCATCCAAGGTTGTCTACCTTCAGTTACATACAGTCTGATAGCAGTAGGTTCATCTAATTCACTATCGTTGTCAGTAAGTCCCCTATACATGGAAACTCGTTTGCAGTTTCGTTTATCAGCATCACCTGTGTTGAGTTCTGCTGAGTCAGTGGGTGTGGTGCATTCTGTGTTACAGGTTGAGATGAGCTTGGTGACGCTTGTCTCTGGCTCGTCGACTCTTGGTTGCGACGAGCCAACTGCCAGTTTAAAGCAGGCTGATTATTGAATGCAGGTTGTCTTGAAGCTTCGGTCTGATTGGGAGGCATCCGGTTATAATTATTAGGTGCTCTATAGGCATTATATCCCTGCGCATACCCTTGTGGTCACTAATAATTGGTCGAAGGTCTCTGTTTTCCAGGCCCATAAGGGTTGTATAAACGTGCGCCCTGCGAAAACATCTGCTGTTGTTGCTGAGTATATTGCGGTCGAGGCGTATAGTGATTTTGATTAAACCTCTGCGGCGAGTTATTCACGTTATAATTTTGTGATATCTGTCTGACTTGAGATTGATTGGTTCTTTGCACATTATAGTTTGTGCGTCCCTGCCTCTGTTAAAATCCAGGTGGCGTGTTATTATTTACCATGGGTTGAGATGCGTAGTTCTCGCTTTGATGCCTATTTTGTCCATTATTCCAGTTGTTGTTTGGATTTCTTGGCTTCCAGTGATTTTCAGCCGAAAATTCGGTCTGCTCATAGTTTACCTTGGGAATTTGCCCATGAAATTTATATCTGGTATCGGGCAATATTTGTGCCTCCATGCAAGTCTCTATTCGCACTGCATCCTTATAGGCATCAGCTAGAGTGGCGGGGTTTTTCCCATCCACTTGCACAAATATGTCAGCTGGCAATCCTCTGATGAAGATGTCCTTCGCCGCATACTCTAAAGGTTTTATCATGTCGTCCAGGTTAGCATCGGTCACTCCTGGGATGTCGTCCTTTAGAATATTCTTGGCTCCACTGAGTAGAATGTTAAGTCTATCGTAGACAGCTCCTACAGTCTCTCCCTTCTTCATCCTCATGTCATTAATCTTTGTTGTATAGTAGGCATACGTTTTTCCTGGTGCGAATCTAGTCTTTAAATGATTCACTAGGCTGCGCATTCACACGTCCAGGTGCTGTATAATAGTTAATGTTTAAAAATGATACAAAAAGCAAAACAATTAGTAGAGAAAAATCTTAAATTAAACAAAAATAAAGTAAATTTAAACATGTTTTTGTTTTTAGTAATTCCCTCAGTATATTCAGAGCCGTATATGTGCGCGTTTATTGACCCTACTTTCGACTCAGTCAATCCACCTCACTATTCGCGTTTAACGAACTTTTAACAGCAAAGAGGATTCCGCAATTCAACGGCTATAGTTCAGATTCAAAGCTTCGGATATCATACTGACGTCCGAACTTAGACCGATCGAGGATCTAAAAATTAGAAATAATGTACACGATGCATTATTTCTTGTGGTTTTGGGAATATAACGAGAATATATGGACTTTCGGTCAGAAGATGCGTATCGGTAGCTGCAGTACGCTAATAAAAGATTATTGCCTAGCAACAATCTCCAAACACATTTGCATTGTAACCCGATGATATCACGTCAAAGAAAGAAATTGGAAAGGATCTAGGATAAGGAAGAAACAGAATTTAAAAAGGTATTAATAGTTATCTAGAACCATTCGTGATATTAAAAACGCTGTGGCGTGGTAGGTTTTTATTAAAATAATTATTAAGTATAATTTAAATTATAAAACAATAGAATATGGTCACACAGAATGAATGAACACGATTTAACGGAAAGGCAACAATGATCTCCAAAGAAAAAGTCAGGTAGTAGAGTTTTTCGAGTAGCTATAGGCAAATCTATTATTGTAACAACTACAACAATTACAATACATTAATAAAAGAGAAGTCTAAAGTAATGGTGATAGAAATTTCTTTTGAGCATTATTTCCATAGAAACGTGTACGGACTTTTCCAACAAGTGGAATCATTTAGAAGACCATTACATTAAACTTACTTATTGGCAAAAAGAGAAAAATGTATAAGGCTTAGATAAATTTCAAAACAAGAGTGAATTAAATTCCTGCGCTTGCTTAATGGTAAAACGAGAATTGTGACATAGTCTAAGAGTATTAGACGGAGTTAGTAATATAACATTTCTAACGATTCTCAGAGTGTAGCACTCCATTAAAAAGGAATTAAAAGTGGTAAACCATTCGTTATATTCCGAAGTAATTCCTATGTGGAAAGTTACAGAATTATAGAGAATTTTTATTAAGTGTTTCTTTTTTTTTTATTATTTAAATTCTTTAATGACGGAAAACTCCTACCGTGTTCCACCAGATAATAGAAAGAGCAGTGCAAAAAGAATTCAATCTAATTAAATTGAATAACTATTTTTTTATAAAACCCGGTAACATAAGGGACGAAAGAACGAATGTAAAAACGTTGAATTCTACACGAATCCAGGGTAATGCAATCGAAGAAATAATTCAAGTGAATTAGAAATTAAGTTAAATAAGAATTTTTGTGGCAGTCATGTGACTGGCCGATGGAAGTGATAACTTCAAATATTATGGGTAGAAATATATTGTGTGATATGTGTAATACCTGCTAAGACTCCACCTTGTACTATATCATCTATTGATACTATAGGATCACCACAATACCACCTTCTATAGGGCCCATACAATAGGAGCGCGGTGGCGTAACGGATAGAGCTCTTGCCTTCAACGCGGTGGGCACGGGTTCGAATCCTGGCCAGGTACCTCTGACTTTTTTTCGAAAGAAAATTAGTGTATGTGCTACCCATATCGCGACTCTTAAGAAATCCGACCTCATTGAGTATCGGTTGATTGTTGGTCGCAAAAGTGGCTGACCATCCATCGGTAGTCAAAGTTTTCGGTATGGCGGTGTCTGACAGTCTAGCCTGATGTAATGTGTTAAACAGTTCCGGGCTGGGCTCCCTTGACATCTCCATAGAAAAAAATAATAAAAAAAAAAAAAAAAAAAATAGGGCCCATACAGAAAAATCCAAAAAGTGTTATTAAAAAAAGGTCGAAATACCCCAACAAATAATTCAGAATGCTATATATATATATAAACCAAAATTAATATAATCTTTTATTAATTATTCCTTATATTATTTTAACTAGGAAAAGTAATGCATAAGACTCCTAAAATTACATAGAAAGTACAAAAATATTAAGTTATAATCTCTAAGAACTGTATATATGAAACTGATTGTAACATTCATAAAAGTTCAAGTCCGACAGCATAAGAGAGAGCGCAAAATAAAGACCTATAAAAATTTTAAACTATATCTTGAAATCAATATAATCCTTTTGCAATCAAAGAAGGAATTAAATACACGATACAATAAGAATACGAAGAAATAAATAAGGATAAAGAAAATTGGAATTTAGATTATTTCTGAAACAACACGGTTTATATTATTCAGATCCTGAAGAGAAACAAGAAAAATGAGTTAACGAACAATTGTTAATTAAGCAGAATTAACAAGGATTAACTATTAGCAAATATTCTCAATCGGATATGATACACCAGAGCGAGGCTAGCTTGTGCAAGAAGTTTAATTTTCATAATGAAAAATTCAAAAAGCGCAAAATGGCTAACCGAATCGAGCTGCTGGTTGTAATGCCCAATCATATTATAATAGAAACGACGAATAATGGAGAGAATTCATTTAAGTTAAGTACTGAAAACATTGTTTTTAGTGGGTAAAATTATTTGCTTTTTATTTTTGAATAAAGTTAACTAAATTATGTAAATAGAATAAAGTAGTATCTAAACTACTTATAGAATGAGAAAATAACCGAAGTATCTGAGAGAAAATAAATCTAGATCTTTAAATTTCTTTTATGTATAAATTAGTTTCAGTTAATAAGAATTTACCCCCGTCTTGACAATGGTAGGGGGCACAAGAATATCATATAGACAACTATGGAATTTCTTTTCATTTTGCTTTCTCACATACATCAACATTTTTATTAAATTACTGAAATATAATTCTTTTAGTCATGAGTAAAATTTGAAAAAATTACAAAGATTTATTAAATATTACACTAAAATTTAAGTGAAGAGATAAATAATAATATGTAAAACATAAAAGCATACAAACGAAAAACTAATCGTCTGAATTTTAAAAGTTTTAATTAAAAGTTAAAATAAAAAAAAAATTTTATATTTAAAAAATTTTTATAAAGATAATATGCACATTTAACAAATGGTAGGGAGCACATCACAGACCCCCCCCCCCTTACTAAGTTTATTGTCGTCCTCGACAATTAATCTTTAGTTAGGGTGAATATTGAATAATAATGACGGTGTGTATCCAAAGTCATTAAAATAATAAATCAAAGGCGATACATATTAAATGTAAGGGGTGGACTAAAGTACCGTATTTCCTTTAGAAAATACAATTACTCTAACTTGGCTGCGTTTGAATGGAGTTATCGAATTTGATCAATAGTTTTATATTTTTTTTTTGTTTCCCGTAAAACAAAAATTTAGTTTTGGGGATATGTTTGTCAGAAGCCTATAAACCAGATAATTGGTGTTTGATTAATTATTGTAGTGAGCGTGATTTTATTATACCCTCGTTAAGTAAGAGAACACAATTATTCGAACTTGGCTGATCGTTTAGTTTTAAAGATTATTTAGAAGGAAACTCTAGAATCTTATAATAATATTTAAGAGGAGGCCGTATAGCTCTGTCCTTGTCTAATCTAAATTTTCGTTATTATTAATAAATTAAATATTGTTATACAAAAGTAAAGATACAGCCCAATAGATTTCAAGACGAGCAAACGATCCTATTCTATAAAAAATATAAAATTTTCATTAGTTTTCGAGTGAGGTCTGAAACGGAATAACAGTTATCAAATTCCATTGCTTTTCCGTTTCAGACCTCACTCGAAAACTAATGAAAATTTTATATTTTTTTATAGAATAGGATCGTTTGCTCGTCTTGAAATCTATTGGGCTATACCCTTACTTTTGTATAACAATATTTAATTTATGAATAATAACGAAAATTTAGATTAGACAAGGACAGAGCTATACGGCCTCCTCTTAAGAACGAAATGAGTCCGAGAACATGATTCCAATTTAATTCGAATCTGATTAATAGTTTTATCTTAGGTTTTCTTATAAGAAAATAGTATAGTTTTATTTTAGATTTTATAATGATTTTGAATTTGTTTTCCTGTTAAAGATGTTTTGTGTTGATAGGAAGAATTTTGTAAATGAGAATTGTATATAAAAGATGTAAATCCGGGTTTGATTTTCAGAAAAGTAATATAATCCAAAAACACAGTTAAAAGAGGAATGTGTACTTGAAGTTTTAGTACATTAACATCTCATTAAATGAATCAATATTGATTGCAACCTGCTATCAACTATTACTTGGTTTGGATAAGATTCCAATATTACAGACTTACCATGTTTAGAGGTAAAAATTAGAAGTGAGAATTTACGAATATTTGGTGTTTAGGAGACATATGAGCATATCTCCACAACTTTTAATTTTTTTATAATGTTTTTGAAAAGTCATTTTACTGCTGTTACTGGGTAGCGAATAATGCACACTATTCAAACTAGGTTTACATCTTTTGTACAATCTTGTTCCTCTATTTTTTATGTATATGGTGAATGTGCCACCAATGCTCCAGTAGATATTTCTATAAAACGAAAATTTTTACATGGATAAAATTTCCGAACTTTTATCCATGTAAAAATTTACGTTTTATAGAAATATCTACTGGGGCATTGGTGGCACATTCACTAAATACATAAAAAATAGAGGAACAAGATTGTACAAAAGGTGTGAACCTAGTTTGAATAGTGTGCATCATTCGCTACCCAGTGACAGCTGTAAAATGACATATCACCAAAAGATTAAAAGTTGTGGAGATATGATCATATGTATAATTAAATATAATATAGTAAAAGCAATAAAGTGCGAAATTATTGATAAGTATCTGATTTTTCGTGTATAAAAAAATTTTTTTCGAGAGGATTAATAAATTTAGTATAGGTGTGATTATGAGAACGTGTTCAAATCTCAAACTCCCATTCCAACAAGTGTTTAAAAGAAAGACCGGGAAATTTTTAACCATAATTGTTCCCCTTTTTTTTATGTATATAGCAAGATAGGATATTAGGATGTTTTAATTGAGAAATTGCAAGTGCTAATCTATAGCAGAAAAAGAAAAAAATGACAGCATTAGTAACATTACCAAAATTAAATTATTTAGTAAAAGTTAAGAGGTTCTTCGAAGGGTTTTGTTTAAATTATAACATGAGAGTATTAAGTAAATTTAATTTAGATACATTCACGGATGTTTGGCTTGTTTCCGAGATTAAACGGTTTACATCGCGATCAAAATTTTTGAAGAATTAGTAACAAAAAAGATAAACACGAGGTTATTGGTTAAAAATCAACACCAGGCTGATCAATAATTTTATATTTTGCATTATTAATAGCCTTTTAGGAAGGTTTGAGAAAATTAAAGAAAGATAAATGTTATCTTTTTTTTTTTTTTTTTAAATTTTGTTTTGGATAGGAATTTAATGATTAGGAAAACATTAGGAATTTATTTAGGAACTGGTAATCACATCATGTTCAATTGTGTGAGAGCGCGGTGGCGTAATGAATAGAGCTCTTGCCTTCAACGCGGAGGGCATGGGTTCGAATCCTGGCCAGGTACCTCTAACTTTTTTTTCGAAAGAAAATAAGTGTATGTGCCATTTATATCGCGACTCTTTAAAAAATCCGACCTCATTGGGTATCGGTTGATTGTTGGTTACAAAAGTGGCTGACCATACATCGGTAGTCAAAGTTTTCGGTATAGTGGGTCTGACAGTCCTAGCCTGATGTAATGTGTTAAACAGATGCCGGGCGGGGGACTCCCTCGACTTCACCATATAAAAAAGGTTAATCATATAGAGGACAATATCCTTTATATATTAATCTTTTTTTTAAAAAAAAAAAAAAAAAAAAATGTTTAATTGTTGTTTTCCGGTGCTTTTACAGTTCGGAGAAATTTAATAGAACTTTAACAAAAATAATTCTAATGGTTGAAGTAAGGTAATTTTGTCAATTTTGGTTAATTGCAAAATAAGTTAAAATATGAAAATTGAACGACTTTAATAAATAAATGAAAATTAGCAATTGAATAAATTTCAATCTAAAAAATTAATAAGTTGCGAATTTTGTCGTGAACTTTTGATATTATCAAATCAACAATGCAGCTTTGCAAAAAGGTTTTTGTTTTAATCAAACAGAAAATAAAAAAATATTGGAAGCTGATAAATATATTTTTCAAATCAATTATAATAAAAATATTTTAATTATAAATTGTCTTTTACTAAAAGTCGTGATTCGTATAAACTTTTTAAAGTTGAAACATGCTGTGGTTATAACAGAAATGTTTAATTTATTTTAAAATAAAACGTCGTTTAACCGCAATTTATTGCGCAGGTTAAAGGTCAATTTATTATCCCCAAAGTGTGAATACACAGGGAGCAATTTTTTATCAACCAAAATGAGTTTGAATACCAAGCAGTATCGACATTCACCACTGCACAAGAAAGTTATTGAGGATCAGGTATAAAAAAAGACGAGAGTGATAGTGATACATCGGTATAGCGTACAATATGGCAAAAACTCCTTGAATACGCTAGAAGTGTTGAACTATTCTGTCGAATTTTCACAGGTTTCTAGCCTTCAGAAAGTTAGAATAAAGATAGAACTGATCAATAGTTTTATCTTTTTAATTAATATTTAAGAGTTTTTTTTTTGTTAAATGTTAAATATTAGAAGGGATAATTTAATAATTTGTTATTATAGGAATCAATTCCGCTTACTATGTTCGGTTATTGTGAGGTTAAGATCGACTGAATTACTCTTCGGGTTAATTTGCGCTGCTTGGATGAACGTATCATCATTGGGAATTAATGTGTTAAACCACGCAAATATTGAATTTAATTTGAATAATAAAAAAAAATTTAATATGAAAATTAATAGTTAATTTTAAAAGAAAAAGTAATAATATATTAATAAATAAATTAAATAATAGTAATAAAATTATTGTAGGACGCACGATGGTAGCATATTCAGAGTATAAAAAATAAAAAAAAGGATTTTACCTTGGTTTATCCTAGCGTCAGTTAAACTTGAATTCACTAGACAGTGTAGCACTAATACACTATATAACTTCTAATTTGAACGCTGTAGTCGTATTTGATAACTAAATATTTTCAATTGTAAAATAATTATTTAACTTGTAGAGAAACTACTGTTAAGGCTGCTGGAACAAAACTGATGCGCATTGTCTTGTCCAGGTAGTTTAAATACTTATGAATTCGTAGGAGAGGTACCCTCTCTATTGAGGTGTGCCATCTTTACATCTAATTTAATTTACTTTTAATTCCCCTCCCTGTAACTACACTATTCTATGGGAACGCATCATATTCTTTTTGCTTAAACGCTTTTACTTGGAAACCGTAGATTCTGCGCTTGCAGTTTTTTGGTGTCGGAGTCACATATTTAGATAAAAAGTATGAAATATAAACTTTGAAGCAAAATGATATTTTATTAACTTAACTTATCGTGAGAAAGAATTTACATTAGTTCTCAAAAGAAATGACTTTACTTGTTTTATATAGTGAGTTGTATTGCTGCTTTATTATATTTCTGGAATTAGTAATTCATAAGTAATTATATATTGTAACTATCTTGAACCTTCAGTACAAGATTTATTGCCCTTAACCTAATGTATGAATGATTTGTGCAGTTCCTTTGATTCATTACACTTTCTCTTTTATTATTTGTCGTAGTTTACACATTTTTTTTAATTATTTATTTTCATTTTAACGTAGTATATTTTTATATTTCAATTTCAATTGCAAAATTACACCACGTTCCCCCCCTGTTAGTTGAAATTTTAGCATTTCATATTCGTAACTCTGAAATGGAGAGTCTAGGCAAATACCAACAACTATGCAAATCTGGCTTTCACCCTTAAAACAGGATGTTAAATTTCTCAAAGTTTCTAATGATTGCAGTAGTAAACCTTTCTCGCGTAAAAACCGTACGTGTATCCCCCTTATTATCGCAAAATATTGCATTGTGTATTTGGCTTCCGCCCCATACGGTGACGTTAGATACCACAGTACATCGGGAATTCCCATCGCGTTCCACTGTATGTTGACCAAGTCAACTCCCGCCCTATACAGTGACGTTTCATTGAAATCAACAGAGACTGTTAAAAATATTTGCATTATCCCCTAAATTTTAATATTTCTTTTTATATTCTTCTTCGTAGTGGCTATATTTTTATTGTTTTTACACGGACCTTAACAAAAAGCATCCGGTTAGATATCATCATAACGTGACCTTAACAAAAAGAGTTCGTATGGAAATCATTTTATTCATTTTATATTTTGTATTTTATTTGTATCATATCATTTTATTTCGTAATTATTTTCGCAATTATACTCGAGTCGCAACATCTGAATCATTGGCTACATGGTTGCTTTCAACATATTGCATGGTGATCAGTCATGCCCTATAAGCCATCGTGTATGAACCATCTGTTGACTACCATGAAAGCCAAATGTTTTTCCTAATCTAACTTACTAACTGCAGTTATCTAGGTACCTATTACTTTTCCGTAAATAAAAAAAATTTGACATATAATAAAGCAGTTTTTACGTAGAATTTGATTTACAAAATTTAATTATGTAATTAATAAAAGAAGCGATTAAACACAAATCAAATTTTTAGTCTTACATCTGCCAGCAGATATGCGACTAGTTAAATTACTATTGAAAAATAATACTATATTTTAATATGCTTAATAACAAAAATTTATCCAGTGACTCCGCCCCAATTCTTATAGGAAACTTCTTAGTTGTTTGTGATTTGGGATAGGTGAAAGATATATACTATTAGGATTTTTGGTATTCTCTAATTATGTTGGGATGCATACTAATTTGAAGTATGAATACTTTTCATAGTTTGAAGTTATCAATTTCCATTAATTAATTAACGGAATTTAATTTCCCGTTGTTGTTGATGTTAATTCATCTGAGAACAATGAAAATCTGACTATAGTATGCGCTTTGAAATATATTTAAATATAATTATATGCAACTAGCAATTTGTTACTTATAGTTTTTAGTTCATGAAATTTTATGCTTAAAATTACAGCTAAATTTTACATCAAAATTTTACCCCCTTTTCACCGAAATACTATGAATTTTAAACGATATAAAAACTTTATTTTAGATATTTTGATTTTATTCAAGCCTATTTTTTTCTTTTTTTTAACGATAAAACAGATTTCCTTTTATTATGCTGAGGCAATTTAAGTAATTTTTCGGTCAAGTGTCAGCTTTTAATTCTCAGCACTCCATAAAAACCGTTATATTGTTTTACATTTCCAAAATATCATATTTAGGTGCAATATTAGCTTAAAGTTTATATATAATTCTTCGAAAGAACAACAGCTTAAATATCATATATAACGTTACTAGAAATTTCAGAATTCTGAGACAAAAGCGTGTGACAATTTTTGTTATATTAAGTTACACAGTTTACATTTTTATTTTTATTCGCTAATTTATATAAGCATGAACTTAAAAATTTGTATTTTACATTTATTCGTGAACCAAAAATTGTATTGACTACAAGTATTAGATTAAGTTTATTATTAATTTCATACTAAAGCTTAAAAATTTTAATAGTCAAAATGGAGACCAATCAAATTTTATTCACTTACTAATGTTACTAAAACTGATTCAGTGTTGGTACAATATGGTTTACACGTTAATCTCTGTCCTTTTCTAATTAAAAAATTGACTTTTTTCCCAAAATTAGCAACAAGAGGCAAAAATAAAGAGATGGTTTCGATGTGTTTAATAAAATGTAATATTTTCTTTGATTAGTATAAATTAATTTTATTGCTTCGTTTTTAAGAAAAGTTGGAATAACTTAAAAAATTAGAAATTAGTGTCAAATAATGGGATTTTCAAGTTATTCCAACTTTTCTTGAAAATAAAGCGGTGGAATTAAATTATTCTTATCAGAAAAAATATTGCTTTCTATTACACGAATCGAAACCATCTCTTTATTTCTGCCTGAAGCTATTAGTTTTTAAAAAAAATAAATTTTAAATAGATTCGGTAAAGTAGGTAACTGTGTCGGAATACGGCTGACTCTTCCTTTTTTTTTAAAATTCAACTTTAACTTATTTATGTAAAATGGATAATTTTGTTCGATTTTATAGTATGTTACAGTTTTACATTTAATATTTCTAAATTTTGGAAGATTGGAAAAAGATTCATAAAAAAAGTAATAATTATTTTAGTTTTGTTATTTTATTTTAAAATGTGTTGTAACACGTTTAGAAATGTTTACATCTTGATGATTTAATAAAAATTGTTTATTACGCTAATTTGAATAGCGTATCCTTATAGAGATTAATCTATAAAGATGATATTGCGTATATAATAGTTTTAGATTGGTGAAATAAAATTCAAGACTTTATTCTAATTTTGAAACTAACTTATATTTTGTATATATGAGAAGCTGGTCGGAGCGATGTGCACACGACCGATTACAAAGTGTAACTAACTTTATTTAGGTAGAAACAAAACGCTCGTTCTATACAGGTAAAAAGGTACAGTGTGAAAATCTCCAACGCATCCCTTTTTTATTAATTTCGGGGATTTCCAAACGGACGGAAAACTAACGGTATTCTGGACATTTTATATTGCTTAAATTAACTACTATAAGAGGGTCAAAACATGTGTACGAATTTTTACAACTACGGTGCGAGTAAATACATTCATTTTAGACACAGACAATTGGCCGTACAGTAAAAATTGGACTTAGCACATTTACAGCTTAAGATTAATGTTATATAGAAAAAATACGAAAAGAAGTTATAAAACAAAAAATTACTGGAAAATATAAATTGTAAAACTTAATGATAAATATTATTTTCGGTACAATAAACATTTGAAACCTATAGAATAACGCTACATAAAGGAAATATATAAACGTGTTCGTAGGTGTATGTAATGTAAGGAAATTCAAAGACTTATATACGCTACAAAAATGTCTCATTTTATAGTAATAAATTATTTAATTGCAAATTAATTTTTAGAGTAAATTTTGTTAACAACTATAAAAAAACATTTTAATAAAGGTTAAATACATTTCTAAATATTCATAATTTAACCTAATATTCTTTAGTAATAATAATATATTATTTGTTTTTATTTTGGCAATAGAGTCATTTTGTAGGATTAAATATTATTATAACCTATAGCTATAACAATGACCACAAAAAAAAAAATTTTTGTAGGAAAGAACTTTATTATTGTTAATTAAATTTATTGTAAATTTGAAAATGTTCAATATTAATCTGTATTTGTTAAAACAAAATTTTACGACAGTTTGAATACACAGAAACGTAATTTGTTAATTTAGAAACTATTATAATCATATATTGTTTTTTTATGTAAATTAAACGAGCTGAGTAATTATTGAATTTGTTTTAATATTAAAAAAAAATTTGTTACGTTATTTATGTCATTAAATTAATTAGTTACGAAAAATATGAAAAATTAGTTTTAAATGAAAAGATATTGTGATCTATTGAGTTCGTAATGGTGTTATCTTAGGTGTTACAATGGGTATACAAGTTATCCAGTTAGCTCGATCCAGTTAGGGTGAAATCAAATGGAGCGGAAAATAGGCGACGGAACGTCACAGAACCTCAATTCCGCATCTTTGTATTCCGCCAACGGAGTAAAGACGACGTAATAGACGACATCAATTTTTATTTTGTTTAAAAAAATTATTAGTGCTTCAATAACCTCACGTAATATTTTTAATTTGCTTTCCATAGCTGTACTTTTAATTTCAATCAAACTTTTAAATTCTATTTTGGTTAACTATTTGTTTAAACAATTTCAAAAAGTCTGTGACGCTTCTATTATCCCGTCAAATTTGTTTCCCTATATTCACATGGAGCGGAATAGAAGTTCTGTGACGTTGATTAGCAATTTTATAATTAAAAAATAATGATGTTAATTGAAATATTTGGTTATAATAACAAACTATATTTTATTTTTATAAAAAAAGAATCTCATTACAATAACAATAGGTGATTATTTCCAACTTTTTTAACATTTTTGTTGTTAATTTAAAATTCGCGGATACATTTGTATGCTATTTTTAACAATTTTTCAGCTACATTCCGCGCCATGTGAATATAGGGAAAAAATTTGACGGAAAACAAGGCGACGGAATGAATGTTTTGTGACGTTCCGTCATCTATTTTCCGCTCCATCTGATTTCACCCTTATTCTCGATCCCGTCGATCGATTATCCACAGCGCCCAGGTCGGTAACTCACCGATCAATGATGGTAACCTCGCTGGTATGGTAACGAGAATTACAGTTTTTTTTTTGTTATGCGTTACCATTGGCAAAAGATCACGATAGATCGACAATCAATACCATATAGTAATGTAGTTTTAATTTGATTTGCGTTTAGATTATTTTATTTTATTTACATTTTTATCGATTTAAAAAAAATTTTCATTTTACTACAAATACTATTTGTTTTATTCGATTGAATTATTTTAGAAGCATTCATTTCGTATAAGCTATTTTAGTCCATTGTCAAACGATTGTCGCTATTGTCATAATTAACTTAAACGAAATTTGTCATTTAAATTACTATTGTCCTTAAAGTTGAGATATCAATTGCTATTGTTTATTGTTATTTTCTATGGGTACTTTTTTTATGGTTAAAAGGTGGATTTAGATTCTAATAATTATTGTTACTTGATTGCCTCGTGCAATTAGATTTTTAACTTTAAAATTCTGAAAATTTACCCTAGAATTTGCGATTTCAAGTTAAAAATAAGAATCTTATACTACCTTTCATTATTTTAGCATTGTTTATGATTCGGTAATTGTATATTGTGTAACAAATTACTAGTTTAGGCCAGTTAATAGTAATCCTGTATAGTTAAATATTTAGCTTGTAAAACCACATGCGAGTAAGCATGTAAGTTATTAGTTTAGTTCATTAATGTAGATAGTTTTAACTAGGATTTATTAAAACATATTTGTTAAAGCGATAATCATGTTTTACAAAAAGAAATTCTTATTGATGAATACTGCTAGCACATACTTTAATAATATTAAAAAGAAAACCACATGCGAGATCGGTTATGCGGATAATTGATATTATTTTATAAATTAATAAAATTTTCGCAAGTATATTTAACGTGTTCTATTAGTGAAAATTTTGATTATTGTGAAATCATTTTTGTTCACTAACATTTTTGTAAAATCTTTCTCTCTAAAAAGGAAAATTTTAAGTTGAATCTTTTTAGCTGTTTTAAACAATGTATGTATTTATTTATTATTCATACATTATTAGCTTTAGGTTGTACAATATTTATGTTACTAGTATTATTATTTATGTTTGGGTAAAAATTTTTAGTGTAATATGATAGTTATTTCAAAAGATAAATATTTTCATCGGCAAATCTTTAAATAAGGAATCTCAAGTAATAAACAGTTCCTAAAGATCTTCAAAAAAATTTTACACGTTAACATTATTATGAATCAAAAGCAAGTTAGCTTGATCTCGTTAAAAATAAATTATTTGTTAAACACAATGTTATAGTTATTAATAATTTATTGGTTTAAAAAGAAAATAAGTTAAATAATTTGTAATACAGTACCCACACAGCATGAAAGATATCATTGGAATATTCCGAAATATTTCAATGGAATATTTCATTACAATATGTATGGAAGCTTTATGGAAGAAAACAGAAATATTTCTGAAATATTGCAAAGGAAACTTTCTACGAAGAACCCCTGGAAGCCTCCGTAAACCTTCCGAAGAAGATTCCGTTGGAAGATTAATAAATCATTGCACCGAAAGATTTCATGGAAACTTGAATTGAAGACTCCGTTTACCTTTCAGCGAAATATTGGAAATTGTCATTGAAATATTTCAGTGGAAGGCTCCTGAGAGCTTCCGTAAACCTTCCAAGGAAGATTCCGGTGGAAGATTGATAAATCATTGCACCGAAAGATTTCATGGAAGCTTGGAAGGAAGACTCCGTTCACCTTTCAGCGAAATATTAAAAATTGTCATTGAAACATTCTAGTGGAATGCTTCTGAAAGCTTCCGTAAACCTTCCAAGGAAGATTCCGTTGGAAGATTGATCAATCATTGCACCGAAAGATTTCATGGAAGCTTTATAGAAGACTCCATTTTCCTTTCGGGGAAATGTTCGGAATTTTTACTGGAATCTTCCGACTTAAGAGGAGGTCACGTATCTCTGTCCTTTTCTAATCAAAGAAATGATTTTTTTACAAAAACTAATAACTTTAACAAAAAATGAAGAGAAAGCCGCATCTTGTATCAAAAAAAGCAATATTTTCTTTGATAAGAAAGAATTAATTTGATTGCTTCGTTCTCAAGAAAACCTTGAAAAACTAAATTGTCCACCCTAACCTCTATGATTTAAGTTTTTCAAGGTTTTCTTGAAAACAAAGCAATCAAATTAATTCTTTCTTATCAAAGAAAATATTCCTTTTTTTATTACGAGATGCGGCTTTCTCTTCATTTTTTGCTAAAGTTATTAGTTTCTGTAAAAAACTAAATTCTTTGATTAGAAAAGGACAGAGATACGTGACCTCCTCTTAAGTCTCCTGGAAGATTCCGTAAACCTTCCAAGGAAGATTCCGTCGGAAGATTGATGAGTCATTGCACCGAAAGATTTCATGGAAACTTAAATGGAAGACTTCGTTTACCTTTCAGCGAAATATTGGAAATTGTCATTGAAATATTTCAGTGGAAGGCTCCTGAGAGCTTCCGTAAACCTTCCAAGGAAGATTCCGTCGGAAGATTGATGAATCATTGCACCGAAAGATTTCATGGAAACTTGAAAGGAAGACTCTGTTCACCTTTCAGCGAAATATTGGAAATTGTCATTGAAACATTCCAGTGGAATGCTTCTGAAAGCTTCTGTAAACCTTCCAAGGAAGATTTCGTTGGAAGATTGATCAATCATTGCACCGAAAGATTTCATGGAAGCTTTATAGAAGACTCCGTTTTCCTTTCGGGGAAATGTTCGGAATTTTCACTGGAATATTTCGACTTAAGTCTCCTGGAAGTTTCCGTAAATCTTCCAAGGAAGATTCCGTTGGAAGATTGATGAATCATTGCACTGAAAGATTTCATGGAAGCTTGAATGGAAGACTCCGTTTACCTTTCAACGAAATATTGAAGATTTTCACTGAAATATTCCGGTTCGAGTATCCTGGAAACTTCCGTAAACCTTGCAAGGAAGATTCTGCTGGAAGATTGATGAATTATTGCAGGGAAAGACCCAAGAAAGCTCTAAGAAAGACTGCATTTACCTTGCAGCTAAATGTTGGCAATTTTTGACTGAAACATTCGGGCCGAAGACTTCAGGAAGCTTTCGTAAACATTTCATGGAAGATCTCATCAGTAGACTAATGAATCAGGAATTATTATTTTGAATGAATGTAAAACGGATACTACACCAGCACTCATAAATATGGCTTATCCTCGTTTGTAAGTTAATAAAAAACAATGTTAATGACGCTATGGCTACACCAAAAAGACATTTCTATAAAAATGAGATAATTGTTATAAAAATGAGGTAATTTTTTTAACAAAAATGACTTTATTGCAATAACAAAAAACAAGTCCTTTTCCATTCAAATTTTTTATTATATCTAATGACGATATTTTCCCAATACATTACTTGACACACCAAAAGGCGTTTAAATAACGTCATTTAGTATGTTAGGGATTAGGATAAAAAATGACGTCGTTTAGTATGTTAAATGACATCATTTTTTAATAACAATGACGTCCTTTTTTATATAACTTCCCACATAGCATGAAATATTTCATTGAAAGATTCGGAAGGAAAGAAATGTTTCTGAAATATTTCTAAAATCTTGTTTAAAATATATCTAAAATAATGTTGGTGAAAGATTCTATCAGATATAATTTTTGATTTTGTAAGAGTTGCATCTCAAACCATATTAGATACCTATATATTTATTTGTTATTCAGAATTTAAGCGCTTATTTATTTGTATCAAGAATTTTCGGTCTTATATACTAAACGAGAGAAAGTCTCACCACTTGCGAGAGTTTGTCAACCGCATTATGATCACATGAAAATATAATCAAGTAGCCACCTGCTGGCAAGATGGAAGAATTGCTATGCACGCAAGATAACTACAAATATTTAGACAATATTTCTCTAGTATTTTACTGTTATATTCATAAATTTTTGGGAATACTTCATGAAATATTTCTGGAATATTACAGAAATATTTGCGCAGTATTGATTTAAAATATTTTAAGAAATGGTGCAGTAATATTTCTTCAATGTTTCAGTGTTATGTTCAAACATTTTTTCAAATACTTCATGAAATATTTTTCAAATATAACAGCAATAATAAATATTTCATGACATGTTTCTTGAAAGATTTGAGAAATATTAATTTGAAACATTTCAAGAAATAATGTAACAACTTACTTGAATATTTCAGTGTCAGATTCAAAAATTTATTAGAAATAAAACATGAAATGTTCCAACAATATTACAGAAATATTTCAATGAATTATTTAATATTCATAAACTGAAATATTTCAAAGAAATATTAGTTCATCACTTATTTAATATTTCACTGAAATATTTCATTAATGATTCACGAAGGCTTTCAGTTACCTTTACTGAAATATTCCATGAAAAGTTTACGAAAGCTTCCGGTAAACTTCCTGGAAGCTTTCAATGTTTTTTCTGCAGTGAATTAAATCTTCCACGTTTTCTTCTAGGAAGCTTCCGGTAATATTCCACTGAAATTTTCAACGAAAAACTTACCGAAGCTTCCTGGAAGCTTTCACTGAAATATTTCAGGAATGATGTACGGAAGCTTCGAGTAAGCTTCCACTGAAATATTCCATGAAAGATTTACGGAGGCTTCCAGTAAGTTTTCACTGAACCGTTTCATGAATAATTTACGGAAGCTGTCGGTAAGCTTCTATTGAAATATTCTATGTATAATTCACGGAAGCTTCCAGTAAGCTTCCACTGAAATATTCCATGAAGGACTTACGGAGGCTTCCAGTAAGCTTTCACTGAAATATTCCATGAAAGACTTACGGAAGACTCCTGATCGAGGACATATCCATCTTCCAGGAAGTTTCTACTGGAAACTTCCTGAAAGCTTCCAACCTTTCTTCCACATCTTCCGGGAAGCTTCCAGGAAGCTTCCAGAAAGCTTACATGCTGTATGGGTACTTTGATCTTATAATATATTATAAATTTAAATTGTATTTTAAGTTATAATTTTAGTTAAAGTTATTTGACTGAGACTACTGGTACTTGTTTTATTTGTTAAACTCCTTGTTGTACATTATGAGAGATTTAGTATTACTTATTATTATTATGTATTTAATGATCAAATGCTTCACATAGATTTATAATTTTAGTAATTTCGTTAAAAGGTGTTATTATACGTGACTTGCATACTATTCATTTCCCCAAAACCCTCAAGCAAAGGTAACACGCTTGGGGAATTTCTTAATCTATTCGTTTTAAACAACTAAATTTACTCGGTCGTGCATCTGGGCGTGTATATTGGATCACAAATAATTTTCTTTTTAGAAGTATTCATTAAACTGATATCATCATTCGAAAGTCTATTAAATTTTACAAGTATAATACCATTATATGACCTTATCATTTTTATTCTGCTGCCGTTGTTACACATTCTTTTCTCACGGCTTTGCGCTGCACCTCCTACGTGCAAGCAAGTTCATTTATGGTTAGGCAAAAATATTCAATTATGCTGACATTATTTCGTTTTAAATTTTAGCTGAGGTATTGGTTTTTACTTAAAAAATATGTTTCACAAAATTTTTTTTTACGAAGTGTGCATTATCATTTAGTTAGAAGTTAGTGGTGTAAGATATCGTGGAATTCAAACGCTATCGCGGCGAAGGTTTGTTATTTCATTTAGTAATATTATATTACCTTCGTTGTTATTTATCATGTTATGTATTTTTATAACCTTTTATCTTGAATATTAACTTTCGGTATAAGTTAATTTAGTATTATTTTAACAGTTATTAATTTAAATTTGATTCGAACATTTGTTAATGGCTTTCTTCTTTAAGCTGGGTTTTGAAATTATTTTTGAATTCGCAGTTTTAAAGAAAAACTAATTTTAGTAAGGCTAAATTTTAATATTGCTAAATTCTAAATCTCCAAAATTAGAAATCCTATCAATAAAAGTTTGTTTGGGTATTTGTTTTGAGAGAAAATTGAGAGAAAAAAAAAGTTTATTTTAAGACTAATGGTTTTGAGATAATGCACGAAGTTTCACTTTTATTACTGTGATTTCTACTATTATATATATTTTTTTTAATATGGTTTACATGTGACAGTTGAGGGCTTTCCCATGACATCCCTAGCATGCAGCATCACAGTTATTCCTTTATGCGTAAGACAATACAATATAGGTATTACCCCAAAAGAAAAATTTTACAAGCGTCGTAAAATAAGAGAAAAATTTTGAAAGTTGAATGAATACTTCTTTATTTTTGGAAAATTTCAATATAGTTAAAGTAAGACTGAGTATATATACAAAAATGGTTAGAAAGTAAATTTTAAATTAATTGCTACAAACAGAAATTATTTTTCCTGATTTTTACAAACTTTATTATGAAATTATTAATGGTAACAATATTATTTATTATTTCCTTTTAATTTTAACCCATTAACGCCCGAAACAGAGAAATCGTAACTCCGTTTTTAAGCCCAAATCTACCACATATTCCGCGGACATATTCAAAGCAGACACACTTTTTCTAAAGTATTTTTTTGTCTATTTTCCATTTCCGGTGTCAGAATTGCGAATTTTTCACCCCAAAATCCAATATCGCGATGTTTATAAAAAAAGAGCAAAATTTCGCTGTCTCTTTTTTTTTAATCGCATTTTTCATTGCGTTAACATTGAGGACGAAACTTTTACTTTCAACTATGGGTGCATAAATTAGTTGTACTTCAAATGTAGTTGATACCCGAATTTTAAAATTCAATATGGTGGCTGGAAAATGGCATTCAAAGCGAAAAATTTTTGCCGAACTTTCACGAATTTTTTTCTCGGAAAGAATGCATTCTACTAAAAAATATAGTAGAGAAAAAAAGAGCTTAGAATTAACCAAAGAATGCGCATAAATTTTTTCAACGAGTTCTGAGCAACTTTTTCACTTTTGCCAATTGTCAATTTATGACAAATTACAAAAATTCATCGAATCGATTCGAAAAAAATTCAAGTGCACTTTTTGTTCAATTCTGAGCAAACTTGCTTCGAAGTAGTGCTCGAGTATCTGTCACATTGCAGGAAATATAATTTTTGCATTGAAGAGTGCTCATTTCTTAGCCGTTCGTGTTCAACGTTGCCCAACACTTACCACGTGGAGGTGAATGAGTTAAATCGTCTTGTCATGTCGTTTTTTTTTCTTCTTCTGTTTTTTGTATTTTTTTTGTTGGTTTTTTATTGTTTTATTTTTTTTTGCTTTTTAATTTTTTATAATTTTATCATTGTTATATTTTATAGGAAATATTTTTTCATTCATCTATTCTGTCTTTTATTTATGATTTTTTGTAAAACACGGTTTACAATAAAACTTATTGCATGTTTTGCAAAATTTGTTTATCCTGATGGTACAAGGATCGAAACAGCATTTCTTCTATTTTTTTAGGGAGATCGTTTCATGTAGGATAGCGTTATCAATCTTAGGTCTAGTCAAATAATGTTTTGCAATATCAATAAGAAATTCTTTTGAAATTGTTTTGCAACTTGAATTTACACAATTAACAAGTACTACTGCATTGGTGACAGCAGCCTGAAGTAATCTATTGAAAACAACCCACGTCCACTTTTTTGATCGGATGCATGGCATAATATTATTACAATGGCCATCATGAACATCAACCCCTCCCATAAAACTATTGTAAACATGAAATGCATTAGGGAAAGGTATGTCTACTTTTGATTTCACTTCTTTGGAATATCTTTTCAAGGGTTGGAGTGGTGTTACACCAGATGCAGTAGAAGTTATTGAAACCGGTTTAGAATCAATAATGGTAATCAAATTCATTCCGCTGTTTTTATCGTGCTTCGCAGCAAATGTGCCTCTCTTTGATTTTTTATCAATACAATTTTTTTCCTTTATCCTAATTTCTCTAATAGTACCGGTGCAACGTAAACCCAGCTTTTTTAAATGTACAAAAAGATCTAGACTTGTAAAATAATTGTCCATGTAAAGATGGTAAAGGCCAACTCTACGAACAGTTAGCGTTGAAAAAAAATTCTCCAGTAAGTTCATTACTACCCGGGTCCCTAAGGCACAATTGGCTAATTTATACCCGACAGGTGAATTTTTTCCACAGTAAAGATCGAAATCTAGTAAAAAGCCATCTAATGTACACAGGCCCCAAAATTTTAGACCGAATCTAACTGGTTTGCCACGAATAAACTGCTTCATACTAGTTCTCGCGTAGCACTTGGCCATAACTTCATCTACAGATGTCGCGGTTTGAAAGTACCCGAACAATTTTATGTTTTGACGGAACAGATTCATGACATGACAAACTCACCAAGCTTTATCGTTGCAGTCTTCATCCTCTGGTTTTGATAATTTCAACTTTGATTTTATATTTTCAAATGTATTACGTCCCATAGCCGATTTCACAACATCACTAGATAGAAAGGGATCATTAGACCAATAATCTCTTTGAGATTTTCTTTTATTGAAAGCTGAAAAAAGTAGTATTCCTATAAACGTATCCAAATCTGACATTGTTAAATCGTAACCATTGATCTTAGTTGATTCTATAATGTAATTTTTAATTTCTTTGCAAAAAAATTTTCCAAATAGTTCAACTGGGGTCATATTTTTAATTTCTCTCATGCATATCAGATAATAATATTTCAATTTCAACTCTGTTTGAATAAACTTTTTCGCCGTCGATCCATTTATAAATATATTCATTTTCCAGTTTAGATTGGTCATACGTATACTTATTAGAAGCTTCTGCGTATGTAAACAGTGATAAATGATCAATAGATTCAGAGTCGGAATCCTCACTCTCACCAGAACTGCCTGAATCATCTGGATTGGGTACCAAAATATTATGGTGATCATTATTATCAGAATAATCTTCTTCAGACTCTGACCGAGATCTTACACTTCTGCGACGTTTCGGAGCCATTACAATTTTAAAGCTTGAAAAGCTAATTGAATGTGTCAAATATGAACACTAATACGTAGTACACTAACAGTATAGTAGACAGAGTGAAAATCTGAAGATTCTCCAAATTAAAATCAATTTATGAACACTCTACAATTTTCAATTGTAGAAATTCAATTTGAATTCAAATTTCAATACAACTTTGAAATTCAGATAAAAACATTACAAAGATTTTCATTACACTAGGTCACTCGCAAATCGGAAATGAATTTTATATTTATTCAAATATTAAATTTTTATGACTCATGTATATTGTGCTGTACGTGTTATTTTGAATTAGGCAAGTGCAATATTGTAATAAATTTCGAACTTTTTGACTGAGAATTCAATATAGTGTGAGGAACAATTCCAAAAGGTGCATAACACAAATTTTTTGAGGTTTTTAATTTATTACTCAAAAACAATGCATTCAAGAAGAAGTTAATGTAAAAAGGGCTCAGAATTGAACAAAAAGTGCACCTGAATTTTTTTCGAATCGATTCGATGAATTTTTGTAATTTGTCCTAAATTGACAATTGGCAAAAGTGAAAAAGTTGCTCAGAACTCGTTGAAAAAATTTATGCGCATTCTTTGGTTAATTCTAAGCTCTTTTTTTCTCTTCTATATTTTTTAGTAGAATGCATTCTTTCCGAGAAAAAAATTCGTGAAAGTTCGGCAAAAATTTTTCGCTTTGAATGCCATTTTCCAGCCACCATATTGAATTTTAAAATTCGGGTATCAACTACATTTGAAGTACAACTAATTTATGCACCCATAGTTGAAAGTAAAAGTTTCGTCCTCAATGTTAACGCAATGAAAAATGCGATTAAAAAAAAAAGAGACAGCGAAATTTTGCTCTTTTTTTATAAACATCGCGATATTGGATTTTGGGGTGAAAAATTCGCAATTCTGACACCGGAAATGGAAAATAGACAAAAAAATACTTTAGAAAAAGTGTGTCTGCTTTGAATATGTCCGCGGAATATGTGGTAAATTTGGGCTTGAAAACAGAGTTAAGATTTCTCTGTTTCGGGCGTTAATCGGTTAATTTAGGAGAAAGAGATTTTATAGAGAGAGAAAAAAAAATTTTAATGCGATGTTACATTATACAATCTATTTTACGTATCTTTTTGATGCAATTTATTTAATTAATTTCTTTAATGTTTCACCTTTAAATTTGCTATCGTGAATTGAGAATTTATTTAAATCAGAGTATTTTTTCTTTCTTTTATGTTTAATCTCAACTGAGGTTGATTTAATTTTTATAAGATCATTATTGCTTAATATTTATTGTTTTACCGTCAAATTTACAGAAAAATTAATTCTATTGTCTCTAGAATATTAATGTTTTATTTTAAAATCAAACTCTTTTAGAATGGGTTTACAAAATTATTATTTACGGTTTATTGCGCAAAATCTCGTTATTATTTTAATTAAATTATTTGCAATAATTATTTAGGTAATAACGTAGAGTTAAATCGCTACGATGCATTACCAGTTAGTTATTTTGGTTCAACAAAATATAGATCAGTTTATTATAGATTTTTAATTAAATAATTAATATATTCATTAATCATTAATAGTAGCGAATTTCTTTAAAACGGAAACGAGTATAATAAAAAATTTATGGTTGTTGAAGTTAGAGTTATTCACGGTTGTATTGTCTGCAACTTATCAGTTGGCGACAGTTTTTATTTCTGCAGACTTTACGTGAGAACGAATAACGGTCTATTTGAAGTAAGTTTAAGATATCATGTAACAAGATAGTTCGTCGTAAGCTTCAAACATGAGCCTTCGACGAAGTACGTTAGCCGGATGTAACTGTATACGTAATGACGCAATACCATGAGAACACCCGCTCAACATTCTTGCACGTTTTTAGTTTTGATCTTTAATATTAATAGTATTATTAACAGATGGTTCAAATTGATTTTCTTTTCTATTTCATTTTCAAAAATTTTTCTTTACAATGAACATAATACTGATAAAAATTTTACATGAGAAAAATTTTAATTATTGTGATTCGTTAAAAATAGTTTTGAATATTTATAATCTCTCTTTTCTATTGTTTTAATAATTATGGTATACAAAATGAGTGTTAAAATTTTAATGATGTTATTTTTTAAAGTCTATTAGTTATTACAATTGATGTTTAATTACTTTTTTATTTAATTCACAATTTAAATGATTTATGTTTTATAATTTTAAGCGAATAATTAATATAATAATTAATTTTAATTTAGTTAATTAAAACAAAACAATAAAATTTTATACTACCATTAGTGAATATTTAAGAAAAGATTTACAGATAATAGTAGAATATTTAAAGGTATTCGGGACATTTAGTTGAATTCTATTTGACCTATTTTTTACTATTAGGTTATTATACAATTTTAACATCGGACGGAAATTCTTTTGTTGATATTTACTAATTTTTTTATTAACTGAATTTAAATAATTTTTAATTGTATGTATAAAAAGAAATTTTCTTCACTTTAGCGTTCCTTCTTTAAAAAAAAAATTAAAAATTTTGATTTATTATTTAGAATAGAAAAAATTTCTTTTAATGTTTTCTTTGAAATTTAAACAAGTAAATTTTTGGCAATGCTAGTATTATAACTTTTAGAATGATTTCATTAAATGAGCACGTTGTTTATACCTACACGCAGAGTGAGCGGCGCAAAGCAACCATTGTCTCTATTTTTGTGAACTCTAACTTTTATTCTTTATTGCTCCTTTTTCCGAGAGAAAATACCCCTTTAGGATTAAGGACCCTAATTATCCCGGCGAGGAAAAATTTTATTTCTAATTATCTGCTTGTAACATTGTTTGGGTTATATCTCTGACGACCGTCGCATAATTGTCAGAAAAAAAATAGAACTGTTTAGTCCGGTCTATTTTTAACAATCTTCGACTGAATATTTTTGAATATACCCTACTAAAAAATCTCAGGTGAGAAATCACCTGATTTCTCAGGTGATTTATCATGCCAAAATCTCATGTGACGATTTTTTTGGTTTTTACACGTTTCAAACCATGCTTAGTCAATTGCGAACTATTTTTGAAAATTTTTCAAAAATTGAACTTAGAAAATTTTTTGTAAAATGAGTCATAATTTTTTCTAAGACCAAATTTTAAAAAAATTTTCTAAGTTCAAATTTTTCAAAAATTTTCAAAAATAGTTCGCAATTGACTAAGTATGCTTTGAAACGTATAAAAACCAAAAAATCGTCACATGAGATTTTGGCATGATAAATCACCTGAGAAATCAGGTGATTTCTCACCTGAGATTTTTTAGTAGGGTACACTTCAAAATTTCCTTTGTTCGTCTTGCTATTGCTCTTAAGTTAAATGGATTTTTCACCCCAAATTTTCTCTTCTGTTTTGGAGAAAATCTGGGAATAATAATGAATTATTCCGTCTTAAATTGATTCGAGGGAAAATGTATTTCCCCAAAATGATTTCAACTTTTGCTGCATGTTTTTACTTATAGCGATACGATAACATCTTGGAAACTCTTCTCTGATGTTATATCAATTCTCCCGATTTTCCTTGTTTTTTTTCTTCTTTTCGTTAGAGAGTGGGTCAGATCGCGTTTTTAATGGATGTTAAATTTTTGCTTTCTTTGTTTTTTTTTCTTCATGGAATCTGAAAATTTCAACGTGAGGAGATTCCAATTCGTTCACTCCCCATTTTTAGTTCGCGGCCTATCTTGATTGAACTATTGGTTCCGGCAGCTACTAAGTGTATAATGTATACTTGAAGTAAGGTAAAATGTAATACTTCTCTTTTGATCTCGTAAGAAGCAAGGTTAAAAATTAAGATTTCACAAAATAAGCTAACTGAATTAAAATATAAAGTGTAAAGTTTTCCAATTATTAAAAAAAAGTTTTAATATATTCAACTATATTAAATAGTAACTAATCGTATTATGACTTACAAATATAATTAGTACTATTAAAAATTGCTTATTTAAAAATTCATACTCCACTCTGATCTACTTTCATAAAATTTGGTATATAATATTTATATAAATATTCACAAACTTTAATAAGTTCTTGCAAACTAAAAAGACTTTTACCACAATGACCAATATATTTCTACATTCCATCTTGAATATTAGAAGATAGCTTATTTAGTAAACATACACAAAAAGTATAGATACGTATATATTAATTTTGTAGATAGTACGATATTCTCTGAATATTTAAAAATGTAACAAAGACGACAAGTTTTTAAATGACAAATTATATTTTAAAGATAATTTATTGATATATTACTATGACAAATATTTAAATTTGCGTATAAATTAATACATTCAAATATACTGTAATCTTTAATTTAAAAAAAATTATTGCTTTTCTCTGATCTTTATAAAGATATTTATAAATATGTATTATTGTATTTTAATTGGTTTTATATTTTATGTGTATAAATATAAGAAAATTTTGGATCTGGACATTTTGTTACCAGTCTATTTTAGTTATTGACCGAAAAGTAGGCAACATTAATTTTGTTGTTTTGATTGGAATTTCATTTATTCAAAAATAAATTTAATAGGAATAGATATCGTTAAATAAGAAAAAAAATACAAGATATTTTCTACATTCGAATATTTGGTTTGAATAATTTATTTATCTTTTTTTTTTGTTGTACTGCATACGTCGTATATGAGTTAATATTATTAACCATATATTTAAAAATAAATGTTAAATTTGAAACACTTTAAAATTGTGCGTGGAATGGATAATGGATAGTAGTTGAATAACTTATGGTCGTGCATCTGCCAGTCGCATAAGGGTAAATATAAGGATAACACGGGCACGAAATAAACACTAAGTTTAATTTACTAGAGAAACGAATGAACGAAAAGAATTTCTAAAAACATAGTGGTAACTGATAAATAAATTTTTCAGGTCAATTATGGTAAAAATATTCTAACTACGAATGGTTCTTTGCTAAAATGTCTGATTTGTAAAAAATTTTTGGAAATTAAACATGGAATGCTTAAAACAACGAATAATTTAGTATATGATAGTATCAAGATTTTGTAACAATAGTAAACTCCTGTAATTAAATTAAATTATCATTTTGCCATATTCCTTCTATAATAATAGAAATTATACGGATATCCTTTGTCACTACTCATGCATTGATTAATTCCTTGCTTATTAAATTTCTCCCATCAATACTGAACAAATCTTGTATAAAAATAAAATTTTTATTAATATTACAACACCCTTTGCCTGACTTTATACATTGTTTTAAATAACTGTTAGAATCTGTAAAATTGGAAACCTTTTTTGACTAAATATAGCTAAAGTTTAATACTTGAGTATATCATTTGAATATACTACTTAAGATATAAAATTCTTTTTATATAAAGTCAACATTGAAAAATTTTTAGTTAAAAATCTCAAGAGTTTTTAAAGAAGTTAAACTTAAAATAAATTTTTACTTTGCACATATATATAGCATAAGGATGATTTTTGGATTTAAATGAATATTAAATTCATAAAAATTTAAAGACTAGCTTAAATTCTCATCGAAATTCACAATGTATCTCATTTAGATAATAATATAAACGAGAATTCTAAAACATTTGATTAAATTCACAAGTTTCCTTTTTGTATCTTTAAAAATTAAATAAATAAATAAATAAATAAACTAGTTTTCGCAATGAATTTAATATGAAATTACCCCTATCAATAGAATAGTACAAAAAAAAAAGAAAACCAACGCCGAAGACAAACAGTAGTAAGTTTGAAGTTAGTGTCTGCAGCCTCGCGGGCTGCAGCACACACGTACTGCCCTTAGGCCTGGTCGCCCGCGTCTCTGTTCAAGCTAGGCCCGTCGTTAACGCTCGCACCGTCAGGCCAACTTCAAACAACGCAACTGGTAGTGGGAGGAGATGCAAGAAAAAGAGAGATAGCTCTCTTTCTTCTTCTCGCACCCCCTTGTCCAGTGCATTGGAAATCATGAGTTCCCACTCTCAATGCAGAAGAGTAGAGAGAGTGGAAACTGCGATGATCTCCGTCAACGGTTAAACTGTTGAATTCCCAGAACCCGATAAAAGAGTGAAAAGAAAGTGGCCTTGACACTTTTAAGACCTCTTTCTTTTCACTATAGGAAATAAAAAAAATTCTCTAGACAAATCAAAAAATATTTTCTTAGTGAAAAAAATTTAGTAAAAAATTGTGTCACTTAACAAATTGATTTTATTTTTTTAAATATGATTTAAATGTAACTATTCTTACCCAATGCATCAAAGGCTGTCTTAAGATCTAAGGAAACTATATGAATTTTATTTTCAAATAATTATATTTCTTGAAAATTTGAAATATATTTTTATGCATCTTACATCTGTAATTTTATTCCAATCTCCTGGTAATTCTACTTCATGTCTTTTTAAAATATTTATCATTCTTTTGAAATATATATTTTCTTTGATCTCATCTAACAATATCAATACTTTGTACTTAATTTTTAATTCTTAAAAAAACACTATTATTTAATTATTAGTAATTAATTATAAAGCTTTTATATCATGTCATATTGCTTGTTGACATATATTTTTATAAAAACAGAAAATCTCCTATCCAATTACGTTTTTAAAGTATTTTTAACAATGAAGTTAATTAAAAATTATATATTTGAGATTCCTATTATTGTTAAAACTTGATCAATACAAATTATTACAGGAAGACATTTTGTTCGATCATCTTAACTTTTACAAATAAAAAAGAAATATGAAAAACTAACCAGGAGAGTGTCTGAGTTGCGGGTCACAGATCTTGATAAAACTTTGGGATGAATATTTAAGTACCAAAATATGAGTAAAGCCACAGCGGTACGGTCTAATGCTTCGAAAAACTGAAGTTATGGATGATTATAGTCTTATTTTCGGAAAAATATGAAAAAACTCCTTATTGAAGTGTAAATAATTCTGTCTAGAAATGTCTTTAATTAATCCACAATAACTTAAATGAAAGCAGAGAAAGCAAGCTTTGATTTGCTAGTTTCCGAATTAAAAAATATTAATTAGAACTAAAGTTATGCTGTTTTAAAGTTGAGCAGTAAGAGAGTACCAAAAATAGTCTAAATTTTAAAGAATGGTGACTTTTAGTACTCTTTTGATGCTTAACTTTAAACAAGCATAACTTTAGTTCCAATAATTATTTTTCAATTTGAAAACTAGCAAATTAAAGCCTGCTTTCTCTGCTTTCATTTTAGTTATTGCGGATTTATTAAAGACATTTCTAGACAGAATTATTTACACTCCAATTAGGAGTTCTTTTTTTATATTTTTCTGAAAATAAGACTATAATCGTCCATAACTTCACTTTTTCGAAGCGTTAGACCGTACCGCTGTGGCTTTACTCATATTTTAGTGCCTAAATACTTATTCCGAAACTTTATCAAGATCTGTGACCCGCAACTCAGACACTCTCCTGGTAAGTAAAAAAAAAATATTTTTATAGAAATCAACTTTCAAATTTACATTGTTACCATCAATTTTATGCAATTCATTTTTCGTGAACTGACAATGTTTTAACAGAATTGGATACAAGAAACATTTAATTCTACTTTTTTCGGTATTTAAACACAATATCATTATTTTAATTTTCGTGCAGTCTTCAAATACTCCTAAAATTTTACAAAAGAAATTAATAAACTTAGCTTAAACTTCTTAAATCATCTTCTAATATTGAATATTTTTTTTGCAAAAATTATATTACTAGGTTTGGTATTTGCATTGACAAGTAATTCTCAAAAACTTTACTAAAAGATATATTAAAATTGTTAAATCTTTTATTTGTTTCCTAATTACAATAATGATTTACAATTTTGAAATTATAAAATTAAATAAATAAATTTTAAAATGTATAAAATTTATTTGTAATATAATTAAGGTAAAGTATGAAATTTGAGAAAGTTGGATGCTTACTGTTGTAATTAAACATAAAATTCAATACATGTCATCATTTATACGATTTACCCTAAAGAAAAGAAATCTGCCGTCCAAAGTAAGAAAACCTTAACTCCAATGGGATTCCAATGTAGTTAACCACTTTTATACTTTGGACGGCAGAAATATGTGAAGGTGCAGTCAGATGAGTAGAAAAGAGACTGCCGAATAGAGGATGCATAATAGAAACAACCAATCAGCGCTATTTGGCAAGTTTCATGCGAAGAATAGAATTCTATTCTCTATTCCAATGCAGAATGGAAAAGCGAGTTGCGATACGAAGTAAATAAACAAAAATAATTAAGGGGACGCTGTATCTCTCTATCCTTTTCTAATTGAAAAATGTAAATTTTTGGGAAAACTAGTTATTATTGATAGAAATTAAGGGTTGTTCGCAACTTATATAGTAAAAAACAATATTTTGTCTGATGAGAGCAAATTAATTTTATTGCTTTTTTTTTAAGTAAAGTTTGACATACTTAAATAACATATTCTCTAGCTTAATTTAGGATTTTGTAAGTATGTCAAACTTTACTTGAAAAAAAGCAACAAAATTAATTTGCTCTCATCAGACAAAATATTGTTTTTCACTATAGAAGTTGCGGACAACCCTTAATTTCTATCAATAATAACTAGTTTTCCCAAAAATTTACATTTTTTAATTAGAAAAGGATAGAGAGATCCAGCGTCCTCTTAATTTATAAATACAAATCTACTTCATTCATTTTAAAACAAATTGTAGAAAATCGCTCTGTATGAGCCACAATTTTAAAGAGGTTATGTTTATCTTTACGCGACCTAATACGCAAGCATCTTCTTTCCATTCCACGGATTTTTTCCCCCTATGGTCACATAGAGAGAAAAAACAGTAGAATAGGCGGTAGAATAGAAAAATAAATATATAGCTAAATGTTTGTTTTAATCAATTCATTTTGTTGTCTTTTTCAAGTTTTTAAAAAGAATTGTAAAAAACCTGTACTTTTTTCAAATATATAATTTCCTTAGATCTTAAGTCAGTCTGTGATACAGTTGGTAAGAATATTTACATTAAAATCACATTGTAAAAAACATATACTTTTTCCAAATATATAATTTCCTTAGATCTTAAGGGGTGTCCTCATACCGGCACAGAGATCTACCTTATCTACATTTGAATTATGCATTTTAATAAAAATTTAACTATTTCTTACTAAAATTCATAGAATTTTCTTAACATTATAAAGAATTTATTGCAACGTTAAGGATGTTCTATGATGCCAAAGGGAGGGCAGGGGAGACGTGGGTTAAAAGCATTGAAAGATGTAGAGCTACCAATCTTAGAAAAAAAAAAATCAGTCTAAATAAATTACATAAAAAATAAATGTAAAACCATAAAATATTGGATATTAACTTTCTTAGTTTTTATATAAATTATTCATTTACTTTTTATATAAATTATTGACGCATCACAGTCTTGCTTCGTATTATAACCTCAAAACCTTCGTTCGTAAGTCAGCTGTTATAAAGACTATCAGATAAGTATATCTATATATATTTGTACGGCGCTGCCAACTTTTTCATTTTTTTGTGATAGTGTTCCGATAATGAATAAAAATATAAACTTTAAGTACATTTATCTTTGCAAAATTTCCGATGAGGTATAAAAAACAAAATATCAAATTATTCCTTAAAACCTATTCTTTCATAATATCAGTTTTTTTTTAATTCTGTACATTGCGTATATGAAAAATTCAAGACATAAGCAAAAATTGCTTCAGTCTCCCATAAGAGCAATGTTATTTGGGACTATTTTTAAACTAGATTTTTAATAAAAAACTCGCGATAAAAAATACTGAAAAAATTCTAGCTTGTTCTATATATGTTAAATTATCATATTTTAAAATTTCATGCATTTCTGTACATTTTAATATAATCATAGAACATCCTTAAAAGATAGAATAACAGTGAAAATGAAGACAAAAACTGCATAATACGATTATTCATAACTACATTGAAAAGTTAATCGTACTAAGCAGATTTCGCCTTTATTTTTACCCTTATATTGTCTTTTAACGTTGCGCTTAACCTTCAATTTGCAGATACACCGATTAATACTTGAGTAAATAACAAAAATGCCAATTAGACAAGGACAGCGAATCCGGCCTGCTCTTAATTCATTATCATCTTCAAAAACATTGCGGCATTTTCCTTCTTCGGTATCTAATAACCATTGTTTAAAATTATCATCACTATCCGAAACTCGCAGATTTTTGTTTAACTTCATTTACTTAAAATTTTGCCATGATGAACTAAATTTAACTGAATTCTCAATAATATTCATACGGCTACCATGTCGTACAATTGGTAATATTTGCCTGAAATCTCCTGATACAATCACAGTTTTACCACCAAAGGGTTGGTTTACATCGCATAAATCTTGAAAAAGACGATCAACTGCTTCAAAAGCAAATTTTCTAGTCATGGATATTTTATCCCAAATAATTATTTGTGTTTTCTTAAATTGCTTGCCTTCTGCAGAATTAGACTTAACATTACAAGTTTTACAATCTGTTATAATTAACGGTAGTTTCAATGTTGTAAGCACGGTTTTTCCATCGACTAATGAATTCACTGCTATACCTGTCGTATGTCGTATACCTATAGTATGATATTTAAAATAAGCTATTAACGTTAAGTAAATAACTTTTTTCACTTCCACCTGGTCCATCTATGAAAATATATTTTTCTTTACTTTGGTTGTTTGAACTTTTTATAGTAGAGTTGAATATTTGCCTTTGTTTATCATTTAAAGAATTTATTTTCATTTCTAATTCATTAAGAATATTATTATTATGATTTAAAATTGTTTGATTATTATCTTCTTCTATAAATTTGCTTATGTTAGGTAAATTAAAATCGTTTAATAAAAATCCGTTGACTTGTAAATTATTTTTGATAATATTTAATGCATGATCTTCACCTATATTTTTTTTGTATTTAAGGTGGTAAAATTTATCTTTATATTTTTCATATAAATCTCGGGCATTTATAGAATTATAAAAAACGCAAATAAAAGCAAATAATTTACAAAGAGCATAAGGGAATTCTGTTGAAGATGCTTCTTCCAAACATCTATCCCATTCTTCATCTTCATTAATTAATTGTTTTGCCTTAGCTGCCACATAAAACAAATTGTACATCACATCATCAACAGTACGCAAAGCTTCAAAAGACGTGGCTCCTTTTACGTGTAATAGTAATAACCTAATAAAATAACGTTCTTTATCTTTCGGACTTACTAAGTACATTCTACATTATATCTATATGATAGCTTTTTTCATTATATCAGTATCTTTTTAAATTAATAAATTAAACAAATATAATGACTTGTCGGTACTAAAGCTATATTAATACAATAATTTTTGTCAAAATAAAAAATCATTTGGACTTTTTATTTTTTTATGAGCTTGGGTTGGAAATCAGATATCCAACTCGATAAACCTAACCATAAAATACGATACATTGAAAGTTTTTATTATAACTTTATATGTATAATATCTTGGTGGATTTCTTGAGTTGTCCTCACTAGAGTTTAATCTTACCAATTTTTACTTTGTAGCAAAAAATCTCGATTAAACGCATCGTTTATTCATAAGTTAAGATTGGAAATATTATTAGAAGGCGGGCAGCTTTGTCATGCTCCTAAGTCCTGTTACAAATAAAGCTTCTTTTTCATTTATTTCTTTTGATTCTTTTTTTTCTTAATTTAATTTAATCTCAACTGTCCTAATTTTATTATCGTTATAATTTAAGTGGATATCATCGATTCCCATTATATCATTATCTGGTTTTAAAAAATTTGTATCTGAAATGTCATTGTCAATTTCCATCGAAATTGTTTCATGATTTGAATTCTTTTGTTTACGATTCATTTCCATGATCTTTTTTTGTTCTGCCAATAAATTCGTTTGTGAGTTTTTTTCTAATAGTTCAAGCACGGCGAAATCTAAATTCAATGGTATTTGATTTAAATGTTGCTCATGACAAAAACTCCTCCTTATCATATCCGTTGGATTATCGTAATTAATATTTGCATTATTAAAATTTTGTAAAACTAAAAACATTCTTATTTGTTGCATTTTAAAAATTCCTGATAAACGTAATTGCATTTGAGAAACATCATATCTTAAACAACATGGACCTAAATTATAAAGTATTGCAACAGCAAAAACAATTGCAAAAACGCCACAATTATAATTATTTGTTTGTGATTTTACTGTTTCAAATACTATGCTCGATTCTAATTTGTTTGGAAATAATCTGTTTATATAAATCTTATGCTCATCTTGTAGATATTTAAGATTTAAACTGTCATATATATCAATCATTTTATTATTATAATACAAACAAATCCGGTGACCCTTTTCTAAATTTCCGGAATATAATAACTGTATTAACTCTTTATCAATCCGTACTGAATAAATATATTATGGTCTTTGAATTAGTGAAGTTAATTGCATGTTGAATAAAATGCACCATTTTGAAATATTATTAAATTTTAATACATGAATATCAGTTAACATGAAAGCAATTCAACTATACAATCCCTGTCCCTTAACAATCAATTTATCTTTCTCAGTCAAAACCATTATTGAAAATTTAAATTCTTTTCAGAATTTCAATTTATTTTTAATGAACTTTTTTCAAAGATATTCACAAAAGAATTGCTTTTATATTAACTAATTTAATTTACTGCTTTTTTACTTTAAAAGCTGAAAAATAAAAAAAATTATAAAAAATGTTATGAATTAATTGTTATATAATAAATAAATAATAATAAAATTTGTAAAAATAATATAACGATAAAAAATGGCTATTTTCGGCAATTATACATTTATATATATATGAGACATTTCACACCAACTGGAAAAAAAAAATCGCTGAAACTCTGAGAATATATTCTGTTAATTGCCCAAAATGTGTAAAAAAATTTTCAAGAATTTAGATTGGAAGGATCAAGAGCCATAGATCTTTAAAATTTGGAAATTTTTTAAAATTTTTGAAAAAGTACCAGCTTTATGGTTTTTTTCTGAAAATCCTGATGTTTTAAAGAGAAATTCATAAGAATACTTCTTGTTGCAAATGAAAAGGAGAGTTAGCACAAAATTTTACAGACCTTAATTTTGAAGTTTTCTATTGGTTCTTACATGTATTACATGGTAATTGAAATTACTCATTGTTTGCCACTTCAGAAATTGCTTTTTAAGGGCTTATTTTCTTCTATTTTTTACTAAATTTAAAATAAATTTTTGATTGTTTAAGAAAGAGCCACTAATAAGGAGTTATGACTGTTTGAAATATATATGTTCATGTATGATTTATTTTTCATATTGAATATAAATGTATATTTTAATGTATGATTAATTTTTATATTAAAAATAAATGATACATAAAAATCTATATTTTAAACTGTCTTAACTCCTTATTGATGGCTCTGACTTACATGATCAAAAATTCATTTTAAAGTTCATGTGAAATGGAAAAAAATAAGCCCGCGAAAAGAAATTTCTGAAGTGGCGAACAATGAGTAATTTCAATTACCATGTAATACATATAATAACTAATAGAAAACTTCAAAATTCAGGTCTGCATATAATCATGCTATCTCCTCTTCGTTTACAACAAAAAGTATTCTCATGAATTTCTCTCTAAAACATCAGGGTTTTCAGGAAAAAAATGATTAAGTTGGGACTTTTCCAAAAATTTTGATAATTTTCCAAATTTCAAGGAGCTATAGCTCTTGATCCTTCAAATTTAAATCCTTGAAAATTTTTTTACATATTCTGGGTAATAAAAAGAATATATTCTTAGAGTTTCAGGGATTTTTATTTTTCTGCTCTTCCAGTTGATGTGAAATGTCGCATATATATAAATATATTTATATAATAAATCATTATAAAATGTGTGTTAGAAAAAGAACTAAAATGAAAATTTTTTAGAGCTATTTCTAATAATTGTATTCTTCAATTTATTTACAGTTATTTACGGATATTTGCAGTATCTACATTAAAAAAATGTATAAATGATAATAAACAATCATTATTTATCTCGAGCCTAACGCTTTTTTATTGTTATTTATAGTTTTAAATATTTTCTTATAATCATTTGTTTATTCATGGTATTATTCTACTTTTAAAAAATAATTTTTATACGAGGTGATAAAATATTTTACTATAAGATAATATATATACATGTTGCATATCACAAAAAAATTTCAACATCAAAACTAATTCTCTAATGTAAAGAATAAAAAATTAAATTAATAGAATTTTGAAATTTTCATATGGGAATACTTTTTATAATTAACTTTTAAATAACTTTGAATATTGGTAAATTTTTTAAATAACTTGTGGAATTGAATGCTAATTGAATTTAGTTTTATCATGAAGATGATTATTCAAGTTGGAAATGTATTTAATAAAATAATATAACTATTTATAAGTTATCACTTAATGATAATTTTTTAAACTTTTTATTCATAGTTTGAAATAATATTAAATATATGATTATCATTTTAATAGTTTTTATAAAATATTATGTAAATTTTATAAGTATAAATTATTTAAGGCGATGTCAAAAGGACAGTACACTTGCGCCCATAAATATTGACTAGATTTTCATTGTATTTCAACATTTTAAATAAAGAGATGCATTAAAATTTAGGATGTATTACGAAGATTATTTACTAGGAGAGTGTCACACCTCCGGATCACGGACTTTGCTCTAACTTCGGGATAAGTTTTCAGATGATAAAATATGAAAAAAGCTAAAGTTATAGTCATAAATACTCAATATTTCCCTAGTTACAGGCAATTAAAGAAAATCACTAAAAAAGTTACTAGATTTTTAAACGCATATAGTTCTTTAGCATTGATAGCTACAAGCTTGAAACTTTTTTTTTAATTAAAGCTGAGCTCAAATCCTTTCGAAATAGTAGTTACAGCATATCAAAATATTATTTTTTCCCAAAGTTAGAGCGTAATAAGGATTGGACCTAATTTCAGCTTTTATTATTAATTAATGTTTAAAAAAGAAAAATTAGGTCTAATGTTTATCACGCTCTAACTTTGGGAAAAAATAATATTTTTACATGCTATAACTACTAATTCGAAAGGATTTGAGCTCAGCTTTAATTTAAAAAGTTTCAAGCTTGTAGCTATCAATGCTAAAGAATTATATGCGTTTAAAAAACTAATAACTTTTTTAGTGATTTTCTTGAATTGTCTGTAACTAGGAAAATATTGAGTATTTCTGACTATAACTTTAGCTTTTTCAATATTTTATCATCTGAAAACTTATCCCGAAGTTTGAGCAAAATCCGTGATCCGGAGGTGTGACACTCTCCTAGTTAGTTAAATTTTTAAATAAATCTATTTATTGGTTATGGAGGAGTTTGGGTTCCAATATTATTTACTAATATTATTTTTCTATTTGGAATCAGAAATCTAAATATTTTGAAAACTAATGATTAGAAAAATTTGAAAATTTAAATAAATAATTATCATGGTACATACTACAAGTTGATACATTCCTTTTATGGAAATTCAACAATAGAATGGAAAGACAGTTAGATAGATAGATATTTATTTATTTTGTAAAAAGAGTACAAAAAGGCGTGTAATACATGAAATAGTGAGTAATAATTCTAAAAAGTATTGCACATAATAAGATAAGATATCACAGCCAATTATTAAAATTAATATATAATACTGTATCAGTAAGTCACTTGTAAAAGTGATATCACAGACTATTCTAAATACACGCAGAAAACATAAATTACAATAAAAAACAGTCTTAAATATCTATCAGTCATAGAATTAAAATACACTGTCATGACATCAATAAAAATAAAATTGGAAAATACTATAAAAATAAAATTGAACAATACAATAACAAATTAATAGTAAATAATTAAGAAATAAAATAATAATAACATTTGAAGAATAAAAACTTAATACCGAAGATGTCATGACTTCTAATAAAAACAGAACCACTCATTCTTTTCGCATACATTCATCCATCATTCACGCTAAAAAATACATTTACACCTTAAATCTATATATAGGACAAAACAAAATAAATTAACATAAAAATTAAAATACTTAAAATTAATTTCACTCGAGGTCGAGTAAGTACGTCCTCAAAGCCGACTTAAATCTGCCGAGCGATGGAAGATTTTTTATATCAGCAAGCAGGGAGTTCCAAAAATGTGCACCTTGAACTTGAAAGGAATTTCTTCCAGTCTCAGTACGGTAGGTACATATCTAGTGAAGAGACTCATTTGATACTCGGGAGTATTTTCTTAGTTATTCTTGGCTCACCAGCATAAAAGTCATTAATAAAACAACTACTGCCAAAAACGATCGCCTTAGTTTTGCTTGCATTCAATGTGAGAGAAGCATTGACTCATCCCGACACCGCCCTGGCCATCCTCTGCATAATACAAATACCTTCATTCAGATGTTCATAAGGGACCTGAGTATAGATTTGGAGGTCATCAGCATATAATGTCTGCTTGACACAACAGGGATTGAGCGTGTCACGTATGTTATTAATGTAAAGGCAGAACAACAGAGGCCCCAGTACTGAACCCTGTGGAACTCCTAGATTGGTTGTTAGTCAATCCGAATCCTCTTTTAAATGTGTAGAAACCATTTGTTTCCTACCTGATAAATAGGAGTTGATCCACTCGAGTGCAGCCCTAGAGAACCCCATCGATCTAAGCCTCGCAAGCAATTTGAAAGGGGAGACCGTGTCGAATGCCTTACTAAAGTCGAATAGAAGTAGTATCGTGGCAAGTTTCTTGTCAAGACCTAATCTTATGTTGTCTGTAAGTTTAAGTATGGCAGTCTGCGTAGAATAATGCTTCCTGAAGCCAGTCTGCAAAGAGTCAAGTATTTTGTGTGTTATAATATACTCCTGCAGTTGGTCATGGGCAATCTTCTCGAAAACTTTTAAAAGAAAACATAATATTGCTATGGGCCTAAAATCTTTAGTCATTTTAGGTGCAGGGCACTTCTTTAAAGGCACGATACGTGCGCGCTTCCAAAGGCAAGGGAAGACCACCCGTGCAAAAGAGGAATTAAACAGAGTCACAAGATGCTCTCCAATAACCGGTAGTGCTTTGAGTATCACATTTTGCGGGATGCCATCCCCGCCACAAGCCTGTGATGAAAAATGCGAAATCGCAAGGATTACATCATTAATATTAATTGGCTTAAAGGCAAAACCACTTTCACTATCCTCAGAAAGAATCCTTTTACGTTCCGCAGGATCATCGTGTGGCGAAACCGACATCCCCGCAAAATGTGCATTAAGCTCATCTGGAGTGAATTCATTCAAGTCCTTTTGAGGTCCGGACAGGAGTCCTAGGTCTTTTAACTCCTTCCAGATATTACCTCCAGCAAGAGCATTGAATAGTCTATTATGATAATAATTTGTTTTAGCTTGTTCCGTCCGTTCATCTATTGTTTTACGCAGCTGCAAAAATTTGGAGAGATATCGCTCCTTTTTCGTCCGTTTAAATCTACGATACGTGGCATCTCTCTTGTGCCACATCTGCGACAACTCTTTATTAATCCAAGGAAATTTATCTTTACCAATTCTAAGTGTTTTTAGTGGCGCTAAATTTTGTATTGCCGCCGTAAGGTTGTCACAGAGGCAGCCAAGTGCAGATTCTGGGTCTACTGTACCAACTGTAAATGGCGTCTAATCACAGCCGGCCAAACTCTGTACCAATAAGTTTGGACAGATATCTTTGTAATTCCTATACTTAATTATTATATTATCTGTCTTGATGTGATGACAAGAACTACATACATTAATTAAGTTGTGCTGACTGTGGAAATTCGCCGGTAAGTTGCGTGCGTCAAGTACTGTGTCATTACCGTCAACAAGAATCAGGTCAATCCACGTGTGAGACGTTGGAGTGTGATGCGTGGCACCGTGCTGAACCAACTGTGACGAAAGCTCAGCCGACAATTTATTAATAAATTTGGCATCACTGCTCTCACGCAGGAGATCGGCATTCAGGTCTCCCATTATAATTTTATGAGAGTATTTGGAAGCAAAATTTCTTAAGTTATCCAAAAAATTGGTAGTTTTAAAAAAGGAAATTGCAGGAGGTCGATAAATAACAGAAACTAACACGGCTTCGGAGCTGCTCAATTGCACGGAACGAAAAATATACTCAGGTACCTCCGGTTAACCTTCACTATGATTAGTTAAAGTATCCAAAGTAGCCAAAATTGTGCACTTTAAATTGTCTTTAACATACAAAGCAACTCCTCTACCACGCAAGTTTCTGTCCTGTCTGAATACTTTATACCCTTCGACCCGAATGACGTCATCCGAAACAGACGGACCCAGCCAGGTCTCAGCCACTCCAAATATGTCGCAAGAAGGACCATCACTTAGAAACTCACGTACCTGCCCAATGTGAGCCCTCAACGAAGTCACATTCAGAAAGCACGCTCGCAGTTCACCCCTCCTCCCTCTACGACTCTCAGAGGAGGCCCGATGCAGTCATTGGGGATAGGCCACACTCAACGTTACTTCTTTATTCGTACTTAATAATTTATTTGTCAACATATTTCGTTGATGTTCAGAGGCTTCATTATTATCACATATATTATTATTATTGCACTTAATATTCGATGGAGTTTCAGAATTTACATTAATTACATGCACACCGTCTTTTAATTTCTTATTTTCTGTCAATAAATTATCTTTTCATTAAGAAATTTGTGAGCTCTCTCCCCTCTCTCCCTCCTCACCAGAAATTTACCATGTCTGTGCCAAACCAATTTAAAGCCTTTTTCTTTGGCATACTTTTTTAACTTTTTAAAACTAACATATTTTTCTTTAGGCAAAAATTCATTAGTAAATATCAAGCCGTGGCGTTTGATGGCTGGAAGACTGCCAAGGAGGGAGGGATTAAGATCCGTTCTCGAAAAACCTGTGAATTGTCGTTCAGTCTCGAACACCTTTTGCACCAGGTTCTCCTCAGAAAGTCTAACCAGCAATGAGAGCGGACCCCTCGGGCCGCCACTGATCCCACGATCTGTAGACACCCCGTTTACATCATCATATTTAGCGATTTTCTTAACTGAAATTACATTTATACGCTTGATTGCCGGAAGAATACTACCAAGAACGGCACAGGCGTAATCATCTGGCCCAACATTAACTGCTGAATAGTCAAATTCGCCAGAGATCATCAATGTACCACTCCCAAAGCCACACTCCGTCTCAACTTGACGAGGTGCCTCTTCACTAATTACAGTATGAGTATATGGTGTTTGTGGCATTTCTACAGATTTAGATGTGTGTAATGTATGCTCATTCATTTCCGTGAAATCCGCGATGGCTTACGCCACGCCAGCTATCCTGGTTGTAAGGTCAAAGAAACCCTTGTTCACTCCGTGAAACTCGTTATCAAGAAAAGTTTGAATATTATCAAATTCACAACCAATTGTTTTATTATACGTTTCAATTTTATTATTTAGGGCGGACAAGAAATTCCTTTCCGAAGTGACTATTATTTCCCTAAGTTTGCGATTTTCCTCTAACAGCAGCATCTGCTCAATTTTTAATTTTTTAATATATTCATTCTGTGTATCGATTTTGGACACAATATCCCGCAGGCCTTTGTCAAAATTTTTAACTTGGCTCTTAAAAGCCAAAAGTCGATCAAAAGAATTTAGTATTGTGTCAAGCCTGCCAGATAGTGCGCCCTCTAGAGCAGATACGGGAAGCGTCTATTTTTAAAACGTTATCAAACTCTGCATAAACAACACAATTTATAGTTTTCGATTACGCCTTATTGAACCCTACTTCTATTCTAACTGTACCGTTTTTTACAAGATTCCAGTGACCGGCAAAGTGCGCTGAAAGATCTGGCGTAAGATTAAAAGCGAAAAGATAAAATCCATTTGCGTAATCCTGTCTATCAATATCGTTGCCCTCATTCAAAAAATGTATCCCTGTACCTGAGAATAATGTATGATGCCTCTATGTATTGAGGTGATTTTTCATCAAACTGTGGTTGCAAGGATTTACTCGGTATTTGTTGTCCGTCAACGGAAAGAAACAAAAAGTTTAGCAAATAATTATTAAAATTAAACGGATTAAGTTTTTTGTCTCCGTTGAAGGCCTTGTTATCAACAAACTCGATTATAATTCTTTTTGGTAGCTGACCGAGCATAACATTTTCTAAAGATTCCCCCAATATACCGCTATGCATAGTAAAGGTTTTTACTTCTACACGTGTAAGAAAATATTTGGCTGTAGTCGAACTCGGAACTTTTGCATGAGCAATCATGACGGTTGGGCTTATTTTTACACGACGTACAAGTAAAGTTGCTTCTGTGATATGAACTCCGTAATTATTATTCGAAGCATCTATTAAACAAAAAATATCTTTGAAGCGAACTAATCTCAAACGCATTCTGACTTCATTAAGCAGAAATCGATCTTGATTAAAAACGTCGCAGTGCAAATGTCCTATTAAATCGACGGTCTTATTGTTTGATAAAAAGTTTTGTCTTATTCTTTAGGCTGTATTTTTGTTTAATCCGGAAAGTTCATCCATTTCACCCGCGGTATCGCTGACCCATAAAACTGAAGTTAAATGCGATTGTTTCGCAGCTGGTCCATAGTTTAAAAAAGTTTCGAGATATGCTCTGTGAGGGTAGCGTTATTTGGTGGTGAAACTAATTTATTATTAAAGTATAAATCAACCTGGTTGAATAGCGAATGTAAGAAATTATTGATTGGTGCTACGAGGCCGTCTGTCTCCTTATTGTACGGTGTGAATTTTATGCTCACTTTGAGCATGGTATGCGCTAGATCTAAGTAGTCCTCGTTTTGTGAATTTACACAGAATTCGATCGGACTCTCGTCGCTCAAAGACGAAATGGGTTTGTAAAATACCGATTTGCTCGATTCTATAGCTGTCTGTGTATCAGGTAGCGAGGAAAGATCAAGCTCTGTCTTGCGACAAGCTTCCGAGTGACTGTGTAAAAAAGACATTTTTAATCAAATATATCACCAACTTTTTTTATTTTCTTGTTGTTATTCATTTTCATTCTTTTTTTAATATTACGTTTTTTTTGTTTGTTTTATTTTTCTTCTTACTTGCACGTTTAACATTAGTTACTTTGGAGCGTTTTATTTTCGATTTTGAAGCGATCCGTTGCGCAGCGGGATTTCGAGGAGACTGTCGATAACGTTTGCGTGTTGATGTTTTATACCCCGATCCTTCCATCATTTTATTTATTTTATGGGCAGCTTTACGTTTAAGATTTTTTTCCGATTCATTCATGCGATTCTTAAAAGATTTTTTAAAACTCATATAATTTTCACCAATATCCCCAAGGATATTTGCACCCAGAGCTTCCTTACCAACAGCACGAGCACCTTGTGAGCGCTCAGTCGTATTATAAACTCTTAATTGCTAGACTTAATAAATATAATATATGCACATGCGATAAATAGCGTAGTTAGTAAATAATCTACGAATAGGAATTAATATAGTTAGTAATTAAGTATTTGAGTTAGTATAATCTAAAAGAATTTAAAGAAACAAAAGCATAAGCGTGAAAAGTATATACGCTCCTAAAACGCACACACACTCAAAGTCATACATACATATGTATCACACACCGAGAGCGCGCTTAAGCATCATATTGGCTAAGCACGCAAGAGAAAAGCAAGACCACGCACGCGGACGCCGGCGGTGCCAATCTATCAGCGAAGAGAGGACTGGAGTCCAGCGCCTATAAAAGCGGGCCAGCAGATAGAAAGGCTCTCTTCTGCCTCGCCTCAGCTCAACTTAAACTTGCTGCTTTTGCTTTTCGACGCCAAGCACAGAAGAATCACCTACATGATTCTTCTATGCTCGTGCGCTTATTCACTTTATATTGTGCAATTGTCTTATATAATTTAAATAAAGAGTTGCGGCGAGCAACACACAACATCCTTATCCCATCCATTTACTAATACTGGAAATAACTACACACACATTACACACTGACACATTCGAGCCCGCACCAGACGGCATAGCGACTTGTCTGGTTAACGGCTCTACAATTACAAGCTTGAAATAAAGCAAAGGTAAGACTCGTTGGAGTCGATAAAAAGTGCGTCCTACTGGCCATAACCAAGAAGGACGTCACAACCTTTAACTAAGATTGGTAAAGCACTCCGAATCAATCCAGAAAACCAAGACCCCAATCTATGGCCACGCATCTGCGGTGCACCAACAAAAACGTTTCTTACTCCTCTCCCCTCTCCCACTTAATGTTAATAATGTACATCGTGAATGCTCATAATTATTTCTTCAATACTCCCTTTGAAAATGTAGTGCTACTGTCACTGTCCCAAACTCGAATGCTATACAATAAAAAAAATGCTATAGGTCTACCCAATTGATCTCTTATATCTATATCAACAATTTAAAATCTAATGTTTAGAAGTGGAACATAATTAACAGGCGTAAACTTTTAAGTATCGTAGATCCAAAATTAAATTTATTTGCTTCAATATTAACAATTCGTAACAGAAGCACGTTAGTATCTCCTACTATTGACTATTTGCAAAGATTAGAGTAAAAAAAAGTTGATCACTAATCGCTCTTGATAGCCTCGCTGGCTGATCACCTACAAGCATGAGGCCTGTATCGTTTGTCCCTTTTTGTTGCGTTGCATCGTAAACTGCATATGTACGATTTTCAAAACTTAAAATGCGTTTAACATTATTTGTGAATTCAGCTTCTTTTTTATTCTGAAACTGCTTTAAATACACAAAACCACCTTTTTCATTGTATGAGAGTTTTTCACACACTTCGTTTTCATGAAATTTAAATGAACCATCGTTCATAGCATGAATAAGAGTGTGCATAGAGTTATACGTTCTGTGTTAAAACGGAATTACTCCTATACTTCCTTTATACTCAGTTATTATTGTATCTTTAACTCGTAAATGAAGAGTAGAGCACTGCACATGAATTTCAGAGATTCCAACAACCCGCTTACATATTAATTGTACTTCATAAGGTAATCGTGTTAAATAATTTGTACAAGCGTTGTTTGGAAAATATTTTAAACTACTGTTGCTTGGTAGTACAATAGTATAATCGTTTTGATTCATTATTACAGTTTTTCAACTATGAAGCGGGAACTCAAGAATTAAATTCATCGGGATATCCGACCGAGCTTACGTAATACTGTTTTTTCGACCCTTTTCCTTTGCTACCTTATATCTTATCAATTTTAAACTCTTGCTGCTCTACTCTTTCTTTATCAACGACAACAAGTACTTCTGAATAAAAAAAAAACCTCCAATTTCTTCTCCCTGCAAGTCCTGTAACTCATAAATGAATAAACTCTGTTTTTTTAAAACATTGGATATTTTAAATATTTCTTCACTCCATAATTCAGCTGCACCCTTTTCGAAAACGTTTTTTTCACTACTTATACGTACATACTATCCAGTTTTGAATCAAGGTTTTTTACGAACCGCCTGTCTCTGCTGTGCACATCTAGCTAATTTTTTCTGGCTGTACTCGCGTTATAAATAGTCACTAAAACTGGTGGCATTTTTATAGTCGAATGAGGTGTCTTATTATATGCGTCAACTATATGTTGCAAGACGTCTATATAACGTTTTGTATTTTTAAACGTCAAATATCGATACATACGTTTTTTTAAGGTTCTATTAAAAAGTTCTACAACAGCTGCCTTAACATCAGGATTTGTAACTACACGGTATCTTAACCATTGTCTTTAAGAAATTTTTGTGATGCCCCTCCAACAAATTCTTTCCCACAATCGTTTTGAAGCATAGAAGGATAGCGGGTTTTGTTAGAGTCTATTATTTTTTTAAAACCTTTAGTAACTTACTGGCAAGTCTTATCGCGCAAAGGTGTACCCACACGAATTTACTGAAAAGTCAATCACAACGAGTAAGTAGCCGATGCCGTGATTATAATTTTTTAATGACGTTAATTGTATGAGATTTGACTCTCATACTTGATCGATAGTGTCAACATTATGGAAATTTTCGGTGTATAGTTTTGTGTAAAGTGTATGTATCGTGCTTCGTTAACCATTTTTGTATTTTTTCCGAAGAAAATCATTTTTTTTTACTCTGATTAAATTTTGTGCTCCTGAAAACCCTGCTTCATGTTGTGGATCAAAATATTGTTTTTCTAAAATATCCATTTTAAATAAAATTAGTTAACCATTATTTATCTGACTTTGGTGTTGAGGAAAATATGTGCTTCTGTTTATTTTCCTTTTTCCCAGAGCTACAGTTGGGACTCTTTCCAGATAAAACTGTCTTATCTATAAACGAAAAGAAATTATCTCTTTTATCACGTAATATTGTAGAGTCATTAACCTCGCTATCGTCTTTATTAGATGTTATACTATTCAAAAATTTTATTTTCTTATTCGAATATTGTTTAACATTGTTTAGTTCCCACAATTCATCATTACCGACAAATTCACGCGGTGTGTCGATATCTCGAATATCGTTGCAAACTGTTCTCTCCCTGTGGCTTTTACTTTTTTTCTATTCCGTAAAGCATCGTTTATTAAATCGATGATATTCGAATGTTGAATTTTTTCGCCATCTATAAATACAAGACCTTTTTCGTTCCACGTAATGCGATCTTTGCTAGATTTTAAATAGTTTAATAATAATTCAGATTTCTTTTTATATAAATTTTGGACACTTTCTAATATTCAAAAACTGTCTAAAGCCTGCTTTTCATCTTCACTTGTTTCTAAAAGCGAAAGTTTTTTTTTCGTCTTTGATAAAAAATAGATATCTCTGTAACGTTTAAAAGTAATCTTTCAGTTTTTCTTGTTCGTTTTCATAAGTTGTAGAATCCAGAATTTTTTTCATTTCATTATCTAATCGGGATAACGTATTGCCTGCCGTTTGAGTAGATTCCAGTGCAGTCGATCTTACCCTAGTATCAGTAATTTTACGATCGTTATTTCTTTCATTTTTCCTCTGCATTCGTTCAAGTTGTTTCTTAGATAAGAGTATCATTTTCTTTGCTTTCTCCATTTTATATTTTCTTATTATAAACGAGAACAATGTATCCAGTATAGGCTGCAATAAAAACGGTAAAAAACTCCCTCGCTTTTGTATAATCGTACGTTTTTTTACTTCCCAAGAATTATTACTTTTTTTAGCTAATTTCCTTAAAATATTTTTATGTTTTTTTAATTTATTTTTCTTACACTCTTTTAAATTGACAGTACCTTTGAGTACATTTAACACGCACTCACAAATGTGATTTATTAATTCTTTATCTGCTGAACGCAGCAATGCAACGCGCTGATTTTTATCCGAATGTCTTAGCGCCTGCAAGAGGGCAACGTACTTTTTTTCAAACGAAGAGTTCTGTAGCAAATGTCGATCTCGCCGATTACTTTAGGAAGTGTCTTTCCGCTACCAGTAAGGCCTGCCAGCAAACAAGTAAAAGGATGATGCCACAAAGTGATCATGTTTGTAACTAATAAATATTTTAATAAAATAATATATATACATACATATATATATATACACAATTATAATAATCATATACAGTGTCTCTATAAGCCTTATAGTGTGGAGGACCTGCAGCCAAACTGCTAGCGGTGAAATAAGAAAGCTAGACGCGATTTGTAAGGCTGATAACCGAGCATATTAGTCGAGTAAGCGGCGGCTCAAACAGCAAGTTAGACAGTAAGGCTTACGAGCGCCCGTGCGCCTACTAGCTATATGAGCGGCGGCACATGACCAGCGCTGTTTGAAGCTATTTAATACGCCTAGGACTCCCGCGTTATCTCTTTCTACGGGTCAAATTTTAGCGTTACTAACAGCTCTAGTTTATAGCTTGTAGTTTACACTAAACTTTGAAAGATCACACCCTACTAGCTGCGGGAGATAAGTTAAAATTTGTAATTCACAAGTTGTCAAAATAAGTATCCGGAAAAATACAAATACGCCAAATCCGTTGTCGACACAAGTGTTTTTCTTTTTCAACATGATTTTATTACTTAACATCAAATATCATCGTCTTACAAATTTAATAGACAAAGTGAAAGATGTACGTATCTTGCATTTTTCATCTCCTTCGTCTTTTAACGAGCAGTTATGTGACGAAGATATTCAATATAATTCATTGGAAAAAGAAAAGAGAAAATGTATTATTACTATGGTGCTGCAAATTGTAAATTTGTTGATACAGATGAAACTCAAACTTCAGAAATTGCTGACACGGTGAGTTTGAAACAATTTTCATTTGAATCATTTTTTTATATTTTATAAATATATTAATTAGTGGACAAATATTCATTGATAAAAATTTACCATTTTGTATAATAAGTGGAAAAATAAGCTTTATATTTCTATAATATGTATTAATCTTTACAACATGGATGGTTTGGCCATATAGGATGGTAAAATCCTACGACGTCTCTCACAGCTACATCGTCAGCACATAATGTGATATTTACATTAACACTAGTACCTGTATGTTTACTTGTACAAGTTGAAAAAATATTGTAAGTATTTTCTAATATTCCTTTTTTCATAAAATACACATGCAAATTTTGGTTTTTTGTTAAATTTTCAAACATATCGCATGCTCGTTTCGACCATTGATATTGTAATGTCAAACACATCTAATGAGGAAATTTTTGAAATTATTTTATAATTTAAGAAATTTTTAGTAATACTAATAAAAGGGAAAACCCCCCAAAAAAGGAAAGCAATCGGCAATAAAAGACTTAGGAGCCGAAGCTCTTGTGCGTGTATGCACCGTAGGTGGGTCAGCTCAGCAAGTGTATATGCACCTATATACACACGTATATACATATATATATACATATATATATATATATATATATATATATATATATATATATTTACGGCCATAACTATATATAGTAATTATACATACATTTATATACATAATCGGATCAAACAATTAAATTTTTTTTATACTTTCACATTCGTGCGAAATTTAATTTTTATTATTCAAGTCCAATAATAATAGGAAAGTACTCAGGTCGTCTAAAGTAAAAACCGAACTATCACTGTATCTGTTTATGCGTAAAAGGAATAATAAAAATCTCTATTAAATAAGATATTTTTAATTCTATCAAAATACAAAACATTTAAAAATTATTTTCTCATAGTTCTCATCTTATTTTTCCAAAGATGAAGAAAAAAAACGAACACGCGTTTAGTTATCGGTACAGCTAAAAGCTATGAAAATTCCTACGTCGAACAGATACGAAGACCGTTCATGATATATATGTATGTATGTATACACATGTCCCATAGAAACGAAAACCAAACTTTTCTTTTCTATGCGACGAAAATTTTATAATTTCAATCCCAAATATTTACAAAAATAATTTACTTTTAATCATAATCATAAAGAAATAGATTTAATAATAATTAAGATGAGGTCACGTATCTCTGCCCTTTTCTAATAAAAAAATTGAGTTTTTTACAGAAACTAATAACTTTAGCAAAAAATAAAGAGAAAGCCGCATCTCGTCATAAAAAAGCAATATTTTTTTGGACAAGAAAGAATTAATTTTATTGCTTCGTTTTCAGGAAAACCTTGAAAAACTTAAATCATAGAGGTTAGGGTGGAAAATTTGGTTTTTCAAGGTTTTCTTGAGAACGAAGCAATAAAATTAATTTTTTCTTATCAAAGAAAATATTGCTTTTTTTATATGAGATGCGGCTTTCTCTTCATTTTTTGCTAAAGTTATTAGTTTCTGTAAAAAACTCATTTTTTTGATTAGAAAAAAACAGAAATACGTGACCTCCTCTTAAGGTTAATTAATCAATATACGCAAATTATAGCGAATTTTAATATTAAAAAATTTAGATGCATAAAAGGTTTTTGATAAATAATTTTTATTTGTTTTTAATCATTATTTTTATATAAAGAAAAAGGAAAAAAAATATACAATATTAAGTTAATAAAGAGAAACAATTCTAGCCTCAAATAATATTTCTGTTTTTAACTTCTTTCCTTGATTTCTTTAAGGATGCACGCACTTGTAACATACACATCTGTAAGCTATAAACCTCGCTTCTTTAGATGTATGGTCCTGCAAGCGTTCTTTCATTTTCAAAATTTTATTTTAACTTTTTAAACAAAGTGATTTTTTCGATCTTATTATTATTCGGTCATAATTGTCCCCCCTTTTAAATAGCAACAGAAATAATTATAATTAATTTAAGAGAAAATTTAAAGAACGAAAAACAAAAGTAGAAAAAAATTAAAAAAATAAAAATAAAAAAACTATTAGCAATGGCGATTCGTAAGAAACTGTAATTTTACATATATGTCGAATAATATTATAAATAAAATTAAGTAACAAAGGAAATACTATATCAATTTCTCTTTTTAAAATCATTAAATTCTAGCAAAATAGGCATATTTTATATCGTTTTAAAGAGAATTTTAATTGCAATATTATAGATATATTTAGTTTAGATCGTAATTAGTTAATAACGATTTATAATGATTTTTAACAATTTAAAGAAAATTGTAAAAGATCAAGTGACAAAATAGGGCTTCCCTAAGGGAGGTGGCATATCTTTCTAGATATACCCCCTCTGCTGCAAGAAAAACTTCTATACCCTAGTTTCTCTCTTTGTCTTACACATTACTCAAGGCCAAAGTTCAAATTTTGGGAGGGTTTAAGATCCCTCTCTGACCTCTTAAGAAAAGCAATAGAAATCATGTAAAAAGCGTTAGAAAAACAATTTTCTCTAATTGGAGAAAATTGTTAGATAATTTGTAGATTATCTTATAGCATGCTACAGCGTTAGTTGTTTAGGTGTAAAAAGGGCCTGACCGACCGATGTACACACACTCCATAATTTTTCTCGCTTGAGTCCACTTCTCGAGATCGAACTTTAAAATTTTTGCTTGAGATTTAATATTTCCATTCAAACTTAAAATTTCTATTACTTTAAAATTTCATTTAAAATTTTCTCGAATCAAGTTAAAAATTTTTCCAATTTTTACACATCGTGTTTTACTTGTTTGAGTTTTCTCTCAAAACTGATTTTTACTTATTGTATCTTGAAAGATTTTCAAATTTTTTTCTTTCTTACAGTTTAATTAATAAAACGATTCGTTTTAGATCTATTATTTTTAATATTAAATAAAATCCAAAAATTATTTGTTAATTCTTGTAACGAAATTTCTTTAAATTTGAATAAATACATTAAATTTAAATAACTATCTTTTTATTTTTAAAAAAAAAAGGAGTTCACCTTATTTTTTCCTAAGAGTAAGTAATTTTGTATCAAGTTAGTTTTTTTTATAATCTAAAAGAAAAGAAACCATAAACTAATCAATCAAGTAATATTACGGTCACTTCACGAGAGACTATAATATTACTTGTCGGTTAGCATTTAACTTTTATGTCAAAAAGGACAATTTAGTTAATAATTTTGAATTACTCTGAAAAATAGCATCTCAAATCTTTTAATAAGATTTTTATTTTTGTCTTCATATATTTTTATTTTTTTGGTTTCTAGTAAAAGAAGAGTTATAGAAGTTAGAAATATCTTTGGTCACTTCACGAGAGACCGAATATTTCTAACTTTATAAGAAAATTTTTGTCAGCTGAACATTAGACACTTCGGGAGAGACCTTTGTTTGGTTGCCATAAATTTTTCTCTTCTTTAATATAGAATCGAAAATAAAAAAAAAAGATCGTAGATTTTTCCATTTGTTAAAATAAAATTTAAAGAATATTTAATTGATCGAAAGAAAAATTTCTTTTAAAAGAAAATATAACATTAATTTGTTTAAGAGGAGGCCGTATAATTCTGTCCTTGTCTAATCTAAATTTTCGTTATTATTAATAAATTAAATATTTTCATAGAAAAGTAAGACAACCGCCCAATAGAGCAAAAGATAAGCAAACGATTCTATTCTATGAAAAAATATGAAATTTTGATTATTTTGCGAGTGAAGTCTGAAACGGAAAAACAATCGAACTTGATTGAGTTGATTCAACTGTTTTTCCGTTTCAGACTTTACTCGAAAAATAATCAAAATTTCATATTTTTTCATAGAATAGAATCGTTTGCTTATCTTTTGCTCTATTGGGCGGTTGTCTTACTTTTCTATGGAAATATTTAATTTATTAATAATAACGAAAATTTAGATTAGACAAGGACAGAATAATACGGCCGCCTCTTTATAAGAGATTCATGAAAAAGTAAATAAAACAAAAATGAAAGCTAAAGACTAACTAGCACAAATGCACATTTTGACACGTTTATAATTCCTTTTGGGATGGACATACCCAAGGAAAGGATAATAAATTAAAATAAGTTTTTTAATTTCGATTTATTCTGGTCACTTAAGGAGAGACCTTTATGAATTTAAATTATAACGGGTAGGGTAGCTAAAAATAAAAACAAATAGGCGAGTCATACAAAAATATCTTGGTCACTTCAGGAGAGACTAAGATATTATTGACTTATTAGTTTCGACAAAAATTACTTTTATTTAATTCTATTTATCAAAATTTTTATAATACATTTTCATAAATCTTTGTTACACTTTTCTTTGCTCTGGTCACTTTAGGAGAGACCTTTGCGAATAAAGTTTGTAACGCGCGATAGGTAGCAACAAACAAAAAAAAACTAATTAGGAAAGCCATTCTAAAATAGCCCGGTCACTTCACGAGAGACTCGGTTATTAATGCCTTTTAGAACGAAAAGAAATTATTATCAACTAAATAAGAAAGCGTAAAGAACAAATATATCATTTATAAAATGAATTCGCGCATTTTAATTGTCTAATACTAAATTTATCTTTCTTTTACAATTTTCACAATTAATCCTTAATAATTAATAAATAATAAAATAAAATAAAGGACACATTTCATTCCATTATAATAAGATATCATAATTAAATTTGATTAGTTTTTTATACATAAAACGAATTTAATATATGCGACGCAGATAAATAATAACAAGGTACGTTGACTGACGGGCACATAATACCCGAGTTTTACTGCTAGGCAGTGACTCAAAAACAAGGATAACATTACGCCAGTTATCCACCCTAAAAAAATAACATCGTTTTATAGTTTACGAAAGTTGCTATAAATTAGATGTTCCAATATCTAAATTAAAACCTTCGATTGCGGTTATCACAATATCCCTTGGATGACAGAGGTACAATTTTTCCCAACCCGCATAAAATTGCTCTCGGAGGTAATGTTAAAAATTGATGTTCTAATTCATATATATATATATATATATATATATATATATATATATATATATATATTATTTTATTGAAATATTTATCGCTAACAAACATTAACACTTTGTGGCGTCATCCCTTTACTTGTTTGGTGGCAAGTCTTACTGGTAGCGAAAAAACAACTTTTGTTAAAAGATTATTGAAATTTCGTGAAGAAATGATCGATGCTAGCATGGATCAAATTTTATTTTATTACGCCGAGTAGCAAGACGGATATAAAAACGACGAATTTATTAACCTGTTGCCTGCGGGGGTGGTCGATTTATCGACCAGCAGTCAGGGTGGGGACTCTAACTGAAAAATCCAATGATCTCATGTATACATTTTGCACTTTATAAAAGGTCGTTTAGTACTAAAATTTTCCCGCAGTCTAAAGGTTAAAAACGGAAACAAAATTGAATTTCGCGAGGGACTGCCTAAACCAGAAGATGACTTAAACGATTCCCACTTGAAAAACTTCTAATCATCAATCATTTGATGCGCCAATCGTCGAATCATATAGTGGTCGACTTATTTACCAGAGCAGTCACCATAAAAATATCAGAGCATTGTTTGATACACAAAACATCTTTCACAAAGATACTCAATAATGAGATATAAGTTTAAATTCGTCGTAAATAATTTTATTTAAAAATCTCTGAGACTGTGCGCAGATTCAACATTAAGCGAGACTAATATACCTCGGAGATTTAAAATTTTTTCATCATTTAGTAATTTGAGCGCGCCGGCTGCAGGTCCTCCACAGTATAAGGCTTATAGAGACACTGTTTGATTATTATAATTGTATATATACGTGTATTCACATATATATATATATATATTATTTTATTAAAATATTTATCAGTAACAAAAATGATCACTTTGTGGCATCATCCCTTTACTTGTTTGCTGGCAGGCCCTACTGGTAGCGAAAAGACACTTCCCAAAGTAGTCGGCGAGATCGACATTTGCTACAGAACTCTTCGTTTGAAAAAAAGTACGTTGCCCTCTTGCAGGCGCTAAGATATTCGAATAAAAATCAGCGCGTTAAATTGCTGCGTTCAGCAGATAAAGAATTAATAAATCACATTTGTTAGTGCGTGTTAAATGTACTCAAAGGTACTGTCAATTTAAAAGAGTGTGGGAAAAATAAATTAAAAAAACATAAAAATATTTTAAGAAAATTAACTAAAAAAAGTAAAAATTCTTGGAAAGTAAAAAAACGTACAGTAGACTCTCGATACAAGAGAATCAACGGGGCTGTAGGAGAGGAATTTTCTTGGAAATTCTCTTATACAAAGAGTTCCCAACACGCTCGAGTCAAGAGTGATAGCCACACCCACTGACTCGTTCTGTGAGCTTTATTCAACATACGTGTATATTCTATCCCTCTCACTTTCATAGTGGTGGGAGAACACGAATACTTAAGCCCACGCTCATATTTAGGGGAAAGAGCTCGGATTCTCTTATATCGCGATCTCTTGTATCGAGAGTCCACTGTACAATTATACAAAAAGGAGGGAGTTTTTTACCGTTTTTATTGCAGCCTATACTGGATACATTGTTCTCGTTAATAATAAGAAAATATAAAATGGAGAGAGCAAAGAAAATGATACTCTTATCTAAAAAACAACTTGAACGAATGCAGAGGGAAAATGTAAAAAATAACGATCGTAGAATTATTGATACACTGAAAAAATAAAAACGTAACCTCAACTCGGGGCTTGAGTAAAATCTACCCGAGTGAACTAAGCAGACAAACTTAGTTACATTCACTTGATGAGTCAAGTAAGAGCTGCTTTGGTGTGTGAAGTCGTAACTGTTTCGGTGTCACACGGTATAAATTATCGGTAAAGTCGTGCTGTGATGAACAGTAAATGTGTTAATAATGATTTGAATTATTTAGCGTAATAAATAATTTTAAAAAATGACTTTTAGTATATTTAATGTATAAATATACAGAAAAAAGACAAATTGGGAAATAAAATAATTTTTAAAAATAAAAATTTCTTTTTTCAATTTTCACTTTATTGCTTGCTTTTTTTTATTGAAAAAATGATCTTCATGTACTTTAATTTACTATTACTTAATTCTTTTTTTTACTGTAAGTTTCGTTAAAATAATTTCATAATTATTATTTTTTCAACCTTTTTATAATAAAATTAGAAACAACGTTTTATTTTACGGATACTAATAATGCAATTGATCCAAAAGTGTACGTAAAATGAAAAAATTAGTAAAATGACATTTTTTGAAATTCAAGTATATTTTTTTATCATTACTAGAAGCGAAAGTATATTAATTTTTAAACTAATTTTTATTTCACGTCATGGAATATTTCTAATGATAAAATAATGATACACAATATACTTAGACATATTGATTATTAAGAACAATACTTAAATAATACTTATCTTAAAAAAATAAAGAATCTTATTTACTCATCAAATAAAATACTCTGATGTTCTGAATTCAATTATAATTGTTTTTTTACAAAAAACAATAAATGAAATTTAGTTTAATAAAAACTTTCTTAATTATGTTATAAAAAATTTTTAATTCATTATAAAACAATTAAATTTGTTTCATATATATTTTCCCAATTTTTTCAAAGTTTTAGAAGTGATTTAGAAATGTTTTAGCATTTTTACAATATTTAGAGTCTAATTTTTCAATTGTATACGCATATAAGTGTTCATCAAAGTAAATAGTGCTAAAACCTTGCAAAACTAAGAAAATATCGTGATTACTAACGAATATTTTTTCAATTTTACCGAAATTTAAAACGTCGTTACTACCCATATTCTGAACGATGACTATGTTCGTTTTATATTTTTCGCCGTTGAAATCAACATAATTAGTTTGGTAGATAACGTTATTAATTTCTTGATCTGAGAAATAAATTGCTCTGTCACAGTCTGAAATTTTTCCCGATACAGAATAAAGTGGCTCTAAATTTATGTTTGGACATTGTCGCATGTACGCCAAATGCAATAGACTTCTTGTGTATATAGTTTTTAATAGATTTGTTGTGCAAGCTGTAACTACAGCACTTTGCTTAAGCTCTCTGTGCTTACTTTCGAATCTCATGGACCAAAAGTTTATCAGAGGGCCATTTCCTATCAATAATCGCATAATATGTGACATATTATGAAATTTATATTGAAATTTTCCATATAGTTTTTCATAAGCGGATAAAAATTGTTCAACTAGAAGCTCTAATTTCACTATATGCCCTTTAACAAGACGAGGTGACAATAATATATCGATAATTTTTCTTGAATAAATGTACAATTGCCACTCTTCGTTATCTTCCGGAATTTTATCCCCAATGAGCAATTCTAAAATTCTTGAAAAATTTAGCATCTCTGATGCCGTCATCTTCAATTTGTTTTTTATCAGGATATGCTCTTTTTTATGATAGGTACTTTATTAATATCTTCGAATGATCCATAGTCAAAACTTTCTATCCTAAAATTCAAAAACTCCAACGTAATAAGTTTTTGTTTATAGATTAAATCTTGCAGGATATTTACTAGAGCGTAATTATTTCTGCCCTCAAAAATATCATGCATCAAACCTATAGAACGGTTTAAGCTGACATGATACCCAAGTACCTGATGAAACACGCATTCTTCATTAATTCCAGTTGATGGTGGATTGTACTCTAAGCAGGCTTTAGCATATTTTTCTTTGGTTCGCAATAACTGTTCATCTTCTCTGGTTAAATCTGATATTTGCTGGATGTTAGCTTCGCAAATTCGACAAGGTCTACCACTCGAGAAAGATTCGACGAATCCCAGGATAGAATTCAAGCCTAAATTGTCGCCTAGAATCAGAGCTAGTTGACAATAAATTCTATAACTTTTTCTATCAACTTCTATGACCAAACCCTTGTTTCTTAAATCGTTTAATTCATTTATTAATTTGACGAAAACGTTTAGATTTTCAAATTTTTTCCGATCATCAGCAGAAAACAAAGTATTTAAAATAATGAAATTTAATTTGGAACTTATGCTTGGAGGAAAACAAGGGCTAGTGACATACACAGACCCTAATTTATTGACTCTTGCATGGGATCCGAGTCCATTGCCGCATTCAAAGTCGTCCTGGAATATTAAAAGAGGAAGAACGAATTTGCCATGAAAATCAATTTTTAATTGTTTCCAAAGGTGGCATTGTAAAAAACTAAAGACCACTTGAGTGGTATATAAAATGCGTGAACATCTATCAATTCTCTCGACATATCAGCTGTCATGGACATTTTAGTTTTTATGTCATTGCCAATAATAAACTTTTGAGGTTGAATAAAAATTTTTTTTCTTCATAAATATTAAATTTTAAGCGTTCTGATCTACATTTTTCCAGAACTTGCTTACAAGAATAGAAAATTGGTTTTACTTTATTTAAAATCTGACAATCAATTTCTTGTAATAAATTCGTTATAGAATTTAATAAAGAATTATCAATAAAATCCATAAAAGCATCAATAAATATTTGTACTGTGTCTCTAGGAACTGAATAGGTGTATAATTTTAAAGTTAATAATAACATTTCAGATTCTAATTTTTTTAATGGATTTATACTTTTAAATTGAAAAAACTTCCGAATCTTTTAATTATTTACAATATTTATAACTTTTGCTGTTTGTATTCTTATACAAACAAATAATATCTATCTATCTATAACTTTTTTATTTCTATATAAAAGTATCAAATTACAAGGTTATTCCCTACTAAAAAATCTCAGTTGAGAAATCACCTGATTTCTCAGGTGATTAATCATGCCAAAATCTCATGTGACGATTTTTTTGGTTTTTATACGTTTCAAAGCATACTAAGTCAATTGCGAACTATTTTTGAAAATTTTTGAATAATTTGAACTTAAAAAATTTTTTTTAAATTTGGTCTTAGAAAAAATTTTAAAGTTCAATTTTTCAAAAATTTTCAAAAATAGTTGGCAATTGATTAAGCATGGTTTGAAACGTGTAAAAACCAAAAAAATCATCACATGAGATTTTGGCATGATTAATCACCTGAGATTTTTTAGTAGGGTTTATAAATACAAGCTCTAAGATAATTATATTTTAACAAAAATAACTTTACAATTTATACTTTGGCAAAATAGTTAATTTATACCCTTAAAACTTATAATTTACAATAATATAAACAATAATAATGAATTATAATGTCCTTAACTTTTCTATTAAACTATTTACGGGTATGTAAGGCTTTAGTCCTTTTCTGGGCAGATCATATACAAATTTCGCAAAAAAATACCACAAAGGTCGACAAACAGATGGAAACTCCAAACCTAATACAACTTGACACTTAAAGCAGTAGTCGACAGCCTCAATGATATTTCGCGATTCTATACAATAAATATTTTTTTCAATAACAACGAATACCTCTACTTCTGTCGTCCCGTTATTTTGTATGCTTCCAATAAAAGCTATAAATGGTTCTATAACTTTATTTTCTAGTTCGAATTTTTTTTTACTGTCTTGAAATTTTTTAAAGTCATCTGCTGTCTGAAAAATATTTTTGTCAATTTATTTATTTATTTGCAATTATTTTTAATATATTTTATTTTTACTCTACTTATATTTACATGAAATTCTTATAAAATTTTTTTCTTATTGTAAGCTGTAATCGTTATAATTTTACTTGATACTGAAAATAAATATTACCTCACAAATCAAAATAAATGAAGACTGGAACAGTTGTGTTTGTATTTCACGATCATCAATTGATTTTCTTTTTCGGTTAGGAGTGGCTAGAATTTTCTGCTGGCAGAATAACGATAAAACATCTATTTTATCTGTAATTATAATAAAGGGATGAAAAAATTAATAAATTATAAATAAATAGTTACAAAATTATTTATACCTGTTTCAACAAGGAGTTGATCACAAAAACTATATTCAGTTTTTTCTTTTTTTAAAGATCCTTCCTTATCGTTTACCAACGTCCACATATTTTTAGACAGCAGTGGCCATTTTGTAAGTAAATTATCCTTTTTTTCAGGATATATTTTGTTGAAGTCGCTTGCTAACTATAAAAAAAATTTTTAATATATTTTATCAGCTTATAAATTGTTTTATAATTAATAAAATAAGTTACTAAAATATGCCCAAATAATGATCTTAAGCTTTTATATTGTAAAATATATGCAATTGCATTTTTATGGCGAATCCTAATAAAGAACGTTTCTGACCATTTCAGCTCTACTTCATCTCTTGGCTCATCATTTTTTTTAGCCAATTAACACTTTCTTGTTCCAGATCTAAAGTTGTTATTTCTAAAAATAAAAAAAATTATTATATTTTCACATTTTTTTTATAATTCAATCAAATTTATATTTAGAATGTTAAAAAAGTGATCATTGAATTATGGAAATACCTTCAGATAATTTATCTGTTTTGTTTATAACTCCAGCTTGAATTAATTTCTTGCGAAGGGATAAATATTTATCATAAAAAATTCCTCCAGCATTGACAGCTTTCTGCCCCTCACTCGCTGCTTGGAAAGGATAATAAAATAATTCGGTTTCTAGTGGTCTTTCTGGAGTCGAAAAAATAGTTTTAGCTTCTTCTGCAAGTTCGATAAGCCTTGGTTTGTTTATTCTGTAAAACTGTTTCAATAATTTATAATAATATATTATTTAAAAAATAATAAATTTATAAAATTTAAGTTCAATGAAAATTTTTTTTATAGTTAAAAAAATATTTAACTACATTCTTAAAAATAATTTAAGCAGTATTATAAGTAAGGATATTATATTTGTTCTCTTGTCGTATATCTGTAGATAAATATTTATATAAATTTACCTAAATGATGGAGTAACTGCTTTTTTGATGGATTTACTAGTACTTCACTAGTATAGTCCAGTTATTTACACATGTGTTTTTAATATGTTTTAAGCGCTATATAGATGTTTAATACTGATCAGTTTCATTCATTTTTTATTTTGACTAGTCTTATAATTTTAATTTTTTTTTCTACTATGTACATTAACATTGAGCATCTATGCTTTGTCCATTACCATTTGCTCAGAGATCGCGACTGCTTGTCGACCCCTGCTCAAAGAGGGTGGAGGAATGAGATAAACCTCAAGCCTGAGTTAACTCACAATCACGAGTCTCTTCGGCTGTTTTGGTAAAGTCATAATCATATACTGGCATATGATTTAATTCCATCATTTTCGTATAGAATATGTCTCTATATTCCCCATAATTGGGTGTATCATTGTGCTTCATTAATCTTATTTTTTTCATGAAGTACAAGATAAAATCTGGAGTCTCTTGGTTGTTAAAGCAATTTGCTACAAATGTTTTGTGACTGTCAAACGCCTTAAGTTTCAAGGCTAGTGTTGACAGTTCACTGTCTAGGTGTTGCCATGGCAGCTTTCCACCTAGCCAGGTTATAAGATTATACAAGAGACTTTCCAGGTCACCTGTACAGCTTGGTAGGTGCACATGTCTGTCCCTGCTGGCATATGTTAAACTTTCTTTGTTGAAAGTTGTAGGCTCGACTTGTTTCCCGAATTTTAGAGATACCAAGCCGAAATCTATTAAGTAAATTTGGCTTTTGCCATTGCCATCTATAACCAGCTTCGAAGGGCAAATATCATTATGGATAAATCCGAGCTCGTGCACATATTCTAAAATTACAAGCACTTGACAGACAATTTGACAAGCACTCGCTGTGGTAATAGTGTTGTTGTTTGTTTCTAGTATTTTATTTAAATTATCTCCCATTTTTTCTAACAACGCGAATTTATAAACTTTCTTTTTGAATTGGTAAGTGCCGGTACCGATTATGGCAGGTAGTCTCAGATATAGTAGTCCTTTGTCTTCTATATAGCGACTACGTTGTTCTTGTGTGGTATAGCGCATGAGAAATTGTGTTTCAGTTTGATAAAGAGCGGTCTTCCTCCGGCTTGATTTTTATCACAGCTAGACGATTCGTTTGCGACCGTTTAGAAATTGTACTGAGGGCTCTTTTTCGTCCATGTCGGTGAAGTTCTTCGCCGACATGCCACTTATCACCACCTCGAGCTGTCACTATCCTACTAATAGGAATAGGTATCACTTCTTTCGTGGGCTCGGGTTCTGATTTTCTAAAAGTTTGTATTTTGACTCTTTTGTCAAATGTAATTCTCTTTTTACCAATTATCTCAGTATCAGCAGTTTGTTGGGAGTTGTTATCCAAATTATTTTGTGATGTATCGTTAGAGTTATTGTCTTCCTCTGAACGATGGACTTCGAATACGGTTTGCTCTACGTCGCTACCTGAGTCGTTTGTCGTCAATGTTTGTGTTGAGTGTGCCGCAGTACTTGTTTTGGCGTCATTGTTACTAACAACCTCACCCGTTACATAGTGAGCTGGCTTGACAAGCTCGATGTTGACAAGCTTAGCATGACCGTTTATCTCGATCACCATATCCTTACCATTGAAATTTCGATCTAATATTTTATGAGGGCCAGTGTAAGGCCTATCCAATCCGGTCTTCAGCGCTTTGCGCTTATAAAAAACGTGTGAACATTCTTCTAACTCTTTAAATACAAACGGTTTGATGTTGATGTTATGCTTGACCGGAATTGGTTGTATTTGCCTCATGTACTCGCAATGTTCATCTAAAAATATGCGTTAATTCGGTTCTGACTCACCGAAGGCACAAAACTCGCCAGGTAACCTCAAATAAGTTCCATAGACTAAGTCTGCAGGACACGCATCCGCATCGTTTTTGATACTTGTGCGTATGCCTAAGAGAACACTGGGCAGTTTACCAACCCAATTGTTTGATTGAGTGTTACATTTGATGGCGGTCTTAAGGGTTCGATGTCATCTCTCAATCATTCCATTTGACTGAGGATGGTACGGTGCCGTACGAATTCTTTGCATCCAATTAGTTGCAATAACGCATCAAAGATTCGAGATTCAAACTGGACACCCTGGTCCGATGTTATGTACATGGGCGCGCCAAACCTTGAAATCCAATGGTTAAAAAAGTTTTTAGCAATGGTGGTTGCTGTGATATTTTTAATGGGCATGGCTTCAGGCCATCTGGTGAATCGGTCAATCATTGTTAGTATATATTTATAACCCTCGCTCTCAGGTAGTGGACCGACTATGTCAATATTAACATGAGTGAATCTACCATCTACCTCCTTGAAGCTATCTGGAATAAGCTTATTATGCCGTGTTACTTTAGATTGTTGACAATCTATGCAGGCTTTGCACCACTTACGATGTCCCTCCTCATGTTTGGCCAAACGAATTTACGCTTGATAAGATCTTCTGTAACCTTTGCACTAGGGTGTGCTGACTGATCAAAAAGTTTAAACATTTTCTCTCTATATTTTGCTGGTAAATACGGTCTTATACACTGTACACCTTGTACGTCACAGTACAAAATTCCTTGGAAATTGTCCTGATTGTATTGAGTTTTTGAAGTTGGAGGGGGTCCTACACCACTTCTGCTAACTGTTGGTCGTCAGCTTGTGCTTGGACTAGATCTTCAAGATCAATGACAGTGGAAACACTAAATGCGTCCATTCTGGTTAGCACTTTGGAAAATCCAGGGTGTTGCCACAGTTTTGGATCGCTCCGGTCAAAGATAGTTGGCGAACAAATACTGTCGATACGTGACAATGCATCTGCCACGGGATTATTGACACCTGCTACATGACAGATTTCACAATCGAATTCTGATATGTAAGCTAGCTGACAAATCCTTCTGGAATTTGCTTTCTCATCTTTGCGACTAAGGGCGTAAACCAAGGGTTTATGATCTGTATGGATCTTAAATTTTCTAGCATCTAAATAATAGTGAAAATAACGCACTGCTTCGTATATAGCTGTTAGTTCACAGTCATTAGTATGGTAGTTTAATTGTGCTGGTGAGAACTTTTTAGTGAAGAAGGCTAACGGTTGCCATTCTCCCTCTTTCTATTGCTCTAACGCAGCGCCCATTGCGTAATCTAACGCATCAGTGCTGATACGGATTTCCGCATTTTCGTCCGGAAACGCCAAATATGAAACATCGGCCAATTCTGCTTTGGCTTCATAAAATGCTTTTTCCGTTTCCTTAGTCCATATGATTGGACGTTTATCCTTCTTTTTGGCGTCTCTGGTGTAGTCATTCAACAGTCTATGATTAAGGGCTGCTTTAGGCAAATTTTTTCGATAAAAATTAATGATACCCAAAAACCTGCGCATCTTATCGATGTTACCAGGTTTTGGGTAGTCCAGGATAGCTTTTACCTTATCTAGGGATGGTTTAAATCTATGTCCATTTATTAAATATCCCAGAAAGGTTAGTTCTCTAACACCAAACACACATTTCTCGATGTTTAAGTATAAATTATATTTTTTGAGTCTGTCTAACACCTGCTTGAGGTGTTTTTCATGTTCCTCTTCACTTGCTGAAGCGATCAAAATGTCGTCTATGTAGCAGAATACGTTTTTTAGATCTCTCAGAACTCTGTTCACATATCTTTGGATGGACTGAGCGGCGTTTCTTAGACCAAATGTCATGAAATTATACTCGAATAAGCCAAACAGCGTTATGACAACCGTTTTTTGAATACTGTCTTCTTCGACGGGTATTTGATGGTATACTTTCTGCTAGTCCAGTGAAGTAAATACTTTCATACCATGAAGCCCGTTGGCGAAATCTTGAATATTAGGTACGGGGTACCTGTCTGGAATCGTGACGTTATTAAGTTGTCTGTAATCGCCACAGACACGCCACTCGCCATTTTTTTTCTCAACCATATGTATGGGACTAGCCCATGGGCTTTTAGATAGCTTGCAGATGCCGGCTTCGCACAGTATCTTGAATTCTTTTTTGGCCGCTTCTAATTTCTCTGGTGAGAGTCTACGTGTTTTCTGTGCTACTGGTGGACCATTTGTCTTGATGTAATGTTGTACACCTATGTTTGTTTTTGTAATTGATTCTGTGACTCCCATTACACTAGGGTATAGTGACAGCAGATATGCGTACTTATGTGTAAGATCGATAAAGTATAACTGTAGTTGTTCGATTTTCCGTGTTTTCAGTGGTACAGCTAATGATGTTTCGCCGTCAATAAGCTTCTTTTCATTTAAATCAGGGAGCAGATGATATGACTTTAAAATGTCGGCCCCAATAATTGCATATGGAACATCTGCAACTAAGAAGTTCCATTTTATTATTCTCTTAAGGCCTACGTCTAATTCGCGACGTACCAGGCCATAAGTATTAATAAGAGTATTATTAGAAGCGTAAAGCTTCAATGACTGTGGCTCCTCTTTACTTAGTTTAGGTTTGGGAATTACCGAAACTTCTGTTCCTGAGTCCACTTAAAAATATTTTTTTGAATTTTTATCCTGCACAAAGAGACTTTTAGTACGAGAGTCCTGAATTTGAGCTTCTGTCCATTCAGGAACTACTATACTGTCAATTCTATTTTTATTTAAGATGTTGTTATCTGCCTTGTAATTGCCGCTTTTCTTGGAGTTGCTCGGATATAAATTGTTGTTAGATTGATAATTTTGTTTCCACCCACAGGGCTTTTGGCATTTATACGCTTCAACTCTAAATTTTCGGTGAAAGTGACACCAGGGGGTACGTTTTGTATTCGCAACAGAACCAGAATGGCTCCGTTTGACGTTATTAGAGGTATTTTGGACACCTCCAGGCTTGTTACTCACTTGACTATGATTACGAGTGAGTGATCTATTTCTTTGATGTTGATCAGGTGCTGCAGTAAAAGCGTCAATTTTTGAAGCAACTTGAGAAAGTTTCGTTTGTTAGTTTATTTAACAAAGCCTGGCTTACGTCTTTTTCGGTGTCACTTTTAAACACGTTTTGTTCTTTATCATAAATTTTGGTGATGTGATCTGCCTTCTCTAAAGACTGTTTTTCATTAACTTCCGTGATTTCCTGTTCTAACTGTACTTTAATGTACGTAGGCAGTCTTTCTTTCCACAGAGTTAGAACGGTTGATCTTGGTACTTCCGCACTAGCTAAATACAACATTTCATTAAAGAGCTCCGAGGGCTTCTTGTGTGTAATTTCTTTCTTTTCAAAAAGTATGCATAGCTTATCCACTTTTGTTAAGGCATACTGATCTAGCAGGATTTTTTTTAATTAAACATATTTACTATTCTCCGGAATGCTGTTCATAACGTCGGCGATAGATTTCATCACTTCTGGTCCCAGATTTTGTATTAAATTATAATACCTCATTTCATCAGTTGTGATTTCACGGTGTTCTAGCTGGGTTTCAAAAATTTTGAACCATGCTTCTGTTTCCTTTTTCCAGAAGTTCTAAAATTTCACCTCCTGTTAATACATTTTAATCAATGCACCAGGAGTAATTCGAATTTCGCTATCATTAATATTCCTATTATTACGTGAATTTGCGGTTTGGCTTTCACCGCTTTGATGACCGTCCTGACGCGGAGCAGCATCCAGATTATTTCCTGCGATGTTGTCTGTAATGTTTTGCTGTTTGATGATACGTTGCTGCAAATCTTCCCTTCGCCTGCATTGCTCCTCGAATGCTGCTGACATAGCCTCTAGCTCTTGGATTTTCAAATCACGTTGTCTGAGCTTCTCTTATAAAGCTTCGAATTCTTTTTTAGTTTTAGACATTTCGTCTTCTTCTTTAGAATCACCCGCCATTTTTACTTCTTGATATTTTTCTATGATAAGTTTCGCGTTGATGGCATCTAACTAACTATTGCCTATTAACCGAAGAACCTAATTAATTTTGACTTGGAAATTAATATTTTTGTTAATTATTTTAATACTTCGAGCACTCACACACGTACAAATACAGGCTTTGGCCCTAGGAGTACACGTAGGTACACTCACAATCGCGTAGTGAGAATTATCTTTCATTCCTTAAAGCTAAGCATGCAAAACACGCCTTATGTACTTCCTTTTTAAGGAAGATTCCACTCTACACAAACGCGCGGGGATCTGCGTTTCTAGCCTCGTTTGCGTGAAACCTAATTAATCTACTGGTTCTCAGAATCGAGCATGTGCGCGTTAATTCACTTACTTTTAGTTCTTTCTACGCTCGCAGTCAGAGAGTATTCTGTAAAATTAGTGCTTTTCGCACCCGTTCATAATTTAAACTATATATTTAAAAAAATTCAACTTTTATTGAGTTAATAAAAATGAACTTCCTCCGACGAGTTGCTACTGACTTCACCTTGTGATTTTATGATAATTAAATTCTTACTTTCACCTCGCGTTGCGCCCGACTCACAGCCTTACTGCGCAAAGAAAAACTTATAACTTGACCAATAATTTACTACAAAAAAATATTTTAATCTATTGCACAGACGCCAGAAGTCGCGAACAAGGCATTCAATTAAAAAAAATCAAAACGAATCACCTGCACGCTTCAGTCTATCCGGGCACGGCATATATAAAATAAACTTTTCATTTATTTTCCTATTAACTTTCATTTAATCTTAATTATCATTCATTAAAACACCCGGCCCGAATATCCCGGCCTGCACAAAGGATGATTGTTAAATTACAAAATTGTAAAAATATTTCAATTAAATATATTTTAATAAGAAAAATTTTTCTTGCCGCTAATAGTTACGCAAAAAGCTTGAAAGAAAACTTTTTAAAGATTGAAGTCAGTACAACTAAAAGTGAATTATTCGTTAATACTATTAAATTAAATACGCGCGTAAACTTAACGTTATTTCGTTTATTCAATTTCGCAAAATTTCATTGATAAAAAGCAAAAAGAAAACGCTGCCAAGTGCTTTGGCGCAATGCTTTCTCATAGAGCGCATTGAGTTAGAGTATTTTGATTTTATTTTTTTAAATACGATTTTAATATAAATGTCCCTGTCCTCTGTATTGAAGGCTGTCTTAATACCTACGAAAACTATATGAATTTTACTCTTTCTTACTTTTGCCATTTGCATAATGTGATTTTATGATGCTCTAAAATTAAAAATGCGTTTATAAAATTAATTTTCCTAAGCTTGTCTTCTTAACACTATAACCAATAACTTGCATACAAATTTTGGAACATTTTCATCAAATAGTTTACAAAAAATACCAAAGAATTGAAAAATAAACATTGTTTTAAAATTTTCAAAACGCTTTAACGTTACAACTACGCAAAGAAAACCAGTTTTCAAAAGTTCATTCTATTTAGGCAATCGTAAATAATTTCTATACATAATTTTAAGCTACCTCATCAAGTAGTTTACGTAAAATACCAAAAAATAAGTGAAATTCTATTCAAAATTTACAAAATGCTCTAAAATTAAAACTGCGCGAAGAAAATAAGTCTTTCCAAGCTTCCTTTAATTAGGCAATAAAAAATAATTTGTATGAAAATTTTTGAGCAAATTTATCAAATGGCTTTTGTGTAATAGACAAAAAATGAAATATGAACATTTTTTCTAAAATTTTCAAAATGCTGTAAAATTAAAACTGCGTTGAGAAAATAAGTTTTCCAAAGCTTGATTTATTCAGATAATAGTGAATAATTTGCATGAAAATTTTTGAGCAAGTTTATCGAGTGATTTTTATGCAATAGAAAGAAAATTAAAAATAAAAAATTTTTTCAAACTGCTCTAAAATTAAATGTGCGCTAAGAAAATTGAAGAAAATTAGTTTTTAAAAGTTCATTTTATTTTGACAATCATAAATAATTCCCATACATAATTTGAAGCTCCTTCATCGAGTAGTTTACGTAAAATATTAAAAAAATTAGAAAAATTGTATTCAAAATTTTCAAAATGCTCTAAAATTAAAACTACGCTAAGAAAATAAGTGTTCCAAAGCTTGTTTTCTTTAGACAATAGCGAATAACTTGCATACAAATTAAGAAGCAAATCTATTGAATAGTTGTCGTAAAATAAAAAAAAAATGAAAAAAAAATTTTTTTTTCAAAATTTTCAAAATGCTCTAAAATTAAAAGTGCACTAAGAAAATCAGTTGGTAAAAGTTTTTCTTCTTTTGGCAGTCGCAAATAATGTTCATACAAATTTTCAAGAAAATTCTTCGAGTAGTTTACGTAAAATATCAAAAAAATGAAAAATTAAAATGTTTTAAAATTCTTAAAATGGCTCTAAAAAAAAACTGAGCTAAGAAGATCAATTTTCAATAGCTTCCCCCCAGTTAGACAAAAAAATAAATTGCATGCAAAATTTGAAGTTAATCCATCGAGTAGTTTTCGAGATCTTATTGGCGTACTGAATACATACACACACGCGCCACACACACACACACACACACACACACACACACACACACACACACACACACACACACACACACACACACACACACACACACACACACACACACACACACACACACACACGCGCGCGCGCGCGCACGCACGCACGCACGCACACACACACACACACACACACACACATACAGACATTTTCTGGAAACCACTTCTTTTGACTCCCTGAGTCTAAATATGTACAAATTAATGAAAAAATAGAAAAAAATTTTTTTTACCGATACAATGCTTTCTCTATGAGAAAGCAAAAAGGAAAAATTTTCAAATATTTGCTCGTTAATAATTCGCACGAGGTTTTAAAGATGATGTCACATCCGGGACGCTATTCCTATTTGCGCTTTTCAAATTTGAGGTCGTGATGTACCATTGACCTTGATTCACACGTTAATACTTTATTTATTTATTTGAGTTTAGTTGAACTTTATTGTGTTAACTTTTCAAGGTAAAATCTCGTTGATTCTTGTGTTTCATTCGGACAACAAGAATTTATTTATACATGTACCGCGGCCGGCGTCCAAAATGGCGGACAAAAAGCCTTTTGCGTGAGCTTTGCTGCGTCGTTATAATGGCGACAGAAGCGTACTCAAAATTATTCGCGCACGGCACTGTTTTACGAGAATTTCTTATAAACACACTTCTGGTCGAGAATTTTGATGCTTCTTTTAATTTTTTTTGTCTTTTAAGGTTTTAATCAAATTTTTAGCTATTAATTTTTATTTCACAACGTTTTTTCTTCTTTCTTGTTTTTTTTCAAATTTTAATTTTTAGTTTTAATTTTATTTTATATTTTATGTATCTTAAATATGTATTTGTTTCGCTTTATTTTTCTTTCCTTATTTTTATTTTTTTATATACAATTTTTCTTCCCTAGTATCTCTAATAAAACTAAATCTTAATATTACTTTTTTATTTAAATGTACATCTTTTTTATTCGCATTTAATATATTAAAAGGAAAAAATAAAAATATTCTTCTAATTAACTAACTTTTTCTAATTTTTTACTAAATTTGACTTTGTTAATTTAATTTTACTTTTGACTCTTAGAAAAAACAAAATGCCTTAAGAATTTTTCTTACGACAAAAAGAAGAAGATGTTCTAGCATGATCTGCGTCGTTGACGATTTCGTTGTAGATGACCGGAAGTGGCGTACACAGCGATGGTTAAACTGAGTTTTAGTCCTCTTAAAATATTTACCCTCCTGTTGTAGGATTTTATACCTCGGAAGTTGACCAGTTGTGGTACCATGAACTTCTCGTAGCTACCAGTTGTAGAAACTGGCACGTCCTGGGGTCACCAGTTGTAGAAACTGGCACGTCCTAGGGTCACCAGTTGTTTCGTTGTGGTAGTGGTAGTGTATATTAATGTGCGTGTTCCCAACGCTATCCCAATTAGTAATTAATTTAGTAAATGATATCTGACTCCATAAGATGTTTTTGTTAAGATATTCCCAAGAGTGTAGGACGAGGTTGAGGGAGGAATCTAAAACAGACAGTTTAATTTATAAGTATTTATTAATACTTTATTCGTCAACAACTGCTAGCTTGCTGTGTATCGTACAAGAGACGGTACACCACTGATCGTGGCTGTACATGTTCGGCGGCTCGCAAGTAACCGACAATTGGCGCTTGCGCAAAGAGTTCGCTCATGCTTATGCATGAACCATCGATGCTTTACCCATAGGTAAAGGCCAGCTAGCGCCAAGCAATATCTTTCTCGTTCTTAGGCAAACTGAACTTAACATCCAAAAAAGTAGAATATGCTTAGGGGTTTTAAGCAAAAGTATCCGATTTTTTTTTCAGTGTACTAGTGTAAGATCGACTGCACTGGAATCTACTCAAACGGCAGGCAATACGTTATCCCGATTAGATAATAAAATGAAAAAAATTCTGGATTCTACAACTTACGAAAACGAACAAGAAAAACTGAAAGATTACTTTTAAACGTTACAGAGATATCTATTTTTTATCAAAGACGAAAAAAAAACTTTCGCTTTTAGAAACAAGTAAAGATAAAAAGCAGGCTTTAGACAGTTTTTGAATATTAGAAAGTGTCCCAAATTTATATAAAAAGAAAGCTGAATTATTATTAAACTATTTAAAATCTAGCAAAGATCGCATTACGTGGAACGAAAAAGGTCTTGTATTTATAGATAGCGAAAAAATTCAACATTCGAATATCAACGATGCTGTACGGAATAGAAAAAAAGTAAAAGCCGCAGGAAGAGAACAGTTTGCAACGATATTCGAGATATCGACACACCGCGTGAATTTAATCAGAGTGAAAAAAAATTATTTTCTTCGGAAAAAATTAAAAAATGGTTAACGAAGCGCGATACATACACTTTACACACAAAACTATACACCGAAAATTTATTTAATGTTGACGCCACGACGCTCGATCAAGTATGGAAGGCAGATCTCATACAATTAACGTCATATAAAAATTATAATGACGGCATCGGCTACTTACTCGTTGTGATTGACTTTTAAGTAAATTCGTGTGGGTACAACCTTTGCGCGATAAGACTTGCCAGGAAGTTACTAAAGGTTTTAAAAAATTAATAGACTCTAACAAAACCCGCTATTCTTCTATGCTTCAAACCGATTGTGGAAAAGAATTTGTTGGAGGGGCATTACAAAAATTTCTTAAAGACAATGGTTCAAGATACCGTGTAGTTACAAATCCTGATATTAAGGCGGCTGTTGTAGAACGTTTTAATAGAACCTTAAAAAAACGTATGTTTTTTCAGTGACTATTTATAACGCGAGTATAGCTAGAAAAAATTTAGTTAGACGTGCACAGCAGAACCAGCCTGTTCGTAAAAAACCTTGATTAAGAACTGGATAATATGTACGTATAAGTAGTGAAAAAAATGTTTTGGAAAAGGGTGCAACTAAATCATGGAGTGAAGGAATATTTAAAATATCCCATGTTTTAAAAAGACAGAATTTATTCATTTATGAGTTTATTTATTCATTTATTCATTTAGGACTTGCAGGGAGAAGAAATTGAAGGTTTTTTTTTTATTTAGAAGAACTTGTTGTCGTTGATAAAGAAAGAGTAGAGCAGCTAGAGTTTAAAATTGATAAGATATAAGGTAGCAAAGGAAAAGGGTCGAAAAAACAGTATTACGTAAGCTCGGTCGGATATCCCGATGAATTTAATTCTTGAGTTCCCGCTTCATAGTTGAAAAACTGTAATAATGAATCAAAACGATTATACTATTGTACTACCAAGCAACAGTAGTTTAAAATATTTTCCAAACAACGCTTGTACAAATTATTTAACACGATTACCTTATGAAGTACAATTAATATGTAAGCGGGTTGTTGGAACCTCTGAAATTCATGTGCAGTGCTCTACTCTTCATTTACGAGTTAAAGATACAATAATAACTGAGTATAAAGGAAGTATAGGAGTAATTCCGTTTTAACACAGAACGTATAACTCTATGCACACTCTTATTCATGCTATAAACAATGGTTTACTTAAATTTCACGAAAACGAAGTGTGTGAAAAACTCTCATACAATCAAAAAGGTGGTTTTGTGTATTTAAAGCAGTTTCAGAATAAAAAAGAAGATAAATTCACGGATAATGTTAAACGCATTTTAGGTTTTGAAAATGGTACATATGCAGTTTACGATGCAACGCAACAAAAAGGGACAAACGATACAGGCCTCATGCTAGTAGGTGATCAACTAGCGAAACTATCAAGAGCGATTAGTGATCAACTTTTTGTTTACTCTAATCTTTGCAAATAGTCAATAGTAGGAGATACTCACGCGCCTCTGTTACGGATTGTTAACCTTTTAAGGACGGGACTGGTCGATATTTCGACCACTCAAGTATCATAATATTTTTGAGTGTTTTAACATAATATTATCCTCAAAATCACTCAAAAATATTATGATACTTGAGTGGTCGAAATATCGACCAGTCCCGTCCTTAAAAGGTTAATATTGAAGCAAATAAATTTAATTTCGGATCTACGATAGTCAAAAGTTTACGCCTGTTAATTATGTTCCACTTCTAAACATTAGATTCCAAATCGTTGATATAGATATAAGAGATCAATTGGGTAGACCCATAGCATTCGAGTTTGGGACAGTGACAGTAGCACTACATTTTCAAAGGGAGTATTGAAGAAATAATTATGAGCATTCACGATGTATATTATTAACATTAAGTGGGACAGGGGAGAGGGGTAAGAAACGTCTTTGTTGGTGCACCGCGTATGCGTGTCCATAGATTGGGGTCTTGGTTTTCTTGATTGTTTCGGAGTGCGTTACCGGTCTTAGTTAAAGGTGCTCGTGCTGTTGGTAAGGAAGCTCTGCGTGCAAATATCCTAAGAATCTTTTAAGAATCGCATGAATGAATCGGAAAAAAATCTTAAACGTAAAGCTGCCCATAAAATAAATAAAATGATGGAAGGATCGGGGTATAAAACATCAACACGCAAACGTTATCGACAGTCTCCTCGAAATCCCGCTGCGCAACGGATCGCTTCAAAATCGAAAATAAAACGCTCCAAAGTAACTAATGTTAAACGTGCAAGTAAGAAGAAAAATAAAACAAACAAAAAAAACGTAATATTAAAAAAAGAATGAAAATGAATAACAACAAGAAAATAAAAAAAGTTGGTGATATATTTAATTAAAAATGTCTTTTTTACACAGTCACTCGGAAGCTTGTCGCAAGACAGAGCTTGATCTTTTCTCACTACCTGCTACACAGACAGCTATAGAATCGAGCAGATTGGTATTTCACAAACCCGTTTTGTCTTTGAACGACGAGAGTCCGATCGAATTCTGTGTAAATTTACAAAACGGGGACTACTTAGATCTAGCGCATACTATGCCCAAAGTGAGCATAAAATTTACTCCGTACATGAAGAAGATCATTTTTTCTCTAAAGTTAATATTTTATTCTAATAATAAAAAATTTTTATTCAACTTCTAGTAATTTTTAGATATGATTTTTTAATCATTTTCTATCAATATCATTGATATATATTTATTTATTATTAACATTTATCATTTATCATTAACATTTATTATTTTTTATTTTAATTTCTTGATATATTTTCATATTCTATTTTATAAATTATTTTTTTCATTTGTTTTTTTAGATTACGATTATCGAGAAGCGAGATAAGACCGGAGCGATAAGGGAACGCCGCGTTATATAGGGTCTTAGACGACCGATCTGGCAAACACGTCCTCCCAAAGCCTCGATTCAGCAAACACGTACCCCAAAGTATGACGTTATAGGTGTCTTATGGAACTGTTAAAATTTATAAAATTTAAAAAGGTTTCAATGCTTGAATTAATGTAATAAATATTATGATTTTTCAATGAAATTAATATAATTTATTGAATTGATGATAACTTTTTAAAACTTACAAATATTTTTATTGTACAACTCTATCTGTTCAGAAATATAATGCATTCCCTATAAATAATTCTCTCTCGTTCTTCCTCTTATTGTTTCTTTTTTGCGTAATAACCTATTCTCATATTTTTTCATACATCAAAAAGGCGCTGTTACTTTGAATTATTAACCTGAGATAATTTATTTAATAAAAATTTAAATATATTTTGAACTGATTATCAGCTGAGTATTCTCCCTGACGAGCGTATATGCGTATGGATTTGTTTACAAAATACATCTATTATTACATTATGATTAATGTGAATATTTCCTTCATACAGGAAAAAGTTAAGGGTCTTATCATCAATGGCAAGAAAAGAAAAATGTTTACAATCGGTACACAAATATAAACATAATGTACTGATGGCATCAAGAAAACCGCTTGGCTCCATCTACTTTGATGCAAAAAATATTTCAAATGAGATACCCAGTGAAAAAGTTTTATTGTCTTGATAAGATTGGAAGATTTTGTACCATCGATAGATAAGCGCATTCATATTCCAAATTTGTTCCATTTACCTCCTCCTATGCATCAATCACGTATGCCTAGTGACCGTGAATACCGGTCACCCTCTTAACGCCCCCTCATCCTCGTGGCCTGGATCGCGCTCATCTTCTTTACCTGATTTGCGCCGACCATCATTGTGGCGACCGCGCTCGCCTTCTTTGCGTGGATCACGCACACCCTCTTTGTCTGGATGGTGCTCAACTTCTTTGCGTGGATCGCGCCCATCTTCTTTGCGACAATCACATGCACCTTCTTTGCCTGGTTTGCATCCATCCGCTTCGCAGCAATCACGCTTGCATTCTTTGCCTGGTTCGCATCCACCCTCTTTGCGGTGATCGCTCTCACCTTCTTTGCCTAGATCGCGCTCGCCCTCTTTGCAGAGATCGTGCTTACCCATATTGCCTGGCTATTCTCATGGAACGCGTTCACCCACTGTATGTAGATTACTCTCAGCAAATGCAGGTTTAAATGAAATTGAAACTCAGAACATTTTTAATTTTATTAAAATTTTAAAGGTTAAACTTTATCGTTACTTTGAACGGGAAGGACTGTTGATACCACCAGGTAACTCAATTACTAATAAATAATTGTTGTGAATACTTTTAATATAACTTGAATAACTTTTGCACTAACGTATATTTGTATGCAGCCACACCTGAAGTATAAGAAAGATATTCTCTCGTAGAAAACATGGTAAACTCCTACAAAATACTTTACACAAAAGAGATTAATAAAGCCTTAGAAAAAAATGGAAAAAATTTGTAATAAAATGTATTAATTTTATTCTTGGATCACTGAACACCACGTTGAAGATTTTTTTGATTATTTTGACAGTACCCACTTCAATGGGACTTTTTGAATGTTGTTTATTTTCTGTTAATGTATGATCATATCTGACCCTTTTAGAACTAAATTTTAATTTTTTAATAAAAAGTTCTACTAATTATTTTATGCTGATTAGTATTCATTTATTATGCAATTTTGGCAATAAAAATAAAATTTGTTTCTACTTTTTCAATTTTCTTAGTTTCTATTATATATGTATATGTTTAGATCCCCAGTTTAAGACAAGGACAGAGCTATACAGCCTTCTCTTAAAGTGATTTTTTAAAGGGATCCCCTATTTTTATACCGGATCCTGGAAGAGCAGGAAATCGAACGTGCAAAACGATACTTTTCATTTTTTTAAAATGACCTTTAGTAGGTCAAACTAAGGTAAAATACTGAAAACACACTCAAAACCCGTTTTTTTTTTTAAATTTAAAGATAGAGGTCAATCATCTTCGATAGTATTGCTTTTTTCACCTTATACTTTTGATACTTATAATCATTTAATGTTGAATATTCAAAATAAAAAATAAATAAAAAACGCAAAGTTCAAATACTTTATCTTATCTTTCCCCTTCTCCCTCGTCATTTTCAACTGCATTAGAATTTTACCAATCTCAATTCTAAAAAGCATATTTATCAATAGAAAACCTTCCACTTCAAATCAATGAAGAAAATTTATCGCGATAAAATCTATAATCTCATGTCCAATAATATAAACTAATAAATCAAAATCCATTAAGTCTAACCATCAAACCCGTAAAAGCGAGCCCACCACTTCAAAATTCATCAATTCTATGCATTTTTTTCTCGCTTATTCAGTGTTTACTAGTTTATTCCTTTTACTTTACTTGATGTAATAGTCTTTGCACATAATTTTTTTTACACAGTGGCTATACTTAAAAATTCTTATAATGTGCACTTTGCTAATAATCAACGATTAAAAAAAATCAATTACATTTGATTTAAGTTTTATAATTATTGTTATAACAGTTTTATTCCTTTATGACTCAGTTCTGTATAATTGAAAAATTTACTATTAAAACTTGCTTGAATTTTAAAATTCAAAACATACATATCGGTTGTCACTAATCTCATACCGTTCTCCCCGAATCCGGTGTCAAAAATATGGGTTCCTATTTATAAAAATGACCTTAACCTTCAAATAATCTTCAAAAGTGATTTAAGGTCAAATCAAATGGCACTAAAATATGACACACATCGCCTTGAACAAATTCTATCTGAACAATTTTTCTGTAGATTCGGTATTTTGGGAGAAATTGGGGTTCATAGATTAAAATGAGTTGCCCTGTATAAAAACCAGTGAATTATTTCGTCAAACTATTTAAAATTTTTAGTTTAGTTACATTGATTATCTTTCTTTGTGTCCTTATCATAATGATTCAGAATTATACATTTTTATAAGTTAAAAATATTTTGAGCGGATAAATTAATTCATTATTTCTTTTCATAATTATTTAACAAGCACTTAGACACACAACACACTCACGCACGCCCACACACGCTAATAAACATGCACTCATACGCATATATTCAGAATCATACACATACACTCCTACATTTGGACCTATAAAGATACACCTACGCACACACATAAATACATACATGAACACGCTCATACGCATACATTCAGATTCGTACGCACATACTCACTTATACTCAGCTCATACATTCAGACTTATACACACACATGCAAAATTATACTCGCAAATGAAACATGCATTGATACTGATCAGATCTTTAGAATATGTGTATTTCTTGGCATTGATGAAAAAATGTTTATTATGCCAATGCCAAACAGTTAACATTATTAATTTGTATATTTGAATATTGTACGGATTTATTCTATAAATAAATTTAAATTATGTACATCTAATCTTTTTAATAAAATACTAGCAAAAAACACGTCTCTCCTAACTATTATTATCATCATTGTCCTCGTCATCGCCGTCGTCTACATCGGCATGTGTGTATGTAAAGGAAACAATGGAAAGCATCTGGGATGATGCTATGACGTCACAAGTGGACGACATAATGAATAATCAAGAACAAGAAAATTTAAAACTAATGGAACAATTAGAAAAACGTTATTTTTAAATTAAACACTCAATAAATATTTATAATTGCAAATTTATTTTTTTATATGAGATTTTTGAAAAAGTTGCGCTATTAGTTTGAAACGGCTCATATCATAATTTTGCATTATTAACTTTTATATAATATATTTAAAAACAAATCAAACTACATTGTTATCATAAACTCTGAATTATCAATGGATGTTGATAAGGAAGAAAACTTCCAGAATTTATATAGTATAAAAAGCATAGAAATGGAATGTTCTATTTCTATAATTGAATAAATATTTAATTATTTATAATAAAAATTAAATACAGTATGCTTGGATAATCATGTGTTTATGAAAAGGAACATTCAATCTCTATGCAAATAGAATAAAAATAATATTTGTATTAATTAAAAGGTTTAAAATTATTTTCTTAATTAATAAATAAATACATTAGGAAAATTAATTATCAGTAAAATACATATTTGTTTTTAGAAATGTAAAGGAAACAGAAAGTTACTCGTATTAATATATTTGATTAAACATTTTGTTAGAATTACATAAAGTTAAATTTATGGAACCTTCTGTTTCCTAAATTATAAGAAATGGAATTCAATAGAAGGTAGTAAAAATCATATAAAAGGACTAGCATCTAGCTAAAGAGATTCATTCTTGATCCGACTCTCTACACGAGAGCATGTAGAAATTAGATTAATTTAACGTTCTCATTTCATTTGTATAATTTTATAAAAAGATATATTTTATTAAATAAAATTTAAAACATTAAAAGATATAAAATGATTTTAAATTCATTAACTTAAACTTATTTTCAGATAATAACAATCAAAAAACATATTATCGTGAAAGTACATATTATCGCACATTCAATGGTAAAGCATCCAGTGAATGTCGTCGATTATTGTACCAACATAAATTGCATCTAAAATAAGGATATAATATCGCACTTCCAATAGTAAAGCATCTAATGGAAGTCGTCGATTATATAGCCTTTCATAATAATTAAAATATCAATTATCGCATCTCTAATAGTAAAGCATCTAGAAGAGATCGTCGATTCTGGTGTTTTAATTCTGCCTGCTGTATGGATTATGTGACCAATGCATGTCAAGAACTGATAAACGTAACTTTAATTTATATTTTGGTAATTTATTATTAAAATTACCTGGCGACCGTGCATCCAGCAAAACGCGCCCGTTACAAGTTGCACAAAAAGTTGCGACGCTTTTTGCTTAATAAAGCGACACCATAAGTAGCGTTAAATATAATAAAAAAAAGAAGTCTAAAAAAAGCACTAACTTCAACGCTAAAAGTTGCTAAATCTTTTTCAGGAGGGTACGTTTGACACCCCAATGTTCGGAAGCCAACGTTACTTTAAAATAAAAGTAAGATCCTTAATTAAGCTCATTTGCATTGAAGATATACAAGCGACTAGGCCATCGTATCTCTCCGTCCTTTTCTAATTGAAAAATTAATTTTTTTGCAATAATTAGCAGTTAAAGGCAGAAACGAAGAGATACTTTCGATTTGTATAGTGAAAATTAATATCTTCCTTGATAAAGATAGATTAATTTTGTCGCTTCATTTTTGAGAAGAGTTGGAATAACTTATAAAATTAAAGATCATAAGCAAAAAATACGATTTTCAAGTTATTCCAACTTTTCTAAAAAACGAAGCGATAAAATTAATTTGTTCTTATCAGAGAAAATATTGCTGTTTATTATACGGATCGAAACCATCTCTTGCCACCATTTTTGCCACCAGCAACTAGTTTTTATAAAAATAAATTTTAATCATGGTCGATAAAACAGGTATTTGTGTCGGTATATGGCAGTTTCTCAACCCTCCAGGTGATAACCAGCTATCATCAATTAAAATAAAAATTACATTGAGCTTACGTTTTTGAAAAAGCTTCTCTTCTTCTCTCACCAAACAGTTTCCTTTTTTTTTTATCTATATAAAAGTATTCTTTGTGACGTTTTAAATAGCTAGACGTCTTAGATTAATATTTTAAATGAGAACTATACAAAATTAACTATGCACAATTACATTGATTCTACGTTTACACAAAAACGTGCAAGTACATGCAGAGAAACAAATATTTCTTTCAATATATACCTTTTTCGTACTCTCCCTCTCTATCTTGCTCTGTCTCTTTCCTTCAATTAACTTTGCTCTATTTCCTCTGATGTTCTGGTGTTCGGCGCTACTCGTTGTAAGAGAAAGCGTAATCGGCTGGGCTTAGATGAAAACCAGCAAGAGAAATGTTAGAAATTTCTAACAAAGCAACGCTAATAAAAGAAGACACTTCACAAAAAAAAGATGCACCACTAAATACACTTCAAAGAAATAACTTATTTTCTCGTTTGAATTTACAATTGTAACAAAGAGAGAGATTTTCCCCGACTCTATTAAATTTTCGTAAAGAAAATAAGAGAAGAAATTTAAATACAGATTTTAAAATTTTACTAACTTACCCTGGTGGAAAATTAACCAGCTCGGCTAGTTAGCTTATTAACAGTTAGCTAGATTCATTAACTAAGAAAATACGTAGTTAATCGTTAACTTACAGCTGAAAACCCGTTAACTAAAGTAAAATGTTATGGTAGTATACGAAGCTTTGTGCATGCGCGTGAACAATGATAGTAACTATTATGCCGTCTCTCTCCTTTTCCTATATAATCGTTAAGAGAGAAAGACATAGTGAAAGCAAGCAATTCTTTAATATAGTAAAACTTGTATCTCTCCCTCTCTATCTTTTTTTCATGTAGTCTTTGAGAAGTAGAAAGAGTCAAAATGATTTTAATACATTGTAAACGCGTTCCGGTTAAGATTAGATTTTATTTTTGTGTTTGATAGTTATTTAATTATTATTTTATTTATATGAATTGTAATCACGGGAATATATTGTGTCGTATATATAAAAGAACAGTGCGTAAATTTTTTTTTTATTTATAAATTATCATCACAAGAATCTAGTGTCATATACGTATAGCAGAACAAAAGTGTCACTCGTGCACATACACAATCTAAAAAAAAGATGCACGTGGTCCTACGCAAGAGCAAACTAGTACACTTTTTAAATTATTATTAATTAAACGATTCATTATTTGTTTTTCATAGTGGACTTTTTGCCCGGTATGAGAAAAAGTAGTATATTCTCCTTGGGAGAAAATTGGACTATCGCTGCCCGCGTATTTTTTGCTCTTGCTATATTTCACTTTCTACAATTTTTATTATATATATATATATGTCAATCCACGTCAAACAGATAATGGCTCTGTCCAAAATTGTAGATCACCAAAAAAATCGTGTATGAAAATTTTCGAAAATTGATTTTAATTCATTCAAATGTGATTATACGTATTTTTTTATATCAGAAATCAATTCAGCGTTCAATTTTACATAGGAATATAGTATTGCACTCGAGGTAAAAAAAAAGTACAATGTCATTGGAAGGTCATATCGGGAAATAATAGTTATTTCTCGAATCACTCATTGATCAATGTTGATTAGTGAGAAAATGAAGATACTGATAGATAACTCGAGTCACTGAATCCAAGTCTGATGTCCGCTTAACCTCTATAGGGTATACAAGATCTCCATCAAGGTCATTTGAAGGTCAAATCGCGAATACCTTTTATTATTTAATAAAATTAGGACATCTTCAAGTTTTACGTGTCGCTAAATCTGAATCCGGGGTCTGTTGGAGTGTCAAACGACGTAATTACGTAAAAATTAATTAAATATTAACTAACAGAAAATTTTTGTTCTCCAAGAAACCACAGTTTGAAACGAATTTTTCTGTAATTACGTCGTTTGACACTCTAACGGGCCTCGAATTCGGATCCAGCATCACGTAAAACTTATAGGTGTCTTAATCTTATCAAATAATAAAAGATATTCGCGATTTGATCTTTAAATGACCTTGATGGAGACTGGTAGGGTTAAGCGGATATCAGATTTGGATTCAGTGACTCGAGTCACCTATCAGTATCTTCATTTCCTCACTAATTAACATTGATCAATGAATGATTCGAAAAATAACTATTATTTCCCGATATGACCTTCCGATGACATTGTAAATTTTTTTTACCTCGAGTTCAATACTATATTCCTATGTAAAATTGAACGCTGAATTGATTTCTGATATCAAAAAATACGTATAATCACATTTTAATGAATTAAAATCAATGTTCGAAATTTTTTTATGAAATCTCTAGGTTTGAGCCGCTATATTGGAGCCGATATTTTGAATTCTTAAAATCGCCACATCGCAAAAGAAAGCAGAGCGTAAGACGAAAATTTTGAGCCCATACACGATTTTTTTCTACAATTTTGGACAGAGCCATTATCCGTTTGACGTGGATTGACACATATATAAATATATGTTATTAGTTAATTTCTAGATAAAAGATAGCTAAGAGGGTGAGAATATTGGCAAGGTTTCTGGCTAAGTGGTTAGCTAATATTAATAGTCCAGTAGAATTAGACTTTTTGCATGACTTAATTAGTAACAGGTAACTGAAGTGAAAAATGGGTTCGTTAGGTCAAAAGATATTAAAATTTAGAAAGACCCTCAAAATTTGGGCTGCCATATTTTTTTAAACAACGTTTTTATGTAATTTGTTTATGAGATATTCAATTTGTTCACTAAAAAGAGGTAAAATGTAGGCCTCAAATGGACCCTATTGCGGTCATTTTAGAAAGAAATGACCATTGTTATTTATGCTCTTTGACACTTATATTTAGTGAAAATAAAAAGTTTGATTGACATTTTTATTATTTTCGCTGTGTAAATGGCGATCGAAAAAAAAAAATTTTTTTTCTTGATTGTTTTTTAAATTTATATATGAAAAAATAAAAATATTTAAATGCAACTTTTTTATTCTTGTTGCTTAAATTTTAACGCTTATTTTCAAAAAAAAAAACGTTATTCTGTGATAATTAGGAGCTGAGATAATTTTTTTTTTTTAAATTCGCCATTTGTTTATTTACAAAGATTAAGGAATGAAATTTTAATGACGAATCCTTTAATACTTGAACATTGATATAAGATTATTTCTGATATTGAAATCACTTTTTTAAAACCTTAAAACATTGTTTTTAAGTATGTATAGTTTCAATTCTTTTTGAAGAGGGGAGGAACGCGTCATCTTTCGCAAATACAGAAAAAATTTTTTCGATTACTTCAAATTTGTCTTGTGAAAAAATTTTCTATATCTCAGTGAAATATTAACCGATTTTGATGTTTCTTTTTTTAATCTGAGGTAGCGCGAGATAATACTAACAGTCGTTATGCTTGTTTAATGATATAAATAAATTAATTTATTATAAACAATAACAAAAAATATATTTTTTTTTTCTTTTTCATTTTTTATATACTTGTAATGTTTATTTTTATAATCTAATAAATAAGTTTCATTTCTTTTATGAAAAAATTAGATTATTATCTTTTCTACAGGCTAATAATTAATACAAACATTGCTCTTATCATAAAAATCCTGACATTATTAAAAAAAAGCTTCTAACCTTGAATATTCAACGAATTTAACTTTTCTTTTTTTGATCTGGGGTTGTGCGAGATAATGTTAAATACCGTCATTTTTGTTTTATTTAGCAAAACAAATTAATTGATTATAAACAATATATATGAAAAACATAATTTATTTCATATTTTACGTTAATGGAACGTTCGTATTAATAATTTTATGAAACATAATATCTATTTCTCTAAAACATTTAATTATTTTCTTTTTTAAACAATATTATTAATAAAAACATATCTCTTATCATAAAAGCCTTCACATTATTTTTAATAATGTCTGGATTTTTATGATAAGAGCAATGTTTGTATTAATTATTAGCCTGTAAAAAAGATAATAATCTAATTTTTTCATAAAAGAAATGAAACTTATTCATTAGATTATAAAAATAAACATTACAAGTACATAAAAAATGAAAAAAAGATATGCATATATTTTTTGTTATTGTTTATAATAAATTAATTTATTTATATCATTAAACAAGCATAACGGCTGTTAATATTATCTCGCGCTACCTCAGATTTAAAAAAGAAACATCAAAATCGGTTAATATTTCACTGAGATATAGAAAATTTTTTCACAAGACAAATTTGAAGTAATCGAAAAAATTTTTTCTGTACTTGCGAAAGATGACGCGTTCAACCCCGCTTCAAAAAGAATTGAAACTATACATACTTAAAAACAATGTTTTAAGGTTTTAAAAAACTGATTTTAATATCAGAAATGATCTTATATCAATGTTCAAGTATTAAAGGATCCGTCATTAAATTTTCATTCCTTAATCTTTGTAAATAAACAAATGGCGAATTTAAAAAAAAAAAATTATCTCAGCTCCTAATTATCACAGAATAACGTTTTTTTTTTTAAAATAAGCGTTAAAATTTAAGCAACAAGAATAAAAAAGTTGCATTTAAATATTTTTATTTTTTCATATATAAATTTAAAAAACAATCAAGAAAAAAAATTTTTTTTTTCGATCGCCATTTAAACAGCGAAAATAATAAAAATGTCAATCAAACTTTTTATTTTCACTAAATATAAGTGTCAAAGAGCATAAATAACAATGGTCATTTCTTTCTAAAATGACCGCAATAGGGTCCATTTGAGGCCTACATTTTACCTCTTTTTAGTGAACAAATTAAATATCTCATAAACAAATTAATATTTTTTGCTGAAAAAATTATGGGAACTTAAGGATGATAGAAGGCAACTTTTTACAAAGTTACAAGCATGTAGCTCTTTTTTTATGGAATAAAAAATCATTGAACATCTAACGATTTTTGACTATATTTTTGCGATTATTTAAATAAATTATTAACGAAATTTAATGTAATAGGGCTTAAACTATTCGTCTTGAAGACCCTTATAAGTATTATAAATTTCATATACCCTATTAAAAAACGAAAAGAGCTAGATCCAAAAAACATTGATTTTTCACAATTTTTTACATAAAAACGTTGTTTAAAAAAATATGCCAGCCCAAATTTTGAGGGTCTTTCTAAATTTTAATATCTTTTGACCTAATGAACTCATTTTTCACTCCAGTTACCTGTTACTAATTAAGACAAATTTTAAGGTTTTTCGAGTTAATTCTACTGGACTATAAGTTATTTTGTTTAATATTAGCTAATATCTAGCTGCAAACTATTTTAAAATTCTACCAGGGTAGATCTACTCTTTATACTTTTTATTCAAAATTTACTCGCATTAGAATTTGTAAATGGCTTCACTATGTTAAAAAAATTTTTAACGATTGACTCTAACACAAAACTCTTAATACAATGCTCTCTTTGTACTCAATTATGCTCTCTCTATTAGCACGCACCTGTTATTTTACACGGCTCACAATGGACTAACGCCGGGCCCGTCGCTATTGAACTTGACGACTCAGCACGTCTTATATATTTAACATTAACTTTTCTGGGCGCGAAATATTATTATTTTAGATCATTACTATTCTTCTGTAATAATAATACTCTTATTAATTCACAAAAATTATAATTAATTAATCTTGTTATTTAAAGTTACTAAAATCGAGTTGAACACCTCTGATTTAATTTTTCTCTGCGCGCTTCTATTCAAACCAATTACCGGCTTATACTTGCATGCGCTTGTTTTCTGTTTCTCGCCTTCTCTCTCTTTTACATACTACACGTTTACAAACTTTTCGGCTCACACATTCTATTACGCGCATTCACAATAATAAATGAATTGCTCTTTTCACACTGAATAATTATTCGCATTAATGTTGATGTTTAAACTTTTAGAATAAATAAAAATAAGAAAGAAAAAACTTTTTACTTTAAAAAATCTTCCTCTTTTTTCCGAGGGTGCCACTACCGTCTTCTTCTTTTCTCGATCCTACTGTCGTTTGGCTAGGCAGCAGTTTGAATTTAAAAGTTGTTACTGGATAACATTATATGAAATTAAAAAAAATAAAACACTTTTACTTTTTTAAAAATACGAAAAATTATTTTTTCTTGGCGCATGATCAGATCTTACTTTTCTCTATTATCTACGCTGAATATTTTTCCTTTTGAATAAAAATTTAAATAAATAAAATTAAAGAAATTAAATTAAAAAAAAAACTAAATTTTTAATTTATTGTGACGCAAATCGCGTCACATCTTGTTCAAATTGAGATCTTTTATAATATTTTCAATAAAGTATCGTTTTATTATTTCACTTATGAAAGGAGGACATTGTTTAACTAGTACCAAATTAGGTGTGACAGCAGCATATTCACGTCATCATGTTATCTAATATCAAAACACAAATAGAATTTATTTATTTATGAAATTATTTAAAATATTGGAATTGGTAAAATTTTATTTCCACAAAATGACGGACACATACAAAAATTTCCGACTTTTGGGGAAAATTTTGGCTTTGGACTGTTTATAAAAAATATTTACTAAATTTGTAAATACTTTGATCAACTCCTAAAAAAAAGTATTTGAAATTATCGTGTTAAACTTTGAGACTGAACGGCTTAGCCATTCTTGAGATATCGTGTACACTGTCTTTAAAAAGATGGTTAAAAAAAACGCTTGGATCTCTACTCCTCACGCTTTTCCTCACACTGAGGCATTTTCACAGAAAAGTTTATAGCTTTTAGAATACTTATCGGATCCACTTAGAATTTCTTTTTAACCGACTTCAATAAAGGAGGAAGTTCTCAATTCGATTGATTTTTTATGTTTGTTACCTTAACACCCCGTCATTTCTGAACTGATCTTAAAAAACTTGTTTTTATTTGATAGAGAATATCTCCAGAAAGGTCCCATACGTGTCTTATAAGTACTGGCTAATACTGAATTAGTACTAGCAAATTATTTAATAACAAAAAAAATTTCTCAAAAAAAAAATTACTATATTCGTGCATAACTCTCAAAGGGATTGCTCAATTTGTATGAAAATTATTTTTCATATGAAGGAGGGTGTGTAAAGAAAATATTTGATAAATATATTTAAAAAAATTTTGAAAGTAAACAAAGAAAGCGATAGATACCTAATAAAACGTTCGAAAATATTAAGAAAACTATTTATAAAAATATTTTTTTTTAGATTCAAGGTAACTTTTTTAGGCTGGCGTTAAATATCTGATTAGTAGAACTACTCATATTTGTTCTTTTAGTAAGGAATTTCACTAAATAGTAGAAAATTTTTAACAAAAAAAAACGATTTCAAAAATATTGCACTAAATAATAACAAATAATATATTATCCCTAGAAATTATACGCATACTACTCATTTATCACATGTCTAGCGAACATATAGACTATCTTATTATTTGTAAGAGCACAAACGAATAATTTTTTTATTAGGCTGCTTACAAAGAAATTATTTAATAGGTAAGACAATATATACATAAAAATATTAGAATTTTTAGAGCCGGTGCAAGCCTGAAGAAATTGCCTCAAACCTAAAAAAAATATGATAAAAAATATTTTTATAAATAGTTTTCTTAATATTTTTTAACGTTTCATCGGGTATCTATTGCTTACATTGTTCTTTTTTATGATTTTTTTTTAGATTTGAAGCTACTTTTTTAGGCTGACACCAACTCGAAATATTCTAATATTTTTATGTATATATTGTCTTACTTATTAGCTAATTTTTTTATAAGCAGCCTGTGCTCTTGCAAATAATTATATAGTCTATATGTTCGCTACACATGTGTTAGATGCGTAGTATGCGTATAATTTCTAAGGATAATATATTATTTGTTATTTTTTAGTGCGATGTTTTTAAAGTTTTTTTTTTTTTTAATTTTTTATGTACAATCACATATGACACCTCATATGTGATTTCATATGAGATCTCACATATATTTTTTTTCTTTTTTCTAATCATAAACGGGCATTTTCTGCCCTTTAACATTTATTTATACATTTAAAGATAATAAAATTGACGTATTATTCAACATGGTGTCAACCCACGGTAGAGTCAGTGAAAAAGCGGACAGATGGGGAGTCGATCTCGCGCCAACGACAATACAAGTCCCGCGCCTTAGCCACTACGCTATCGAACTCTACTTTATTTTTTTTAATTTCAAAATTCAACGGATATATAAGAGATCTCATACACACAAAAGACATCGGCCCACACCCCACCACATAAGTATGGCAGCCCTGTTGAAAATAACGACGTCTTTCTAAAACGTCTATGAAAGACGTCTTAGATTGGAACAAAAAAAAACGTCATTTTTCCACTGTTTAGAAAAGTTATTTAACAAATGACGCCTTTTTATTATTTAAAATACGTATTTTCTATAAAAATGACGTCTTTTCCTACGAATTTTTATTAAAAAAAATACGTTTTTGAAATTATAAAAAGATGTCATTTGTTAAATAGCTTTTCTAAACATTGGAAAAATGACGTCCTTTTTGTTCCAATCCAAGACACGACCAAAGACGTCTTAGAAAGACGTCATTATTTTTAACAGGATTTCTTAAATATTGGAAAAATGACGTCTTTTTTTGTTCCAATCTAAGACACGACCAAAGACGTCTTCAAAGAAGTCTTTCAAAAACGTCATTTTCTCCAAATTTAGGAAAAAAACGTCATTTTTCATGAATTATGTCATTGAGAAATGACTTTACATGATAATCATTTCCCATTTAAAGGAAAAAAAAGCGAGGTAAGCCTCGTAGTTTCAACTCTTCGAAAAACGAAGAGCATTTGCGATTAAGCTGAGATCATTCTGGCCTTATATATCTGCATCTTCGAAATTTGCATCAAGGATCAGAAAACTTGAAAAAACGCCACCTAGTGACTTACAGTCGAATTGATAGTCGATCGCGTCAATTTAATTTTAACTCACTAGGTGGCGATTTTCAAGTTTTGCTATCCTTTATACAAATTTCAAAGATGCATATATATATAAGGCCAGAACGTTTTCAGTTTAATCGCAAATGTTCTTCGTTTTTCGAAAAGTTGAAACTACGAGATTAAATTTTTTCAAATTTAGACTACTTTTATATTATATTGTTTCATCCATTATATTAAATTTTCATAACTAAAAACCCCCTATTCAGATCTTTTTAAAAAACTAATATTATATTTAAAATTATGTGGAAAAAATCATGTAAAAAAATCAAAATGTTTAATCGTATAGTTATTTAGTTATTGTAAATAGAAGTTCATATGAACAAGGAAAGAAATGGAATATTGTGGCAATGCTGCTGCAAGCAGAGAACGTGAATTTAAACTTTCAACTGAGTAGGGGATTAAGAAAATACATAGAGCTATAATCGCAGCATTGACACTTTTATGGTATATTGCGTTAAAAATGGAGATTAAAAATGATAGATAGATATTATTCATTTGTATATGAATACAAAAAGTGTGTAATACAATTTATAAATATAAAAATAAATATTGCACTTTAAGTTTCATACAATGTATAAATATAAATGTAAGTATTGCACAGTTAATATCACAAAATGTATCAAAAGTTATACATTCCGTGGCCCATCTAATAAATGGCAATTTTAATACATTTTTAATCTCTAGTTTTGATTGTTAATAACTTTTTAACAAATTGATATTTTTAACAATTTTATATTTATATAATACGTTTTATGTTAATTTTTATTGTTTTCTAAAATTATTGGTAATGTATCATCTAGCTTCGAACTAATCTAGCTTTTGTGACTATAATTTCAGACTTTTCATACTTAACTAAACTAAACTTACATATGTAACTAAACATATTTTGCAGTTCTTTTTCTAATCAAAGAAGTTATTTTATAAAATAAATTCTTTGAAATACATAAATTTATTTCATAACAAAAATATTAATTATAATAATAAAAAGAAATTTACATATTGTATTATAAAAAGTTGTATATTCTCTTACAAGAAAAACAATTCTTTTTGCTTCGTTAAAAAAAAAACCTTAAAAAATCAAACTTTTTTATTTATTTTTTTTTGAAAATTGAGCAGTAAAATTAGTTTTTTCTTTTTAAAGAAAATATTAATTTCCATGATATAAAATGTGTTATTTTTTATATTTTGCTACAATTATTAGTTTCTGAACAACGCTCATTCTAAAAGACTTATTTTTTAATTAAAATTGAATTTTGTTGGGATTTCCAAAGATTCTTATTGGAAATCTAAATGAACTTTTTCTATGTTGTTAGAGTTGAGATTTATGAAGCAGAGGTTTTATAATTAGATAATTCAAAACTTTTTGGGTAAGAGTTATTGAATAATGAATTTACAAACTTGATGTCAAAGATTCCTATTTGATTGAAAAAATCTAGATCTTACTATAATATTGTTAAAAAACTCTGAACTCAGGGAAAACACAAGATTTGAAAGAAAGTCTATAAAGTCTTCTAATCATTTTAATTTTAATTATAAAATTAAAATGATTAGAATCTGGGGATGTATGGTTTTGATCTAATAATATATTTCTCGATTTCATTCCGTGATGGATAGTATATAAAAGATCTTATTACAGGTAAAATTGATGACAAAGCTACTCAATTACATGCAATCGCATCGTTAAAAGTCCTTTTAGATGCAACAAAATCGCATAATGGAACTTCAACTTGCGCATCAGCTACATATACCATTAATGAATCCAACGAAAATGCAGTGGAGGTACAAGACGCAACGCAATGTACAGTTGATGCTACTATGGAAACTACTATAGGTGTTCAACATCTTTTAAATGGAAGAATAACTGTTGGACACGATACAGGCCTAGATTCGGTAACAAAAATTAATTTTATAATAAATACAAATTAAATTAATTGATATACGTTTCATACCAGCGCTGGTGACCGATCCTGCTTTTCGACCAGAAAATGCACCCAAACAGATTATCTTCATATACTTCATCCCTGTATACTCTGAAGTTTGCTGCTTGGCACACTTCCTGGACAAAAAACAGGATCAATGAACAACGCTGTTTTGTATACAAATTACGTGATTTATCTAAAATATAAGTATGTGACAGTAATTTTTCTCAGCCATATGGTTTGCTATATCTGCTCAATCGATGAAAAATGTCCTATTTGTAAGTAAAATATGAAACTTCTTTTCCAGATTTACTCATAGTAATTCACAACTGTTTATCAAATTTTAGAGTGAGTTGCCTAAAAATTTAAGAAACAGCAAATGTTTGTGTTTAATTTCTGATAGTATTCACTTTTTATAAGTGAAAAATTATTTTTTCCCATACCCCGGCCAAAATCACGTCGTTATTCGTGGAACGCATGCAGTAAAAACATACACGGAGAAAAAATTTATGCTAATAGAGCATGCAAACTGCCATCTACGCGAGTATGTAAAATATTGATACAAATATTATAGGCATGAGAAGCTCTATCAGTATTGGATTACTTTATGCCGAAAAAGATGGTATGGAGAGTAAATAAAGCATGAACGGCATTTACTGATGACTCGCGTGGTATACTTCGATGACTGCCCACTCTCATATCTTTTGTTTGCTCGCACCGTATTCTTTATTTACTCAAGTCGCCTTCTCTTTTGGGTGGCAACGCAAGTAAATACGGCTGGTCTATATCCAAAATCATGTCGCAAATTTTGTTAACGTATTTTCGTTGCGTGAATTTTTTTTTCTTTTCTTTTCTTTTTTTATGAGGGAACAGACATTGTAATATAATCTGTTAAACTTTGTAAATATTAATAATTAATTTTTAACTTAAAATTTAATTATTTTTAACAGCTGGGGGCACATGAGCATGTACGATTTTACGCCAAAGATGTTTTGAAGTAGCATTAGTCTAGTGCGAAATGTTCGCGTTTTTCCTTTTGAGTACGCGTGTTCAACTCTAGATTGTGTATTTTTTAAATAATTTTAAAATCTAATTGTTCACATGTATGCTCGTTTTTTCATTATGAAAATTTTTTAAATTAAATTATTCTCTATGGGTAGTAATAAAAAATATTGATAAATAAATAATAGGGATGTTTATTTTATAATACTATGGTTTAATTTATTTATAATTTAGTTTATAAAATTTACAATAAATTACAATAAATAAGACTGAGGTATTCATTTATGTTATAATTTATATTATATATTGATATAAGTTTATAAAGACAAAATTGAACTATAGTATTGTAAACATCATTATTAATATTCTTAATTATTTCGTATATGAAATAATTTATTTAAAAATATTAATTAAAAAAACGAGCATACTTAATATACTTGTGAAAAAATTGATTTTAAAATTAATAAAAAATAGAAAATATAAATAAAAAAGTACTAAAAACTACTGAAATAATAAAAAAAAAGTTTAAAAAAAGTGGTTCTCAACGAAAGTTAAACTCGCGCACTCAAAAGGAAAAGCGCGAACGTTAGGCACTAGATCAACGCTACTTAAAACATCTTTGGCGTAAAATCGTACATGCTCACCGGCCCCCAGCTGTTTAAAATAATTAAATTTTAAGTGAAAAATTAATTATATTTTACGTAAATTGCTTTACATGTATTGCGGTACGTGCGCAAGGATGCTTGATTTCCGGGCATACACCTGCGTGTATGTGAAAACGCGTCCGATGCTTTATGCGTATCCCGCCCATTCCAAGCTTTCCTCTCTTTTCTTTGCACGCTTAAAATAATGCATCGCAACACATTTATCATCGACGAACTTACTAGATGAAGTAAACAGGAATAATAAAAAGTTTTTTGAAAATCTAGTATCGGTTCTATACTAAATCCGATATCTTTTAGGAATTAAGAGTTCGGTCAGGTGTCCATGCATTTTTATGATAGGTTATAAAAAGACATTAACACGAGCGAACAAATAATAATCAGATTTTGGATTGGTATATTTACAAAAAAAGCTGAAAAATTTGCAGGAACCATTGCATAGATAAAGTAAAAAAAATAAGGTAATAAAACTATGATGAAATAAAATAAAATGAAACAAAAAAAAAAGATACAGAAACATTACGTGTCACTGGGATGTTATACCTCCCTAGCCAGAAAGGTTCATCATCCTCGATAAATTCTAGCGGTAGCTTTTACAAATATGCAAACGGGAATGGTATTATAAAGGTATACGGAATGAAGTTTATTAAGGCGTGATGTTGAGTCTAACTGTAACTAATCGTTTTCTACACTATTTTGGCCTGCAGATTTTGTGACCTCGTTAATATTTAATATTGGTCGAGTTCGTGCATTTTGTTGCTGCTAAAAGTTTCTCTTAGCAAGTCTTCTTGCTGCGCTGTTATTTCTACAGGCCTGTCTCTGGTGTGGAACACTAGGCGTATAATAGGTCGTTTGCTGTAACATAAGTCTTTCGTCCTCGTATTCCTGATATGGATGGCAGGGTGCTTTATTGATTTGCATTTTTCCAATGAAATTATACATCTGAATGAAAAGTTATATTATGCAATTGCGATTTTAGTGTGGTCTTACATGTTAATGAAATGACAGAACGAGAGAGAAAGAGAGGAAGATGGATAGTCATGCAATGGTGTTATAAAGGTATGAGTTGATGGTGTTATAAAGGTATGAATCGAGGGTAGTAAGAAGGATATGAATGGATTAAACGCGGCTTGTTTTGAGTTGTTTTAGAGTTGAGTCCTAAGACTAACGCACGGAGCCATTGCAGCTTTACTATATTTGTCGGTTAGTTCATTTGTTGAAGTAATGGGGATCGGGTTGACGGAGTAGGAAAGTTGGAGTCAGTTGGACTGGTTGCGTCTTTGCTGAGTGCGTTCTCACTGGATTCGTTCTCGCTGGTCGATATTCCACTTCTGATGAAATTACTTTCGTCCTCACTGATATCCGTTAACCAACCGTCGGAGTCTTCAACAATTCCTCTATTTCTACCACCAAGGAGTTCGATTAATTGTTCGTTGTTCTCGGGATCCTCTGGGTTATTCTCAAATGGTTCGTCACCCTTGGAACCTTCTGAATTGCTCTCGATTGATTCGTCCAGATAGATTCCACGACTTTCATATATTGTATCAATGTGCAGGTCAGTCACCTACACAAACGAAAGCAAAAGTTTCTAAAACTCATCGTCAAAAAAGTGACGCCTGAACATGGCGACTTGGTCGCTGTTCAATTCTACGAGATCAGGCCCCCGCTGTGATATATCAATATTATCAGTGGTCTCGCCAGTACTGACCTCAGACAGAGGATTGTGATCTCCATGGTTGCCTGGATGGCTCGTCTCAGAATCGGACTTGTCTAGCAGGTTGTTGGTCCTTGTTCTGGTCAATAAGTGGATTGATCCCTTCCGGTCATTCAAGGAGAATATATCTCTTTCCACGGCTTGAGCTATCCTTAGTGCGGCGTTGTGAGCGTCTGGCTCTAGTCAGCTTACAGTATATAGTATATCATCTCGTCAGGTGGGAGGAAGAAGGTTACGATTCGAAATTAGCTACAAAAAAGTAACGATTCGGATAAAGCCACAAAAAGGTGACGATTTGGGTTTGGCCTCAAAAAAGTACCGATTCGGGTTTAGCCACATAAAGATTACAATATGGCTGCTTATTTTTTCCTTTGATATTTAGGATGAGAACCGCTGTTGAAAACAAGAGTTTGTCTCCTATATCATAAGTGCTCATAAATATTATAATTATGTTTTCATTTTTTTCATGAAGAGGCAATTTTATAAATCTATAGTTTTCAATTTAGTGAGTATACATCATATATTGAAATATATCATTACTTTTTATAATCTTACTAAATAAAGATCAATTGATTTATTTCATAAGTTAAAAATCTTTTTACTTTAAGGTAGTTCTATTGGTCCAGTGGTTCTCATTGTGAAGTAATATGTTTCTTACCAATTCACACTATACGAAAGAGAAATTAGTTGAGTTCTGTGTTTGCACAATAATTCAAAAACATGTTTGTGCGCAGATTCTGTAAGTATACACAATGCAAATCGTAAGACAGCATGTTTACGTGTAAATTAATATAGAGTAAGGACATCATTTTCCTTTTATTTCGGAATTGAGGGTCGATTGCTATAATCTACAAGGTACCATTTTAATCCTTGAGATCTGAAGTATAATATATTTTAATTTCTTCGAAATTTGTAGAAAACTTTTTACACGATTTTATAAAATGTTACGGTTCAAGCGCTTCGCCCATACGCTCTCATGTTAAATTCAGCAAAATTTAAATTAGAATATTTGAAAGATGAAGGTGGATATCCACCCAAATCAAAATACTATTGTAAGGCGTAAATCTTAATGAACAACATATTTCAATTTCAAAAAATTCTATAGAAAAGTGAAAAACCAATAAAACTACCTTAACGTTATCAATGTAAGAATAAAAAAATTCAAAAATTTTATAATTTGATTCCTGCCAAGTATCATGAATTCTATAAAAATTGATTACGTTGAAATGTATATATGATTATTAATTTAATAAATATATTTATATTTATATAAAAAATACTGTTAAGAATCGTTAATTTTGTTGGCATTGCCTCACAGCGTGAATCAATTTTAAATTAATTTTTAATAATTTTATGTCACTTTTTAATAAATATGTTGAAATCATTTTTCTAATATTTTCATGAAATATTTTAAAAGTAATTTTTGTTTTCTTTAAAAATTGTTTTTAAATTAATTCGGTAAATAATTTAAAACAATTATTACAGTATTCTTTTAAATTCATCAAAAAAGCGAAGATAACATAATTATAGAAGGAATTTTACAATTGATTGCTTTTTTATGAAAAATATGAAAAAATAATTCTAATATTTATGAGTGCTTGGATATCGGAGATAAATTCTTATTTTTTCAACACCGGTTCTCATCCAAAACATCGAAGGAAAAAATAAGCAGCCAAATCGTAACCTTTTTGCGGCTAAACCCGAATCGGTACTTTTTTGTGGCCAATTTCGAATCGTAACCTTCTTCCTCCCACCTAACGATCTGATAGTCTTAGTTTAAAAGAATCTAATGCTAGTTTGTCTAGCATCATTGTCATGAGACGTATGTCTTCAGTAGCAAATTTTTTCTTTAGTAAGGCTGTTGTCTCTTTCATGAGTTTTAAACAGCTGTAATATTCTATCAAGGTTTCATTTCTGCGCATTCTTATTCCGTTGATATCTGCACAGTAGTGTAAGTTTTCTTAAATAAGAAGTGTTCTTTTAGTGCGTTTCTAAGGTCCTCTAGGTTCCAAATCTCCGTTCCACTTAGTGCATCTCTGGCAGTGTCGTGCAATTTGGCAACAAGTCCTTTAAAGAATGCATTGTGCATTCCCTTCTGGCAGATGTTGAACCCGTCTTCTACATCTTGTAGAAAGGTCTTAAGGGGCATGTTTTTCATCGTATAGGAGAATGCGTAACAGTGTTTGTTACAAATGTCATGCATTCTCCTATCGTGTTCAGTAACGTATTAGTGATGTTCTGATGATGCGTGAGATTAGCAATTCCTCCCGCTATTGTCAAGTCATTGTTTACTATTTTTAATAGAGAGTAGACTAGGTCTTGAAGCTTATCTAGTATTGTTTTGGGGTTTCCTTTGGCTTCCTTTCGTAGATATTCCAAATCTATCTAGTATCCTTTTGGTAAACTTGCATTCCTAAGGAATGGGATGTTTCACTGTTGTTAAATAATGCGTCGGACCGTCCCGAGACAGCTGTATATTTAGACCCACAAGACGTGAATTCGGTGGTTAACTTTACTAGGTCTCATAATTTTACAGCAGGCAAAAGGTTGGTGATTCTTGTAGGTGTGTTTTCAACAGTTATAATTTCTGTTACTTCTTCGTCGTAAGTGTTGTAGGCTGTAAAATCCTGCGACGTTCTCGAAAGCAGTTGCGCCTATGCGATCTACTTGTTTTGGTACTATAGTTCTGATTATATCTAATTTTCTGTCAATGGCTTTTTCAATCCTTTTTTTATTATTTAAGAACAGGCTGTCTAATAATGTTTTACATTATTTATATTAACACATTGGCTGTAACACTAAAAAAATGGCAGCCTCCACTAGATACTAATATAATAAATTTAATAAATTTTATAACAAGAACAAAATAATTTTATCTTGTGGTTTTTGAATAATACGAAACCTACTGAAAATCTAAAATATAATCTATCTTTTTTGTAGGTCTCATATTATTCAAAAACTACATAATTAAATTATTTTGTTCTTATTATAAAATTCAACCATCATACTAGTATCTAGCGGGGGCTACCATTTTTTTCGTTTTACAGTCAATAGTGTTTACATAAATAGTGAAAAACACTATTAGACAAAGACAGATAGTTCGGCCTCTTTTTAATGTCGCCGTATTTATGCTATTATTTCAATGCTAATTAGCGGCGAATATCGCTAATGTGTTTGTGAACAAAGCACATTTATAGTATAGTGGTGCTTGTAATAATTGTCCAAGAGCAGGATTCGAACTCGGGACCTCGAGATTATGAATCCAATGCTCTACCGAATCACTGACGACCTCAAGGCTTTTTGAATCATTTTTCTTTTCTTTAGGATTTTTCTACAATTTTCACGAATTCTGCTCATTTACGGTACTTCCCTTTAGCGTGTAAATGCTGGGGGTTACTAGAAGTTTTCCTGGTTTCAATAAGTTTATTAGTTCTCCTTCAGTATTCTCTTCTTGAGGAATTTTGCTGTCTTTCAATGTGAAGTCTAAAAATCGCTGGTCGACTTCGCTTTCGTTGTATGATTGAAGAAAAGTCACACTGCTAGTTTCCCAAACTATGTTTAATATTCCAGCACAGTTTTCCAGAGTGCCTGGGTAGGTGCTGTGTATAGTTATTGAGAGGATTTCTAATGGTGTCAAGACTTGTTGTAATCTTTCTATCATGCTAGAATCCTTGATTTCTCGTATCTAAACATAGAAGGGAATCTAAGTTTTATTTAACCCTTAACCGTGAGAATTTTTCTCCAAATCGCTGTATTTAAGCGTGTTCTATTATCAAACGTGTGTCCAAATTGATAATTTTTTTTTTCAACCAGCGGTGCAATATTTTATGTCTATTGAGACAAGTGAAGTGGAGAACCCTCACTTCCTCTTTAGAGGACGTGGAATTTGGAATTTTCAACTTCTCAGTATTTTTTATAAAAAACACATAATATGTGTCTTTAATATTGGGAAATACTCATATATAAAGTGTCTATCCATGGTCGAGCCACTATAGTGACTTTCCCGTCCCCTAAAGGTTAAGAGCGTGACAAAGCTGCCCGCCTTCTAAAAATATTTCCAATCCTAACTTATGAATAAACGATGCGTTTAATCGAATTTTTTTGTTATACAGAAAAAATTTGTGAGATTAAACTCTAGTGCTGACAATTCAAGAAATTCACCAAAATATTATACATATAATAAAAACTTTCAATATATTGTATTTTAATAAAGTTAGGTTTTTCAAGTTTGATATCTAATTTCCAATCCAAGCTCATAAGAAAATAACAAGTCCAAATGATTTTTCATTTCAACAAAAATTATTGTATTAATATAGCTTTAGTGCGGACAAGTCATTATATATGTTCAATTTATGAATTTAAAAAGATATTGATAAAATAGAAAAAGCAAAACCCGATTGCTGCAGCTCCGACATCCCGTTAACGCGTCTAGCCGGCCTTCTAGGGCTATCAGAGCTTTTTCTTGTATTTCATAAGCTTTGTCGAATTCTGATCCCCGCTGCTCGGAGCGATAGAGTCTCTCGTTTATGCTTTCCAGGAAACCGGGTATATAGGCTCATTTACAAGAAGAGAGAAGAGGGCTACACGGTGGTCCTTGAGTAACCGATGAGGGTTTATTGAGAAACCGAAACGTTGAATTGAATTTGTAAATAAAATAGATGGTCAAACCAGTTCTTTCACAGTTTATTGGTCTTCGAGTAATTTTGACCGTGAAGTTTTTGCACCTTAGATTTTCCTTTCGAATATAATTCTATGTACATTTGGGATCCAATTCCAACAAAAACCAAAATCGAAGAATGAGCACATTTTATTTATTAAAATTCTATTTTCTATGTATTTTTTAGAAAGAAAATTTTTTTTATTGATAATTTATAAGCTCAATTACTAGGTTGTCGTTTCCAAATATAATGATAAATTATTTACATTTTAAGTTAATATTATTGTAAATATTTTCAGGGTATTCTAAAGTTATGTAACAATGTAAGCGTAACGTTAAAATAAAGATTTTTTTTTTAACATTATACTGATAAAGACTGTAAGAAATGATATGTTTTTAAATTATTTAAAGACGTCATTTGAAGTAATTATAATTAGAAAATACTGTGTATTGATATTTTATAAGAACACTGCATGTACTTTTGGTATTTCACTAACATCAAAAGTACATTTTCCATGTTTGGATTCATAGCTTTCACGGTGAATGTTAGACATTGTTAGAGGATTTTTTTCAGATTTCGACCGAGTAAGTTGTAGTTTAGGATACCGACCGTTGTAACGTTTACAAAACTTTGATATTCTAAACCACAACGTACACGGTTGAAATAATAAAAAAACCCTTTAACAATATCTACATCTTTCATGTAAAATATTATTTCGGAGGAAATTGAGGCCTAGGTCTTTACGACAAACAGGCTATGGAAGTGGTCCATTTTGATTATTCTGCAACATCAGCTAATGTAAAGTATTGCAAAATGATTCTAATAATGCAGATAAATAATTAAGAGCAATCTGCAAACATAATTCACTGTACGTAACTTTAGTAAAAACTATGTATATGTGATCTGTATATATACCTGCATAATAAGAATCATTTTATAAAACTTTATATTAGCTTATGTTGCGGGAAAATCATAATGGACCGCTTTCATGGCCTGTTCGCTGTAAAAACCAAGGCCTCGATTTTTTTCAATGCAATCTTTTACATGGAAATTGTACTTTTGGTATTACTGAAATACCAAAAGTACATACAGTGTTCTTAAAAAATAATAATTTACAGTATTTTCTAATCATAATTTCTTCAAATGCCGTCTTCGAATAATTTGAAAACATATAATTTATCATAGTCTTTCTAACTATAATGTTTTACAAAGAATTTTAATTTTAACGTTATGCTTACATTGTTACATAACTTTACATTTTCCTAAATATATTTACAATAATATTTGCTTATAATATGTAAAGAATTCTTAATTCCATTTGAAAACGGCATTCTAAAAATTAAGCTCATAAATTATCAACAAAAAATTTTTTTTTATAAAAAACATATATATATATATATATATATATATAATGAAATTTGAATAAATAAAAAAGTGCTCATTCTTCTATTTCGGTTTTTGTTAAAATTTGATCCTAAATGTACCCAGAATCATATCCAGAAGGCAAATGTGAAGTGCAAAATCTTCATGGTCAAATTTACTCGAGGATCACCGTGGCTAGTTTTTTGAAATTTTTAATTCCTTAATTTCTTTACGAGTTCAATTATTACATTCTGATTTACGCTTGTGCAGGATTCTAACTTTCCAGTTCTTTCGATGGCCCAACAACAAGTCCTTTCGGTGTTTAGCACTTATTTTTTATATTTTCCTTTTGAAATACGAGTATGTTTTTGCAGTTCATTTATTACCTAAAACTGAGTATAAACGGTACTCTCAGAAAACTGAGGCCCCCTCTTAGTCCCCCTCGAATCCCTTAGCCCCACTCGGACCCCCCTCGGCCCGCCTTTACTTTGATATTATGTTTTAGAAATAAAAAAAATTATTATTATCAATAATATTCCATTATTATAATTGCAATCGTAACTTCAATAATGAAAAAAAAATATCATTATTAATATAGCTACAATTACATCTAATTGATAATATAAAGCATCCTCTCTGCATTTCCTTTACTCAAATTTTATTTTAATGAAACATGATTCTTCTTAAACTGGAAATGAGACATTTATATATTTATTTTAATAAAGGATTTCTGGACTTGAGACCAGCATATAAACATATAGCTACATCAAAAGCTTTGATTGTCGTCAAAAGAAGCTTACAAATTAATTTTCACTGTCGCTAAAAAATGCTTAAAGATTAATTTTTATTATCGCTGAAAGGAGTTTACATATTTATGCTTCATTATAGCTTAAATAAGCTTACAAATTTATGTTGCAAGGTAGTTAAAAGAAGCATACATATTTATTTTTCATTGTCGCTAAAAGAAGTTTACAAATTTATTATTTACTGTCGCTAAAAGAAGCTTACAGATATCTTCTTCATTGTCGCTTGAAGAAACTTACAGATTTATTTCTCATTGTTGCTAAAAGAAGCTTATTTATTTTTATTATTGTTTAACGGAACTTACAAAATTATTTTTATTGCTGCTTACAGAAGCTTACACTTGACAAGAGAAGCTTACAGATTTAATTTTCATTGTCGCTATAAAAATTATATATTTATAGAAATCAAAATTGATTAATTTTATTCATTAGATTATATTATCGTTAATCAAAGTTGAAAGATTATCAATGTTTCTATTACATATAAATATTATTTTATATTTTGAAGAATTTTAAAAATGTATATAAAATTTTTTTTTCCAAGTATAATTCATACATAATATTACTTAATAAAATAAATCTTTATAATAATTTTTATCAACTTTAATACCTTGTTTATCAAATTCAATATTATTTATTAGAAATTGATAAATTCCTTGAACCTTGAATTAAGAACATTCAGGAACATCTTTCCATTTTTTATAATGGTGTGTATAATATTTCATATTAAGATTTTGTTTTAATTTAGCCTATTTCGATGATTTTTGTTCTTTTATATATTGATAATAATTTTCTTCATCTTCTAATTCTTGAAGATATTCCATTTCTTCATTTCGTCAATTTTGGTACTGAAATTACCTAATTTTTGTAATTTTTTATTAAATATTAGTTCAACACACATATTATTAGTTGGGTACCATACTATAATTTGCTAATTCATGTTATTATTGTCAATATTATTATGATTTTCCATATCATTTTCCATATTAATTTTTGAATTGTTTTCCATGTTATTTTCCATGTATTTATCCATGTTTATATAATATCTAAATTTATTTTATATTAATTAAATAGTAATTTATTTTATAATTTCTTTTCTATGAATTATATTTATTCCTAAAATATTTTTTAGATTGAATTACCAATAAAACATTGCTTTCCAAACAATATTTAAGAGCAGACCGGATCTACTGTCCTTGCCTAATTGAGATTTTTGCTATTTACTCAAGTATTAATCGGTGGATCTACAAATTGAAGGTTAAGCGCAATAGATATTATTATTACAAATATGTATGCACAAGAAAAAAAAATCTACCATTTCGTTTTTGAGAAAAGTAAGGAACGTAAAAATATTATAAACATAAACTTTTACTTCGGTGTTCCTTACTTTTCTCAAAAACAAAGCGGTAGGATTTTTTTTCTTGTGCATAAATGTTCCTAATAATTATATCTGTTGCGCTCAACCTTTAATTTGAAGATAGACCGATTAATACTTGAGTAAATAACAAAAAACTCAATTGTTACTCGGTCGGTATCAGATTCTACTCTGACCTGGACTTAATATTTCATATTTATTTTTGGATTTATTTTGTATGTATATTTAGTTAGGATTTTTGCATCTGGACAGTGCAACATAAAGCTATATATGCGAAAATAACGGTATTTTAATAAAGAATCTCATCAAAACTTTGACCTTGAGATTTGTTAATAGTCATAGCAAAAGCTAACGTAAAAGGAAATTGTTTTCTATAAAGAATAAAAGGTAAAGATGATGACTTACACGCTCACACTAGTTGACTCACACTAGTATTCAAAGTTATTATTGGAATGAAAACTTTCTTTTCAATTTTTTCTCCAGTAATGATTTTAGCTTCAAGATTATATTTATACAATTTTATAATTTTTAATCTTGTTCCATCACATGAACATTCAGAAACACTTAAATTTCTTATAAATATAACTAGGCATTAACTTTTAATTCCAACATGAGTGGTGGTAAACCTTCTTTTATTTTATTAGAGTTTCTATTGGATGATTCAATTCAATATTATCATCACTTTGATCAACTCCTTTCAGAGTAGCATAATTTATGCTACAGTAAGTAGCATAAATTATGCTACTCTGTCGATTCCGTTAAGTAATTTTGATATTCCTTCATTCAAATTATTTATGTCATCATTATGTGCTGCTAATATTACTCGATTCATATTGTAATTATTATTAAAGTTTTATATGAATTTTGAAACAAACATTATTAGTTTTCCATTTATCAGGAATTTAAAATGATTCAATTTGACCTTTACCCATTTGTAGTAATAAAGAATTAAATGATTTATTATTGCGACAGCCGCATAAAAGAATATTTTAAACTATTTTGTAGTATTATGGCTTTGAAAATATATCTTATAATAGTAAGTATTTGGCAAATATCACCTCTTAAAATTGCTAGTTTATCACAAAATGCTAAATTATTACAACATAAATCTTGTGAAGTTTTATTAACAATTTCTCAAGCTTTTTTTGGTATCATTGAAGCATTGTCCCATATAATAATGTCTGCATCTCCTTATTTTTTTTTATCGCTTACTAAGTTAGAGATGTGATTTCTATATTATCTAAATCTGAAGGTAATCTAAAAGTTCTATGATTTTTCCTTTAGGTAATAAAAAGACTCGTGTATGATTTTTAAAAATTTTAATTTTAAAAATATCTAAATAGTTTAGTATAAAAGAATTTCACTTTAAATTGATTCTAAATTGACTTTATGACTTTATATTTTTAGATTTAATTGAATAGATTCTAATTTGCGAACTAAATTTATTAAAAGATTGATATTAAACAATAAAAAAGATAAAAGAAAAACTTTACATTACAATTTGAATTTATGTTTGCAAACTATAACTTAACCTCTCGGTTGTAGTTACAGTATTTGATTTTAAAAAGAACTTAAAATTTTATCTTCAATTTAACTGATTTTACTTTGATACACTAATTACTTGGTTGGGAAACCCACAAATAAAAAAGACACTTTTATAGGAAAAAAGCCATTAACGGCATAACAGACCCTTTTATTTAAACTAAGATTCACAACAAAGATAAAACCCAAGATAAATTAAGCAAGGGCTACATTATCATAAAACATAAGATAGATTAAGCGGGGGTTCAATTACCTTAAAAATCATGAACTCTTAAAAGAGAATTACGCACGCTCGTGTACACGACGCAAAAACCTTCTGAAGTAAGGTTTTAGAATACAAAAACAATGACCCTCTGTACAGAGTCCCAATGCGACAAACAAAATTGTTGTAAGGCTAATCAAAGCGCGAACGCAACCTTATTGACCGCAGTCGAAAGGGACAACTAACTAAATTTTTATCATTTGTTAGAAAGTCTCCCCACTCTCTCCCCTCTTACCGGTTAGTCGGTACAAGTGAAGTGAGAGTGGGTGACTTAAGGACGTTGTCATCGAAAATGATTTCCCTTTTGAAAATCAGAATTTATGTTGCGAAGTCACAGGTAATAAAATTGATACGATTTTAGTTTTATTGGTTAATGGTTTATGGGTTCAAAATTTATGAGTGTATTGTTCATTGGTTTATGGTTTCTAGCTTTATGGTTTATAGGTTTATGGTTTATGGGTCTATGTCTTATGGGTTTATGGTTTATGAGTTTATGGTTTATGAGTTTATGTTTTATAAAATTATAGTTTAAGGGGTAATATTTTATGGATCCATGATTGATAGGCTTATGGTTCATGGATCCATAATTGATAGGTTTATGGTTTATGGGTTCATGGTTAATGAGTTCATGGTTTATGGGTTTATAAGTTTATGGGTTTAAGGTTTATAGGATCATGGTTTATGAGTTAATAGGTTTATGATTTATAGTGTATAAGTTAATGGTTCTTGGGCTTAAGATTTTATGGTTTATGGATTTATGGTTAATGGGTTTATATTTTATGGGTTCATGGTTAATGGATTTATGGTAAATGGGTTTATAGTTTATGGTTTATGGGTTTATGGTTTCTGGGTTTATGGTTTCTGGGTTTATGGTTTATGGTTTTATGGTTCATGGATTTATGGCTTATGGGTTAATGGTTTATGGGTTTATGGTTTATGGGTATATCGTTTCCGGATTCATGATTTATGGCTTTATAGGTTTAGGATTTATAGTGTATGAGTTTATGGTTCATGGGTTTAAGATCTTATGGTTCATGGATTTATGGTTAATGGGTTTATATTTTATGGGTTTATGGTTGATGGATTTATGGTCAATGGGTTTATAGCTTATGATTTATAAGTTCAGGGTTCATGGTTTTTGAGTGTATGGTTTATGAGTTGATGCATTATAAAATTATAGTTTATGGGATTATAGTTTATGGGTTTATAAGTAATAGTTTTATGATTTATGGGTCCATAATTGATAGGTTTATGATTTATGGGTTCACGGTTCATGGGCTTATTGTTTATGGGCTTATAATTTATGAGTTTATGGCTTCTGGGTTCATGCTTTATGGTCTTACGGTTCATGGATTCATGGTTTATGGGTTTTTGGTTTATGAGTTTATAAGCCTGTGAGATTATAGTTTATGGGTTTATTGTTTATGGGTTTATAGTTTATGGGTTTAAAGTGTATGAGTTTATGGTTTATGGGTTTAAGATTTTATGATTCATGGCTTTATGGTTTACGGTTAAATGATTTATAGGCCTATGGTTTATGGGCTCATGGTTTATGGGTTTATGGTTTATGGGTTTATGGTTTATGGGTTCATGGCTAATGCGTTTATGGTTCCTACGTTAATGGTTTATGGGTTTATGATTTATGCTTAATGGGTTTATGCTTCATAAGTTTATGGTTTATGGGCTTATGGTTTGTGGGTTTACTCTTTATAGGTTCGTGATTTATGGGTTTACGGTTTATGAATTTATTGTTAATAGGTTTATGGTTTATGGTTTTATGAGCTTATGGTTTTATTAATTTGTGGGTTCATAGTTCATGGGCTTATGGTTTACTGGTTTATGGGTCAATAGTGAATAAAATTATGGTTTATTGGTTTATGATACTATGGTTTATGGATTTATGATTTAATGGTTCATAGTTTATGATTTCATGGGTTTACGGTTTATGGATTTATGGTTTAGGGGTTTATGGTTTATGGGTTCATGATTTATGGTGTATGAGTTCTTGGTTTATGGGTTTATGGGTTAATGGTTTATGGATTTATGGTGTATGAGTGTATGGTTTATGGGTTTATGTTTTATATAATTATAATTTATGGGGTTATGGTTTATGGGTTCATAATTGATAGGTTTATGGTTAATGGGTTTATAGTTTATGAGCATATAGTTTCTGGGTTTATGGTTTATGGGTTTATGTTTTCTGGGTATATGCTTCATGGTTTTATGGTTCATGGGTTAATGGTTTATGGGTTTTTGGTTTCTGGGTTTATGATTTATACTGTATGAGTTTATGGTTCGTGGGTTAATGGTTCATGGGTTTGAGATTCTATGAATTATAAGTGCATAAGTCTGTGAGTTTATAGTTTATGGGTTTACGGTTTATGAGTTTATAGTTTGTGAGTATATAGTTTCTGGGGTTATGGTTTATGGGTTTATGGTTCCTATGTTTATGCTTTATGGTTATAGGGTTCATGGATTTATGGTTTATAGGTTTATGGGTTTATGGATTATAGGTTTATGGTTTCTTGGTTTATGATTTATGGGATAATAGGTTTATAATTTATAGTGTATTAGTTAAAGGTTTATGGATTCAAGTTTTTATGGCTTACGAGTTCCTAAGTCTGTGAGTTTATAGATTATAGGTTTATGATTCATGGGTTTATAGTTTATGGGTATATAGTTTCTCGGTTTATGGTTTATGGTTTATGGATTTATGGTTTATGGGTTTATAGTTTATGGGTTTAGGGTTTATGGGTTTATGGTTTCTGGGTTCGTGATTTATGGGTTAATAGGTTTATGATTTATAGCGTATGAGTTTATGGTTCATGGGTTCAAGATTTTATGGTTCATGGATTTATGGTTTATGGGTTTATATTTTATGGGTTTATGGTTGATGGATTTATGATTAATTGGTTAATAGTTTATGGTTTATAGGTTCAGAGTTAATGGTTTATGAGTTTATGGTTTATGGGTTTATGCTTTATTAAGTTATAATTTATGGGGTTATAGTTTATGGGTTTGTAATTGAGAGATTTATGGTTCATGGGTCCATTATTGATAGGTTTATGATTTATGGGTTCATGGTCCATGGGCTTATGGTTCATGAATTCATAAGTTTATAGGTTTAAGGTGTATGGGTTTAGAGTTTATGGGTTTATGGTTTATGGGATTATAGTTTATGGGTTTATAGTTTCTGGGTTTTTGTTTTATGGGTTTATGGTTCTTGGCTTTATGGTTTACGATTTAATGGTTTATGGGCTTATGGTTCATGGGCTTATGGTACATAAGTTTATTGCTCATGGGTTTATGGGTTTATGGGTTTATGGTTCATAGGTTTATGGTTTCTGGGTTTATGGTTGATGGGTTTATAGTTGATGAGTTTATGGTTTCTGGGTTTATGGTTTATCGTTTCATGGTTCATAGGTTTATAATTTATGATTAATGGGTTCAAGCTTAATGAGTTTATGGTTTGTGGGTTTACTTCTTATGGGTTCATGATTTACGGTTCATGAATTCATTGTTTATAGGTTTATGGACTATAGTTTTATGGGCTTATGGTTTGTGAGTTTATGGTTCATGGGTTTATGGTTTACGGGTTTATGGTTAATGGGTTAATGGTTTCTGAGTTTATGTTTTATCGTTTAATAGTTTATAGGTTTATGGTTTATGGATGATGGATTTATTCTTTATAAGTTTATGGTTTATGGGCTTATGGTTTATGGGTTCACTTCTTATGGGTTTATGATTTATGGGATGACGGTCTATGGGTTTATTGTTTATAGGTTCATGGTTTATTGTGTTTTGGGTTTATGGCTTTGTTGGTTCATGGTTTATGGGTTCATAGCTCATGGATTTATGGTTTACTGGTTCATAGGTTCATGGTGTATGAGTTTATGGCTCATGGCTTTATGATTCTATGGTTTATGGATTCACGATTTAATGTTCATTGTTCACGGGTTCGTGAGTTTATGGTTTATGAGTTTATGATTTATGGTTTTATGGTAGATGTTTATGGCTTTATAATTTATGGGTTCATGCTTTATGGGTTCATAGTTTATGGTTTATAGGTTCGGGGTATATAGGTTTAAGAGCGAATGGGTTATAGGCTCATGGTTTATGGGTTTATTGTTTATAGGTTCATGGTTCATGATCTTATGGGTTTATGGTTTATATGTTAATTGTTTATCGGGTTATGCTTAATGGATGTATAGTTTATGGTTTTATGGGTTAATGGTTTATGGTTTATGAGTTTATGGTTTATTGGTTTATGGTTTATTGGTTTATGGTTTATTGGTTTATGGTTTATTGGTTTATGGTTTATTGGTTTATGGTTTCTGGGTATATGGTTTATGCTTTATGGGTTTATAGTTTATGAGTGTATGGTTGATGGGTTTATGTTTTATAAAATAATAGTTTATGGGTCCATAATTGATAGGTTAATGGTTCATGGATCTATGGTTTTTGAGCTCATGGTTCATGGGTTCATAAGTTAATGGGTTGATGGTTTACGGGTTTATGGTTAATAAGTTCATAGTTTATATGTTTATGGTGTCTAAGTTTATGGGCTATGGGTTTATAGTTTTAGGGTTTATGCTTTATGGGTTGATAGTTAATGGATTTATAGTTTATGGGTTTCTGGTTTATATGATTTTGGTTTTTGGATTTATGCCTCATGGGTTTACAAGTACATGAGTTAGCGTTTATGGTTTATAGGTTTTCTGGTCTATGAATTCATAGTTTAGGGGTGTACGGCTTATCGGTTTATGCTTCATGGGTTTATGGTTTATGGGTTTGTGGTTTATGGGTTTATGTTTTATAAAATAATAGTTTATGGGTCCATAATTGATAGGTTAATGGTTCATGGATCTATGGTTTTTGAGCTTATGGTTCATGGGTTCATAAGTTAATGGGTTGATGGTTTACGGGTTTATGGTTAATAAGTTCATAGTTTATATGTTTATGGTGTCTAAGTTTATGGGTTATGGGTTTATAGTTTTAGGGTTTATGCTTTATGGGTTGATAGTTAATGGATTTATAGTTTATGGGTTTCTGGTTTATATGATTTTGGTTTTTGGATTTATGCCTCATGGGTTTACAAGTACATGAGTTAGCGTTTATGGTTTATAGGTTTTCTGGTCTATGAATTCATAGTTTAGGGGTGTACGGCTTATCGGTTTATGCTTCATGGGTTTATGGTTTATGGGTTTGTGGTTTATGGGTTTATGCTTAATGAGTTTATGATTCATGGGTTTATGGTTTATGGTTTATGGGTTTATGGTATATGGGTTCATGCTTTATGGGTTCATGGGTCATGGGTTCATGGTTTGTGGTTTAATAATCTATGGGTTTATGGGTTCATGGTTCATGGTTTATGGGTTTATACTTTATGGGTTTATGGTTTATGGGTTAATTGTTATGGGTTTATGGTACATGGGTTTTGTGGTTTATGGTTTTATGGTTTTATTGGTTTATGGTTCATATTTTTTATTTCCAATTCGATTACTATAAATGTTGAGCAAGTGCTCATTAGTTTTTTCTTTAAAATTTGATTATTTCGAATATTGACCGAGCGTGAAGTTTTTTTTGGCCATTTTGATTATTTTAAATAGTAAGCGAACTTCAAGTATTTTTCTTCTGCTTATCTGACTATTGCAAATATTGAGCGGGCCTAAAATCCTTTTTTCCCGCAAATCCGATTTTTTTTAATATTGACCAAGCGTTAGGTACTTTTTTACTTTCATAGTTTTTTCTTTTAAAGTACTTTTGCTGCTCCTTTTCCGTTTATTTGTCTTTGTCTCTTTTTTCCTTCCCTGTCCCTTTGTCTATGTCTCCATCTCTTCGTCTACGTCTCTTCGTTCACATTCTTTTATTATTGTCTCTTCTTCTTCTCCTGTCTGTCCCTCTGTCTTTGTTTGTTGTTCTTGTTTCTCTGTTCAGTGTCTTATTTCTCCGTATTTGTCCATTTGTCTTCGTGTCTGACTCCTTTTTTTTTCATTTTGAAATAGTTGTATGACTCTGATGCCGCTTTTTGACTCTGTTGCTTTACTTTTGAGCATGTACATGTACGTGTTCACATTGATGCTGATGTTTGAGTTGATGATGATGATGTTGATCATGATATGTTTATAGTTTAATGAATTTCAAATTTTACGTTTCGTCCCAGATATGTTTATAGGACTCATCAGTAAAGCTTTGTTTAAGAAGACAATCCAAATAAATCACTATTTTTATAGCTTATTTTAATTTAAAAAAAAATTTCTAGATTAATATTTACATTTCTGAACTTATATCTGTAATCAATTGAAAGCATTTTGAGAAATCAGCAACTAAAGCTTTTATTGAGGGCGCATCAAGGCTCGATTTTATAGTGATTATTTTTAATTACATTTTTGTGTATAATTTGATTTATTCATATTGTCTTCTTTATTATAGCAGATCCTGCTTAAGACGTTATTTATGATAATAATTTCAGTTCTATTTTGCTTAACACTGATATTAATATCCGCGTTCCTTCAATTACCCAGCACTTACAATAGCAGTTGTGTTACTTTTATTATACAACGTTTACAATAAAAGTAGCGTTTTATTAAAAACCCCGTGCTCATATTGACGGTCGAGTTCCTTCAATTACACAGCGTCACAAAATAGGAACCGTGAACACTCAATTACCCAGCGCTTATGATGGCAGCCACGTATTTTAAACCACACAGCGCTTAAAATAGCAGCCGCGAATTTGTAATACACAGCGCTCAAAATAGCAACTGTGAATTCTTAATTACACAGCGCCTACAATAGCAGCCGCGTTTCGTTAACCACACAGTGCTTAAAATAGCAGCCGCGAATTTGTAATTACACAGCGTTTAAAATAGCAACTATTAAAATAGTAACTCAAGGTTACTTTTATTAAGTTCAAACTACGCTGTTAGTGTTGTATTTACGTTTTTCTCATTAGTTTCGTGTTCAAACCCTTCTTTAAAATACACATATTGTTCATTTTCATTATGAACGGCTAATCTATAAATTGTATGTGAATGTTCACTAATATCATATTCCAATATACGATGCATGGCTTCTGGTGGGCAAATGTATCTTGTGTTTATATATGGTTTAAATTCATCATAAAACATATACAAATCATTCGTTTCATCCGTTTCATCATTCGCATTACTTTCAGTATTTATTCCATTTGCTTTCATTTCTATAAATGCACAATCATATCCTTTGTAGCAGTATTTAATAAGTCCTATTGTTGAACATAATTCAATATTAATATGATAATTAATCTTAAGTAATAAATACGAGTTATAAGGAACAACAAATCTATTGTCTGCCCACTTGTGTTTTGTGTATAATATCTCATTTTTATCATTTTTCCGTCGATAAATAGGATAACTATTTGTCATTATTGTAGTTTCATTAAATCGTTTTGGAAAATTTTCTGTTTATTTTCCTGATTTTGTATCCTTACAAGGAGAGTTTTTATTCTGATCTCCACAAGGATCGTGGATCATGAATTGTTTAACTATTTTACATAATCTGGAATTCTCATATTTATTTGGAATTTCAGCTACTATAAGTTTATCAACGTCATCACTATTGTAAATTTTATCATCTTTATTTAAAAATATTAGCATATGTGCATGTGGTAATCCTCTCTTTTGAAATTCTACTATGCTTCTAAATATGCAAGGCATTTTCCCAAAATATATTTTTTTGGCCTCAGGCCGCAAAATAAATTTTTGTGTCCTCTATACGGAGCACAAAATATTGTATTCTTGTCCTAGGCCGTAAAAGAAAAATGTGCATATTTAATGTATTATTTTAATATAAGTTCGCAGAAAAACGTTCTCTACGTTGCTGATTCTTGGAATTGAACTGAATGAACTGCTCGCTTTCCTTAATATCGCTATCCTTTTCTTACATATACTATACTGGGTATGCGTTAACGAATAACGTGGACTCAATATATGTATATTATAAAAGAAAAGGAAAGAGCGAGAAAAAGACATAGTTACAAGTTTCGCGTGATAAAACTTTTTTTTTTCTTTTTTAAATAGTATTTTTCGAATATAATTTTTATAGTTTATCTTCGTTTTATATTTTGTTGTATTGTTGTTTAATTTTTATATTTTATTTTAGGAATTATTAGTTGTTTTCATAATCGAATTTCTTTTATTCTATTTTTTAAAACTTTTTTTTTCTTTTTTTAAATAATATTTTTTAATTATGATTTTTATAGTTTAGCTTTATTTTATATTTTATTATATTTTTGTTTAAATTTAATGTTATATTTTAACAGTTATTAGTGGTTTTTATAATCGAATTTTGTTTATTGTATCTTTTTATTGTATTTTAAGAATTATTAGTTATTCATTGTTTATAATTGAATTTTTTTAACAAATTTTTTTATATTTTAAGAATTATCAATGATTTTTTTATAGATTGGGGGCTCCACCCCAGCTTCCGCTTAATGGCCTTCGGGCAAAAAATAGTATATGCAGTCACGGCCACAAACGTATCATTCTTGCTCGTGCAGCTGGAGCGGCCTCGCTACGCTCGGCCCCTCAGCATGCACTCGCCAAGAATGATACGTTTTGCGGCCTTGACGCATAATATACTATTTTAGTAATTTGCTCTATTAATATTTTTAATTTTTGATGAAATACTTTAACAACAATATCTGGTCTATCTATTATTTCTTCACTTTGTTCTATATTATTTGTAATTTCTTCCCATTTCGGATCGCATGTCATAGTAATAAAAAAATATGGTTTTCCAATTCTTTCTACTAATTTCATGGAATCAAGAAAATTTTGATGTAAGGAACGCGGACTTCCTGTAAAAGTAGATGGCAATATAAACATTTTTCCAATTTTAAACTATCATTGACTTCTTTTTCTTTATTTTTTAAGAAATCTATTACTTCTTGATAAAGTTCTGTTCTTATAGAATCTTGATTTTTCTTTATGTAATCTGTAATTTCCTATTTTAACCCATAAATCAGCAATGTACTGTTGTGTTAATTTTTTTAAATTCAAAAATTGGCTAAACTAACTTCTAATGCTCAACTTATAAGAGTAAAAGCTAAAAGCTGATATGTTTTTTTTACTCTTATTTTATTTCATGTTTGGCATCCATCCAAAACTACCATTCGGGTATATAAGTGGATATATTATGGGATCTACGTGTTCACTCATATATGGGATCCTTATTGGTTTTTCTGCTTTCGAATGAATACATATGTCTCTTTCAATAGGTAATTCATTTTCTACAAAAACTACTGCTACTTCATTACATTTAGCTTCATTATATCGATGCTTATCAAAATTATCGTTCCGTCTTATAAACATTTTAACATCCCTAAGTACAGCTTCATATTTATGAAAACGATTATTTTCTTAAATTTCTACTTACTAGGAGAGTGTCACACCTCTGGATCACGGATTTTGCTTAAACTTCGGGAAAAGTTTTAATATGATGATGAAATATGGAAAAAGCTAAAGTTATAGTCATAAATACTCAATATTTCCCTAGTTATAGGCGATTAAAGAAAATCACTAAAAAAGTTACTAGATTTTTAAACGCATATAGTTCTTTAGCATTTATAGCTACAAGCTTAAAACTGTTTTTAAATGAAAGCTGAGCTCAAATCCTTTCAAATTAGTAGTTATAGCATGTCAAAATATTATTTTTTCTTAAAGTTAGAGCATGATAATCATTGGATCTGATTTTTCTTTTAAAAACATTAATTAATAATAAAAGCTGAAATTAGGTCCAATTCTTATTACGCTTTAACTTTGGGGAAAAATAATATTTTGATATGCTGTAACTACTGTTTCGAAAGGATTCGAGCTCAGCTTTAATTTTAAAAAAGTTTCAAGCTTGTAGCTATCGCCGCTAAGGAACTATATGCGTTTAAAAATCTAGTAATTTTTTTAGTGATATTCTTTAATTGCCTTTAACTAGGGAAATATTGAGTATTTATAACTATAACTTTAACTTTTTCCATATTTTATCATCTGAAAACTTATCCCGAAGTTTGAGCAAAATCCGTGATCCGGAGGTGTGACACTCTCCTAGTTAGTGCATCATTTTATAAGCTGCTGCGTAAGGATTGTTCCTCCTAATTATAGAATCTAATGTATTCAATAATTCAATAGAACAATTCAAATCATTTTATATGCGGTATTTATTTGGTTCTTCGTTATCAAATATGTATAATTGTCCATACTTTTTCGATTTATTTTGATTTTCGTGTAATGCATATGTATTATCGTATGTTTATCCACAAATACGAATAACTTGAGGACCTTTATTAAATAATCTATTAAATGTTGCACCAAAACTAGCAAATGCTAAGGCGTTATTATATGATGTTATGCATTTTTTTAAATCATTACTTCTCATAGAATTTCCTGTAAGTAATTTCTTAATTTCTTCAGGATATTCTGGGTCTTCTTCTAATGTTATATTTCCTTGTTGACAACATGATGTAAATTTCTTATTCTTTGATATTCTGTATGCAAAATGTCTAGCAAAACAGAAATAACAAATAAAATTCAAATCACCAATATTATTTTCCATAATATAATTTTTATTATTTTTGGTCAATGTATCTTTAGCTATTTAGTAATAATTCATATCATTTTGATTTCGTTCTGTTTTTAATTTATCTTTGTTTTTCCCATAATAATTTTTATTTTTTTCTGAAGTAATTGAATTATTATTTTTTTTTTAAAATGTTTTTTCACATGATTCATTTAAACGTTTCAATATTTCTTGTTTGTTTTTCAAATAATATTGTTTTCTATTTTCTGAAACTTTATCTTTATTATATTTATAATATGATTTGTCATGAATGTGTCTATCATAATTGTGATTTTGTTGATATGTTTAATTCTTATTTTTGCTTGAGGGTTCTTGATTATTTTTTATAAATTCATTTTAGTTAAAAATTTGACTTTTTCATTGTAATATATTGATGATTTTTAATTTTTTAATTGCAACTTTTGTAAGTTTTTTTAATTTTTTTATCCCTCTTGAAATTATTTTCATGTTTTGTAATTACATTAATGTTTTGAGAATTAATTTGATTTTCATGTTTCGTTATATTTAAAGTTTTCAATTTTTTATTCGAAACTTTTGTTAATTTTAATGATTTTTTATTATCATTAAATTTATTTTTAAATGACAGAATTGATTCTTGTTCGATATTATTTTCAGATTCTTCAATATTATTGTATTTAATTTTTTTGCAATTACTTTCTGAAATTTTTTCTTCAGTTAGTTTATATTTTCTTTTATTACTGTTTCGGTAAATTTTCTGTATATAATTTTTCGGTGTATAATTTGTGGCCTCGAAACATTTTATGTTATTTAATAAATTTAATTGTTGTTGTGCTAATTCTTGTAACTTATATTCTTCAAGATATTCAAAATTTATATTTTCAAAATTCAATTTCATCGTTGCCAATTCCTTGTGATGTACAATTTGCTGATTTCTAGATATCGCTTCATAATTAATATTAGTACAATTGTATTTTATTAATGAAAACATGACAATTGAATTTGTTTCATACATAGTTAAGAAATGTCCACGCATTTTCTCGATGTCAAATTCTATTCCACAAGGACACAAATTATTAACAATTGCTGTTGCAAACGCTATTGAAAAAACGCCACAATAAAAAGGATTAGTCTGAAATTGAACTTTTTCAAAACATATTTGTAATTTTTCACGAACCGGAAATAGTTTATTAATGTAAATTTTTTGTTCATCATTTAATCCATTACTGTTTAAACTATTATAAACATGAATTACATTTTGTGAATAATAGATATAAATCCAGTGACTAAAATGCTGATTTCCGGAGAAAGTATTTGTATGTAATCTTGATTTAATGGAATTCGATTAATATTTTCGGGCCTTTGTAAAAATATTGTTGGTTGCATTGAAAATTTCGTACAATTATTCAAAATTTGATTAAATTTTTTAATGTGTTTATTTAACATACTCAATTGCTCAGCATATATATCTTCACCTATTATAATTAATTTTTCTTCTTTGGTTAAATTCATTATATTAAAATAATAAATTATCGTTTACCTATTAATTTAGATTTTTTATTAAAAATTTCAAATACTTTTGATAAAATCTAAAAAATCCTGAAATAAAAATTTTGAATATTATTTATATGGATAACATAAAATTCAGATTTATAATTATTTATAAAATTTTAATTTATAATAACTTATGAAATAATGAAAAATGTATATTATTCATATGTTTGAGTGAAAATTTTCTTTAATATTTTTCAACGATGCCAATATATTTATTAATTGATAATTATTCTCATATTATTTTTTAAAATAATAATATTTAAATACTAACTCGATATGGTTTAGTGCTTCTCAGTAAGCGTATTGGCGATAGTCCTTTAAATTGCCGTACATTTATTGTTTTAACGGCTACTGTTTGAGAGCAGACACGTGTCGTAAGTACAGAAACACTCGGTGAATGTGTAAAAATGTCAGACTGGATTAAAAAAATCAAACGCGAAAATTCTTTTGTTCAAGCAGGTGCTAGTGATGTAAAAAATGAAAGTGATCCCGTGAAAGTGAGTGTCAAAGAACCTGTAGCAAAAAACACGCAATTCAAAACAATTTTCAGAATGATTTTCAAAATGAGTTTCTAATAACAAAAGCTTACAATATTTTGTTAGAAAACATTTAATAAAAGTAAATAAACGTTAGAATTAATAAAACTATAAATATTTATTATAAATATATTTATAAACATTTTTAATAAAAATTTATGCTTCAATAAAAAATTTCGTTATTAATAATAAAAAATATTAAGATTTTTTTTGAAATTTAAATTTTAAATCCTCTATGAGCGATTGCGCTTATTGAGAAGCAGTCCGCAAAAGTTTAGTGAGCTCGGATTTGGTAGTCGCAGTGGGGTCATGGCTCGCGAGAAAACATAGGGGTATGCGCTTATTGCGGATGCGCTTATTCGGAGGGATGACTGTATATAATAAAATTGAATAAATTCAAATAACTGTAAATTATTGTAGAAAAACTATGAATAATTGTAAATAATTATAAATAGCTGTAAATAATTATTTATAACATTAAATTATTCACTAATTCATAAAATTTTTGAAAATATAAATAATTGTAAATAACTATAAAATACAGTAAATAATTGTAAATAATTGTTAATAATTGTAAATAATTGTTAATAACTGTAAATAATAGTATATAATAGTGAATAATAGTAAATAACGGTAAATAATTGTTAATAATTGTAAATAATTGTAAATAACTATTATTTATGTCTCATCCCTGACAGTTTTTAACATTCATTTACAATTATTCACTATTATTAACAATTTTTCACAGAAATTATTTCCATACGTGGCGTAAGTATGTCCGTATTTACGATTATTTAATTTCGAATATTTTTTTATGTGTGCGTGTGCGTATGCGTGTGCGTGTGTGTAGGTGCGTGCGTGCGTGTGTGTGCGTATGTTGAAATAAGTACGTTAAAATAGCCTGTCCTTCGATTTTTTTAGAATTCAGCCTATTTATTTATCATGTCAAAAAACCCCGATCCTAAAAGTTACAGCTCATTCGACTCAAAATTGGCTCCCTAACCTCAAAAAATGTGATTTTCAGTTTTTTAAGCATATCTCTGCGAATTTTTAACCGATTTGGGTGATTCGAAATCGAGATTAAACAAAATCATAATGCGCACATAAGCAAGTTATTTTTAGAGGTTTTTAAAACCAAAACATAACCTAAAAATGGGTTTGAAAATTTCTAAGTTGCGTAGAAAAAAAACCATTGTTTGGATTTTTTCAAGTTCACCTGAAAGTCTTCTTTTTATTTGAATTTAGTACCATAAATTTTTTCAGATTTTTTAAAAGGGTGGAAAGTAGTTAAACTAATAAAAAACTCAAATTTCCACTCATTTTTGGAATTTTTAGAGTATTTAAACAATTTCAAAGTACAATTTATGATGAAAAATGAGTTGAGCGACCCGAAATACCCTTTAATATGAGTTTTTGGTTACATTTTGCCAAAATATATTGCTCAAATGTCGAAAACTAACCTCAAAAAACGCGTTTTGATATTGCATACGACGTAAAAACTCACGTTATCTCGGTAATGATCCAAGGTGTCGACTTAATATTTATTGAAAACATAATTTTTTCTTCAAAAATGCTATAATATTAATGACATAAAAACTCACATTTTCCATACTTGACACAGTGCTTTTGATGTTAAGCTAAACACTAACCTTTAAAATAATTTATCTACCAACAAATTCGTTTAGATATAATGATAAGTCACGTTTCTGTTGAATAAATGAGAGTATATGCGCGAAAAAATAAAATAAAAAACGTTGTCAACTGCCTCAGCGCAGAGCTTTAGAGTTCTTTAAGTTCGAGTAATAAGACTTTATTTTTTAAAATGTAATTCTAATATAAAAAATGATTTACCAGTAATATTTCCTAATATTTTTATAAAGCTTATCTTAATAAAGTTTCATAATTAAATTTGGCATTAAAAAAAATAATTATATAATGAAAAAAAAGCTTATTTGATAAATGAAAAAGCAAATCAATAGCTCGTGCAAATTTTGGAACATATGCATCGAGTACTTCACGTAAAATAAAAAAAAAAGGAAAAAAAACAAAATTATTTTAATTCTTTACTTATAAACATTATTTAATGACAATTAATTAGTTTTGATTGTGGTCAAAAAAATTTATATTAATAGAACATACAAGGATAATACAAATAATATTAAGGCGACTACGGAAGTTCGGTTGAATTTCATTTTGTAGTTTACAAATTACTCTTTCAGTTTCTAAAAATTTTTGGATTTTTTAATTTTCCACCATTTATTATAATCTATAGAATGGTGGAAAATTAAAAAATATGAAAAATTTTACATATTGAAAAAGTAATTTGTAAACTCAAAAAAAAAACCTAACCTAAAATCCGAAGTCGCCTTAAATATTGTTTAATACATACAACGATATTACAAATAATATTTAATATTATTTGTAATATCGTTGTATGTTCTATTAATACAAATTTTTCTACCACAATCAAAACAGTTAAAGGTCATGACAGCTAAACATGCATAAACCATAACCATAAGGAACAAGAAGGAACAAGGGTGCTGTTGTCGTTGGGTGTAGTTAAGCATATTGTCGGGTGGGAGGAAAAAGATCGTAATTCAGCCAAGCTCAAAAACGTAACAACTTGGCTTCGGCAACTAAGAAGTTGTAATTCAACTTAGGGTATGAAAAAATATTGTAACTCGGATTTGGCCATAAAAATGTTATAACTTTTATGCTTAAACATAGGAGTTATAACGTTTATTTATAATTACTACTTTTTTGAGCGATAAGTTGAATTAGAACCTTTTCGTGAACAAAACCAAGTTGTTACGTTTATAAAAGTTGAGTTGAGTTATGATGTTTTCCTGCCAACCCGACGATGTGTTTAGTGGTTCTAGCCTACTGCATATGACTGAAAGTTAAATATTCTCATTATTTTATTTTCAGAATAAGAAAATAACTACATCGACAAAAGTGTTTTTGAAATTTTTAAATGATTTTATATTTTATAATAAACTAATTAATTGTCATTAAATGATTTTTATAAGTAAAGAATTAAATTAATTTTGATTTTTTTTCCTTTTTTTTATTTTACGTGAAGTACTCGATGCATATGTTCCAAAATTTGCACGATCTATTGATTTGCTTTTTCATTTATCAAATAAGCTTTTTTTTCATTATATTATTATTTTTTTTAATGCCAATTTTAATCATGAAACTTTATTAAGATGAGCTTTATAAAAATATTAGGAAATATTACTGGTATATCATTTTTTATATTAGAATTACATTTTAAAAAATAAAGTCTTATTACTCGAACTTAAAGAACTCTAAAGCTCTGCGCTGAGGCAGTTGACAACGTTTTTTATTTTATTTTTTCGCGCATATACTCTCATTTATTCAACAGAAACGTGACTTATCATTATATCTAAACGAATTTGTTGGTAGATAAATTATTTTAATGGTTAGTGTTTAGCTTAACATCAAAAGCACTGTGTCAAGTATGGAAAATGTGAGTTTTTATGTCATTAATATTATAGCATTTTTGAAGAAAAAATTATGTTTTCAATAAATATTAAGTCGACACCTTGGATCATTACCGAGATAACGTGAGTTTTTACGTCGTATGCAATATCAAAACGCGTTTTTTGAGGTTAGTTTTCGACATTTGAGCAATATATTTTGGCAAAATGTAACCAAAAACTCATATTAAAGGGTATTTCGGGTCGCTCAACTCATTTTTCATCATAAATTGTACTTTGAAATTGTTTAAATACTCTAAAAATTCCAAAAATGAGTGGAAATTTGAGTTTTTTATTAGTTTAACTACTTTCCACCCTTTTAAAAAATCTGAAAAAATTTATGGTACTAAATTCAAATAAAAAGAAGACTTTCAGGTGAACTTGAAAAAATCCAAACAATGGTTTTTTTTCTACGCAACTTAGAAATTTTCAAACCCATTTTTAGGTTATGTTTTGGTTTTAAAAACCTCTAAAAATAACTTGCTTATGTGCGCATTATGATTTTGTTTAATCTCGATTTCGAATCACCCAAATCGGTTAAAAATTCGCAGAGATATGCTTAAAAAACTGAAAATCACATTTTTTGAGGTTAGGGAGCCAATTTTGAGTCGAATGAGCTGTAACTTTTAGGATCGGGGTTTTTTGACATGATAAATAAATAGGCTGAATTCTAAAAAAATCGAAGGACAGGCCATTTTAACGTACTTATCCAGCTATACTCTTTATTTTATTATAAATTTTTTTTTAAATTCTTAAAATGGAATTCAATCCTTTCATAAATGAATACGTTTTAGTAAAAAATGAAAACGAAAAAAAAATTTAGAAAAGTTAAACGAACAAATAGAAGACTATGTAAATCGGGAAAAAATTTTTTTTCTAATTTTAAAGCATATTCTTTATATTAAAATTAAAGCGTATATTATACGCTGTTATCGTGTTTATCTTCAATGGATCTTTCTTTCGCACTATGTTACGAGAATCACTTCCTAACTTATAAAAGCTCAATCCTTCCCAATTCCGGTATAAATAAATATTTTGTAAATGTCAAAAAATTTTTTGAAAAATAAATCTTATGATAATTTAAATCAAATTGATTTGATTTGTCAATTTTAAATTTAAATATAATATATTTTAATATTAATAAAATTCGAATTTCCTTCTTAAGTTTAAAGCAATATAAAATTTAATAATAATAATCACCTCCTATCTTCTAAAGGCTCAATTCTTATTTCATTTATCTGGCTTAAACAAATATTTTCTTTTCTGTAAATTTCTAAAATCTTTTATAATATAAAAAGAAAAATAAATCTTATGATAATTTAAATCAAATGGACCTGATTAATCAGATTTTGAATTTAAAAATTAAAATGTAAATAAAAAGTATGATAGGATTAGATAGGCGAAATGACATCCCTCGGGGATTTGGAATTCGGTTGCATGAATGGTCGACATATATTGTAACGGTTATTTTGCCCGTTACAGAAAAAAGAATTAGCTTTTAATTTAATGTGAATTTTAGCTAAGTCTTTAAATTTAATTTTATGCGAAATCGCTGAAACTGTAAGAAATTTTGCTAAATATTACACAGCGAACTCGATTGTGCTAGCTAATCAATCCTATTGATAAACGACAAAATCATATCTGATATACTTGTCGCTTGCTGCACGCACTGCGTCTCTCTCTCTCTCTCTCTCTCTCTCTCTCTTACCTGATAAAGAGACGCGTGGCCGATAGCGCAGTTTTGCTTCGTGAGGCCGGTTCCAAAATACGTTATATTAAAATATATGATATTACATAATTAAATAATTTATAACTGCTCACAAGGACCGCGGAGGCGTCGGAGTAAGCAACGGGAAATATATTTTTATATTATATATAGTCAGGCAATATAAATTGATTGAAAGCACGATTTAATAGAAAAGAAAATTAATTTATTATAAGACAAAAATATAAATGTAATAAAGATAGAGTATGAATTAATCGAGAATGAAATAATATAATATATGAAATGTAATGTACGCGTCTAATGAGAGAGTGAGCAAAGGGAGGGCGCGTCGCTAACTAAACCGAACTCACTTATGACGCTGGTCAGTTATATAACCGATAATACAATCCACCCGAACAAGTATCTCTCGGGGAACAGACACTTGGGTATCGCACTGTATATAATACTTACAGTAACGCGCTGGCCAGCTTACACTAATTACCTACGTGCACGTAGACGCCGCTCGCTCGTTACCGTAGCTTCTCCCCTGCACGTAACCAATACGTAGATGCTCTAGACTATGTCGGTGGAATACGTCTTTTCCCGGTCGTTGAATTCCGCTGAGCTCTGCCAACGTGGTTGCCTGGACGTAGATCGGTGGAATCCTATACACGCCGATCAACGTATTTGCTGGCACCTAATGGCTAACCGCTAAGACGCGCGAAAAGCGGTCAAGCAAAACTCTACAGAAAAAATTTCTGAGAGTTGCAACTTGCCAATATAATATAATACGCTTCTCGGTATAAACTCACGACTTTTACTTAAGACAATGTTTCGCGTTATCAATTGCGAAGTTAGTCTAACGTATTATACGACCACGTGGCGAAATTTGCTAATAAACACAGCGTGGCTTAGGTTTCGTGCTAACGCAACGGTAGCCGGAAACTCTCTGAAGCGCCTCGCGGCCGACGAGCTTCTCTCTCGCGTGCCGGTCGTCAAGATACGCACTTCTTTACTCGTCTTAGACGAGATATATGACCGAGCGTTTATCCTATTTCGATACCTAAGCGCGCAAGATTCAAACACGGTAGAATACCGTTACAATATCGAATAATGAATTTTAAAGACTATCAACCCCCCCCCCCATCTCCCTCCTCCAAAAAACGTGTTTTTTCATTAATTTTGGTTTTCGATACCTTAATTATTATTACCCAGTCTGGAAAATTTTTACATAATTTTTGCATACATACCCATAAAAAAAAATGCTTACCTTGAATTTTTAATTGGGTGACCTAACCTAAAAGAGTTTCTAAAATCTTAAAATCGCTCTAAAAACTCGCTATTTGAAGGTGTAAAAAAGATATTTGGTGAAAAGTTTTGAAAAAATGATCCTAAAATGTAAGATTCTTTTCAGATTTGTCGAAGTGGTGCGCCATATCTAAAAGTCGAAAAAACTACTTTTTTAACGGTTTTTTAGTGTTTTTTGCCATTTACGCCTCACTGAAGCTAATTTTAATGGATCTGATAGCATTTTCAAATTCTACGGTAAAAAACACGTTGAAAATATGTACTATACTTGTTAAAAATATTTTAATACTATTTACTAGAAATCGAAAACGAAAAAGTAGTCTGCTTTAAGCATGACAGAACTTCGAGCATATACTACTGGAGGGAGCCTCCGAATGGCAGCAAACGTTACAAGGCGAAGAGAGAGAAAGCCTCTATTTTGGTACGTGCTGTCTCTCTCTAGCCTGATTTGATTGGCTGCTTCTGTTCCCCACTAAGAAAGTGAGAGAGAGATAGCACGTACCAAAATAGAGGCTTTCTCTCTCATCGCCTTGTAACGCAGTTAATAGCTGGGAGGCTTCCTCCAGTAGTATATGCTCGAAGTGACAGAAGTACTATCTTTTCTTCTGTGGTGTTTGAATAGCCATTTGTAATCTTTTTATCATTGAATTATACATATTTTTTGTGTATTTTTTCCTGTAGAATGTAGTGTTGCCATAAGTTTTACTTTAACTAGCTTATGGAAGGGTCCAAAGAGCAAAAGATAGTCTTTCCTGATTTTTTCAAAAGTTTTCACTGTATCCAATCTTCAAATGAACAGATAATATATTAGTTTTATATTTGAATTGATTATTTTAGATAAACAATTATTTTTGTAAAGAAGGTGTTGAAAATTATATAGAACTTTTCGTTATTTTTATTCTGTAATTGTAGAAAATCGAATAAAAAAATATTGTATATAAAAGCAATGATATATATTTAAAAATCAATTAAGAATTAAAAAAGAGTTTTATATAAAAAAGTTATTACTTTTGATATTAAGGAAATCATTACGTTGCATGCATTGTAGAAGAATAATAAAAACAGTAAATATAATACATAATTTTTTTTATTCATTACAACAATATTTATTAATATTTAGTCATTATTTGTGAATATTGATTCAGTCTTAATCTTCACTGTTTTCTTCTATTACGGGTTCGATTTGTTGTACATCGAAGAGTGTAGTTAAGACTTCAGCTGGTCTAAATGTACGAGATAAGTATCTTGCGTAACTTAAATAAAAAATAATAGCTGCTAGATGGGAGCAGCACCCAATTGTTCTGTCCCCGTTTGCACAATTGCAGCAATATCTCTTAATGCCATTGATGCCGACCGTTTTTGAGCAGTACTGTATATAAAATTTATACTTTTTTCTTCTGACATGCCTCGATTGAACCTCAAATCTTACAATATCTGGCTGTTCTTTTAAATAGCTGAACAATAATGAACCGTCATCTTCTAGAATTTCTGCCAAATAGGAAACTGATTGCGATAACTGATAAGTACCAGTAAAGAAAACTTTAAGATCTTTTAACGACATTTTGGGAAAGTCAAGTATTTCCTCCGATGATAACTGCTGAAAAGGTACGGTCTTTCGATTCCAATTGTTATCATGGACTTCAAGCGCCAAAGTATTTTAAACATTTTTCATGAAGTTGATTCTTTCGATAATTTTTACCAGATTTTCTGCATCGGAATTCAATCTCTTGCCAAACGTGTTTTGCAAAAAGCAAGCAATCTTACAGAATAATCCGGCTCTTGGAAGAAGACCATTGTGGAATTGATGGTGAAGTAGCTTATACTTTTGGCCGATTATTCCATGTATCACAAGTAAATTCCCGTTCGTTCAAAAAATCCACTACATCTCGAAATTGATAATCTTAAAATTCATTATTCGATATATGTCGACCATCCGTGCAACCAAATTCCAAATCCCCGAGGGGTGTCATTTCGCCTATCTTATCCTATCATACTCTTAACAACAAATTAGCTAAACTTAGCTGAAAAATCAAGTTTTCACCTAAAATTCTCAACCAGCTAAAATTAGCTTGAAAAGAATCTTATAATTATCAAAATCAAATTGATATGATTTATAAGATTTTTAGTGAAATATTAAAATTTCAGCTAAAATTTAAAATAAATTAGCTAAAAAAATTGAAATTTCAGCTAAAATTCTCAATAAATTAGTTAAACTTAGCTAAAATATTAAAGTTTTAGTTAAAATTCTCAATAAATTTACGATAAATTATGCAAAAATTATCAGTAAAAAGAAGGATTTAAGGTAAGAAGTTGAGAGACTGACAGCGGCAGCGGCAGCGGCAAAAATCTTTTATAGTAAAGATATATATATATTTTTAATCATTAAGAAAAGTTTGTTGTAAAAAGAACAAAAATAGAAATTATTTTGAGTTATTTCTAATAATTGTATTCTTTAATTTATTTACAGTTATTTACGGATATTTGCAGTATCTACATTTAAAAAATGTATAAATGATAATAAACAATCATTATTTATCTTCAGCCTAATGCTTTTTTATTGTTATTTACAGTTTTCAATATTTTCTTATAATTATTTATTTATTCACAATATTATTCTACCTTTACAAAATAATTTTCATACAAGGTGGTAAAATATTTTACTATAAGATTATATATATTTATAATGAATAAAAAGTTTAAAAAATTATTATTAAGTAATAACTTATAAATATTTATATTATTTTATTAAATACATTTCCAACTAAAATAATTACATTCATGTTAAAACTGAATTTAATTAGCATTCAATTCCACAAGTTATTTAAAAAAATTCACCATTATTTAAAGTTATTGAAAAGTTATTTATAAAAAGTATTCCCATATCAAAATTTCAAAATTCTATCAATTTAATTTTTTATTATATACATTAGAGAAATAGTTTTGATGTTGAAATTTTTTTGTGATATGTAACACACATATATATATATACATATATATATATGTATATATATGTGTGTTACATATCACAAAAAATTTATATATATATATATATATATATATATATATATATATATATATATATATGTGTGTGTGTGTTACATATCACAAAAAAATTTCAACATCAAAACTATTTCTCTAATGTATATAATAAAAAATTAAATTGATAGAATTTTGAAATTTTGATATGGGAATACTTTTTATAAATAACTTTTCAATAACTTTAAATAATGGTAAATTTTTTTAAATAACTTGTGGAATTGAATGCTAATTAAATTTAGTTTTAACATGAATGTAATTATTTAAGTTGGAAATGTATTTAATAAAATAATATAAATATTTATAAGTTATTACTTAATAATAATTTTTTAAACTTTTTATTCATAGTTTAAAATAATATCAACGAATATAGATGCTTATAGAAACGTACTCTTAAATGAGAAATTTCTGCCAAAAATGAGTTAGTTCTGTTACGCAGCTACTTGGGGGCACCACCAAATCCCGTGTATTTTTATATCTATATATATCATATATATAGCACATTTTTCATATGTACAGATATACAAACAATGTTAAAGTGTTACCCAGGCTTCCGGACGAAAAATGTAACCCAGAAAAATCCTCCTATAGGCGTCTATCTTCTTTGATAATATTAAATATATGATTATCATTTTAATAGTTTTTATAAAAAATTATGTAAATTTTATAAGTATAAATTATTTTAGGAGATGTAAAATGGAGACTACACTTACACCCATAAATATTGATTATATTTTCATTGTATTTTAAAATTTTGAATGAAGAGATCCATCATATAGTATGTATCACAAAGATTATTCAGTTAAATTTTTGTATAAATTAATTCATTAGTTATTGAGAAACTTGGGTTCCAATATTATTTATTAAAATTTTTCTATTTGGGATTAGAAATCTAAATATCTTAAAAACTAATGATTGGATTGATTTGAAAATTCAAATAAATAATCATCATGGTACATACTACAAGTTAATCCATTCCTTTTATGAAAATTCAGCAATAGAATAGAAAGACAGTTGTATTCAGTGTCGGTTTTATATCTCCTTATAGTGAAATATAAGTAAACTTTGACAACAAATTCAACATAATGAAATAATTGTACTTTCAATTATTATATTTAATACTAATTTTAGAGTGATATTACAGAACATTATTTTTTTCCGCATTTATAATAAATGTTTTGCAAATAATAAGGAAATTTTACTTCTATCTAGATAGTTCATAAATATAAATTTATAATTATACCCATGCAGCATGAAAGGACTTTGAAAGGATTCTGAAAGGATTCATGAAGGGACTACAATCTTTCAGAAATATTTCACTGAAAGGATTCTGAAATAATTCTATGTCCGAGGTATTATTCTTTTGAAAATAAGACAAAAAATATTTCATAAAGAATTCACAAGACATTTCAAAATCATTTCAATGAAAGAATTCTGTAAGGATCCATGAATTCTTTTGGTAATAATTCGTAAAATCTTTTCATACATCTTTCAATGCAAGTATTCTATAAGAATGATATGAAAATTTTTTAAAATATTTCATTGTATTATTTCTAAAAGGAATTTACCTCGGACATAGGATCATTTCAGAATCCTTTCAATGAAAGAATTCTGTAAGAATGATATGAAAAATTTTTAAAATATTTCATTGTATTATTTCTAAAAGGAATAGACCTCGGACATAGAACTATTACAGAATCCTTTCAATGAAAGAATTCTGTGAGGATCCATGAATTATTTTGGTAATAATTCATAAATCTTTTTATACATCTTCCATTAAAGGATTCTGTAAGAATGATATGAAATATGTTTAAAATATTTCATTGTATTATTTCTAAAAGGAATATACCTCGGGCATAGAATTATTACAGAATCCATTCAATGAAAGAATTTTAAAAGGATCTATAAATTCTTTTGGTAATAATTCGTAGATCTTTTCATGCATCTTTCATTGAAAGAATTCTGTAAGAATGATATGAAATATTTTAAAAATATTTCATTGTATTATTTCTAAAAGGAATATACCTCGAACAAAGAATTATTACAGGATCCTTTTAATAGAAGAATTTTGAAAGAATTCATGAATTCTTTTTTCCTTTCGAAAAGTCTTTTCATAGACCTTTCAGGAAGGATTTATGTAATAACTTTTATTCTCATCATAAGTTATATCATGAAATATTTCAAAAAGATTTCAAAATTATTTCATGTAAGATTTCGTGCGACTTTACCAAAACATTGCATGAATTATTACATAAATGCTTTTTAAAAGAATCTTTGAATGATTTGGTGAAAGAATACCTTAGATTATCCCAAAAATCTTTCTAAATTCTTTCCTGATTTAAATTGTTTGAAGATTGCTGAGTTGTTTCTGGTTTCTTTTCAAGTAGTCTTCCCAAAGTCCTTTCAGTAAGGATTCATGTAATAACTTTTATTCTCGTCTAAGTTATATCATGAAATATTTCAGAAATATTACAAAATTTATTCATGCAAAATTTCGTGCGACTTTACCAAAACATTGCATGAATTATTTCATGAAAGCTTTTTGGAAGAATCTTGAAATGATTTGGTGAAAGAATACCTTAGATCATCCCAAAAATCTTTCTAGATTCTTTTCTGATTTAAATTGTTTGAAGATTGCTAACTTGTTTCTTGTTTCTTTTCAAGTAGTCCTCCCTAAAGTCCTTTCAGAAAGTATTTATGTAATAACTTTTATTCTCATCATAAGTTATATCTAAAATATTTCATAAAGATTTCAAAATTATTTCATGTAAGATTTCGTGCGACTTTACCAAAACATTGCATGAATTATTTCATGATAGCTTTTTGGAAGAATTTTGAAATGATTTGGTGAAAAAATACCTTAGATCATCCTAAAAATCTTTCTAAAATCTTTTCTGATTTAAATCGTTTGAAGATTGCTAAGTTGTTTCTTGTTTCTTTTCAAGTAGTCTTCCCAAAGTCCTTTCAGGAAGTATTTATGTAATAATTTTGATTCTCATCAGAAGTTATATCTAAAATATTTCAAAAAGATTTCAAAATTATTTCATGTAAGATTTCGTGCAACTTTACCAGAACATTGCATGAATGATTTCATGAAAGCTTTTTGGAAGAATCTTGAAATGATTTGATGAAAGAACACATAAGATCATCCCAAAAATATTTCTAAATTATTCTCTGATTGTAATTGTTTGAAGATTGCTGAGTTGTTTCTTGTTTCCTATCAAGTAGTCTTTTCAAAGTCCTTTCAGGAAGGATTTATGTAATAACTTTTATTCTCATCATAAGTTATATCATGAAATATTTCTAAAAGTTTTAAAATTTTTTCATGCAAGATTTTGTGCGACTTTACTAAAACATTGCATGAATTATTTCATGAATGCTTTTTTAAAGAATCTTGAAATTATTTGGTGAATGAATACCTTAGATCATCCCAAAAATCTTTCTAGACTCTTTTCTGATTTAAATTGTTTGAAGATTGCTAACTTGTTTCTTGTTTCTTTTCAAGTAGTCTTCCCAAAGTCCTTTCAGGAAGTATTTATGTAATAACTTTTATTCTCATCATAAGTTATATCTAAAATATTTCAAAAAGATTTCAAAATTATTTCATGTAAGATTTCGTGAGACTTTACCAAAACATTGCATGAATTATTTCATGAAAGCTTTTTAGGAGAATCTTGAAATGATTTGGTGAAAAAATACCTTAGATCATCCCAAAAATCCTTCTAAATTCTTTTCTGATTTAAATTGTTTGAAGATTGCTAAGTTGTTTCTTGTTTCTTTTCAAGTAGTCTTCCCAAAGTCCTTTCAGATAGTATTTATGTAATAATTTTTATTCTCATTATAAGTTATATCTAAAATATTTCAAAAAGATTTCAAAATTATTTCATGTAAGATTTCGTGCGACTTTACCAAAACATTGCATGAATTATTTCATGAATGCTTTTTTAAAGAATCTTGAAATTATTTGGTGAAAGAATACCTTAGATCATCCCAAAAATCTTTCTGAATTATTTTGTGATTTAAAACGTTGGAAGATTTCTGAGTTGTTTCTTGTTTCCTTTCAAGTAGTCTTTTCAAAGTCCTTTCAGAAAGGATTTATGTAATAACTTTTATTCTCATCATAAGTTATATTTAAAATATTTCAAAAAGATTTCAAAATTTTTTCATGCAAAATTTCGTGCGACTTTACCAAAACATTGCATGAATTATTTCATGAAAGCTTTTTAGAAGAATCTTGAAATGTTTTGGTGAAAGAATACCTTAGATCATCCCAAAAATATTTCTAAATTCTTTCCTGATTTAAATTGTTTGAAGATTGCTGAGTTGTTTCTGGTTTCTTTTCAAGTAGTCTTCCCGAAGTCCTTTCAGTAAGGATTCATGTAATAACTTTTATTCTCGTCTAAGTTATATCATGAAATATTTCAGAAATATTACAAAATTTATTCATGCAAAATTTCGTGCGACTTTACCAAAACATTGCATGAATTATTTCATGAAAGCTTTTTGGAAGAATCTTGAAATGATTTGGTGAAAGAATACCTTAGATCATCCCAAAAATCTTTCTAAATTATTCTCTGATTGTAATTGTTTGAAGATTGCTGAGTTGTTTCTTGTTTCCTATCAAGTAGTCTTCTCAAAGTCCTTTCAGGAAGGATTTATGTAATAACTTTTATTCTCATCATAAGTTATATCATGAAATATTTCTAAAAGTTTTAAAATTTTTTCATGCAAGATTTTGTGCGACTTTACTAAAACATTGCATGAATTATTTCATGAATGCTTTTTTAAAGAATCTTGAAATTATTTGGTGAATGAATACCTTAGATCATCCCAAAAATCTTTCTAGACTCTTTTCTGATTTAAATTGTTTGAAGATTGCTAACTTGTTTCTTGTTTCTTTTCAAGTAGTCTTCCCAAAGTCCTTTCAGGAAGTATTTATGTAATAACTTTTATTCTCATCATAAGTTATATCTAAAATATTTCAAAAAGATTTCAAAATTATTTCATGTAAGATTTCGTGAGACTTTACCAAAACATTGCATGAATTATTTCATGAAAGCTTTTTAGGAGAATCTTGAAATGATTTGGTGAAAAAATACCTTAGATCATCCCAAAAATCCTTCTAAATTCTTTTCTGATTTAAATTGTTTGAAGATTGCTAAGTTGTTTCTTGTTTCTTTTCAAGTAGTCTTCCCAAAGTCCTTTCAGATAGTATTTATGTAATAATTTTTATTCTCATCATAAGTTATATCTAAAATATTTCAAAAAGATTTCAAAATTATTTCATGTAAGATTTCGTGCGACTTTACCAAAACATTGCATGAATTATTTCATGAATGCTTTTTTAAAGAATCTTGAAATTATTTGGTGAAAGAATACCTTAGATCATCCCAAAAATCTTTCTGAATTATTTTGTGATTTGAAACGTTGGAAGATTTCTGAGTTGTTTCTTGTTTCCTTTCAAGTAGTCTTTTCAAAGTCCTTTCAGAAAGGATTTATGTAATAACTTTTATTCTCATCATAAGTTATATTTAAAATATTTCAAAAAGATTTCAAAATTTTTTCATGCAAAATTCCGTGCGACTTTACCAAAACATTGCATGAATTATTTCATGAAAGCTTTTTAGAAGAATCTTGAAATGTTTTGGTGAAAGAATACCTTAGATCATCCCAAAAATATTTCTTAATTCTTTCCTGATTTAAATTGTTTGAAGATTGCTGAGTTGTTTCTGGTTTCTTTTCAAGTAGTCTTCCCGAAGTCCTTTCAGTAAGGATTCATGTAATAACTTTTATTCTCGTCTAAGTTATATCATGAAATATTTCAGAAATATTACAAAATTTATTCATGCAAAATTTCGTGCGACTTTACCAAAACATTGCATGAATTATTTCATGAAAGCTTTTTGGAAGAATCTTGAAATGATTTGGTGAAAGAATACCTCAGATCATCCCAAAAATCTTTCTAAAATCTTTTCTGATTTAAATCGTTTGAAGATTGCTAAGTTGTTTCTTGTTTCTTTTCAAGTAGTCTTCCCAAAGTCCTTTCAGGAAGTATTTATGTAATAATTTTGATTCTCATCAGAAGCTATATCTAAAATATTTCAAAAAGATTTCAAAATTTTTTCATGTAAGATTTCGTGCAACTTTACCAGAACATTGCATGAATTATTTCATGATAGCTTTTTGGAAGAATTTTAAAATGATTTGGTGAAAAAATACCTTAGATCATCCTAAAAATCTTTCTAAAATCTTTTCTGATTTAAATCGTTTGAAGATTGCTGAGTTGTTTCTTGTTTCTTTTTAAGTAGTCCTCCCAAAGTCCTTTCAGAAAGTATTTATGTAATAATTTTGATTCTCATCAGAAGTTATATCTAAAATATTTCAAAAAGATTTCAAAATTATTTCATGTAAGATTTCGTGCGACTTTACCAAAACATTGCATGAATTATTTCATGATAGCTTTTTGGAAGAATTTTAAAATGATTTGGTGAAAAAATACCTTAGATCATCCTAAAAATCTTTCTAAAATCTTTTCTGATTTAAATCGTTTGAAGATTGCTAAGTTGTTTCTTGTTTCTTTTCAAGTAGTCTTCCCAAAGTCCTTTCAGGAAGTATTTATGTAATAATTTTGATTCTCATCAGAAGTTATATCTAAAATATTTCAAAAAGATTTCAAAATTTTTTCATGTAAGATTTCGTGCAACTTTACCAGAACATTGCATGAATTATTTCATGAAAGCTTTTTGGAAGAATCTTGGAATGATTTGATGAAAGAATACCTTAGATCATCCCAAAAATATTTCTAAATTATTCTCTGATTGTAATTGTTTAAAGATTGCTGAGTTGTTTCTTGTTTCCTATCAAGTAGTCTTTTCAAAATCTTTTCAGGAAGGATTTATGTAATAACTTTTATTCTCATCATAAGTTATATCATGAAATATTTCTAAAAGATTTAAAAATTTTTTCATGCAAGATTTCGTGCGACTTTACTAAAACATTGCATGAATCATTTCATGAATGCTTTTTTAAAGAATCTTGAAATTATTTGGTGAAGGAATACCTTAGATCATCCCAAAAATCTTTCTAGATTCTTTTCTGATTTAAATTGTTTGGAGATTGCTAACTTGTTTCTTGTTTCCTTTTAAGTAGTCTTTTTAGAGTCCTTTCAGGAAGGATTTATGTAATAACTTTTATTCTCATCATAAGTTATATCAAAAATATTTCAAAAAGATTTCAAAATTATTTCATGTAAGATTTCGTGCGACTTTACCAAAACATTGCATGAATTATTTCATGAAAGCTTTTTGGAAGAATCTTGAAATGATTTGGTGAAAAAATACCTTAGATCATCCCAAAAATCCTTCTAAATTCTTTTCTGATTTAAATTGTTTGAAGATTGCTAAGTTGTTTCTTGTTTCTTTTCAAGTAGTCTTCCCGAAGTCCTTTCAGTAAGGATTCATGTAATAACTTTTATTCTCGTCTAAGTTATATCATGAAATATTTCAGAAATATTACAAAATTTATTCATGCAAAATTTCGTGCGACTTTACCAAAACATTGCATGAATTATTTCATGAAAGCTTTTTGGAAGAATCTTGAAATGATTTGGTGAAAGAATACCTCAGATCATCCCAAAAATCTTTCTAAAATCTTTTCTGATTTAAATCGTTTGAAGATTGCTAAGTTGTTTCTTGTTTCTTTTCAAGTAGTCTTCCCAAAGTCCTTTCAGGAAGTATTTATGTAATAATTTTGATTCTCATCAGAAGCTATATCTAAAATATTTCAAAAAGATTTCAAAATTTTTTCATGTAAGATTTCGTGCAACTTTACCGGAACATTGCATGAATTATTTCATGATAGCTTTTTGGAAGAATTTTAAAATGATTTGGTGAAAAAATACCTTAGATCATCCTAAAAATCTTTCTAAAATCTTTTCTGATTTAAATCGTTTGAAGATTGCTGAGTTGTTTCTTGTTTCTTTTTAAGTAGTCCTCCCAAAGTCCTTTCAGAAAGTATTTATGTAATAATTTTGATTCTCATCAGAAGTTATATCTAAAATATTTCAAAAAGATTTCAAAATTATTTCATGTAAGATTTCGTGCGACTTTACCAAAACATTGCATGAATTATTTCATGATAGCTTTTTGGAAGAATTTTAAAATGATTTGGTGAAAAAATACCTTAGATCATCCTAAAAATCTTTCTAAAATCTTTTCTGATTTAAATCGTTTGAAGATTGCTAAGTTGTTTCTTGTTTCTTTTCAAGTAGTCTTCCCAAAGTCCTTTCAGGAAGTATTTATGTAATAATTTTGATTCTCATCAGAAGTTATATCTAAAATATTTCAAAAAGATTTCAAAATTTTTTCATGTAAGATTTCGTGCAACTTTACCAGAACATTGCATGAATTATTTCATGAAAGCTTTTGGAAGAATCTTGGAATGATTTGATGAAAGAATACCTTAGATCATCCCAAAAATATTTCTAAATTATTCTCTGATTGTAATTGTTTAAAGATTGCTGAGTTGTTTCTTGTTTCCTATCAAGTAGTCTTTTCAAAATCTTTTCAGGAAGGATTTATGTAATAACTTTTATTCTCATCATAAGTTATATCATGAAATATTTCTAAAAGATTTAAAAATTTTTTCATGCAAGATTTCGTGCGACTTTACTAAAACATTGCATGAATCATTTCATGAATGCTTTTTTAAAGAATCTTGAAATTATTTGGTGAAGGAATACCTTAGATCATCCCAAAAATCTTTCTAGATTCTTTTCTGATTTAAATTGTTTGGAGATTGCTAACTTGTTTCTTGTTTCCTCTTAAGTAGTCTTTTTAAAGTCCTTTCAGGAAGGATTTATGTAATAACTTTTATTCTCATCATAAGTTATATCAAAAATATTTCAAAAAGATTTCAAAATTATTTCATGTAAGATTTCGTGCGACTTTACCAAAACATTGCATGAATTATTTCATGAAAGCTTTTTGGAAGAATCTTGAAATGATTTGGTGAAAAAATACCTTAGATCATCCCAAAAATCCTTCTAAATTCTTTTCTGATTTAAATTGTTTGAAGATTGCTAAGTTGTTTCTTGTTTCTTTTCAAGTAGTCTTCCCAAAGTCCTTTCAGATAGTATTTATGTAATAATTTTTATTCTCATCATAATTTATATCTAAAATATTTCAAAAAGATTTCAAAATTATTTCATGTAAGATTTCGTGCAACTTTACCAGAACATTGCATGAATTATTTCATGAAAGCTTTTTGGAAGAATCTTGAAATGATTTGATGAAAGAATACCTTAGATCATCCCAAAAATATTTCTAAATTATTCTCTGATTGTAATTGTTTGAAGATTGCTGAGTTGTTTCTTGTTTCCTATCAAGTAGTCTTTTCAAAGTCCTTTCAGGAAGGATTTATGTAATAACTTTTATTCTCGTCTAAGTTATATCATGAAATATTTCAGAAATATTACAAAATTTATTCATGCAAAATTTCGTGCGACTTTACCAAAACATTGCATAAATTATTTCATGAAAGCTTTTTGGAAGAATCTTGAAATGATTTGGTGAAAGAATACCTTAGATCATCCCAAAAATCTTTCTAAAATCTTTTCTGATTTAAATCGTTTGAAGATTGCTAAGTTGTTTCTTGTTTCTTTTCAAGTAGTCTTCCCAAAGTCCTTTCAGGAAGTATTTATGTAATAATTTTGATTCTCATCAGAAGTTATATCTAAAATATTTCAAAAAGATTTCAAAATTTTTTCATGTAAGATTTCGTGCAACTTTACCAGAACATTGCATGAATTATTTCATGATAGCTTTTTGGAAGAATTTTAAAATGATTTGGTGAAAAAATACCTTAGATCATCCTAAAAATCTTTCTAAAATCTTTTCTGATTTAAATCGTTTGAAGATTGCTGAGTTGTTTCTTGTTTCTTTTTAAGTAGTCCTCCCAAAGTCCTTTCAGAAAGTATTTATGTAATAATTTTGATTCTCATCAGAAGTTATATCTAAAATATTTCAAAAAGATTTCAAAATTATTTCATGTAAGATTTCGTGCGACTTTACCAAAACATTGCATGAATTATTTCATGAATGCTTTTTTAAAGAATCTTGAAATTATTTGGTGAAGGAATACCTTAGATCATCCCAAAAATCTTTCTAGATTCTTTTCTGATTTAAATTGTTTGGAGATTGCTAAGTTGTTTCTTGTTTCCTTTTAAGTAGTCTTTTTAAAGTCCTTTCAGGAAGGATTTATGTAATAACTTTTATTCTCATCATAAGTTATATCAAAAATATTTCAAAAAGATTTAAAAATTATTTCATGTAAGATTTCGTGCGACTTTACCAAAACATTGCATGAATTATTTCATGAAAGCTTTTTGGAAGAATCTTGAAATGATTTGGTGAAAAAATACCTTAGATCATCCCAAAAATCCTTCTAAATTCTTTTCTGATTTAAATTGTTTGAAGATTGCTAAGTTGTTTCTTGTTTCTTTTCAAGTAGTCTTCCCAAAGTCCTTTCAGATAGTATTTATGTAATAATTTTTATTCTCATCATAAGTTATATCTAAAATATTTCAAAAAGATTTCAAAATTATTTCATGTAAGATTTCGTGCAACTTTACCAGAACATTGCATGAATTATTTCATGAAAGCTTTTTGGAAGAATCTTGAAATGATTTGATGAAAGAATACCTTAGATCATCCCAAAAATATTTCTAAATTATTCTCTGATTGTAATTGTTTGAAGATTGCTGAGTTGTTTCTTGTTTCCTATCAAGTAGTCTTTTCAAAGTCCTTTCAGGAAGGATTTATGTAATAACTTTTATTCTCATCATAAGTTATATCATGAAATATTTCTAAAAGTTTTAAAATATTTTCATGCAAGATTTCGTGCGACTTTACTAAAACATTGCATGAATTATTTCATGAATGCTTTTTTAAAGAATCTTGAAATTATTTGGTGAATGAATACCTTAGATCATCCCAAAAATCTTTCTAGACTCTTTTCTGATTTAAATTGTTTGAAGATTGCTAACTTGTTTCTTGTTTCTTTTCAAGTAGTCTTCCCAAAGTCCTTTCAGGAAGTATTTATGTAATAACTTTTATTCTCATCATAAGTTATATCTAAAATATTTCAAAAAGATTTCAAAATTATTTCATGTAAGATTTCGTGCGACTTTACCAAAACATTGCATGAATTATTTCATGAAAGCTTTTTAGGAGAATCTTGAAATGATTTGGTGAAAAAATACCTTAGATCATCCCAAAAATCCTTCTAAATTCTTTTCTGATTTAAATTGTTTGAAGATTGCTAAGTTGTTTCTTGTTTCTTTTCAAGTAGTCTTCCCAAAGTCCTTTCAGATAGTATTTATGTAATAATTTTTATTCTCATCATAAGTTATATCTAAAATATTTCAAAAAGATTTCAAAATTATTTCATGTAAGATTTCGTGCGACTTTACCAAAACATTGCATGAATTATTTCATGAATGCTTTTTTAAAGAATCTTGAAATTATTTGGTGAAAGAATACCTTAGATCATCCCAAAAATATTTCTAAATTATTCTCTGATTGTAATTGTTTGAAGATTGCTGAGTTGTTTCTTGTTTCCTATCAAGTAGTCTTTTCAAAGTCCTTTCAGGAAGGATTTATGTAATAACTTTTATTCTCATCATAAGTTATATCATGAAATATTTCTAAAAGATTTAAAAATTTTTTCATGCAAGATTTCGTGCGACTTTACTAAAACATTGCATGAATTATTTCATGAATGCTTTTTTAAAGAATCTTGAAATTATTTGGTGAAGGAATACCTTAGATCATCCCAAAAATCTTTCTAGATTCTTTTCTGATTTAAATTGTTTGAAGATTGCTAACTTGTTTCTTGTTTCTTTTCAAGTAGTCTTCCCAAAGTCCTTTCAGGAAGTATTTATGTAATAACTTTTATTCTCATCATAAGTTATATCAAAAATATTTCAAAAAGATTTCAAAATTATTTTATGTAAGATTTCGTGCGACTTTACCAAAACATTGCATGAATTATTTCATGAAAGCTTTTTGGAAGAATCTGTAAATGATTTGGTGAAAAAATACCTTAGATCATCCCAACAATCCTTCTAAATTCTTTTCTGATTTAAATTGTTTGAAGATTGCTAAGTTGTTTCTTGTTTCTTTTCAAGTAGTCTTCCCAAAGTCCTTTCAGATAGTATTTATGTAATAATTTTTATTCTCATCATAAGTTATATCTAAAATATTTCAAAAAGATTACAAAATTATTTCATGTAAGATTTCGTGCGACTTTACCAAAACATTGCATGAATTATTTCATGAATGCTTTTTTAAAGAATCTTGAAATTATTTGGTGAAAGAATACCTTAGATCATCCCAAAAATCTTTCTGAATTATTTTGTGATTCAAAACGTTAGAAGATTTCTGAGTTGTTTCTTGTTTTCTTTGAAGTAGTCTTTTCAAAGTCCTTTCAGAAAGGATTTATGTAATAACTTTTATTCCCATCATAAGTTATATCAAAAATATTTCAAAAAGATTTCAAAATTATTTCATGTAAGATTTCGTGCGACTTTACCAAAACATTGCATGAATTATTTCATGAAAGCTTTTTGGAAGAATCTTGAAATGATTTGGTGAAAAAATACCTTAGATCATCCCAAAAATCCTTCTAAATTCTTTTCTGATTTAAATTGTTTGAAGATTGCTAAGTTGTTTCTTGTTTCTTTTCAAGTAGTCTTCCCAAAGTCCTTTCAGATAGTATTTATGTAATAATTTTTATTCTCATCATAAGTTATATCTAAAATATTTCAAACAGATTTCAAAATTTTTTCATGCAAAATTTCGTGCGACTTTACCAAAACATTGCATGAATTATTACATGAATGCTTTTCGAAAAAATCTTAAAATGTTTTGATGAAAGAATACCTTAGATCATCTCAAAAATATTTTAAAATTATTTTCTGATTGTAATTGTTTGAAGTTTGCTGAGTTGTTTCTTGTTTTCTTTCAAGTAGTCTTTTCAAAGTCCTTTCAGGAAGGATTTATGTAATAACTTCTATTCTCATTATAAGTTATATCATGAAATATTTCAAAAAGATTTCAAAATTATTTCATGTAAGATTTCGTGCGACTTTACCAAAACATTGCATGAATTATTTCATGAAAGCTTTTTGGAAGAATCTTAAAATTATTTGATGAAAAAATACCTTAGATCATCCCAAAAATCTTTCTAAATTCTTTTCTGATTTAAATTGTTTGAAGATTGCTAAGTTGTTTCTTGTTTCTTTTTAAGTAGTCTTTCCAAAGGCCTTTCAGGAAGTATTTATGTCATAATTTTTATTCTCATCATAAGTTATATCAAAAATATTTAAAATGATTTCAAAATTATTTCATGTAAGATTTCTTGCGATTTTACCAAAACATTGCATGAATCATTTCATGAATGCTTTTTTAAAGAATCTTGAAATTATTTGGTGAAAGAATACCTTAGATCATCCCAAAAATCTTTCCGAATTATTTTGTGATTTAAAAAGTTGGAAGATTTCCGATTTGTTCTTGTTTCCTTTCAAGTAGTCTTTTCAAAGTCCTTTCAGAAAGGATTTATGTAATAACTTTTATTCTCATCATAAGTTATATTTAAAATATTTCAAAAAAATTTCAAAATTTTTTCATGCAAAATTTCGTGCGACTTTACCAAAACATTGCATGAATTATTTCATGAAAGCTTTTTGGAAGAATCTTGAAATGATTTGGTGAAAGAATACCTTAGATCATCCCAAAAATCTTTCGAAATTCTTTTCTGATTTAAATTGTTTAAAGATTGCTGAGTTGTTTCTTGTTTCTTTTCAAGTAGTCTTCCCAAAGTCCTTTCAGGAAGGATTTATGTAATAACTTTTATTCTCATCATGAGTTATATCTAAAATATTTTAAAAAGATTTCAAAATTTTTTCATGCAAAATTTTGTGCGACTTTACCAAAACATTGCATGAATTATTACATGAATGCTTTTTCAAAGAATCTTGAAATGATTGGGTGAAAGAATACCTTAGATCATCCCAAAAATCATTCTGAATTATTTACTGATTTTAAACGTTGGAAGATTCCTGAGTTGTTTCTTGTTTCCTTTTAAGGGGTGTCTTCATACCGGCACAGAGATCTACCTTATCTATATTTGAATTATGCATTTTAATAAAAATTTAACTATTTTTGACTAAAATTCATAGGAGAGGCACATTCTTAACATGCCAAAGAATTTATTGCAACGTTAAAAGATAATATTAGGGTAAAAATAAAGACGAAAACTGCTTAATACGATTAACTTTTCAATGTAGTTATGAATAATCGTATTATGCAGTTTTTGTCTTCATTTTTACTTCTATTCTGTCTTTTAACGTTGCAATAAATTCTTTAGAATGTCAAGAATGTGCCTCTTCTACGAATTTCAGTCATGAATAGTTAAATTTTTATTAAAATTCATAATTTAAATGTAGATAAGGTAGAACTCTATGTCGGTATGAGGATTCCCCTTAAGTAGTCTTTTTAAAGTCCTTTCAGGAAGGATTTATGTAATAACTCTTATTCTCATCATAAGTTATATCTAAAATATTTCAAAAAGATTTTAAAAATTATTTCATGCAAGATTTCGTGCGACTTTACCAAAACATTGCATGAATTATTACATGAATGCTTTTCGAAAAAATCTTAAAATGTTTTGATGAAAGAATACCTTAGATCATCCCAAAAATATTTTAAAATTATTTTCTGATTGTAATTGTTTAAAGATTGCTGAGTTGTTTCTTGTTTCCTTCCAAGTAGTCTTTTCAAAGTCCTTTCAGGAAGGATTTATGTAATAACTTCTATTCTCATCATAAGTTATATCATGAAATATTTCAAAAAGATTTAAAAATTTTTCCATGCAAGATTTCGTGCGAATTCACCAAAACATTGCATGAATTATTTCAGGAATGCTTTTTTAAAGAATCTTGAAATTATTTGGTGAAAGAATACCTTAGATCATCCCAAAAATCTTTCTGAATTATTTTGTGATTTAAAACGTTGGAAGATTTCTGAGTTGTTTCTTGTTTTCTTTCAAGTAGTCTTTTCAAAGTCCTTTCATAAAGGATTTATGTAATAACTTTTATTCTCATCATAAGTTATATTTAAAATATTTCAAACAGATTTCAAAATTTTTTCATGCAAAATTTCGTGCGACTTTACCAAAACATTGCATGAATTATTACATGAATGCTTTTCGAAAAAATCTTAAAATGTTTTGATGAAAGAATACCTTAGATCATCTCAAAAATATTTCAAAATTATTTTCTGATTGTAATTGTTTGAAGATTGCTGAGTTGTTTCTTGTTTTCTTTCAAGTAGTCTTTTCAAAGTCCTTTCAGGAAGGATTTATGTAATAACTTCTATTCTCATTATAAGTTATATCATGAAATATTTCAAAAAGATTTAAAAATTTTTCCATGCAAGATTTCGTGCGAATTCACCAAAACATTGCATGAATTATTTCATGAAAGCTTTTTGGAAGAATCTTGAAATGATTTGGTGAAAGAATACCTTAGATCATCCCAAAAATCTTTCTAAATTATTTTCTTATTTTAAACGTCGGAAGATATCTGAGTTATTTCTTGTTTCTCTTCAAGTAGTCTTTTCAAAGTCCTTTCCGAAAATATTTATGTTATAACTATATTCTCATCATAAGTTATATCACGAAATATTTCAAAAAATTCTCAAAGTTACTTCATGTAAGATTTTTGAAGACTTTACCAAAAAATTGCATAAATTATTTCATGAAAGCTTTTTGAATGAATCTTGAAATGATTCGGTAAAAGTATACCTTAGATCATCCCAAAAATCTTTCTTAATTATTTTATGATTAGAACCTTCGTAAGATTTCTGAGTTCTTTCTTGTTTCCTTTCAAGAAGTTCGTTTAAAGTACTTTTCGTAAGGATTCATGTAATAACTTTTATCGTCATGATAAGTTTTTTCATGAATTATTCCATAAAGATTTCAAAATTATTTCATTTAAGAATTCGTGAGATTTTACGAAAATTTTACATGGAATTATTACGTTAAAGCTTTTCGGAAGAATCTTGAAATTATTCGGTGAAAGAATAACTTAGATTATTCCGTAAATATTTCTAAATTATTTGACGACTGGAACCTTCAAAAGAGTTCTGAGTTCTTTCTTGTTTTCTTTCAAGAAGTCTTTTCTAAGTCCTTCCAGTAAGGATTCATGTAATATCTTTTATTCTTTTTATAAGTTATTTCATGAAATATTTCAAAAAGATTTCAAAATTATTTCATGTGTGATTTCTAGAGACTTTACCAAAATATTGCATGAATTATTTCATGAAAGCTTTTTGAATGAATTTTAAAATGATTCGGTGAAAGAATACCTTAGATGATTCCGAAAATCTTTTTAAATTATTTTATGACTGGAATCGTTGGAAGATTTCAGAGTTCTTTCTTGTTTCGTTTCAAGAAGTCGTTTCAAAGTCCTTTCAGTAAGGATTTGTGTAATATTTCATGTCTTAACTTTCGTTTCCTTTTTGGTATTATTTTTGTAAAGACTTTGTAATCTTCCTGTTTATTATTTCATAACTTCTTTTCAAAAGAATATAGTTATCTTTTTAAGTTCTTTTTAAATGCTTTCAACGTATTATTACTTGTAATATTTTATGAAATTATTTCAAAATTCTTTCATGCTGTGTGGGCAGACATAATCATAAAAATTTATTCATAATTCATATCTGCCGTCCAAAGTATAAAAGTGGTTAACTACATTGGAATCCCATTGGAGTTAAGGTTTTCTTACTTTGGACGGCAGATGTATTTTCCTATCTTTATAATTGACTATTAAAAAAAATTTAATATTAAATAAATAATTTTTTAAGATTGAATTTTATACAATCTATGTTAAAATGATATTGTTAAAATAAACTATAAAATCTTATTTAAATTCACCGCGTTATAGTTAATGTAAAACCTAAAACGCACATGAGTATGTATGTATATAAAACCATAGTCTATGCTAACTTCTCTCTGTTTCATCATGTAGAATAAATATACTTATAACTTTATCCGTTTTGTTTCATTTTATACTCAGCATCTAATATAATAAATATTAAATCTCAACAGGTTATGGGCCCAGATAAAAGCTGTGATGCTGTAGTATCGATTTAATTTAAAAAGTTCTAGTGAATAACATGAAAAAGATATGTTAGTGTAATCCTAACCTAAAATTCTTTTTTTCGAGCACGTGTAAGATAACAGTAGTGTCGTTAAGAGGAGGTCACGTATCTCTGTCCTTTTCTAATCAAAGAATTGAATTTTTTACTGAAACTAATAACTTTAGCAAAAAATGAAGAGAAAGCCGCATCTCGTATCGAAAAAATCAATATTTTCTCTAATAAGAAAGAATTAATTTTATTGCTTTGTTTTCAAGAAAACCTTGAAAAACTTAAATCATAGAGGTTAGGGTGGACAATTTGGTTTTTCAAGGTTTTCTTGAGAACGAAGCAATAACATAAATTTTTCCTTATCAAAGAAAATATTGCTTTTTTTGATAAAAGATGCGGCTTTCTCTTCATTTTTTGCTAAAGTTATTAGTTTTTGTAAAAAATTAATTTCTTTGATTAGAAAAAGACAGAGATACGTGACTTCCTCTTAAAACTTTTATATTTGCAAGCAACAGCTGTAGCATATATACAAAAAAAGGAAATAAAAATTAAAATAAATTTTATAATGTCAAATTTAAGCGTACACATAGAAAAATTGACAAAAGACAATTATGACACATGGAAGCTACAAATGCAAGCCATTCTCATAAAAAGTGATGGCTGGGCATATGCTAACAAATCATCGGTTCGACCAACGACAGACACAACGCAACCTGTTCGGGACAAAGGAGATTCCAAGGCTAGATCAGACATAATTTTAGCAATGAGCCCATCTGAATTATGTCACGTCAAGGGAACCACTACGTCTGCCGAATTATGGGATAAACTTAATAATGTATATCAATCAAAAGGGCGCGCTCGAAAAGCAACTCTATTGAAACAGCTGTTATTCACTAAATTACAAGAAACCGAAGGTATGTCGCAATATCTAAATAACTTCATGGACACCGTAAATAAACTTAAGGATTTAGAGTTGACAATTCCAGAAGATATGGTTACTATTTTAATGTTATACAGCCTTCCAGACACTTATGATAATTTTCGGTGTGCCATCGAGTCACGTGATGACATACCAAAACCAGAAGCTCTAGCAGTAAAACTGGTTGATGAAGAAATTTCGCGTAAAAGTATCAATAATGAACAAACGGATGCAAATAAGGCATTTTATACATCAAATAAAAATTACACGCATAATCAACAAAAAGCATCAGGCTTCAATTTTTACAACAAAAATGTAAGCAAAAATAATAAAAATAAAGCTAAGTATAAATGTAATTTTTGTAATAGACATGGTCATAAAGCTGCAAATAGCTGGTTTAAAAATGAAACACGACAATCAACATCACAAGCAGAAGACGCAGTGCTGCTTGCTATATTGCAAGAAAGTGACTGTAAAGACCATCATGAACCGTCATCACCAAGCACAGCACTCACGGCTAGCGAAAACAGAAGCAAAGAATGGTGTATCGATAGTGGCGCAACGTCGCATATGTGTAGTCAAGAGGAAAACTTCGACGATATAAAATCCACTGATGGACATAGTGTAAGGCTAGCCACAGATAAAAGTACACCTGTGATAGGTAAAGAAGGGCAACGTCATGGCGATTTATTTTTTGTAAAACCAAGAGAAACTCAAGCTCTGTCGGTAAAGCAAAATAATCTTTTACAACAATGGCATTATCGTTACGGCCATTTAAATATGTCAGACCTGCAAAAACTGTCTTCACACAAGCTAGTCTACGGACTACTGAATAAATTTGACAATGTGATTTCAGGCTGTAAAACCTGCATAATTAGAAAGCAAACTGTAACACCGTTTTCCACAAGCTCTACGCATAAAAGTGAAAATGTTTTAGATTTAATCCATTCGGATGTATGTGGACCTATGCGACAAAAGTCTCTTGGAGGAGCTGTCTACTTCGCCACGTTTATAGATGACAAAAGCCGTTACACAGAAGTATACTTTCTAAAAAGTAAAGATGAGGTAAAATCTGCATTCCTCAAATATAAAGCAAAAGTAGAAAATATGCATAATCGTAGAATAAAAATCTCACGCACTGATGGTGGTTTAGAGTATGTAGGAAAGCAGTTTACTAAAATTTTAGAAAGCGACAACATACTGTAACTTACACGCCGTAGCAAAATGGTACCGCTGAGCATATGAATCGTACACTAGTGGAGATGGCAAGATGCCTATTGCTGCATGCAAACCATCCAAAATATTTCTGGGGTGAAGCAATAAACACTGCTGTTTATTTGAGAAACCGATCACCAACAAGTTTTCTAAACAATTCTACTCCATATGAAAAACTTTTTGGTATAAAACCAAATATAAGCCATTTGCGCGTATTTGGGTGTAAAGCATTTGCACTTAATAAAACTCCAACAAGAGGAAAGTTTGATCCAAAATCAATTGAATGTTTTATGTTAGGTTATGATAATGAATCAAAAGCCTACAGATTATTCAACAATGAATCAAATAAAATAATAAAAAGCAGAGATGTAAAATTCTTAGACGAATTTCACAATAATATGCCGTCGAGTAACACTGTTGAATTTAATATATTAAAGGACTCAGAGGAATCTAATCAAAAAGATACAGAAGAAAAACAAGAATCTAATTTAAAGGATGATGCAAAATTAGAAAATATTGAACATAAAAGCAAAGAAGAAAATCTAGTTGATACGCCTCTATCTACATTACAACGGGGTCCTGGCAGACCAAAGTCGATCAAAACAGAAAAGGTTGGTAGACCAAAAAAGGAATACAACTTAGTACCAACAAAAATTGATTTTGCGCAAACAGCAATATATGATTCAGTCATGCCTACTTTGCAAGAAGCACTAAATGGACCATACAAAGATGAATGGAAAAATTCTTTAAAAATCGAATTTGATGGACTTAACAAGCCAAAAATAATGGAATTAGTACCAAAACCACCTGATAAAGATGCTATTGGATGTCATTGGGTTTTGAGTATAAAATATAACTCTGACGGCACAATAAAACAAAGAAAGGCACGTTTATTGCACAAGGCTGTTGTCAAATACCTGGTTAAGATTATAATGAAACATTCGCTCCCGTAGCGAGGCTACAACCACTAAGGTTACAACAAGCAATATCAGCTGAATTAAAATTAGATGTTTATCATGCTGAAGTAAACATGGCTCATGTAAACGCTGATTTAGACGAAGAAATTTATAAGAAACAACCTCAATGCTTTATAGTTAAAGGTTATGAAGATTATGTATACAAAATGAAAAAAGCTATATATGGTTTAAAACAAGCTGATAAACAATGGCATTCATTATTGATTAATATTTTGAAAGAATTTGGATTGAAGCAATCAGATGTGGAACCTTGCATGTTCATAAAAATTTAAAAAAGTGACATAATAATTGTTGTAATTTATGTAGATGACATCATGTTGGCCACAAACAACAAGAGTTTGTACAATAAATTTATAAAGCAATTAATGTCAAAACTAGTCATAAAAGACTTAGGTCGTATTAAGTATTGTTTAGGTTTTAAAATCAATCAAAACACTGAAACTAAAGAAATCACATTGAAACAAGAAAAATTTATAAATAATTTGTTAATTAGATTCGAAATGCAGGGTGCTAACCCAGTCAAAACACCAATGGAGTCAAGGCATATGCTTGCCAAAGATGAGGGCTCACTACGAGCAAATCAAGAACTATATCGAAAATTAATCGGATCGTTAATCTACATATTAACGGGTAGTAGACCGAATATTTCATACGTGATAAGCATTTTAAGTAGTTATAATATGGATCCTTATGTTTGCCACTGGAAAGCAGCAAAACGAGTCCTGCGTTATTTAAGCGGCACCAAAAGTAACTGTTTATTATATCGCAAAACCAATATGGGTATATTTGGTTACGTGGATGCCAATTGGGCAGGAAACGCAAATAATAGAGTCTCAAGGAGTGGCTTTATTTTCAAGCTTGCTAATTCTGCTATCACGTGGGAAACATGAAAGCAAAAATGTATTACTTTGTCCACAACAGAAGCAGAATATGTTGCTTTATCGGAAGCATCAAAAGAAGCGACTTACTTGATAAAGGCTATACCAGAATAAGCATGGTGAATTTGCCCCCTCCCAAATGGCGTATCTGATATGGGTCACTTATAAGGTTATCAAAAAATATTAAGAAAGCCAAAATTACAGACCCCTAAACCCCATGTAGGAGTTATAAAGCTAAAAAACGTGATTTTTCGATTTTATTTTTTTACAGCTAGGCTCTACATTCCAGAGACTTGTAAAAAATCATGAAAGTAGGTTTTTCCTTTCTAAATAATTGAAATTTTTTACGAAACTCATAACCTCAAAATTGGCTCCGAAAACCCTCATTAAAATTTTAAATCAGTGTTTTCACAATATAGGTATTTTTTATATATTTTTTCCTGCTCTTCACGATGCCGTCATTAGTTTACAAAAAAAAATGGTGGCACACCCAATTTTCGGCCAAAAATCGTTTTTTTTGGCTTTTTTACGGGGTTTTGAGCATTAATAATGAAATAAATTACTATATTATGGCTCTAAATAACACTTTTTCTATATTTTCCTACTTTCTGTTGAGTTCTGAAATCAGATTGAAGATATTTTCAGCTGAACACGCTATCCTATGCTCAGAAACGGTTTTTTGTGGAGTTATTTAAAGATTTTGTTGCGTGATTTGGCATCTGAGAGATTTAGAAAGACATATTTTGATAATCCATGCATGTTCTTTACAACTGTATACTCAGATTTGCAATATTTTAATCCATAAACCATGAAAATTTACCGAAATCTAATTTTTTTGAGGTTATGTAATAATTTCATTTGATTATATTTTATTTAAATAACTTAAATAACAAATATCAGTATTTTTTATGACTTTTTATTATTTTGTCTTATTAGATTTACGATATTTTCATTTACACGTTCCAGTATTTGCCAAAAACTGATTTTAGTTTAAGTTTATGTACAAATTGTATTAACTTATATTACATTTAAAAAGCTTAAAACAACGGTTTTTAGTTTATTTATGTTACCATTTTTCAATCACATTTTCAGTATATTGCGATGCGCGCTTAACATAGTATTTTGAGAAAATGTAATGCTTTTACTTAGATATGTTATTCTTACTAAGTTGAAAACAGTTACTTTTAAGTGTACTTAAATCATTTCTTAAATATCATGGCACAAATAATATTTTTTCAAACACCGCAACTTTTTATTTAAATAAAGATTATAACAGAATTGGTAGGAAAAGTAATTTTCTCATTTTCATAGTTTGCGTAGTGTATAATATAATAAATTATAAAAAAATGTTAAATGTAACTCAAGACAAAAAATCAAGATTAGTGACAAATGAAGCCTCGAGCAACAAAAATGACCAAGCCTATTTTTTTTTTAAATTGAGTTATTAAGTAAAGCATATTTTTTAGCCTATTTTCTACTACATTTAATTATAAAATTTTTAAAAAATTTGATTTTTCAATTTTTTTGGTATTTCAAAAAACTGCTGCAAATCAAAAAAGCGCCAAGTCCATTGAACTTGCTTATCAAAAATGGTCAAGTCCAATTTTAATTTTAAGAATAGAGTACATGTGCATTTTTATCAATATACAAACGCATATACTTACACATAAACATAATACGCTCACAAATACACACTCGTAAGCATATGCAATAATAATATACTATGTGTTATTTATAAATAATAAACGCGTATTTATGAGTGTACGTCTATGTTTGTTGATAATGTTCAGCGAGCTTCCGAGAATAAACTTTAGCGTTTTTTCGATTTGCAGCAGTTTTTTGAGATACCAAAAAAATTAAAAAATCTAATTTTTTAAAAATTTTATAATTAAATGTAGTAGAAAATAGGCTAAAAAATATGCTTTACTTAATAACTCAATTTAAAAAAAAAATAGGCTTGGTCATTTTTGTTGCTCGAGGCTTCATTTGTCACTAATCTTGATTTTTTGTCTTGAGTTACATTTAACATTTTTTTATAATTTATTATATTATACACTACGCAAACTATGAAAATGAGAAAATTACTTTTCCTACCAATTCTGTTATAATCTTTATTTAAATAAAAAGTTGCGGTGTTTGAAAAAATATTATTTGTGCCATGATATTTAAGAAATGATTTAAGTACACTTAAAAGTAACTGTTTTCAACTTGCCAGGAGAGGCTATGAGCTTCGGGTCACAGATCTTGATGAAACTTTGGGATATGTTTTTAGGTACCAAAATATGAGTAAAGCTAGAGCGGTACGGTCTAACGCTTCGAAAAACTGAAATTATAGACGTTTCTAGTCTTATTTTAAGGAAAATATAAAAAAAAGCTCCTAATCTAAGTATGAATAATCCAGTCTAAAAATGTCTTAAATAAATCAACAGGGACTAAAATAAAAGTACAGAAAGCAAGCTTTAATTTGCCGTTTTCAGAATTAAAAAATAATGATTAGAACCAGGGATATGTTTGTTCAAAGTTAAGAAGCAAGAAAGTACCAAAAATCATCTAAATTCTAAAGAACAGTGATTTTGTGATAAATTTTTAATTGAATTTAAATATAATAAAATGTTTAAAAAATAAATAAAAAATTATTTCATGAAACAAAAAAAAATTAATAAAATTCATATCATTATGTATCATATTATATTGATTTTTTTAATTAATGAATAATATTAAAAATTATTTATTGTTAAATAATGTCGCGGGGAATATATTTAAACAAACAAAATCAAATATATTTGTGGGCTTTCATGTGTACTTACTTTAAGTACACATGCACTTACCGTTAAGTAACTCATTCTCGGTTTATAGTCGATCAGCCTACTTTATTACAGCTGATCTGCTTCGACTATCTATTACTGACGAGAAAATCAATTGAACAATATTTAATACTATTGCAGAACTTCGCTTAGAAGTTCTACCTCCCGGACGTCTGGTACGACGAAACCCACGGCGTGTACCCGAGAACTCTATTAAATACCGTTGATCAAGAGAGAGTGTACTATGTTCAACATATACATATAAAAACAAGACACGATCTTAATTGGCAATAAATAATGTTAGGCAATCATCAAGAATTACTTTAACTTTACTTTGCTTTATTATAAGCACTAAATAAATTTAATACAAAGAAATAAAATTATAAAAATATTAATCCGCAAGTAAGACTTGATAAATTTAATTATGAGAAACAACTGAGAATATAAGCTAATCTATACTACCTAACACCGGCGCACACAACGGTCTTCATCGCCACGCGTATATCGCAAATACATATTAGAAATATCGCACTAATCTGCAGACTTAAATTTTTCATGATTCGATGCGTGTAGAGCCTTTTCACAGTTGCCTTTACGTAACGAACAACCCAGGGTATGGATTAAAGCGGCACCGTATATATGCGGTCCAGCCTACTGTCCTTCTCGCTCTTACTGAAAGGCCAATCAACTTCTCGCTTGACGCTGCAGTGGACACACTTAACCCTGGCTTTCAAGAAAAAGATGACCACAAAGAATCGGCACTTCTCACGAGTAATTCCACTGTACTTGAAAGGTAATTAACATGATTCACAAGTGAGTTAATTTCCTTGACAAGTTTCAACAGAGGAAAAATAGCTGACGCTCGAGCACAAACAACTTGTCAAGATGGCAGCCTAACTCTGTCCACCCGACTCGTTCGCTTTCCTCTCTTGCCTAAGTCTACCCGTCATGCATTGCGCGCGCTTCTTTCTACAGTCATCCATCCAAGCTGCTAACACAGACTCTCTCTGTCTCACTCTTATATTCGCCCATGAAGCATTGAAACATACGTTGTACTGTGCGACTAACAACAAGGACAGATATATGCGCATACTATCACACAGTATACGCGTAATTCGCTATCGTCGTTACAATAAATAATCGATAATTTTAAGAAAAACAAACATGAAAATACATTCTATTAATTTTGTTAAAATTAATTTAATATATCTTTTTTAATACTAGCAAGAAAGTCAAGGATATTAAAAAACAATATAGATATATATTTTATACATCCAAAAGTAATATTTAAAAAAAAAGGAAATATATTAATTTTGAGTACATAAATTAAAGATATTAAATATTATAAAAAAAATAATAATAATTAATATTCAAATATAAGAAATAATTTAAAAATTTTTAATAATAATAATATTAAAAAACATAGAATTCAATCAGGTATTAAACTCTCTCCATCTGTAAGTAGTTAAACACGCTTTATTTTTCACTCTTGTTATTTTTGTTCTGGTACTGCATTTTTGTGCTTTAGGGCGTTTTTCTTACAGATTCTTGCACGCTCAATTTGCAAGGCATCGTTTCAGCTATAAATCATCAGTTTTATTAGCGGTCTTTGCATTTTATCTTATAATTTACATCAAGATGCTGAACTTTGGAAGTTAGAATTATTGCAGTTTTGAGGTTAGTTGGGAGGCAATTTTCATCTGCAGGCAGAGATTCTGGTGGCTAATTTTTCAATCTACTCCTCGACCAATAAGATAGAAGTTTACCTCACCCTATAAGAAGTATACACAAGAGGTCGGAGTTATGGTCAGTTATGCGATCTGTAAGCTATCCACTAATGATAAATGGGGCATAGCAAAGTTCCATTTGTGTTTCACATGCCGGCAGCGCTGTTGAGTGAAATGCATGACTCGCTCAAAAATGGAAAATGGCACAAAATTTGAGTGTAAAAGGTGCATGGAAAAAATAAGAAATAATTCAATGTCGTCTGCCGGCGGAAGCATCAAGGTCAATGGAGTTCTACAGGCCGCACGCAAAGCTGCTCCTAATCAGCCCATCAGTGCCTCTACACCATCAAGAACTGACTCGAATGTGACATCTGTCAACACCTCACAGAAGCAGCCTGAAAGAGTGAAAACTACTTTATCATCGCAAACTTTGTCCAACAACAGCGGTGCCACGGCGGATGAAGGGAGAAGTAGAATAAGTATGCCTTTATCTGATAAGTTATTGGGAAGTAGCGCTGCGCTCGCTGCTCCAAATAATAATAATAATAGTAATAATTTTAAAAAAAATATTTCTGATGTAGTCCGAAGTGACTTAGATTCTCCCTCATTGCAGGCAGCTGTATCTGCTCTAGAGGGCGCACTATCTGGCAGGCTTGACACAATACTAAATTCTTTTGATCGATTTTTGGCTTTAGAGAGCCAAGTTAAAAATTTTGACAAAGGCCAGCGGGATATTGTGTCCAAAATTGATACACAGAATGAATATATTAAAAAATTAGAAATTGAGCAGATGCAGCTGTTAGAGGAAAATCGCAAACTTAAACATGATGAGTGAAATTAATTTTAAGTATTTTAATTTTTATGTTAATTTATTTTGTTTTGTCCTATATATAGATTTTAGGTGTAAATGTAGTTATTAGCGTGAATGATGGATGAATGTATGCGAAAAGAATGAGTGGTTCTGTTTTTATTAGAAGTCATGACATCTTCGGTATTAAGTTTTTATTCTTTAAATGTTATTATTATTTTATTTTTTAATTATTTACTATTACTCTGTTATTGTATTGTCCAATTTCATTTTTATAGTATAGTCTAATTTTATTTTTATTGATGTCATGACAGTGATTCCTCTTTTAAATTATGTATTTTAATTTTATAACTGATAGATATTTAAGACTGTTTTTTATTGTAATTTATGTTTTCTGCGTGTATTTAGAATAGTCCGTGATATCACTTTTACATGGTGACTTATTGATACAGTATTATATATTAATTTTAATAATTGACTGTAATATCTTACCTTATTATGTGCAGTACTTTATATAGAATTATTACTTATTATTTCATGTATTACACGCCTTTTTGTACTCTTTTTAAAAATAAATCAAAATCTATCTATCTATAACTTTAAATTTAGAATAATTATAATAAAAAAATCTGTTCTATATTATTATAAGACATGTTACAATAATATTTCATTGAAAAATATCAAGTTATAATAATTATTCTAATAAACATACTTAAACAAAGATTTAACCTTCAGGCGGCCGGCATGACCCCTTTCGGGGTCATCTGTTTTCAGATTGTTGGAAGTCATACTTTGTAAAAAATTTCCATACTAAACTTTCAAAAATATCTAGTGATAAGTGGCCAACATCAGATGACCCCGAAAGGGGCCACCCCGGCCGCCTGAAGGTTAAAAGAGATAAATATTAATTGGAAAATTGTTACATAACAATAATATAATAAAAAATTGTACAAATAATAAAATTACTTTTTAAACTTTGTTTAAATATGTAATACTGATGGTGGAGGATGGATTGTAAATAGAGTCTATGGTATAAGGAGGAAGGAATATAGACTCTCATGGTTGTGTAGGGCTACAGGCGAAGGAAACCATGGTTTTATTTTAAATAATTTTATAAAAAAAATAGAATAATTTTGATTAACTTTAACTTAAAATAACTTAAAATTATTATTATTGATTTTATATAATTATTTAAAATAAAACAAAAAAAAACCAACGCACCGTAATAACATACATTTTTTTTATTTAATTTATATTATAAATTTTTAATTGTAAGGTATTATTGACAATACCTCTTCGGGTAGTGTGGAAATCTGTCTGAGCAAATATATAATTAATATTAATTTTATTAATAATTTTTGTCAGCACAAATTTCATTACTGACTGATATCTTCATTAGTGTAAATATGGACGGGGGTTGGCGAGCAGTGCGAGCAGGGGGGTACCCCTAGTGTATATATATATATATATATATATATATATATATATATATATATATATATATATATATATATGTATTCATACTCTGAAAATAATTAGTATTATAAATAATACAGGTTAAAAAACATGACAAATCCACAATCATCAATTATTTAAAACAAACAAATTTTTGAAAAATTTATTGTAGTTTCAAAGAAATATTTTTTTGAAACAAAAATATATTTATTAAAAACAAACATTTGTGTGTTTCTTATAAACAATTGAAAAAAAAAATTTGTGAATTACAAAGAAATTCATTTCTTTTAAGTAAATGGGTTTTTCAAAGAAAAAAATATTTCTTACAAATAAACACATATTTATTAAAAATAATTATCTATTTGTTTCTTCCCGACAGATTTTTTAAGAAATGAGTCTTTTTTAAAAAAACATATATTTCTTTTAAATAAATAATTTTTTAAAGTAAAAAAATATTCCTTAGAATTTTTTAAAGTAAAAAAATATTCCTTACAAACAAGTATTTATTAAAAAGAAACATCTATTCGTTTCTTTCCAACAGATTTTTGAAAAAATGAGTCTTATTTGAAAAAAATATATATTTCTTTTAAGTAAATGTTTTTTCTATGTAAACAAATATTTGTTACAAACAAACAAGTATTTATTAAAAAAAAACAACTATTTGTTTCTTTCCGACAGATTTTTAAAGAAATGAGTCTTAGATTCGAAAAAATATTTTTGTTCTTAAATAAATGTTTTTTTTAAAAGAATAAATATTTTTTACAAAAAAACATATACTTATTAAAAATAACATCAATTTGTTTGTATCCGACAGAATTATAAACAAATTATTTTAGATTTTAATTAATTTAAATTAATTTTTTTTTTACTTTGAGTACAATACTATATTCCTATGTAAAATTGAACGCTGAATTGATTTCTGGTATGAAAAAATACGTATAATCACATTTGAATGAATTAAAATCAATTTTTGAAAATTTTTTATGAAATCTCTAGGTTTGAGCCGCCATATTGGAGCTGCCATTTTGAATTTTTAAAATTGACACATTGCAAAAGAAAGAGTAGAGTGTAAGACGAAAATTTTGAGCCCATACATGATTTTTTTGGTGATCTACAATTTTGGACAGAGCCATTATCCGTTTGACGTGGATTGACACACATATATATATATATATATATATATATATATATATTGTAACGGCTCATCCTCATGAACTGAGAGTTTAGTCCTTGAGGATGAGCAGTAGCGTGCTTGAAACTTTGGACATTGTTTTCTATATAACCTATATGTAACCAGCAAGGAACTCAATTATAAAGACAGTAGAAGAGAAAGAAAGTGAGAGACAGAAATTGTTTACAATTCATTACTCATACCAGAAATTTTGTTCTAAAGGAAGAAAAAGGAGACCGATTGTACATGCCCTATTGTTCGACAGGTGGCCACATTATGGAAGACGGAGCGATGGATATGACTGAGAGCGAAGAAAGAGCCAAAGAGACAGAGGGGCATTACAGCATAACAGAAAGTAATAGAAAGAAGACAGGGAATAAAGACGGAGAAAGAAGACAGAGAATGAAGACAGAATAAAAACAGAAGAAAAGGAGACCGAAAGAAAGAAGACAGAGAATAAAGACAGAATGGAAACAGAAGAAAAGGAGACAGGAAGAAAGAAGACAGAAGAAAAAGAAGACAGAGAAAATGAAGACAGAAAATTCAAGGCAGAAAAGAAAGACAGTTCAAGAGACAGAAAGAAGCATAAGACGGCTATAGAAGCCGTCTAGTGTAATAAGTCAGCTAACAAGACAGAATAAAAAGTACGAGATTCAGACCAAACTGAATCGAATTGGAAGAACTTGGTTCTGTAATGAAAACACTGAAAGAAGTTGAAAGAAAAGAAGTTAAAAGTTACTTTATGATATAGGACAAATGTTGATAGACAGCTTAATCGCATCATATATCAAAGAAAAGCAAACGATGGTAGTATAGTTTGAAAATTCAATGATGGATAAATTAAAACTCATATGTAAAGAACAAATAACGACTGATGTAAATGAAATGCAGACGGCAGAAGAATTGACAGATGAAGACAGAACATGCGATATAAGAGATAGAAAAACGAACGATGAGACAGGAGGGAGAAAATCAATTAGTAATTTAACTAACAATTTTAATATAGATATTTCTGAATCAGAAAAATCCCAAAGCCCGACTATTTTAGATAATGACAGTGAACAAATAAATAAATCAAAAATGTTAATTTTAGTTTAATTAGTAGCAGAAAAAAAAAGATTTAATAAAACGATGGATGATTTAAAAATACTTCGAAACAACATCAAAAGGTACAAGCAGTAAAGACAATATTAAAAGGCAGACAACAGATAAAATGACAGACTGTGAGGATAAAAGGAAATCGCCTTAGCAGCTTAAAAGGCGAAAACAATGACAAGACAGTTACGGAAGAATATGAGACAACTAAAAAGACGTAACAACATTACGAGATTTAGACAGCAAGCTGAACCGTGTATTGGAGGAACTTGGTTCCGTTAAGAAAACTATGAAAGAAGTCGAAAGAAACGATCAGATACGCCATAGAGAAGCACAGAAGTATATAAACGATGTATTGGCAGCATTTATCAAAGAGACGGAAAATATGGGAGCCTACTTTAATAAAACAATGGATAAACTTGAAACAAAGTATGAGGAGATACAACTAGTAAAGGAAATACTCGAGACACAGCTGGCAGATAAAAAGTCAGACTCTGAAGTTAAATAGAGGAATCACTCTAAAGACAGAAAAACGACAGTTGACACAAAAGTGAGAGAATTAATGGATAATGTAAGTAATGATTTTTAATATAAATATTATTGAGTTAGAATACTTTTGAACAACGACGGTGAACGTATAAATAGATCAGAAAATTACGTGCAATTGAAAAACTGATAAAATAGTCAATAAAAATGTCAGTAAAATTAATGATGTTTCTAAACAGCTGACAGAAAAATTAAAACAAGTATGACTGGTAAAGATGGGTCGGTAAAACGCGACAAGTTAAGAACACTAATAAAACATAAAAATTTCTTGAATTGTTTTTACGTCTGAATTAAGATCTGTGGATTTATTGTATATTATAGGTAGTTCTATTCAAGTAGATAATAATTTGAGTAAGACAGTAAAAGTAAATTATAAATTTAAAGTTTGTGATATTTTAATAAAAAGAATAGATAAAAATTATCAAGGCTGAGCAATTGAAATTAAAATTCCTGTAAAACTATTAAATAAAATTAAAGAAATTAAATTGAGTGAAGTTAACGCAACTTCTTCCTACATTAAAAGACAGTTGTATGATATACAATATAATTTAACCAAAGAAAAGACAGCGATGTTTATAAAAAGATTAAGAAAATAGTAAGAAATTTTAATAATTTACCTAATGTGAAATACTTGTCTGAAGAAGGCAAAGATGCACTTTACAATTCAGTTGCAAATAAAACACCTACAGTAGGAAAAGACTTTATGACAGAGTGTATGACAGAAAAAGGACTGACATTTTATAAACAAAAATTATTTATTATGCAGGTGGAAAGCCGAACGACGGAAAAACCAAGCACGACAGCCAAGGCAGCTAATACTGGTGCAGTTAAGAAAGTGAGATTCTACAACTATATACATGGCTACACAGATGAGTGTGACGACTTGAAACACTAAGCTGATAACTGCACATACAGGAATGACGAAGTATCTCTACAGTTGTAGTTTACATAAAACCATGTTGCTGCAACGTATTTAATATAACTGGGGTTGTAAGACAGAATAACCAAGAACAATAAGAAATAAAATTATGTAAGACAAACGAAAATAAAAGTTGAACAGGTCGAATTGGTTTTTAGCGTCAACAGATTGCCATGAAAGACTGTGATAAAGGAAGAAAATAAAACGAGCGAGATTCAACAATAAAAAAAGATGCATAAATATCAATAACTGAAAATTAATAAAGACTAAAATACAAATCTTGAATCGGAGGGAGAAGGAAGTGTGAATGGTAATACGACTGAAAATAAAATCATAATATTAGATAAGTCAATGGTGAAGAAAATCTGAATGAAAAATTAACAATAAGACAGAAAACAATAATTCAAGATAGAGACAGACTACAGATTATTCAACATCAAGAGAAAAGATAAAAAGACAGTTTAATTGAAAAATCTGAATAAAACAAATTTATTACAAAGAAAAATTTACTAAGGTTTGAAAATATAACTTTTGACAGAAAATTACACAATTTAAACGAGACTGAAATTAGTGAAGAATGTCATTGTGAATCTCAAATCCTAAAACATCAGATAATAAGGACAAATAATTGTGCCGTTTTGTGGTATGTCTGAATAGACCATGCGTTAGTTAAATATTCAAAGAAATGGCAGTTGAAAATTAGTGAAAATTAGAGCTCTATGAAAATAAAGATGCAAGATTTAACAAAAATCAGTCAACAAAGACGGTTATAAAAGAACAAATAGAAGACTAGAAAATTTTGAAGGAAGAAATATAGACAGACACATGCTTTGCAGATTTTAATGAAGAGGTCAAAAAAAAATTGACACAAGAAATAAAAAGACAGAAAATAAAAGGATTCATTAGAAAACCGAAAAAAGTTAAATGTTAGAAAATAATGAGATCTAGCCTAAAACAGAAATTTGAAATGACTGATATGGGGAGCCCAAAAATATTTTAGGCTTAGAAATTAAAAGAGACAGACAGATGGGACTACTAAGTCTAAAACAAGAAAATTATATGAACAAAATGCTGACAAAATTTCATTATGATCAAGTACATACTTAAGGAACACCTATGGTAACAAACAACGTGGCTAAACGAAAGAGAAGACAGCTAAAAAGACTGAAGAGATAAACGAGAGATCAATGACAGAAAATCAAGGCAATGGACCATTATAGAGAAGTAGTGGACACACTGATGTATTTTGAAAAAGCAAGCAGACCAGACGTGAGTTATGTTGTAAATGTCTTGAGCAGATATTAAATCCGACAGAAATAAATGTCATGAAGAGACATTGAATATATCTATCTGGTAAATGGTTGAATGTGTTTTTACACGATTAAAAAGGAACCAAACATCTTGGAAGTGAGCTTAAGGGATAAAATGACAGCTTATAGGGACTGGTATCATTGCATTTAATGTTAGAAGAATTATTGCAACAAGAGCTGTTACCGATGATATTTTGGTATAATAATAAAGCAGCTAAATTAAATCTAACGATAGGTAGTGAAAATTAGCTAAGACATATGACAGAAATCAAAGAAATTTAAATAAAAGAATCTGTAACACAAGGATCAACAAATGCCAGCTGGATCTTCTCTAAAATTCAAAAAGCCTATATGCTTTGGAAACTATTGTTGTTTAAATTGTAAGAACGACTGTGAAAATTATTACTGAACGACTGATAAGACTGACTATATTTTTATTGAATTTATATTTTTGCTAATCATTTAAATTGGTGTGTATTTTAGATTTCAAGAGAAACAATATCAAAAGGGTGGCACGATCTATCAAAGAATGAAGCTGATCCAATATTATTCAATGTATTTGTTTGAACGATTTGAGCGTGGGAAAGAGTGTTAAATATATGCAGGCTCAACCCGGTTTATTCGCAAGTAAGGTAGCGCCATCTATTACAAGGGGATACCCCTATTTTAAAAAAAACACGTATTTTTTGCCCTTGCATCAAGAAGGTGAAATATCAGTCTTAGTACAAAAAAAAGACACTAAGCATCGCAAATTTATGCTCTTACTCCATAATATAATAGTACCAACATTAGTCCCTAAAATTCAAGCTATCGTACTAATTGAAATTATATCGTCACTTTTTTCCAAATAACTTAGTACATAAATTAGATATACTAAATATATAACCTATTTTAACAATTCTTTCCTTCCTCCGTGCAGTTGTTAGTTCTAGTAAACGTCAAATACTGTTTTCGATTATTTCATGGTTCGTGATTAAAAAGAATGAATTTCTATAATATTTTTTTATTGATTCAAAAGCAATTTAGTAGAACAAATTCTTAATTCATCATAATATAATTTGTATATGAAAAATTTTTATGCATATTGTAACTTTAATTAATCTTTTTTATAAAAATATAAAAATTTAATTTAGTACAAAACTACAATATCATAATTCATAAAATGCAAGTCTTTTTAATTTTAAAATTGGCAAATTCATACATAATAATATAATACATAAAAATTCAACCGAGCGACGTTCGGAGCGAGGTATTTTCTGTTAGTATTTTTATATATTTAATTATTTTTAAGTTGAGTTCTTTATTTTCATGGTTAATTTTCTCTATTGGTTATAGTAAACTAAAATTTTTAAGCAAAATTCATCAGTTATTACGTAAATATTACACAAAACTCATTTTTCCTATGAATATATATATATATATATATATATATATATGTATACAGCGTGTCCAAAAAGTAATGATACACATAAGAGATTTCCAAAGTTGATAATTTTTTCAATCAGGTGAAAGTTATTCCTTTACGAGTAACTTTTTACGAGGTATCCAATGGTGACCTTCGATTCGACCTTGAACCTCATTTTCAAGGTTATTTAGAGGTCAACCTCATTTTTTTAAATAGGAACCCCTACTTTTCATAGCGGAATCGAAAAGAGCGGATAATTTTACGTTGATACATATCCGGACGTAAAATTTTCCGTTCTTTTCGATTCCGATATAAAATGTAGGGGTTCTTATTTTTAAAAATGAGGTTGACCTCGAAATAACCTTGAAAATAAGGTTCAAGGTCAAATCCAAGGTCACCATCGGATACCTTGTAAAAAGTTACTCCAAGAACGACCTTTACCTAATTGTAAAAATCCGCTTTGGAAATTTCTTAGGTGTATTGTTAGTTTTTGGACACGCTGTATATATTTTCTATAGTTTTTGTACGCGTGTGTATGTGTTTGCACATGTTTGTACGTGTTTGTACGTGTTTGTACGTGTTTGTACGTGTTTTTTCATGTTTATACGGGTATGTAAGTGTGTGCACGTGCTTCTACGTATGTGTACGTGTTTGTTCGTGAGTATTCGTATATGTACCTGTTTTTTCGTGTGCGTGCGTGTGTGTACGTAATTGTACGTGTTTGTACGTGTGTGAACGTATGTTTATGTGTAGGTACGTGCATGTACGTGTACGTTAGTGTAAGTGTTTCTACGAGTGTGTACGTGTTTGTACGTGTTCCTACGTGTATTCGTGTCCGTACGAGTTGGTATTTGTACGTGTGTGTACGTGATTGTACCTGTTTTTACGTATTTGTTTGTGTTTGAACGTAATTGTACGTATTTGTTTGTGCTCCTGGGTGTGTACATGTTTGTACGTGTTCTTACGTATGTTCGTGTTTGGACGAGTTTGTATGTGTTTGTACATGTGTGTACGTATTGGTTGGTGTGTGTATGTGCGCGTACGTGTCTGTTAGTGTTTCTACGTGCGTGTATGTGTTAGTAAGTGTGTATACGTTTTTGTTAGCGTTTGTGCGTGTTCGTAGGCATGTGTGCATATGTGTCCGTGCGTGTTTGTAGGCGTGTGTGCATGTTTGTCCGTGCGTGTTCGTATTTGTAAGTGTTAATACGTAATTGTATGTATCCCTACGTGTGTGTACGCGTTAGTACGCGTTCTTACGCGTAAGTACGTGTTCGTACGTATTCCTAAGTGTGTTGTACAAGTTCTTATCTATTTGTACGTGTGTCTTCGTATTAGTACGTGTATGTACGTGTGTGCAGGTGTGTCTACGTGTTCGCACGTGTTTGAACATGTTTGTACGGGCGTGTGAGTGTGTGTACTTTTCTGCACGTGCTTCTACGTGTGTGTAAGAATTGGTTTGCGTGTAAGCGTATGTATAAGCGTGTGTATGTATTTGTAAGTGTTTGTATGTGTTTGTACTTGTTTATACGTATTTTTATATATCTCTACGCGTGTGTACGCGTTAGTACGTGTTCCTACGTGTATTCGTGTCTGTACGAGTTTGTATGTAAATGTACATGTGTGTACGAATTTGTACGTGTTTCTGCCAGTGTATACATGTTTGCATGTGTTTGTATGTGTGTGTACGTGTTTGTATGTGTGTGTACGTGTTTGTATATGTGTGTACGTGTTTGTATGTGTGTGTACGTGTTAGTAGGTGTGTATACTTTTTGTAAGTGTGTGTGCGTGTTTGTACGTGTGTGTTTGTGTGCGTTCGTGTTTCTAAGTGTCTGTACGTGTTTGAACGTGTTTGTAAGGATTCGTATGTGTTTGTACGTGTTTGAACGTGTTTCTACATGTATGTACGTCTTAGTACGTGTTCCTACGTGTGTTTGTGTGTGTACAAATTCGTATGTGTTTGTACTTGTGTGTACGTGTTTGTACGTGTGTTTACGCGTGTTAACGAGTTTGCACAAGTTGGCACGGGCGTGTAAGTGTGTGTACGCGTGTGCACGTGCTTTTACGTGAGTGTACGATTTTATTTGTATTTGTGCGTATGTGTACGTGTTTGTACGTGTGTGTACGTAAGTGAAAGTGTTTCTATGATTGTGTACGTGTTTGTAAGTGTTTGTACGTATTTGTGCGTGTTTGTAAGTATTCGTATGTCTGTACGAGTTTGTATGTGAATGTACATGTGTGTACGAATTTGTACGTGTTTCTGCCAGTGTATACATGTTTGCATGTGTTTGTATGTGTGTGTACGTGTTTGTATGTGTGTGTACGTGTTTGTATATGTGTGTACGTGTTTGTATGTGTGTGTACGTGTTAGTAGGTGTGTATACTTTTTGTAAGTGTGTGTGCGTGTTTGTACGTGTGTGTTTGTGTGCGTTCGTGTTTCTAAGTGTCTGTACGTGTTTGAACGTGTTTGTAAGGATTCGTATGTGTTTGTACGTGTTTGAACGAATTTCTACATGTATGTACGTCTTAGTACGTGTTCCTACGTGTGTTTGTGTGTGTACAAATTCGTATGTGTTTGTACTTGTGTGTACGTGTTTGTACGTGTGTTTACGCGTGTTAACGAGTTTGCACAAGTTGGCACGGGCGTGTAAGTGTGTGTACGCGTGTGCACGTGCTTTTACGTGAGTGTACGATTTTATTTGTATTTGTGCGTATGTGTACGTGTTTGTACGTGTGTGTACGTAAGTGAAAGTGTTTCTATGATTGTGTACGTGTTTGTAAGTGTTTGTACGTATTTGTGCGTGTTTGTAAGTATTCGTATGTCTGTACGAGTTTGTATGTGAATGTACATGTGTGTACGAATTTGTACGTGTTTCTGCCAGTGTATACATGTTTGCATGTGTTTGTATGTGTGTGTACGTGTTTGTATGTGTGTGTACGTGTTGTCATTTTGGCCTCATCAGTAAGACTTTTTAAATTTTTCTAAAGAGACCATGTCTTTGACACTTATAGTAGCTTTTCATTAATTGTCATTGAGGAAAGAATATATTGATAATATGCTGAAAGTTTCTTTTAGCACATAAGCTTCATGACTCTATAATTATAATCATCTGTTAAATTTACGGTTTATTCGTGTGCATTAATATATGATCATTAATTTTATGTTAATTTTTTTTAAATGAAAAGTGATGTTTTAATAAATTGTGCTTTTCATATTAAATTCCAAAAATTATAATTATTATTGATTGATTTCGTTCAATTCAAAGTTTATTCATGTGCAATTAAATAATATGCTTTAATAATTTCGATTTTTAAATCAAATTCGAAGTATTGAATAATTTTGATTGAATTTTAATAATTTGGAATTTGTTTGTGTAATCAAATATTATATTTCAATAAATTTTTATTTCCACATCAAAATTAAAAATGTTGAATCATCACTAATTGAATTTGGTTGATATTAGTTTATTTGTATACAATCAAGTATAATGCTTCAATAAATTTTGTTTTTGACATTAAAATCTATATATTGAATTACCACCGATTTAATTTAGTTAATTTGAGGTTAATTTTTTACAATTAAATATGATGCTATAATAAATATTGTCTTCTTCGTCAAAATTCAAAATATAGCATAGTTGTCGATTCAGTTTATTTAACTTGAGGTTTATTTGTGTGCAATCAAGTAAGTTGCTTTAATTGATTTTGTTTTTTACATTAACATCTAAAATATTAAATTCTATCGATTAATATTGATAAATATAAAATTTACTTGTGTGCAATCAAATATAATGCCTTAATAACTTTTACTTTGTTGATCAAAATTCGAAATATTGAATTTCCATCGATCCAATATGATTTGGATTTTTATTGGTGTTCAGTCAAATATGATGCTTGAATAAATTTTGATTCCTATATGAAAATTCAAGATATTGAATTCCCATCAATTTAATTATATTAATTAAATGTTTAAATTGCACGACCAATTATAATGCTTCAATAAATTTTGATTTTTACACCAACGTCGAATTGTTAAATTACTATCGATTTCATTTAATTAATTTGAGGGTTTATTTATGTTCCTTCGAATATATTACTTTAATAAATTTTCATTTTTACATCAAATTTCAAAATATTAAAACTAAACAAATTAAATTGACGGTAGTTTGTTTAATTTTAAGTTTATTTGTGCGCAATTAAATATGATGCTTCGATAAAATTAGACTCTTATGTCCAAAATAAAAATATTTAATCATCATCGAATTAATTTGATTAATTTAAGGTTTATTTTCATGTAATCAATTGTGCACGGTGGTCCTCGTGTAAATTTGACCGTGAAGTTTTTGCTCCTCAGATTTTCCTTCTGAGTATGATTCTAAACACATTTAGAATCCAATTCCAACGAAAACCGTTATCGAAGAATGAGAAATTTTTGATTTATTCATATTTTATTTTTTATATATAAGTTTTTTATTAAAAAATTTTTTTTATTTATTATTTATGAGCTCAATTTCTAGAATGCCGTTTTTGATTATAATTATAAATTATTCAAATATTTTAAGCAAATATTATTGTAAATATATTCAGAAAAATATAAAGCTATGTAATAATGTAAGTGTAACATTAAAAATAAAACAATTTTTTGGAAAATATCATGGTGATAAAGACTATGAGAAATGATACATTTTAAATTATTTAAAGACGTCATTTGAAGTAATTGTAATTAGAAAACACTGTGCATTAATATTCTATAAGAACTCTGCATGTACTTTTGGTATTTCAGTAACACCAAAAGTACATTTTCCATGTTTGTATTCAAAGCTTTCACGGTGAACGTTAGACATTGTCAATGAGATTTTTCCGGATTCCAACCGTATAAGTTGTGGTTTAGGGCACCCACCGTTGTAATGTTCACATAACGTTGATATCCTAAACTACAACTTACACGGTTGAAATCCGAAAAAAACCCTTTAATTATGTTTACACTTTCCATGTAAAAAATTGTATTAAAGAAAATCGCGGTCTAGATTTTTATAATGAACAGGCTATGGAATCGGTCTATTTTGATTTTCCCGCAATATGAGCTAATATAAAGTATCGTAAAATGATTCTTATTATGCAGATAAATTATTAAGAGCAGTCTGCGATTATAATTTACTATGTGTTGTAACAGGCGGGTTTTGCAGGATGCACGGTCGTCAGATAATTTTAATAATAAATTATCAAAATATAGATTAGAATTACATTAATAAATTTTTGACTTGCATTAGTCACATAATCCATACAGCAGGAAGGATTAAAACATCAGAATGGACGATCTTCTCTAGATTCTTTACTATCGAAGATGCGATAATTGATATTTTAATAATTATGCAAGGATAATCGACGACTTCCGCTAGATGCTTTACTATTGGAAGTGCGATATTATATCCTTGTCATGAATGCAATACTTTAATAATAAGATGCTTTTGTAACTTTATGATCCGAAACCATATTTAATTTAATGAATTTAGGAGCAGGTCGAGTATATCTGTCCTTTTCTAATCAAAGAATTGATTGTTTGACAAAAACTAATAATTTTAGCAGAAAATGAAGAGAAAGCCGCATCTCGTATTAAAAAAAGCAATATTTTATCTGATGAGGAAGAATTAATTTTATCGCTTCGTTTTCAAGAAAACCTGGAAAAACCAAATTGTTTACCCTAACCTCTATGTTTTAAGTTTTTCAAGGTTTTCTTGAAAACGAAGCGATAAAATTAATTCTTTCTCATCAAATAAAATATTGCTTTTTTTAATACGAGATGCGGCTTTCTCTTCATTTTTTTGCTAAAATTATTAGTTTTTGCTACAAATTAATTCTTTGATTACAAAAGGAGGGAGATACGTGACCTCCTCTTAAAATTATTTTTATTTATTTCAAATTATTGACTTTATTTAAAATGATCAATCTGTTTTGAATAAATTACAAATATATATATTTATTTATTTAAATAAACAACTAAACGAAATGAGAATCTTATAATATGCTAGTCCCTATATGTTACCGTAAAGAGACCCGGATCAAGAATGACCCTTCTTAGTTTTTTTTTTTTTTTGAAGGGTCTAGGAGGGAAAATCTTTAAAAGACACCTAAGATGGGTAGTATCGGATTCATCTGCAGATGCCTACTGACTTAAACCACCTCCCCGTTGGTTACCAACCAAAAATGGTTGTAAACCTTAAGAAGAAAAGAATTTTAAGATAACGGTGGCTCATACAGCGTGAAAGCTGTATGGCACTCGCATCAATTGCAAAACTCGAAATTAGACCAATTAGTCAGTTAGTGAAGTAAAAGTTTTTAAGGAGAGCGAATCAGAGAGCATGGCCTTCTGAAACGATCGTTTACGACGGTAATTTGATGAGGATTTTATGGTGGGGTTATTGTGGTCTGAGATTGAGAGGTAGAGATTCGCCGCGTGTTTGACCGCTGCTTATGGAATTGAGTCGATTCCGGTTTCCTTTAGGATTTGGCTGTTACGGATAAACCAAGGTATTTGAAGAGAGGAGCAAAGGAGTCGCATGTATGTGCCTTGGAGTTTAGCTATGCACTCAGAGGTAGCTGAACCCCAAATAAGAAGAGCGCAAGTGCAGATGCTACAAATAATGGCATTAAATGCACGGGCTTTGGTTTTCTTGGATATTATTTTGCTATTAAAGAAGGTTTTAAGGGCAGCGTAGGCTCCTTGGCTTTTATCGCGAACAGAAGTGATTTGTTTTCGCCATGTAAGTCTACGATCGAAGGTAACACCCAGGTATTTGGCAGCAGGGCTTTAATCAACATGGTGGTTGTTGATTGTAAGTTTTGGTAGGGTGCGTTTGCGACGTGAAAAGAATATTGCAACAGATTTAGATTCGTTGACCGCTGCCCTCCAAGTGTGATACCATTTTATTACTAAGGGAGTAAATTTGTTCATTATAGACGAACAATGTCTGATGATTTCAGAAGTGTAGAGGAGAGCAAAGTCGTCGGCATATTCAGCAACAAACATGTTTTTACCGCTCGGATAATCATAGGAGAAAAAATTTTTAACAAAAAACAAAACCGACTTTAAAAAAATGAACTAAATAGTTACAAATAATTTATGATCTTCAATAATTATACGCATACTACGCACCCAACTCAACACATGTGTAGCAAACATATTATAGATTATCTAATAATTTTTAAACAGCAGTAACAAATTATATTTTATTTCAATTCACAGAAAAAAGAAACAAAAACTTGTTGTGTTGTATTGAAAAAGCGTCGTTATATATCTGAAAAATTTTCGTTACCTTTTAGTTACAAAAAAACTTAATAAAATAAATAAAATTAAAAAAAGGTTTCATCTTGATTTCTTCCCCTTATTCCTATTCTTACAGCTATTGATTAAAAAATCAACATTAACCTCTTATACAGAAAAGTACTAATTGACCGAATACGACTTATTTATGTTTGGTACGTGAAATTAACTTATAATATAGCTCTTGTCTTGGTACATGTTAATAAGCTAATTACGAGACACGTACGAAAATTAGCTAATATTTGTGCGTCTCGACCGCTGTAATAAGCTAATTACGAGACGCGCGCGTGCTAAATTGGCTAATATTCGTGCATGTCTCGACCACGCCGCGGCGCCACCTGCCCGCGTTAAATATATCAAGCGGTAGCAATAGGTTTGAAGCAGACAGTATTAACGAAACTTGCAAGATGGATACACGGTTTAAACATCCATTTACATGTATCGTCAGTGGACCTACGGGTTCTGGTAAAACAGTATTTATTAAACGATTTCTCGCAAACCTATCAAATGTTTGTGATGTAGGATTTGATAGAATTTTATTTTATTATGCAGAGTGGCAAGAAACATACCAAAACGAATTGAAAACACCATCTCACGAACCTATAAAATTTCGCGAAGGATCGCCCCAACCCTCGGACTATTCTAACGACAATGAAAAGAAAAAATTAATAATTATAGACGACTTGATGCGCGAATCTTTCAATAATATTATTCTGGATTTGTTTAGAAAAGGTAATCATTATAAAAATATTAGCGTTATTTTCATTACTCAAAATTTTTTTCACAAAGGTACTGGTCAAAGAGATATTTCATTAAATGCTAATTATATCGTTATTTTTTAAAATCCACGAGATCGAGCTCAAATTCAATATCTTGCACGACAAGTTTACCCTGAGGATCCAAAATTTTTGCAAGAAGTCTATTTAGATAGCACACATGTGTCACATGGCTATCTTTTCTTGGACTTGAAACAGAGTACAAAGGAAGAATACCGATTCCGCACATGCATATTTCCGGATGATAAAATACAATACGCATACTTACCAAAGTATCATTCAAAATTTCGCTAAGATCACAAATATAAGAAAAAAAATCTGAAAGAATCACTATCAGTACTGATATAGCTATGACTGTGGTAACATCGAAGAAACGTGGAAAGAAGAAGGAAGTTAATCAGATCGGAGTTTAATGTAGTTGTTTACCGTCAAACTTGAAAAAAGTGTATCGCAATTTTAAACGCACTTTTTCATTCAGACAGTCATCAACGAGTGTCCTTACTTCGAACATCTGATAAAAATTTAATCAAGTGTATATGTAAATGTGCCCTGAACGTGTTACACGGTACCGTAAAATTAAAAAATTCACAATAAGAACAACTAAATAAACATAAACACGTGTTGCGAAAACTAGTAACGAAAAAAGATAGAAAGAGCAACAATTGTAAGACTAGTACTAATTGGCATCAGAAAAAACGTGTTATCATTCAAAACGAAGGAAGTTTTTTACCGATGCTATTGGCCCCAATCATAGGCGCCTTGGTATCAAAAATATCTGGTTAAATTAACTTCTAAACGTGCAAAATGGTCATAATACCCGATGATGAATTCGAAAGAGGTTTACGCTCAACGAAACAAAAGCACGAGAATTATGAAATAGAGCACACTGTCCAAACCAAGGTGTACAACTTGTCACATTTAGATACCAAGTTGCACAATATCCTTTTTTCCAAAAGTATTACAGATGGACGCGAAAAGTATCAAAAATACATGCGAATCCTCCAAAAATATCTTCATTTCAAAAATGTAGAACGACTCGAAAATGCAAATGATACGGAACATGAAGCCGAAGAGACGGAAGCAACGCTAGCAACGCCACTAACGGATGAAATCATTCTCGAAAATGTTTCAAAGAGTTATAAGAGGGGTGCACGTCTGTTACTTAACCATTGGAAAAAACGTTGTAGAAAACCTCATGAAATGGGATAATACAGGACAAGTTACAGTTGAGGGCAGTGTTATTCCAAATTCGAATATTATAGAATTAGTTAACGACATTGTATGAAGAAAAAAGACAGATTCCGTTCCTACTCCTCCTGGTAGAACATATTACAAGATTTTTATTCTTATTAGAAACACCAGCTAAGCTCATTGGTAATACAGCTATATTACATTCCTATAAACTATTACATCCTAATATACCACATATATATATATCACACTTTATTTTCAGGGACTGGTATACATTTTTCTAATGAGTTCCTTTGTCTCAGCTGAATAGATTATTTTAGAGGTTTTTGTTTGTTTGCATATGATCTGACACCCGATCTTTCTGCAAATTCTGTTTTACACTTGAATCTTATCAAACGTGGTAGTGTAAGAGTATAAGTAAAATTCGATCAGGCCTTGGAACAAACAATAAATTGCATCATTTACGCAGAATACGATAACATTCTAGAAATAGATTCAAGTCGTAATATTATAATGGATTTTAATCCTTAAGCTAAATAAGTGGGAGTAGAATCACATTTGGGAGGGTGATTAGTATAAAAGATTATTGGTGAACTGCGTTGATCATCAGTCTCTTTCTGGAGTCTCATTCTGTACAGTGAAAGTGATCAAAAGTAAAGTCATGGATTACGTCATTGATATTCAAGGTCTAAAAGTCCGGAACAATAAATTTTTTCCAAAGGAAGAAGCAGTAATTAGTTTAAAAACTAGAGTTTTTTCCCATTGGATAGTAAAATTACCACATAATTTCTCTGGATTGCCATCAGGAGTAAAACGAATTTGTGGTAAATCATCATCATGGTATTCAATGGATAGAAGGCGACGTTTTCATCGGTCAACTGTTACTCAATTCATACAATCTTGCAAAAGTAGCTGCAAAAATCTATACTAGAGGTTACGAAAAAGCAACGTATCTAGAAGCAACCATGTCACGAGAAATCATCAATCTAGAAATATACTCATGATCATTCAATGAACTCTTTACAAGATATCATAAGGGAGGATTTTCATACGTCACTCATAGTACAAAAGATAAGTATAAAAGAGTTGTATGTGCCCTCAATCAGGCATATAGTCTGAGGAAGTACTTGCATACGAAACTATCATTGTGTATCACATCCGACAACATCAACAACAATTCATTGAGGTTAAGCTCTGCACTTCTTGAGCAGCTATGCAAACGTTGATGACCATGCAAAAAGTGGATCTCATTGGCTTGCTATATAAATAAATAAAAATGGCTACGGAACCTAATTTGACAACTAAGGATTGCCACCGTTCTCATCACATCATCTCGATAGACTCAAAAGAAATTGTGCGCGATACAAATGGAATAAACAACAAATGCAAAGCTACGATTCGCAAGTTTGGGATCAATATTGTAGTATTTTTTTTTTGCAGTAAGTTTTCAAGATATTCCAATAAGAACGATAATTTAGTTATAAAATTTTATAATAAACTATTAAAGAATAAAATTAAGCGTAAAAAATCTGTAAAAGCTTTTCGTAACGAACGTTCATTAGGTTTTGGCTTTTGTAATCAAACATGTACTTGGAGATTATAATATTAAATCTATTATTGTAACATGAAATTTATATTCAATAAATATTAATCAAATTTACATTTTTCTTCGTAATAATTATTCACCTACACCTTATCCCTTCCACATTAGTATTATTATTTAAAATTATTTAACTTATCATTTAACAAAGAAAATATATATTTATTTTATTAATTTCCGTTATACTATCTTTTCATAATATAATTTTATTTATTTAAACTGATTAAATGCAGAAATTTAATATTTTAATAACAAGGAGCGTCAGTGGCGTAACCGGCTAAGGCCTTATACGGTCTCCACACTTTCGCTTCAAGCGGTCGGGGGTTCGATTCCTGGTGAAAACACCTGAAATTTTTTTCAGGCTTTTTTCATCAGAAAAAGAATCTCTGAGTGCGATGGGTTAATGTTCCTGGCGTAGGTTTTCTCCTGGGGGAGTTTTCCCCACGTCACAGGTCTAAAAAGCCTGGGCAAATTCGGGAACCGACCGTAGAAATCTACTTACCGACTGCTTTTGGAACGCGCCAGTCAAAGATTTCTCGGGGATGTGGGTTTATTAAATCTTAGTTAGCTTAGGAAAAAGAGATAGGATAATAGCAAAAATAGGAAAAACATGGTAAACATAGGAAAAAAGAGTATAGGAAACATCCTTACACAGAGGTGGTGAAAAGATGTGGTGCTAGGCCAAGACAGGCTGCGCCGGGCCAATAGGGCAAAAAAAAATTTTTTTAATAACAAAAGAAAATAATAAAATATATCTGATATACGGTGCATATTCTTGAAATATATCACACATTACGCAATCAAAGTTGAGAATGGAATCTTTTATTTATCAGTTGAATGTACATCCATATTGAACCGACAAAGGGCAGTAATATTTTTGTCAAGTTATGACAAAATACGACTTAACAGGAAATGATATAATGTGATCGTTATTTTTTGTTTATGAACAAAGTATAATATTACATACTACGGAATAAGATGTGACATTTGAATCTTTTATTCTTGACAGGATGTATCGAAATAACAATATAACTGAACTAAATATCATAACAAAAGATGTAGGCGACACATACGACATATCAAGGGAATATAATATTACGCGATATCAGAAGCGATAATGGAATACTTTATTTTGGACAGGATGTTTTTAAATACGTATCTCAACAGGAGATGATGAAATATTACCGCTATAACTTGATTTTCAAGGAACCATTATATTTTATTCTACGAAAACAGTACCCAACTGTTGAACCTTTTATATATTATCATTTAAGATAAACATGATATTCTTGGAAAAAGCATACAAAACGATACATACTTTTCCCCCACATGCTTTTGAACTTGGTAGGGATTAGGAATATAAAGCACAAGCGAGACCTCAAGTCAGATCAGTTCCAGTTTAGACACAGTTCAAGTAAGACTCGGTCATACGTAAGTCGACAGTTTTATTTTTCTCTCAAGTTATTCATAATAATAATCAAATATGGCACAATCAACGAGTGAAAATTGCCGTGATAATAACCGTTTCAAAGAGTACGGTATGCTTCTTCTAGATAGCATGCTCTTGTCGACAATGTATTCTCTCAACAAGTCGCAGACCAAACGTGTAGCTGTTGGTTTACAATACGACGGTGGTCATTATAAATCTTGTGTAAAAATATCGACAAATTCTTCATCCAAATGGGTTAATTTTGATATCAATGCCTTGAGGCTATTTAAAAATCATTTTGACTTGATCAACGCTTATTTTCAAGAGGCCTACATATTAAAAACTGAGTATGGAAATCCATCAAAACTTTATTTAGAGAACCACGATCTTTTATTTACGACATCATACCATACAAAAACCATAGTGCTCGAGAAGAGAGCAGTATTCCAACTACCAGTACATGTTTAACCAGTAGATGAGAAAGAGCAAAGTGAATTACCTAACAAAAAAAGGAAATCTATATACCAAACGACTTCAACCTGTTTGCAAAAAGTGTCATTTGATGGTCTTATGCTCGCAGTGCCTTGTATAGATAAGCATCTGGTGCAATTGGAACATCGTGCTGGAAGAGTCAATAGGATTATCGACTACATCCAAGAATACCTTAAGGAGCAGTTCAAGAAAGATGGTGAGGAAGATATAAGGTCATTTAGATTAACAACCTTTGCTACTTTTAATCGATATTTACTGTAAAAATTCACGATGTAACAACATTTGACGATAAAGATTTAGATAAATCTACATTGGATATTGTAATTTTAGAAATTAATGCATTTACTTTACCATACATACACTTTTTCCATTTTCAATCATAACATATTTAGTATAAATATACTTACACTGTGTAGACTTTTATTTCCATTTCATTATTCATAGTGTACGCCAGAGATGAACAATGGGTCAGGTAAAAGGAACACCAAAACAACCATCTTACTTGGTTTCAGATGGAACCAAGAAGGAGAGAAAATCTCTGCTCAAAGATGGAAAATCTAAAAAAATACAATTTCATACTGAATATTCAATAAATACATATTCATTCCCGAAAACTCAGGGATATGAAAAAATATAATTAATATACTTACCATAATCGGTCCTTTTCAGGACCACCAATAAAAAAACGTAGAAACTTCTATTCTTTACCTCGAGTGTATGCATTGTTTGTGTGTGTGTGTGTGTGTATGTATGTATGTGTGTGTGTGTGTATGTGTGTGCGCGTGTGCGTGTGCGTGTGTAAATACTAAGTTACCTCAAATGTTTATTTAAATAAGTCATTATCTTATCTTAATTGTTTGTGTAAATAAATAAGTCATTATCGTATTTTAATTGTTTGTTTAAATAAATAAAACATTATCTGATCTTAATTGATTGTTTATGTAATCAAAGTGTTATTTTATCTAATTTGTTATGTAAACATCGTTATCTTAATGGGTTGTTTATGTAAACATAGATAGGTATAGCGAGTGACGTCATTTATTATAACTCGCTATACCTGTCTACCCTATTAAAAAAGTTCGTGCTGATTCTGTACTGATTTTACACTGAACTCAGTATATGATTCGTACTGTATAGACGTAGAATCAGCATGATATTAACATAAAATCCGTACTGAGCGAACTCTGAAAAAAGTCTCAAAACGCAATTCGAATAACGTACGAAATTTGTACTAATAAGGTTTAAAAACTATACGTAATTCGTGTAAAATCAGTATAAAATCTGCGAATGCATATTTAGGTATATATTCAGTAAACCTACTCAGCACGTAATCAGTAAAAAATCAGTACACCGTTTGTACAATTTTGAAGCCCAGTCTGTACTTAATTTTATTAAAATAAATGTTCAATTGGTATTGATTGACCGTAAAATCTGTACATATCCCCAAATTAGGCATTAGAATGTAGAATAATAAAATAAACTCAGTACAAATTCAGTACAAAAACAGTACGTAATTGATACAAAATTATAAATGATTTCACATTCAGTACTGATAAACCACGTATTGCCGTAAGATTTTTAACGAATTTTGTTCAGTTTTTGGACAAATTACGTACTGTTTTCGTATTGAATTCGTATTGAGATATTATAATCATTTTGTCTGAATCCTAGTCTCAAATTTTGCATAGAATTTATGCAATTTCAGTATGAATTAATCACGTATTGTAAAAAGATTGTGTGCGAAATCATTTATAATTTTGTATCAATTACGTACTGTTTTCGTACTGAATTTGTACTGAGTTTATTTTATTATTCTACATTCTAATGCCTAATTTGGGGATTTGTACAGATTTTACGGTCAATCAATACCAATTAAACATTTATTTTAATAAAATTAAGTACAGACTGGGCTTCAAAATTGTACAAACGGTGTACTGATTTTTTACTGATTAAGTGCTGAGTAGGTTTACTGAATATATACCTAAATATGCATTCGCAGATTTTATACTGATTTTACACGAATTTTGTATAGTTTTTTAACCTTATTAGTACAAACTTCGTACGTTATTCGCATTGCGTTTTGAGACTTTTTTCAGAGTTCGCTCAGTACGGATTTTATGTGAATATCATGCTGATTCTACGTCTATACAGTACGAATCACATACTGAGTTCAGTGTAAAATCAGTACAGAATCAGCACGAACTTTTTTAATAGGGTATATACTATTCATAAATTTTTATCCATTTAGAATGCGCTGTAATAATTGGCTGCATATGGAGATGCGCTGTTATAATCGTCTGCATATGGAGATGCGCTGTAATAATCGGCTACATAATATGATGATGTACTGTAATAATCGTCTGCATATGGAGATGCGCTGTAATAATCGGCTACATAATATGATGATGCACTGTAATAATCGGCTGCATATGGGGATACCTTGTAATAATCGACTGTATATAGAGATAGGCTGTAATAATCAACTGTATATAAAGATACGCTACACACTCAGTCATACTTTTCAAATTAATGTTTTACAAAAAAATTCAAAACGTCCAAACATATTGCATTCAAAATAAAAATAAACAAGTAATTGTCTGAAGCGGAGCTTGTACTTCAAAATTTAAAAAAACGTTTTATTGAAGAATCCTTTTGTAAAAGTATAAAAGCTTGGATGAAACTCTACATATAGTGTATGTATATATATATATATATATATATATATATATATATATATATATATATATATATATATATATATATATATATATATATATAATGACAAATATAAATATAGATGTATATATATATATAAACAAATATATATGTGTGAATAAGACCAATTATGTGATTTTTTGGCCACTGCGAGCTTGTTATCCTATGTGAAAGCTATATATATATATATATATATATATATATAGTTATAAAAAAATTTGGACCAAAAAAAATAGGGCTCAAAACATATAAGACCCAATAAAATATGGAATTTAAAAAAGTATAGGACCCTAAAAAATGTGGAACCCAAAAAAATATAAGACCCAAATAAATATAAAGTTAAAAAACTATAGGGCCCAAAAAACTATAGGTCCTAAAAAAATATAAGGCTAAAAAATATTTGACACAAAAAAATATTTAGCTTAAAAAATATGAGGCCCGAAAACATAAGATCTAAAATATAAGACCCAATCCCAAATAGCTACTCTTAGAAAAGATAATTTATTTCTAAAAAACCGGAGAAACGTAGAACCAAAAGGTAAACCTCTTTAATATAATATAAGATTTCATTCAATGTTTTATTTTCTTTATCATCTTCAAAATCTTTACTAAAATATTCATTAAATTTATTTTACAATTCATCACCCTGAATATTTTCTGATGAAAGTATCTATGCAAAATTTTTACGTAACTGACTTGGTAGCATAATGATACAAGCTTTAGGAAATATATCAAATATTTATCAAGAACTTTCTATTAGCCCTATTGCAGCTAATGTTTCTTTAAATGTATTATACGTTATGTTTTTAAAAGTTCTCAATTCCATAAATAAAGTTATGCCTCTAACGCGATTCAAATAAATTTCAAATGAAATCTTTTCGTATCTTTAGAAGATACAATATTTAATCTTTCAATAGCTTTATGTTTTTTAACACGAGTACGTTTGATCCAACATTTATCTTTATTGAATACGTAATATTTAGGTATATTACTGTATTTTAATTGTTTTGCAAATATGTCTTTAATATTAAGATCAAACCATGCAGTTAATGTTGTTTCCCATCTTTCTAAAGCTTTTGATTCTTTGTTTACTTCGAATATAATTCTTTGCTAATTTTCTGTTTGTACAGCTAATCTAACAACTATATAACTTCTTTCACATAACGGAAATTCTGATAATCTCCAAGCTTTCTCCATAGGGCTCATGTATCTTTCGTCTATAAATTGTGTAATTTCATCATAAGTCTTTTTTTGGTCTTTATCATAATTTTTTTTTATTCTACAAAAAGCTTTATCTCCAGCTTTATAAACATACTTACGCAGCATAGAATATTTATAGAAGCTTCCCAGAATATTGGCATGGAAGATTTGGAATATTTAAGCAATCTTTCATAGAATACTCCTATAATATTTGTATGTCCTTGATTCGTCTTACATTAGAATATTGCATGTAATATTCTTGGAAGATTTCAAGAATATTTCAATGGAAGGTTCTAGTGATCTCAGATTTTTCGTGAAATAATCCTGGAAGATTACGGTGGAAGATCCAGAGATTTTAGATCTTTCATGAAATATTAATGGAAGATTTCAGAAATATTTCATAGAATGTTTAAGACATTCAGAATCTTTCATTGAAACATTTCATGTAATATTCCGCTGAAACATTCATAGAAGATTTTTGGAATATTAAAACGAAAGATTTTGAAAAATTTCATAACTTTTGATAAAATATACCTGAAAGATTTAAGGAATCTTTCATAAAATCATCATAGCACGAAAGATTTGGAATATTTTAAGAATCTCCCATGGAATATTCCTTTAATATTTGAATGTCCTTGATTCTTCTTATATTGGAATATTCCATCGAATTGGGTAATCTCAAATCTTTTATGAAATATTCCTGGAAAATTCTTGGAAGATTTCGATGAAAGATTCATAGTTTCAGAACGTCCATAAAATATTCCATAAAAGGTTATGCAATGCTGTGTGGGAATACTATATTCTATAATAACACATAATATTTATACATCAATATATATATGCATAAATTAACATTCACATTTAGTTATAAAGTCGCATTTACATAATAATCGCTACTGTATAGAACAAAGCATATCTTTGGCTTATATAGTAAGTGAGGTATCTTTCAACCACTTGGGGATAAAACTCGCATTTAACGAGTATTCTCCTATCGACGTAACTGAAAATCGAACATCTTACCAAACAATATTGTTGGAAGATTAAAAGTAATATTTCTGTAACATTCCGCACAAAGTTTCAATGAGAACTTGATGGAATCTTTCTAGGATCTTCCATGAAATATTTCGATGGATGATTTCTTGAACCATTGAGTGAAATATTCCGTGAAATGTTTCTGGAAGATTTATGTAATATCCCGCTGAACAATTTTAAAGTTTTTTAAAACCTTTCAGCGAAATATTCATAAAATCTTACTCGAATCTTTCATAAAATATTTCAATGGAAGATTGCTTAAGCCTTTCAGTAGAATATTCTATGGCAGATTTCGGAAAATTTCTGTAATATTCCGCAAAACGATTTCAAAGTTTTTTGAAACCTTTGAAAGATTTGTTGAAGCTTTGAGCGAAATATTCCGTGGAATGTTTCCAAAAGATTTCAGTAATATTCCACTGAACGATCTTAAGTTTTTCGAAACCTTCCAAAGAAATATTTATAGAATCTTTCTAGAATCTTTCATGAAATATTTCAGTGGAGGATTGCACAAATGTTACATTTAAGATTTCATGAAACATTCCAGAAATCTTCCTTGGATATTTCTTGGAATCTTTTGAATAAGGTTTTGAACATTTGTTTGAAATATTCCTGGAATACTCTTGGAAGCTTCCAATGGAAGATTTCAGTAAAATATTTCAGAATATTTCATAAAAGCTTTCTAGAATATGCATGAATTATTCCATTGGAAGGAACATTCCGAAATATTTCGGTGAAATCTTCCATGCTATGTGGGTAATCATTAAGATATTTTATACTTTGTATAGTAGAACATATTTCAAAATTAATATGACATTTATACTTTCTGAGTGAATAACAATTAATAAAATTTAAATTTTTAACTCTTGTGTAATCAATTTTATTTCGAATACATTCTACAAATTTATAATATTACAATTATTTAGAACATGCAATTTATGTGTAATACATCGGTAATTGAAAATTACATAATTTTCTTAATTGTTATCAAGGATCATAAGTAGAACAATAATATTAATTATCAAAAAAGTGTTTGAAATATAAAGATTTTTTACACCATGAACATCGAACAGTTGCGACATTAGAGCACCCTGCAATTTCACAAAGAATATTAGATTATGATCTAAAAGCAAAATTTACTAGATTTTCAAAATTTTCAGGATGAACATTTATGTAACCACTTTTATACCATGAATATTTAAACAGATTTATGAATCTCAGAGAAGATAGTTGATTGTGCAATAAAGATTGAAGTTTAATGATATTGTTTCTGAAATGAAGATTCAATTCTTCATTCATCAATTTTACGCTGTCCAAAAAGTGTCTTACATAATTTTTCCAAACCCTAAATCCAAAAACATCTGGCGGTTGTATTTTTCCTGTAGCTCCTTTTGGAATTATTTTTAAAGCTATTTGTTTATTAATAGGTTATACTTCTTCAGATGAACGACAGTGCCCAGACCATGAGTCTACCAAAAGTACACTTGATAAACCAACATTCGAAAAATATACTTCTTTGAGCCATGTTTTAAAATGATATAAAATCAGACGAATTTCAAATTTTAGTAATTTTTAATAGAATATAAGTTAAAACAAAAAAATGATCACTAATAATAACACAGAATGCCTTCTGAATTCAAAATAGTATCATAATTATTCGAATATGCCTGATATGAAATAATACCTGAAGTTAATTTTCCTGATTTAGAAGCCATTGCATAAATGTTAGCTGGTCTGAACAACTCTTGTGATACAACTGGCCCGAAACCATCAGTTTTTTTCTCTAAGAACGATAAAAAGAGGGGAAAGAAGTCTACCATTACCAGATATCGTTGGTTGTATAGCTATGAGTCGTAGCAGCTACAGATTGCACCAAGCATTCTTCTTGCCTTTCCCCTTCGATCGCTAATGTATGGCCAGAATGAACTTCTAACTGAAATCTACTTTGATCTGAATTATAAACATTTCCTTTCTCTTTAATAAGATTTTTCACTTTAATAACAAATTTATTAGCTTTTTTTGTAAATAACCTTCTCCCTCTATTGTTTTCTGGTAATAAATTTATTAATTTTTCTTCAAACAATTCTGTGGGCTCTTTTAAAATTTTTTACCTAATGTTTTGATGCTTTGAAACGAAAACCTTCATGACCAATATTCTTTTGTGCTTACAGGCCCCATTTGTGTAAATCTATATTATGGATAATATGTCCAGTATCAACAGCAATTTTGAAATTTTCTAACACAATAGAACAAATTCTAGCTATTTTTTCTCTATAAGTTCTGCCTTTATTTAAAGTTTTTGCTCAACGTTTTAATTGTGTTATTGATGTTACCTTTCGAAATCTATTTTGTACGGTTTTTAAATTTAAATTTTTATTTTCACCATTCCTTCAAGTCTTTACTGCTCTTGCTTTATAATCATGATCTAATTCTTCAACGTCTGATGTGTACTGCTGAAAACTTTTATCTGTAATACTATCTCTTTCATCATCTTATATAACCTGTATTTGAATATGTTTATAAGGTTCTGCAAAATCAAGAGTTTCATCCTCAACAACTTCAAATTCATTAAATTCATGCATAGGGTTTAATAAAATTTGTTCAATATACTCTTTATCTCTTTCTCGCTGTGTTATTGGAGTTTCTTTCAGATCAAGTGCTTGAAATGTTATTAAAAGCCAGTTTAACACGTTCATGGGATTTACCATCATTTTATTTTACTCTAAAGATTTAATACTGTAAAATGAAAAACTGTTCTTGTTGTTTTTATACTGTTATATTTAACACGTTGAAGTACACTTTTAAACTCGAAGAAACATAAAATTGAACTGACCAAAGTAATTAAAAATGCCGATTTCAATGCTTTCACAAGTTGCAGAATTACAAATAAAAATAAATCCATCACGAAGACTCACGGATATATTTATCACAGATAACTATTATCAACTGGTCAATAGCATTATCATTAGCATATGATATATAGCAAGTACTAATATTAAATATTATTGAATATGTAGATATACTTACTTAATTTAAAATGTATTTCAATAACATATCATTATATGTGTTATAAAATTTTAATATAATATATATTGTATATATTTGGAAAATTTTTAAATACTGATGACCCCTATAATTTTTGTATAAGATTTCCTATAAGGTTTACGTATAAATGCACTTTTAATAAAGAGTGTATTTTTTTAATTTTAAGAATTCTGAGATATGTCATTGTTTAAAATTATCTAATCTTGCTAAAAACTGTCGGAATGATTTATAAATAAATGGGAAAAAATCAGGAGGTAAATGTTTTAATTTTATATCGCTTACCAAACATTTTAAAATTGAAAAATTATTCATGGATATAAAAAAACTCCAGGGTGAAACAATAGAGAAAAAAAAAATTTCTTTGTAAATCTCGAAACACGTCAACTTTAATTTTTTATTTTCTTGATGATAGTGCAATTTTTAATCAAATCTAGCCGATTTGATCAATTTTATATTGAAAAATAGCGAAAAATCGCACGTTTAACCCTAAAAAAAATAGGGGTTGACACCCTTCGGGGTAAAAGTTATGCCTATAGTAGCGTCTTTTTATAATAAAGAATTTGACGTTGGTAGTATTTAAAAACTCCAAATAGTTTTTGAGATATTAGAAAAAACCTGTTTTTGGGCCAAACTTCAGGGGTGATTTTCACCCCTTGAATCGACGAGTTAGCACGTAAGAAAAACACATGTCTAATATCTTCTCGAGTACTACAACATATCACAAAATGATCAAAATCGGTTAGGTACACCTGGAAACTCATCCTTGTTAGAAAATTAATTCTATTATTTTCAATTTGAACTGCAACACATAGAAAATATTGTTTCGTTGATTGTCTACAATATAATAAAGGATTAAAACTAATACAATCTGGCCTATAAGCCAATCTGTACGAGTAATCTTGTAACATCGGCTTGGGCTTTGAGTATGACCAATACTCCAACCTAAGTCTCCACATGGAAATGAATCGGAAAAACTAACGGATCTACATGTTGAGATAATTTACTTGAATGAACATGTTTTGATTAATTTTCTATTGTGTTTTTAAGTTAAATCATAATCTTCTGAAATTGCAGATTGTGATACTATTATAGCCCCGCATTCAGATGTTAAGGGTTTATTGTAACGATGCTTTTGTTTATCATTTTTTTTGATAAAATATAATTTGTAATTCGGTAAATTTTCTACGTTTGTTAATTGATGTAAATATTTATAATATTTAGCATAAGTATTATTATAAAATACTCTTTTTAATCTGTATAAATGATTTAGCCGTTAATACATATCCGGACGTAAAATTTTCCGCTCTTTTGGATTCCGCTATAAAAAGTAGGGGTTCTTATTTAAAAAAATGAGGTTGACCTCAAAATAACCTTGAAAATGAGGTTCAAGGTCAAATCCAAGGTCACCATCGGATACCTCGTAAAAAGTTACTCCAAGAACAATCTTCACCTGATTGAAAAAATTATCAACTTTGGAAATTTCTTAGGTGTATCGTTACTTTTTGGACACGCTGTATAATACTGCTAATATTTCCAATAACACATGGTGACAGATAACTATATGTGAAATTCTTTTCTTATAAGATTCAGAATGGATTTTTTTATTAGATAAAAATTGAATGTCATTGAGCTTTTTGAAAATTATGATCAATAACTAAAATATCCTTTGTTTATTTGACTGAAAAGATTCGGAAAATTATTTTTGTTTTATTTCTTTCATAATTTAAACATAATCTATCTCAAGATGCAATAACACTTTAAAGAATAATTAATTTAATTTTTAGTCAAGAAATAATTTTATGTCGTCAGAATAAAATGAAAACGAAAGATATTTGTAAAGGGGTGAGCAGAAAATATTTGATGCAGGCAAAATTAGGTGATTTTCTATCTCATCGTTACGAATCAAGACCAAGAGCATCATGTAATCGTGATAAGTGTCCTTTGAGAACTACTAGATTTTGCGTTAGTTGTAATAAATATTATTGCCTACAATGTTATTCTCGAATACACTCTTAAAATACTTGAACGTTTCCAAAAATTAAAAAAAGTACCTCAAAAAATACAAAAAAATACAACAAATTATAAAATTACAAAAAAATACAAAAAATTATATAACTACAAAAAAATACAAAAAATTATAAAACTACAAAAAAAATACAAAAAATTATAAAACTACAAAAAATACAAAAAATTATAAAACTACAAAAAAATACGAAAAAAATATGAAACTACAATAAAATATAAAACTTGAAGAAAATAAAAAAAAACTGTAAAAATAAAAAAAAAGAGACTAGCTACGTTTATCGACTTCCACAATGGTGATACACTCGATTCTCGCTATTACGAGCTTCGCTATAACGAGCGTTCGATATAACGAGCATTTTTGTCTCGCTATAGCGAGCAAGATTCCTCCCCTTCTTCCCTCACTACTCTGTATATTTTTAGGGAAACACCTCCTCTTCTTCCCCTTCCACCCAATCTATTTCGTACCTGAATTCAGTAGCATTCAGTGGTGGGGGCCCCTCTCACGCTCGCAACAGCGAGAGAAATTATTCCCGAGTTGCTCGAAATAGCGAGAATTGAGTATAGTTGGGAAACGTAAACTTGGTTTGCGGCAGACAGACGATCAATGCTGCTAGATTAGATCTTTGTACTTTCGGAATTTTTTCCTAGGAAACAATGAACTTCTGGGAAGAATTATAAAGAATAAAAAGTTCTTAGAATCATCTAAGAAATACGTGTGAATTTTTCTAAAATGTTTAGAACAATTTTTCAATTTTGCAAAAATTTGCAATTTGCAAAATTACGAAAAGTGCTTGAAACGTTTTGGAAAAATTCTAATGCATTTTTTAAATGATCTCAAGAACTTTTTAATCCTGGTGCTTTTTCCAAAATTTTATATTTTCAGAGAAAAAAATTCATGATTGTATTTAAAAAAATTTTGCAATCGAAGCGCCATTTTGAAAAAACCAAAACAAAAAATCAATGTCTAAGGCATATTTTTCTTAAGTTTGAACATTTATGCCACGGGTTAGTAGAGTTCCAGGTTCATTGCGTACGAGAAACACTTCAAAAATTTGCTTAAAAAGAAAAAAATGCATAAAAAAATCACGTTTTTTTTAAAACTGAATTTACTAACTTTTGAGACGAATCCTAAATGCATCATGGAAAGGGCAAGCTTTGAACTATAAACGTATGTTCTTCCCAAATTTTTTGCAACGTGAATAGTATAAGTTATACTACGTCCAATAGAGGTATGACGTAAGGGTCGTTCTGAGCCGAAACGGGTTTTTTGACAGCGGATCTGGATCTCTCCCTCCTCGGCAGTTTTTCTGCCACCAAGCACCATTCTCAAATATATATATAAATGAGTATCTTGAAAAAGATAAATATATTAAATTTAAAAATCTTAAAAAGTATGCTAAAGGAAAAGGTTTCAAGTTTGTTTGGCATAGGGGTGGTAAACTTATGGTGAGGAGGAGAGAGGGGGAGAGAGTACACAGATTTGAGAATGAATATGATTTAAATAAAATATTAGATAAATCTAAATTAATGTACAGAATAATCAATATCAGTTAACCTAACTGATACTCGGAAACACGATCAAGTTCTAATAAATAATGGTTCTATTGATAATGATAAATTTAAACCTCAAAATAGTAGGATGAGCTCGAATCATAAATTAATTAAAAATCATGCAATATCCTTAGATAAAGCCTCTCCCCAATGACTGCACAGGTCCTCTTCAGAGAGTCGAACAGCTTCCTGAATGTGACCTCTTTGAGAGCTCATGTTAGGCAAGTGCGTGAACTTTTAAGTGGTTATCATTCTTACGACATATTTGAAGTTGCTGAAACCTGGCTGGGTCCGTCTGCATCGGGTGACGTCATTCAGGTCAGGGAATACAAAGTGTTTAGACAGGGCAGAAACTTGCGTGGTGGAGGAGCTGCCTTGTATATTAAGAATAATCTAAAATGTACTATTTTAGTTACTTCGGAGACACAAACTAGTAATAGTATTGGTAAACCAAAGGTGCCTGAATATATTCTTTGTTCTGTGTAAGTTGGCAGCTCCAAGCGCTTGCTAGTTTCTGTTATTCATCGTCCTCCTGCTGTTTCGTTTATTAGGAACTTAACTTGTTAAATGATTTAAGAAATTTTCGTTCGGCCTATACTCATAAAATCATAATGGGGGACTTGAAAGCCGATCTCCTTAAGAGGACGCTGGATCTCTCTATCCTTTTTTACTTAGAAAATGTAAATTTTTGGAGAAACTAGTGTTAATTGATGGAAATTAAGAGTTGTCCGCAACTTGTACTTTAAAAAACAATATTTTTTCTGATGAGGACGAATTAATTTTGATGCTTTGTTTTTAAGAAAAGTTTGACATACTTAAGAAATCATAGATTAAGCTAGAGAATATGATTAAGTATGTCGAACTTTTCTTGAAAACAAAGCATCAAAATTAATTTATTCTTATCAGAAACAATATTGTTTTTTACTGTACGTTGCGGACAACTCCTAATTTCTATCAATGATTACTAGTTCTTCCAAAAATCTACATTTTTTGATTAGAAAAGCAAAGAGAGAGATCAAACGTCCTCTTAAAGAGAGCTGCGATGCCAAGTTTCTTAGTAAGCTGTCGACTGAGCATTTGTTACAGTTGGTCCAACACGGTGCTACGCATTATACTCTGACATCTCACACGTAGATTGACCTAATCATTATTGATGACAACGACGTGGTGCATGATGCAGAAAACCTACCGGCTAGCTTCCACAGTCGGCATAATTTGATTGACGTATGTTCGCCTTGCAACACTATAACTTTAAATAATAAAGCCATCGTGTATAGAAGCTATAAATATATTTGTCCAACTGCGTTGGGAGATTTGCCGGCTGTGATTGGTCACCACTTATGACTGATACAGTTGACCCTAAATCTGCACTTGGTTGCCTCTGTAACAATCTCACTACTGCAATCGGGAATTTCGCGCCGTTGAAAGCGTTCAAGCCTAGTAAGAATAAGTTTCCATGGATAGATAAAGAATTGTCGCAAATGTGACGAAAGAGAGATGCTACATACCGTGGATACAAACAGACAGAGGACGAGCAGTATCTGCTTGAGTGTCTGCAGTTGCGTAAGGTGGTAAATAAACAGACGGACCATGCTAAGACTGCTTATATTCACAATAGACTATTTGGTGCTCTTGCGGGTAGTAATGTCTGGAAGGAGTTGACAAACCTGGGACTATTATCCAGACCTCAAAGAGATTTGAATGGATTCACTCCGGATAAGCTTAATGCAAGAGGATAGTGACAAGCAATTGAGAATTCTTTCTCAATGCAATGAAAGTGGGTTGACCTTTAAACCAATAAGTTTTAATGATGTTTTTCTTGCAATTTCACATTTTTCCTCACAGGCTCGTGGTGAGGATGGCATTCCGCAAAGCGTGATAGTCAAAGCTTCACTATATACAGTACCGGGCAATAATTCTGAGCAAGTTATCAAATTTCAGCTCCATCTTTGAAAAAGCGTATCTTCTTCAATTTTCATCCTAGAAAAAATTAAAAAAAAGCATTTTAAAGTATTTTCTAAATGCTTTCTTTTTAGCTTACTTACATTTTTTCAACGATATTTAAAAAAAAAATAGTCGCTTTAGCGATTTCAAAAATTTTTTCATTTTTGAATTTTTCTTCAATCAGTTGTAGTTTTTAAAATAATTGAGCTAGAAAAAATTTGAGAAAAAATTTGAGAAAAAATTTGGAAAGGGCTTAAAAAATGCTATTTGCAGCTATTTTTACAAAAATTTTTTACTTATTTTTTGTCAAGTTTTAAGCATATGAAGTTATTGATCTAATACTTTTGCAGTTGTAAAAAACACTTCAATAGCAAGTAGAGAATAATCGCTGGTGAAGTAGTGATTTAATTTCAGTAGGAAATTATAATTATTCATTATTAATAATAAAACATAATAAAGTATGAGACAACAAAAAGATTTATCTTGCAAAAAGTATATCGTAGAAACCAAAAGTTTTGCACCAGCGATTATTTTCTACTTGCTATTAAAGTGTTTTTTACAACTGCAAAAGTATTAGATCGATAACTTTATATGCTTAAAACTTAATAAAAAATAATTAAAAAATTTTTGTAAAAATAGCTGCAAATAGCATTTTTTAAGCCTTTTTCAAATCTTTTTTCAAATTTTTTCTAGCTCAATTATTTAAAAAACTACAGCTGATTGAAGAAAAATGCAAAAATGAAAAAAAATTCAAAATTGCCAAAGCGATTATTTTTTTTAAATATCGATAAAAAAATGTAAGAAAGCTAAAAAGAAAGCATGTAAAAAATACTTTAAAATGCTTTTTTTAAATTTTTTCTAAGATGAAAATTGAAGAAGATTCGCTTTTTCAAATTCGGAGCAAAAATTTGATAACCTGCTCAGAATTATTGCCCGGTACTGTATTGGTGAATATCTTGTGATTCGGTTCAATTCCTCTTTTGCACGGGGGGTCTTTCCTTGCCGTTAGAAGCAAGCACGTATTATACCATTGAAAAAGTGTGACCTTAGCAGCCAAAAGATTTTAGGCCTATAGCCATCTAATGTTTTCTTTCAAAGGTTCTTGAGAAGATCGCCCCTGACCAACTGCAGGAGTATATTATATCCAAAAAATTGCTTGATCCTATGCAGACAGGCTTCAGGTCCTGTGCAGATCCTATGCAGACACATTCGGATGGATCAACTCCTATTTGTCAGGTAGGAAACAAATGTTTTCCACGCATTTGAAGGAAAAATCGAATTGGCTAACAATCAATCCAAGAGTACCTCAGGGTTCGGTTGTAACGGCCGTGGGGATCAGGTGGCCGTACTAATTTAGCTAAATGTATAGCTAGAGGTATAATTGGTTATTACACTAGAATATAAATAAAAAGAAACTTATGGATTTTATTAAATGACAAACACTAGCTATACACTGAAAAGGGCGCCAGTCGCGTGATACGGACGCGACACCGTAAGTTATCTTAATCGTACAAAAATTAAGCCACGCGGCGAAAAGAGAGTCAACTGCGTTCGATTATTTGATGTGGGTTATGTATTCGGAAATTACGCAAAAAAAGTAGCTTCAACGAAGCTAGAATGAAAACCGGACGCACTAATTATTACCGCGCACGTGGTCACCAGCACGCACGCGCACAAAGCGAAAAAAAAGGGAAACGATATATTTATCGTTTAAGCCAAGAAAATCTAGACTAGTCTTCCTTCTGCCGCATATACTATCGTATTATAAAAGCGAGGTTTAAGTAACATGGCAATTTTGCCATGTTACAATCCCCCCCCCCCCACCAAACGGAAGTATACGGTGAAACCGAATATATTCGTAAAAGGGCAAAAAAACAAAAAGATAAATCACTTATAGTTTGGTTCGTGATAATCCCACGATTACGATAATCCACTGCCTGGGCCATTGACATCTCGTTGACTATTTTAGCTAATTCATGCCCAACCCGTGTGGGATCAGTTCGACATAATTCATCCAGGAGTAAAAGGGGTTCCATATTTGATTGTCGGTTGACCATAATAAAAATATAAAGGTTAGAATACTAAACAAAGGACATAAAAAAAAACTATTGCTAATCTATTCTTATTTAACTAATAATCTGCGCTAAAATGAGATCCTGTCTCAGGAGGTTAGTTAACTTTCTCGGTCATTTAGTTTTAGCTCTGGCTTGAAATTAGATAACAGAATTTATTAAATATTATTTACTTTAAAAGAAAGGTTTATACGTTTAGACATACAAGCAGATTTTATATTAACAAAAAAAAATGTTATTAGCAAAAGCAACAAAATAAAATTTTTACCTTAAAGTAATTAACAAAATTATCTCTGTTAGCAATTAAAGAAAAGTAGTGTGAGAACCGGGATACACAAGAAAAAATTTCATTCTTAAGAAAAACAAGAAGAAAACAGAAACGTTGAAATCAAGCTAAAAATCTTTCCGGTTACAATGAGCCATAAGTTGACGGTTATTTCTAGTCGGTAAAGTCACCACGTTGCTATGCGTATGAGAGAGCGCACAACAGATAGTAAGAGTTATTAGCAAATTTAATAAAATATTACCAAACCAGCTTGCTTAAAATGGCGTCGCTTGAGGGAATGATGCTGAATTTGTAAGGTGCTGGAAGGTATGAGATGCAAGGGTATTTACACAATTGGACTAACATAGGCAAATATACATGAATATGATATGATATGATATGATATCACACTACGTAGTCGTAAAATACTTGCTCTAAACTTAGAAAAACTACTTAGTTTTATCAGTGAGTTTCCCACACAGCATGTAAGCTTCCTGGAAGCTTCCCAGAAGATGTGGAAGAAAGGTTAAAGGCTTTCAGGAAGTTTCCAGTGGAAACTTTCCGGAAGATGGATATGTCCTCGATCAGGAGTCTTCCGTAAGTCTTTCATGAAATATTTCAGTGGAAGCTCACTGAAAGCCTCCGTAAGTCCTTCATGGAATATTTCAGTGGAAGCTTACTGAAAGCTTCCGTAAATTATTCATGGAATTTTTCAATGGAAGCTTACCGACAGCTTCCGTAAATTATTCATGAAACATTTCAGTGAAAACTTACTGGAAGCCTCCGTAAATCTTTCATGGAATATTTCAGTAGAAGCTTACTCGAAGCTTCCGTACATCATTCCTGAAATATTTAAGTGGAAGCTTCCAGGAAGCTTCGGTAATTTTTTTGTTGATTATTTCAGTGGAATATTACCGGAAGCTTTTTAGAAGAAAACCTGGGAGATTTAATTCACTGCAAAAAAAACGTTGGAAGCTTCCAGGAAGATTCCAGTGAAAAGTTCCCGGAAGATGGATATGTCCTCGATCAGGAGTCTTCCGCAAGTCATTCATGAAATATTTCAGTGGAAGCTTACTGAAAGCCTCCGTGAGTTTTTCATGCAATACTTCATTGTAAGGTTACCGGAAGCTTCCGTAAATTTTTCAAGGAATATTGCAGTGAAAACGTACTGGAAGCTTCCGTAAATTATTTATGAAATATTTCAGTGAAAGCTTACTGGAAGCTTCTGTAAATTTTTTATAAAATACTTCATTGAAAACTTACTGAAAGCTTTCTTAAATTATTCATGAAATATTTCAGTGGAATCGTACTGGAAGCTTCCGTAAATTATTTATGAAATATTTCAGTGGGAGCTTACTGGAAGCTTCTGTGAATTTTTCGTAAAATACTTCATTGGAAGCTTACTGAAAGCTTCCTTAAATTATTCATGAAATATTTCAGTGGAATATCAAATCAGTGATGAACTCATATTTCTTTGGAATATTTCAGTTTATGAATATTAAATTATTCATTGAAATATTTCTGTAACATTTCTGGAACATTTCATGTTCTATTTCAAAAAGATTTTGAATCCGACACTAAAATATTCAAGTAAGTTGTTACATTATTTCTTGAAATGATTTAAATTAATATTTCTCAAATCTTTCAAGAAACATGACATGAAATATTCCTGTTATATCTGAAAAATATTTCATGAAGTATTTGAACATAACACTGAAATATTGACGAAATATTACTGCACCATTTCTTAAAATATTCTAAATCAATAATGCGCAAATTTTTCAAGAAATATTTCATGCAATATTTCTGTAATATTCCAGAAATATTTCATGAAGTATTCCAAAAAATTTATGAATATTAAAGTGAAATATTGGAGAAATCTTGTCTAAATATTTGTAGTTATCTTGCGTGCGTAGCAATTTTTCCATCTTGCCAGCAGGTGGCTACTTGATTATATTTTCATGTGATTGTAAATGCGGTTGACGAACTCTCACAAGTGGTGGGACGTTCTCTCGTTTAGTATATAAGACCGGAAATTCTTGATACAAATAAATAAGCGCTTAAATTCTGAATAACAAATAAACGTATAGGTATCTAATACGATTTGAGATGCAACTCTTACAAAATCAAAAATAATATCTAATAGAATCTTTCACCAATATTACCAATCAACATTTCATGAAAGATTTTAGAAATATTTCAGAAACATTTCTTGAAAGATTCATAATCTTTTATGAATCCTTTAATAAAATATTTCTGCAATCTTTTAACAATATTACGAATCAATATTTCATAAAAGATTTTAGAAATATTTTAGAAAAATTTCTTGAAAGATTCATAATCTCCCATGAATCTTTCGATCAAATGTTGCTGCAATCTTTCAATAATATTACAAATTAATATTTCACAAAATCAAGAAAGAATGTTACATAAACATTACATGAAATATTTCAAGTCAATCTTCTAGGCGGACATATCAATATTTCAGAAGCATTTCATACCAATATTTCTGTTTTATTCCGAATCTTTTAATGAAATATTTCAGAAATATTTTATGCTGTGTGGAAAGTTATATAAAAAAGGACGTCATTGTTATAGGAAAATGACGTCATTTTTCGTTAACATTTAACATACTAAACGACGTCATTTTTTGTCCAAATCCCTAACGTACTAAATGACGTTATTTAAAACGCCTTTTGATGTGTCAAGTAATGTATTGGTAGAATATCGACATTAGATAAAATAAAAAATTTGAATGGAAAAGGACTTGTTTTTTGTTATTGCAATAAAGTCATTTTCGTTAAAAAAATTACCTAATTTTTATAACAATCATCTCATTTTTATAAAACTGTCTTATTGGTGTAGCTATAGCGTCATGAACATTGTTTTTTATTAACTTACAAACAGGGATAAGCTATATTCATAAGTGCTAGTGTAGTGTCCGTTTTACATCCATTCAAAATAATAATTCCTGATTCATTAGTCTACCGATGGAATATTCTATAGAATGTTTACGAAAACTTCCTGAAGCCTTCGGCCCGAATGTTTCGGTCAAAAATTTCCAATTTTTATGTGCAAGGTAAATGCTGTCTTCCTTGTAGTTTCCTCGGGTCTTTCCCTGCGATAATTCATCAATCTTCCAACAGAATCTTCCTTGGAAGGTTTACGAAAGCTTTCAGGAACCTTCCACTGAAATGTTTAAATGACAATCTCCAATATTTCGCTGAATAGTAAACAGAGTCTTCCATTCAAGTTTCCATGAAATCTTTCAGTGCAATGAGTCATCAATCTTCCCACGTAATCTTCCTTAGAAGGTTTACGGAATCTTCCAGGAGACTTAAGTCGAAATATTCAAGTGAAAATTCCCAACATTGCCCCGGAAGAAAAACGGAGTCTTCTACAAAGCTTCCATGAAATCTTTCAGTGCAATGATTCATTAATCTTCCAACGAAATATTCTTTGGAAGGTTTACGGAATCTTCCAGAAGACTCAAGTCCGAATATTGGAGTGAAAATTCCCAATATTTCCCTTAAAGAAAAACGGAGTCTTCTATAAAGCTTCCATGAAATATTTCAGTGCAATGATTCATCAATCTTTCAATAGAATCTTTCTTAGAAGTTTTACGGAAGCTTTGAGGAGCCTTCTACTGGAATGTATCAATAACAATTACCAATAATTCGCTAAAAGGTAAACGAAATCTTTTATTGAAGCTTCCATTAAATCTTTCGATGCGATGATTCATCTATCTTCCAACGGAATCTTCCTTGGAAGGTTCATGGAAGCTTTTAGGAGCCTCCCACTGAAATGTTTCAATGACAATTTCCAATATTTAGCTGAAAGGTAAACGGAGTCTTCATCTCAGGTTTCCATAAAATCTTTCGGTGCAATGATTCATCAATCTTTCATCGGAATCTTCCTTGGAAGGTTTACAGAAGCTTTGAGGAGCCTTTCACTGGAATGTTTCAATGACGATTTTCAATATTTCGCTGAAAGGTAAACGGAGTCTCTAATTCAAGTTTATATAAAATCTGTTGCTGCAATGATTCATCAATCTTCCAACGGAATTTTCCTTGGAAGGTTCACGGAAGCTTTTAAGATTCTTCCACTGGGATGTTTCAATAACAATTTCCAATATTTAGCTAAAAGGTAAACGGGGTCTTTAATTCAAGTTTTCATAAAATCTTTCGGTGCAATGATTCATCAATCTTCTAACCGAATCTTCCTTAGACGGTTTACAGAAGCTTCCAGGAGTCTTCCACTAAAATGCTTTAATGACGATTTCCAATATTTCGCTGGGAGGTAAACGAAGTCTTCCATTCAAGCTCCCATGAAATCTTTCGGTGTAATGATTCATTAATCTTCCAACGGAATCTTCCTTGGAAGGTTTACGAAATCTTCCAGGAGACTTAAATCGGAATATTTAAGTGAAAATTTCCAACATTTCCCCGAAAGAAAAACGGAGTCTTCTATAAAGCTCTCATAAACTCTTTCGGTGCAATAATTTATCAATCTTCTAACAGAATCTTCCTTAAAAGGTTCACAGAAGCTTTTAAGTGCCTTCCACTGGGATGTTCCAATGACAATTTCCAATATTTAGCTGAAAGGTAAACGAAGTCTTCCATTTAAGCTTCCATTAAATCTTTCGTTGCAATGATTCATCTTTCTTTTAACGGAATCTTCCTTGGAAGGTTCACGGAAGCTTTTAGGAGCCTCCTACTGTAATGATTCATCAATCTTCCAACGGAATCTTCCTTGGATGGTCTACGGAATCTTCCAGGAGACTCAAGTCGGAATATTCCAGTGAAAATTCCCAACATTCTTCCGAAAGGAAAACGGAGTCTTCAATTCAAGTTTCCATAAAATCTTCGGTGCAATGATTCATCAATCTTCCAACGGAATCTTCTTCGGAAGGTTTACAGAAGCTTTTAGGAGCCTTCCACTGAAATGTTTCAATAACAATTTCCAATATTTAGCTGAAAGGTAAACAGAGTCTTCCATTCAAGTTTTCATAAAATCTTTCGGTGCAATGATTCATTAATCTTCCAACGGAATCTTCCTTGGACGGTTTACAGAAGCTTTCAGGAGTCTTCCACTGAAATGCTTTAATGACGATTTCCAATATTTCGCTGGAAGGTAAATGAAGTCTTTCATTCAAGCTTTCATGAAATCTTCCGGTGCAATGATTCATCAATCTTCTAACGAAATCTTCCTTGAAAGGTTCACGGAAGCTTTTAGGAGCCTCCTACTGCAATGATTCATCAATCTTCCAACGGAATCTTCCTTGAATTGTTTACAGTAGTTTTTAGGAGCCTTCCACTGGAATGTTCCAATGACGATTTTTAATATTTCGCTGAAAGGTAAACAGAGTCTTCAATTCAAGTCTCCATAAAATCTTTCGGTGCAAGGAATCATCAATCTTCCAACGGAATTTTCCTTGGAAGGTTTACGGAATTTTCCAGGAACTTAAGTCGGAATATTCCAGTAAAAATTCTTAACATTTTCCCGAAAAGAAAACAGAGTCTCCTATAAAGCTTCCATGAAATCTTTAGGTGCAATGATTTATGAATCTCCTAACGGAATCTTCCTTGGAAGGTTTATGGAAGCTTTCAGGAGCCTTTCACCGAAATGTTTCAATGACGATTTTCAATATATCGCTGAAAGGTAAACAGAGTCTTCCATTTAAGCTTTCATGAAATTTTTCGGTGCAATGATTCATCAATCTTCCAACGGAATCTCCCTTGGATGGTTTACGGAATCTTCCAGGAGACTTAAGTCGGAATATTCCTGTGAAAATTCCCAACATTTTCCCTAAAGGAAAACGGAGTCTTCTATAAAGCTTCCATGAAATCTTTCGGTGTAATGATTCATTAATCTTCCAACAGAATCTTCTTTGGAAGGTTTACGGAAGCTTTCAGGAGCCTTCTACTGGAATGTTTCAATGACAATTTTAATATTTCGCTAAAAGGTAAACGGAGTCTTCCATTCAAGTTTTCATGTAATCTTTCGGTGCAATGATCCATCAATCTTTTAACGGAATCTTCCTTGGAAGGCTTACGGAATCTGCCAGGAGACTTAAGTCATAATATTCTAGAAAAAATTTCGAACATTTCCCTGAAAGGAAAATGGAGTCTTCTATAAAGCTTCCATGAAATCTTTCGATGCAATGATTCATCAATCTTCCGACGGAATCTTTCTTGGAAGGTTTACGGAGGCTTCCAGGGGTTCTTCTCTTCTCCTATAGAAAAAAATTTTTATTATTAATATCAAAAACAATTCATGTAGATAGCACACGAAAAAAATGCAGTCTAAAGGCAGCTTTGCATAGCACAGTCAAAGGAACAATTTGTGCTCTGGCTGCGCGACACGACTATGTATTGTGTGACAGATATAGCTAAATATGCTGATGTATAAGAAGGCGTGCGACAAAGCTAAAACCATATAAAGCAGTATATGATATAGACAAGCTATACGATATTTAAGTTGAATTGAATATTAAAATAAGAGAGAAAGAAAAAAGAATTTCACTATTGTTTTTAGCTTTGTCTAGTGGCGATGAAAACGATTTGTTTCCTCGCTCAATCTGCACACACAATATATATATGCAAAAGCAATTATATTTGCAACAAGCGAAAAGAAAAAAAAATTCTACGTATATGTAAAAGAATATTTTTAAGCAAAATAAAAGAATATGCAAAATTTTTAAAAATAGGAAAAATAAATTTATAAGGATAAAATTTTATTCTTTACTAGGTGAAGGAAAATTTGCTGCAAAGAAAGGCATAAAAATTTTACCATACCAAGCGACAGCAAAAAAAAAAAAATATTGCTGCCAAAGGGTCCTCCTTCAGCTCGCTTCTTATGTGCGTAGCAAAAATGGCGACCACGCGGCGAAAATTACGAATTCGAAGAGAAAAAATTATTACACTGGCACAATTCTTTTTCTTTCTTTCACAGTTTATTTTGTTTGTTTCGCAGTTTATATATATATATATATATATATATATATTTTTTTTTACAGTTCTCACTAACAACGCAAAAAAAAAATCACTTCGATCCCGAGTTTTTTGCAAAAATGTTCACTAAAATTTTTGCCGGCTCTACGTTGGCACGCCAATTGTAACGGCCGTCGGGATCAGGTGGCCGTACTAATTTAGCTAAATGTATAGCTAGAGGTATTATTCGTTATTACACTAAAATATACACATAAAACAAAAACAAAAAAATCAGCTGAAATATACGAAATTTATAGATTTTATTAAATAACAAACACTAGCTATACACTGAAAAGGGCGCCAGTCGCGTGATACGGACGTGACACCGTAAGTTATCTTAATCGTACTAAAATTAAGCCACACGGCGAAAAGAGAGTCAACTGCGTTCGATTATTTGATGTGGGTTATATATTCGGAAATTACACAAAATAAAAGGTAGCTTGAACGAAGCTAGAATGAAAACCGGATGCACTAATTAATACCGCGCACGTGGTCACTAGCACGCACGCGCACAAAGCAAAAAAAAAAGGGAAACGATATATTTATTGTTTAAGCCAAGAAAATCTAGACTATTATAAAGCATTTATGCTTTAAGCACTCACGCAATATTTTTATTTCTTAAAATACAATAAAGCGCAAAACAACGTATAGGTAAAAGGCTTTGCATTGTATAATATGCTACGCAGTTAATATATAAATTACGTCGACCAACTCGTAGGCTAGCGACAGAAGGAATGAGCATCTCAAGATGGATGCTTTTCCTTCTTTATGTGGCACGCTATGCGCGCCATCTTATACTCTTGCCTTTTCCGTCTACTTGACTGCTAGAGTCAGGCTATGCGTAGACTAGGCACATTGGTTAAGCTTTACTGTATAATAATGGTTTCGTGATGTGCTGTGCACGCGGGTATAGCTAGTGGCTTGGGGTTGGCTTTAGCTTGACCAGCGTTGTCTCTCTCTTCACCGCGCGCGAATTTAAGGTCTTCTTTCTGCCGCATATACTATCGTATTATAAAAGTGAGGTTTAAGTAACATGGTAATTTTGCCATTTGGGAATTATTAATATAAAAAAATGAATAGCTATATAAAACGTGGTAATTTATATAATATAATAACAGAATAAAAAAAAAAGTATATTTATATATATATATATTGTAACGAGGATAGCAAATTATACATATACTGTATGTCAGTATACTACTGTCTCTCTCCTCGTTGTTAGTCGCACAGTACAACGTATGTTTCGATGCTTCATGCGCGAGTATAAGAGTGAAACAGAGAGAGTCTGTGTCAGCGGCTTGGATGGATGACTGTAGAAGGAAGCGCGCGTAATGCATGACGGGTAAACTTAGGCAAGAGAAGGAAACAAACGGGTCGGTTAGAAAGGATTTAGCAGCCATATTGTGCGTTGTGCGAGCTCGTGCTTTGGATAGTTTTCCGTTCTTTAGATAGAAGCATTTCGGCTGATGTAATTAATTCGTGTGACTCTGCTTCGAATATTGGCTTGTTGAGAGACATTGAAAAGCAGATCTTCTTGCTAATATAATCGTCGTGTCGTGTACAAGAACCAAGTGGGTTTGCCGTAATTCTGCAGAGAGATCAGAGCGTCCTTGTAACGAGAGCTACGATAGCCTTGAGCTGCACCGCATATCTTCGGTGCCGCTTTTGTTGAATCATCGATTCGTCTGTGTTGGAGAGGATCGTTGGAAAATCTTCGTGTTCAACGACCGATAGAAAAATGTAAGTCTGCAGACTATCGTATTGCGTTTTATTATTGAATACGTGTATGCGATATATGTAAAAACATCGAGACCGTCGTGTGCGCCGCGTCATATAGAATAGGATAGCTTAAATTAACTTTTGTTTCTTTTCGTGAGATTTACTAAATTTTGTATCTAATAACTATCATTATAAACTTATTTTGGTGTACTGAATTTGTTTGTCATTTTGAATAATCTAAAGTAAAATTGAAGTTATTTCGAATTGTTATATAATATTATTTCTCACTGATTAAAATCATGTTTTGTCTTTATATGTTAAACTTAATACACTTGCTTTCTTTTGATCTACGATATTTAACAGAGTCTTAAGGTACACGCCGTGGGTTTCGTCGTACCAGACGTCCGGGAGGCAGAACTTTTAAGCGAAGTTCTGCAATAGTATTAAATATTGCTTAACTGATTTCCATTGTATGAAAAAGACAGTCATAGTCGATCAGTGACGATGTACGAGGCTGATCGTCTCTAAATCGAAAATCGGTTATTTAAGGGTGAGTGCGTATGTACTTGAAGTAAGTACATATGAAACCCACAAATATATATTTGATTAGTGGATTTGAATATATTCCCCGTTACAATATATATATATTTATATATATACACTCCGCAACAAAATTATCGCAACAAAATTCTTCATCGAAAAATTGCCATTTTTCAAATGCTTGTAACTCGGTCAATTGTTATCGTATTGAGATGATTTTTTCTTAGTTTTGTAGGGAATTATGTGTACTTTCAGGAATTAATGATGTCCAATAGCTGCGAGATAATTCCATATTGCTACGTCTTAAGAAGGGGCCGAACTATCTGTCTTTGTCTAATAGCATTTTTCATCATTTATTTAAACACTATCCGGTATAACAAGAAAAAAATAGCAGCCCCCGTTAGATATTAGTATAATAAGTGAATTTTGTAATAACAACCAAATTTTTTCACTGCGTAGTTTTTGAATAATTAGAGACCTACCAAAAAAAGATAGGTTATATTCTAGATTGCTAGTAGGTCTCTAATTAGTCAAAAGCTATGCGGTAAAAAATTTGGTTGTTATTACAAAATTTACTAATTATACTAATATCTAGCGGGGGCTGCTATTTTTTTCTTGTTATACTGGATAGTGTTTACATAAATGATGAAAAACGCTATTAGACAAAGACAGCTAGTTCGGCCCCTTCTTAATCAGGCCTACCAACTTTTATTTCTTGAAATACGCAATAGTTTGCACGTTTGCCTGGATTACCAAAAATTTTTTTTTTTTAAATCACATATACTATCTTAAAGTACATTTTCTATTCTGTGAATATTTTTAAAATTTTAATAACAAATCGTCACTTCAATATTTTGAATTTCGCGCGAGCTAACCTCCAAAAACAGACTTTTATTTCAAGAGAATTTCTGCCATGTAAATCAATAAATTTTCAGATTCTTCTCGTAATATTTTTAAAAAATCCCTGGATAGACATAACATTTAATCTACCATTGGAAAGTTTGTTAAGTAAAGTATTTATATTTAGTTTTTCACAGCGGTAGTTAATATGTAGATGCAAATGTTCGATTATAACTGTAGGAAAATCTGGAAACCAGGTCTGATTTTTTGCGTAGAGATTTATTTTAACTTAAAGAACAACCTCCTACGTTTATGTTTCATTCGTAAATTTTTCATTTTTGGTACGAGCCACCTTAATTTTTCTCAAAATGAGCGGGCGTAAAGTACTTTCCTCTCGCAAATTCAGAGGGCAAAAAGTTCCTTACTCCCGCCACATTTAATTCCTCTAAAAATAAGCAGGCAAAAAGTACTTTTCTTCCGCAACTTAAATTTTTCCTAAATCAATCGGGAGAAAAGTACTTTTCCCTCGTAAATTTTGAGGGCAAAAAGTTTTTTACTCCCGCCACATTTCATTTATCTAAAAATAAACGAATGAAAAGTACTTTTCTCCCACTAATTAAATTTCTTTCAAATCAAGCGGGAGAAAAGTACTTTTGTCTTGCTAATTCAGAGGGCAAAAAGTTTTTTAATCCCAACACATTTAATTTAAAAAAAATAAGCAGGCGAAGAGTACCTATCTTCCGCGATTGAAATTTCTCCTAAATCAAGCATAAGAAAAGTTCTCTCGCAAATTCAGAGGGCAAAAAGTTTTTTAAATACGCCACATTTCAATCCTCTAAAAATAAGCGGATGAAAAATACTTTTCTCCCGCAAATTAAATTTCTCTCAAATTAAGCGAAAGAAAAGTACTTTTCTCGCGCAAATTCGGAGGGCGAAAACTTTTTTACTCCCGCCATATTTCATTTCTCTAAAAATAAGCGGGAGAAAAGTACTTTTTCCTCGCAAATTCAGAGGGCTAAATATTTTTTACCCCCGCCACATTTCATTTCTCTAAAAATAAGCGGACGAAAAATACATTTCTCCGCTTTAAAAATTAAATTTCTCTTAAATTAAGCAGAAGAAATGTACTTTTCTCGCGCAAATTCAGAGGGCGAAAACTTTTTTACTCTCGCCACATTTCATTTCTCTAAAAATAAGTGGGTGAAAAGTACTTCTCTCCTGCAAATTAAATTTTTCCTAAATTGAGCGGGAGAAAAGTACTTTTCCCTGGCAAATTCATAGGGCGAAATGTTCTTTAGTCCTGCTAAATTTAATTTCTCTAAAAATAAGCGGGCGAAAATTACTTATCTCCCGCAAATTAGATTTCTCCTAAATTAAGCGAGAGGAAAGTACTTTTCTCTCGCAAATTCTGTGGGCGAAAAGTTTTTTGCCGGCTTATTTTTAGAGAAATGAAAAGTGGTGGGAGTAAAGAACTTTTCGCCCTTTGAATTTTCGAGAGAAAAGTACTTTTCTCTCTCTCAATTTGAGAGAAATTGTATTTGCGGGAGAAAAGTACTTCTAACCCGCTTATTTTTAAAGAAATTGAGTTTGACGGTAGTAAAGAAATTTTCTCTCACTTAAGGGGGATCCTCATATCGACATAGTGTTCTACCTTATCTACATTTGAATTATACATTTTAATAAAAATGTAACTGTTCATGGCTACAATTTATGGTAGAGGCACATTCTTAACATTCTAAAGAATTCATTGCAGTGATGAAAGATAATGTAAGGGTAATAATAAAGACGAAAACTGCATAATACGATTAGCCATCCAATCTAGTCATAGATAATCGTATTATGCAGTTTTCGTCTTTATTATTATCCTTACATTGTCTTTCATCACTGCAATGAATTCTTTAGAATGTTAAGAATGTGCCTCTACCATAAATTGTAGCCATGAACAGTTACATTTTTATTAAAATGTATAATTTAAATGTAGATAAGGTAGAACTCTATTTCGATATGACCCACACAGCATGGAAGATTTCACTGAAATATTTCGAAATCTTCCATTGGAATATTTCAATGGAACCTTCAATGCAGATTCTGGGAAGTCTTTACGGAATATTTCGAAATATTCTACTGAAATCTTCCAATGAAAGCTTCCAGGAATATTTATGGAATATTTCAAAGGAATGTTCAAAAACTTTTTCGAAATATTCCATGAAATATTCACGGAAGATTTCTGGAATATTTCATGAAATATTACATGTAATGTTTATGAGATATTCCAGTGTAATATTTCATAGAATATTTCAGGAAGATTTCATAAATGTTTCGCTGGAAGATTCAGAAAAACTTTACAATCGTACAGCGGAATATTAAATAAATCTTCCAGAAATATTCCACAGAAAGATTTAAGTAATTTTCCAGTGGAATATTTCATGAAAAATTTTAGGAAGATTCCATAAACATTTCGCTGGAAGATTCCAAAAAACTTTCAAATCGTACAACAGAATATTACATAAATCTTCCATAAATATTCCACGAAATATTTCACAGAAAGATTTCAGTAATCTTCCGGTGGAATATTCCATGAAAGATTTTAGAAAGATTCCATAAACATTTCATTAGATAATTTCGAAAAACTTTAAAATCGTACAGCGGAATATTACATAAATCTTCCAAAAATATTCTACGAAATATTTCACAGAAAAATGTAAGTAATCTTCCAGTGGAATATTGCATGAATGATTCTAGAATAATTCCATGAAGCTTTTGTTGGAAGGTTGTGCGCAACGTTACGGGAGGTTTCCGTCAACGTCGATAGGGGGATGTTCGTTAAATGGGAGTTTTATCTCCAAGCGGTTGGAAGATACCTTACTTACTATATAAGCAAAAGGGTATTGGTGCTTTGTTGCGCACAGTCGAAGCGAATATATAAATGCGATTTTATAACTAAATGTTTATGTATGCGTATATGTATTGATGTATAAGTTTAATGTGTTATTATATAATATATATATACTATATATATTATATATACACTATAGTTAAACTATGTGTTTTTCTTTAACAGGGAATATATATATATATATATATATATATATTTGTATTTTGTTATTATATTATATAAATATATAAATTACCATGTTTTATATCTATTCATTTTTTTCTATTATAAATAATTCCCAACTGGTACTTTTCATTTAGTAACTATGTGTTTTATAAACTTTCAAAAGCCGTAACATGGCTGTTGTAACAACGATATCACTTTGACGCCGCTAGAAAGTTATAAATTATGTTATGGAGATTGGCTATAGAAAATGTATTTTAATTATTTCTCACGTGGGTATCTCCGTGGGTGCCTACGTGGGATTCTACGTGGTTTTTTTTGACAAGGTCGCTTTGAAGTTTATGATAATTAAGGTAGTTCGATACTCATAATCATAATAGTATAGTTGTACAGAAAATTTTATTATAGGTTAGTATTCTTGCGCATGTACAATTGACCATGATTCAACTTTTTGGCCCGCGACTGCTTGGTTATCTATGTATAATATAACCTATTCGTAGATTGCTTATGAAAAATGTTTTGAAGCAGGGCCGCCATGCATCAGCTGAGCTGATAGACGTACTAAAAAAGCAGAATTTTGTAGTTTCTGATTGAATATTTCTTTTAAATGGGCGTCAACGTAACAGTTTTTGCATATCAATCGAAATGTAATTATCTTAATTATCTCTGGCCAGTTTTTAAATATTTTCGTATCACAATTCTTAAAGATATGGCATGAAATATATTAACTTTCGATAGATTATCATACTTACTAATGTTAAAAAGTTAATTGTTAAGATGTTCGTTTCAAAAAATTAAGTCGTGAACAGAGTCTCAAATTTTGATAAAATTTGTATCGAACCTTAATGAACAATCTCACAAAGTTTTATAATTATGATATCACAAGTAATTTAGTATCAAACCACCTTAAATACTGATTATGATAAATACTGAATCGGCAGTCGATCGACGAGTTTAATATTCTGATTTTATCAGATTTTAGTGTCAAAAAGGCGATTTGCGAACAGTGGCAATATAGTTGTAGCCGCTTTGAGCTGTCGTGCGCACGACGATAAATCACTGATTTCGCGTTTAGCGAATTATTATTTACCAGTTGTAAATAATATATAAATTGTGTAATTGTTTAATTGCTGTTTGAATAAATGTTTAAACAATCAGTAAAGAATATGTGAATGTATTCAACATGTTATAACGTAGCCAGCACGAGAAAAACAAGAGAGATGTGTACTCAAAGGGATGCCAATTAGAACTAAAATACTTACTAAAAGAAAGAAAAAAGCATCAATCTTTTGATTTAACTTAAGTCGACCTTTCTTGAGAGAAAGAAAGGGAGAGGTGGCTGCAACGTGCTGTCATCTCTCTCGTTGTTCTCGCGTGACAAACCACATACGCACACATTTATGAGAGAATATGTTACGACATAACACAATTTATATTTCTGAAGTTATTTGTGTTAAAAATAATGAAGTCTTTAAAGACATCTTTGGTCATGGCTCAATTTTTCAATATTTAGGAAAGATAATAAACAAATGACGTCTTTTGTATAATTTAATAATTTTAAAGACGTACTTTTTCAATAAAAATTCATAGCAATATTGACTCAAAAAATACGTTTTTCAGTTCTACAAATCATTGAAAAGACGTCATTTGTTCAGTATCTTTTCTAAATTTTAAGAAAATGTCATCTTATTTTGTTGCAACATGAGACACATCCAAAGACATCTTTCAAGGCGTCATTATTTTCAACAGGGCGTCATAGCAGAAAGACGTATTAAAATTTTTAAATTCAAGGAATATGACGTCATTTGTTTAAAAAAATTAACAAATTTTGTAAAAATGACATCTTTAACTATGAATTTTCATTGAAAAAGTAGATAGATAGATATTCATTTATTTTGTAGTAAGATACAAAAAAGGCGTGTAAAACACATATTATATCACATAAAGCTTATTACTAATATAAATAAAAATATTGCTCTTACAGTTGATATCACAGTCATTCAAACTTAAAAATAATAATACTGAATACTTAAGTCAACAATTTAGAGGTGATATCACAGATTAATAATGGTAAAATAATACACGCAACAAAATAATATAAATTCAAAACAGGTGGTCAATAACTATCAGTCATAATTTCATTAAAATAAACTATACATTAAGGTGATGTAATAGGGTATATGTTTAATACATAGTTACCGACATCACAGTTTCTCGAATTTTTAATCTTCATTCAAAAATTTTCTGGCATATCTATAAATTATGCTTTTTTTAAATTAAAATAAAAGGCTGTAATATAGAGATATTTTAAAAAAATGTGGGTTAAGAATAAAAAATTTGGAAAACTGTAATGTCGGTATTTTACATCCCCTTAAGAGGAGGTCACGTATCTCTGTCCTTTTCTAATCAAAGAATTGAGTTTTTTACAGAAACTAATAACTTTAGCAAAAAATGAAGAGAAAGCCGCATCTCGTATCAAAAAAAGCAATATTTTCTTTAATAAGAAAGAATTAATTTTATTGCTTCGTTCTCAAGAAAACCTTGAAAAACTTAAGTCATAAAGGTTAGGGTGGACAATTTGGTTTTTCAAGGTTTTCTTGAGAACAAAGCAATAAAATTAATTTTTTCTTATCAAAGATAATATTCCTCTTTTTGATACAAGATGTGGCTTTTTCTTCATTTTTTGCTAAAGTTATTAGTTTTTGTAAAAATAGTATATTATGTTTTGTTTGTGGCCATGACTGCATATACTTTTTTTTGCCCGAAGGCCGCTTAGCGGAAGCTGGGGCAGAGCCCCTCTCCTATAAAAAAATTATTGATAATTCTTAAAATATAAAAGAATTTAATAAAAAAATTTAATAATAAATAATAAATAACTAAAAATTCTTAAAATACAATAAAATAATATAATAAAAAAAATTCGATTATAAAAACCACTAATAATTGTTAAAATATAAAATTAAAATTAAACAAAAACACAATAAAATATAAAATAAAGCGAAACTATAAAAATTATAATTAAAAAATATTATTTAAAAAAAAAAGAAAAAGTTTTGAAAAAATAGAATTAAAAAAAATCGATTATAAAAACAACTAATAATTGTTAAAATATAACATTAAAATTAAACAAAAATACAACAAAATATAAAACAAAAACTAAACTATAAAAATTATAATTATAAAATATTATTTAAGAAAGAAAAAGAAAAAGTTTTAACACGCGAAACTTGTAATTATTTCTTCCTCTCGCTCTTTCCTTTTCTTTCATAATACACATATATTCAGTCTAAGTTATTCGTTAACGCATACCCAGTATAGTATATGTGAGATAAGGATAGCGATATTAAGGGAAGCGAGCAGTTTATTAAGTTTAATTCCAAGAATCAGAGACGTCAAGAAGGTTTTTCTGCAAACTTTTATTAAAATAATACATTGGATGTACACATTTTTCTTTTTTCGGCCTGGGACAAGAATACACTATTTTGTGCTCCGTATACAGAAAACAAAAATTCATTTTGCGGCCTGAGGACAAAAAAATAATTTTTTTTATTAGAAAAGGACAGAGATACGTGACCTCCTCTTAAGAAGTCAAATCAATGAAACAATTACAATACAATAAAAATAAAATAATACTAAAATAGAATAATACATTAAAATAATTTGACTTCGTTAAAATAAAATAAAATCTAATACAATAAAATCCAGCAAAGCGTTTGATATAATGACAAACGCAGTCAATTTAATAAAAAGCACATTTACTCGAAAACCATCCAATCAGCATTCATATAATAAATACAGACATACCTTGAACCTATATACGGGACTACACAAAAATAAATTAACAATTAATTCCATTTTTTAAATATTAATCGAGGTCGATCAAATACCTCCTCACTGCGGTCTTAAACCTACTGAGAGATGGTAGATGTTTAATCTCAGCAGGTAAGGAATTCCAGAAATGCGCACCTTGAACTTGAAAGGAATTCCTGCCAGTCTCAGTGGGCATATAGAGCACCGCTAAATCCTTAATCTCTCCCCTAGTAGCCGCCCTAGGTACACATCTAGTGAAGAGACCCACTAGATCCTCCAGTGAATTCATGCACACGATTTTGTACATAAGAACAGCCAAAATACTGTCTCCTCGAATCAGTACGCAGCCAACCTAGTGCAACTCTATAAGGAAAGACGTGATCGTTTATTCTCACACCCATCACGTATCTCACACATGCATTCTGCAGTCTTTGTATTCGTCTTCTCAACTCCTGAGAAGCATCGAGCAGAACCACTGAGCAGTAATCGAGATGTGGCAACAGTAGAGCGGTTGCGAGCTGTTTACGCAACACCTCCGAGGTGTACTGACGGAAAAACCGTAGAGCATACAGTACTCTATTAAACTTTTTAGTAATAATATCAAAGTGTGGTCTCCAACAAAGTTTAGAGTGAAGCACAACACCAAGGCTTACTACGGAGCCAGAGAAAGGTATGCCGACGCCTCCCCCAAGGTCGATCGTCCTGGTCTCTCCAGCATAAAAACAGTTAACAAAACAACTACTACCGAAGACGATCACCTTAGTTTTATCAGCTTTTAAAGTGAGAGAAGCGCCCGCAGCCCACTTTGCCACTCTCTGCCGGATAATAATACCCTCATCCATATTCTCGCGGAGAACTTGCGTATAAATTTGCAGATTATCTGCATACAGTAGGTGCTCAACACTACCGGAAAAAAGTTATCATCGATAAAATCAACACTACTCGTAGAATGTTTCATTTCTGTGATGAAGTATTGAAAAAAAATGAGATAGTATAATTTTAATAAATGCCGTATATCGAATTTTAGCTACTAATGTTGGAATCGCTGTATTAAGAACCGAGCCCATGAAATTCTGATACGTAGTACCTATTTTTTCGATTCTACAAATAATATTTCCACCTTCTCGGTTCAGCAGCAATATTTCGCGTACCGAGTATCTAATTCTTAATTTTTTATCACTGATTCTTTCCGTACTATGCATAAAAAACAAGATACCTTTTTTTATGATCATATTTTCATAAATCATATGAACATTACTGTAATATTATTATCGTGTAGAGATATATTATTATCGTATACATATCATTTCAATACATAAATAGCGTTATTCCGTATGGCAAGAATGGGGACAGAAAAAAACGTTTTGAAATGACGTCATTAGTATTACAAAAATGACGTCATTTTCCGTCCCGATTCCTGACACGCCAAATGGCGTAATTATTACTGAATTTAAACAAAAAGTGACGTCATTTTTAATACATAAATGACGTTATGAAATGACGTCATTCTGTATGGCAAGAATGGGCAGAAATAGTAATGAAATGACGTTATTAGTATCGCAAAAATGACGTAATTTTCCGTCCCAATTCCGTACACGCCAAAAGACGTCATACAATGACGTTATTTAATGACGTCATTATTTTCAATAGGGTTACTTACAATTTCAATTTAATTTATGTTTGAAAAACTTTATTGATCCTAAAATTTAGAAAATATTTTGATTTAACTTCCAACTGTTTAAAAAAAAAAAATTTTTAACATTAATAAGTTAACAATATTCATACTGTATATATATTATACACAAAATATTTTTATCTCACTGACAATTCCAATTTAATTTATGTTTGAAAAATTTAATTTTAATATTATTTCAATTTAACTTGTATTTTATAACAAGGCTACGTATTATACAAACATAACCTAATAAAATGAAGTTTAATTGTACATCTTATTATGAAATTGTTATTATGTTGTATGCTACAATGTATATCTAACACAGCCCGTTTTTTCAGTAGTTCTATTCTCAGTGGTTCCACTTTCTCGCAATTACGCTCAAAAGCAATTCCCACCCAAGCACTGAGACTCGACTCGCAAGATTTGTCCGTCTACACTCTCAATAGTTCCGAAACCATTATCAATAAAATAAAGCCTTAAAGAGGCGAAGTTCATGAAATAATTAATAGAAATAATTATTAAAATTAAAACATTAAATTATTGATAGCTTATTTTTAATTAAATGTCAATAAATATTGTTTCATTACAATGGAAATAATAATATATGTATACATAAATATTGGATTTCCAATCGCATTAAATATACATTTATAATTTACTATTTTAATAAATATATAAAAAATTATCGTTTTTTTAAAGATTAAAACTTTTAAAAAATCATCGTTTTTTTTAAGATTAACACTTTTAAAAAATTATCGTTTTTTTTGAAAATTAAACTTTCGATTAGCATGTTACTATCGTTTTTGTTTGGAAATAATTTTTCCGAAAAAATTAAATAATTTCAAAATTTAACATGATTTATAGATTAGATAACTTTTATTAGAAGATTTTGAAAAAATAAATAAAAAACTGGTATGGCAGTCTTTGGGACTAGCTGACAGAAGTGAAACTTCTTCACGAAATCACAGAACTCATAAATGTTTATTCAAATTCTATCACTGTTCATTTAATCTTAAAATAATTTTAAAATTAAGTAATTATAAAATTAAATAAAACTAAATTAAAATAATTTAGTTTATTTAAAGAATTAATTTTTTTTTAATTTCAAATGAGATAGTGTATGAAATTTTTGTTCATAATATTTATTTTACCAAAATACAATAATAGTTTAATTTCCTTCACAATTATGAAAACTAGCATTTGTAGCAAGAGTAATGTTTGAAATAATCGGCTTATGATAACGTCAATAAAAAAACGTTTGCTTTCGCGTGTACGTTTAAGCAATGTAGGGAAGAGAGGGGTTTACCATTGAACATTATAGAGAAAGAAAGAAAAAGAAAGAAAACGCGCGCTATTGCTTTCTTTATTTATTCCGTTTCAGATATTTGTATTGCACATATAGTATGCATACTATATCTGTGCGTTTGGCATCAAGTCAGTCCCGTGAATTTTTCTTTATACGTATTTAGTACCTTGATTTGCATATAGAAGGCGCGGACGCTCTACTTGTATATATACACTTCCGTTTTATTAGTGACGTTGCATGTACCGTCATGAAATCAATTCACTCCCGTATAATTTTTTTGGTATGTCTCTTATGGGAAAAGTATACCGTCGGTAAAGAAGTTTCACTCCAAAAAAATTAAATATGCAAAACACTTTTTAATATCAATATACTATTTGTAGCGATAATCAACGCTTACAAATTTGTATTTCGCTGCCGGAGCTATTAAGAAAACGTAAGCACAAACTCACTGCGAGTGCTAGAGGACTTTGGTGGGGTAACACCAATTCTAAGAAATTTCCTCTCCTTGTGGGCAAACTACGGAACTAGCGAGAGAGCAGACTGTGATATGTTCCGATATATATTGATTATACATCTTATCACGTATTATTTTTTATATTCAAATAGTCTATAATGACTATACTCGCTACCATGTAATTTCATTACATTAAAAATTTTATATAGAAACAATATTTTCTAATATACTTTTGCTTTTATAATTCGCATGTAAAAATAACCCTTGTACATACTAAATTAATCTTTTCCTTGCGACATTATAATAAAATCTTTGTTTGCATGTTTTTATTTAGAAATATTTCATTTTGTTTTGTAGATGTTTAACAACAATTACGAATTTTTTTATAATACAAATATTTCAATAATATTTCTGAAATACTTCAAACCTTAGTATGAAATATTTTCAACGAATTTTCAAAATGCAGGGTTCGATGGCGTAATGGCTAAGGCGTGGGACTTGTATTCTCGTTGGCACGAGATCGATTGCCCGTCTGGTCGCTTTTTCACTGACTCTGCCGTGGGTTGACACTACGTTAAATAATACGTCAACTGTATTGTCTTTAATTGTATACGTGAATTGTTATTGGGCAAAAAATGACCGTTTAGTATTTAAAAAAAAAAATAAATTTACTGATTTAAATAAGTTGATACGTACATACAAACAAATATTATTTTGAAAACTTTTGAATATCACCTTTACCTACTCATATTCATCATATATTCATAAATTAGCATATTTTTATATTTTCTACTAATTGAAATTAATTATAATTTATTAATTTCAATAAAATAATTTAAACATTGTAAAAATTCAAATTTTTCAGACTACTAACACTATCTATCGGCACGCATTAGTATTCTTACACAAGTTGTGATTAGCAGTCGCATCACGCGGTGGTTGCATACAACTAATGTCGAGTCGATATTTTTTGTTTTACTACAATATTTTATCATTTTTTTTCGTCAAAAGTATTTTAAATTATTATTTATGAGAATAACTAGTGCTATTGACTATTTTTTGGCTAAATAAGTTATTATCAGTTCATAAAACATCATACAGCATATTTCTTCCACCTGACCACAGCGCTATCGAACCAGATCTCTGATTTTATCAAATTTGGTTTTATCCGCCTCTTAATAACTAACTGCAAATACCTCACTCACGTGCGCTCGCTTGGTTTAAATTATGTTTTGAATTTCAATAACTACAGTCGAACCCTGGTCCATAACAAAAGTGCTATTGCACAGAATCATATATGAGTTGAAGCCGCACAAAAGCTTTCCTAAAAGTGGTCAACATACGTTCTAAATAAAGAACGTTTATGGTGCCTAGCCGTTAAAACAATAAAAATTCATAAGAGGGCATCTTATGCACATTCTTTTTTCTATGCATTCATAAGTAAAACTACGTAATATTAAGTTTGTAGAATAATTCATGAAATTTTTCTAAAATATTAAAATATATATGGAAAGAAGAAATTTGGCAAATATTCATGGTATATGTTACACAAAATATTAGAAAGATTCTATTAAATTGTAGATGTAAGTTTTATTTTATGATATAAAATAAAACTATATATTTTTAGGGAGAAGAGGAAGACACGCCAGAAGCTCTTGACATGACGTGGCCTAAGACTCCTCAAAAAAGGATCACATACGTTCTTGTTGCTCCGATTGTATTCCCACTGTGGCTAACTCTGCCTGATACTCGCACGCCAAAGGGTAAGTGTAATAATAATGTGTAACCTTCCTCCCTTTTCCAAGAACAATTTATTATTTATTTAGATGATTCTTTTATCGAAACGCGTTAAAGGATCGTTAGATAGCTAGGACGCCTTGCCTAGCTATCGCGGACCCTGCATTTTCTCTGGTTGTTAACGATCGTTTATAGCTAGGATGGCTTGCCTAGCTATAGCTGACTTTGGGTAAATGTTTATTAATAATATTTGAATTAATTAAGTGTGAAGCCCGTTATTGTTAAGGACCAAATGCCTTAATATTCGGGTCTTTTCACTGGTTAGTAAAATGAGGATAAGGTTTATCTTGGATAAGCTCTTTATTTAAAATAATACAGAATTTGTATTACAATCAATTAACTCACGCCTACACGTGTGAAATTCGCTTTGCTTGAAACAATGTAATGGCCTATTGCCCGTTATTGCTCCAAGCAAAGCGTAACTACCCCGTGAGAGAGCTGATCTAAGAGTGCCGAGAGTCCCAAGCTCTTCGCTTTGCTTACCTCAGCTCTCTCTCGTTTTGCTCCCACTCTTCTCACTTAGTAGAAGAAAGGAAGAGCCGCCGTGTACTCTCAGCGGTACTTACACATGCAAGTGCGTGTACGTACATACGCGCGCTTGCATGTTCAACCACTTTGGTCTTTTTTGGTGTTTGCACGCGCATGTTCTAGTATTGTATGGTTTCAGGGCCGTACATACTCGGGCGCTCACATTGCCCCTCAAATTAAAATAGATTTTGAATTTTAATTAGATTAATTAATGGAAAAAATCGATTTTATTTTCTCTAACGCGACTTGAACGAAGATTTTTTTTTTTATTTTATACAAATTTATTTTTTACTTAATTGTTGTTTTTCTTCTTAATTTTTCTATCCAATCGTCTACGTATTCTTCTTTTTCATTTCTATCTTCTTCATCATTTAATTGCCCCCCTTTGTAATTTTTTAAATTTATAATTTATCGTTCTAGAGGTGACTTTTCAATCAGATTAATTTGTATTTGTTTTTTGGTCCACTATGACCATAACTTTTTTTAATTTCACTTAATGCATTTCTTATTAATGCATAGGGTATTATGGATTTATTTAATGTTGTTTTATCTTCATTTTTGCATAACTTAGATTTTTTATAATTGTTTGTTAAATAACATTTTAATGCGTTTTCGAATAAATTTTTCGCACCATACTTGTAGTTTTTCTCTATTCTTTCATTTGAAGAATAAAGAGGTGCTTTTTTAATAGTTTTCGTTCCATGTTTATACATTGATACTTAAGCAGATACATTGCTAGATACTTTTTTATTTTTAGAAATTAAATCTATTGGTTTAATTTCTGGTTTCAGTGATATTATTTCACCTTTATGAATCTCATCATTGGTGAGTTCATAATTATTTTCCTCGTGAAATAAATTTTCTTTATTTTCATTCGAGGTGAATGCACATGAATATGAGTCACTATCGCTCTCATGTGATTCAATGGTTTTTACCTGAGTGTACTCATTTGATTTAAGTTTTTGCCCAGGATTTTTTAGATTAGCATATTCGCCATCTATGTATAAAAGTATCTTTTCATGTACTTTCCTCAAAATCATGTTTGCGATTTCCAGAAAGTCATGTTTTGTGTTGTACTCTTTAATAACATTTGGGATTTCAAAGTGTACGTTTATTCTTTTTGCATTTATATGTATGTTCAACTTGTTTTGTTTCTTGATTGTTTTAATTTTTTGATTTATTGCTTTAACGCATTTAACTTTTATAAGTTTTATTTGGCATTTTTTAAGCTTTTCTAAGTTAGCATAATAAGATTTTTTTTAATTTATAATTTTTTTTATTTTTGGGGTTTTTTTATGAGTTGCAACCTCACCCCTTTTATCGTTTAAATCAGGTGCAACTTTTTTCAGTTTTGCTGAGGGGCATCCATTTCGTCATAACTGGCTTTTGCCATTTTATTACTGACAGGAGCATTTAATTTTTCCCGTATTGCAGCTTTTTGTTTATTATTATTTTCTGTTACTTTAGTAACATTTATACTCGGATTGTATGGGAGTTTTTTATAATTATTATTATTTTGATTATACAGAGTTTTTTCTTTATTATCTATATTACCATTTTCATTAAAGAATTTCTGTTGATTTGAATTGCTTCTATGAGATTCGTTTCTATTAACTGCTCTTTTCTCTTGAATCCTGTCATCATTATTAAAATCTGAGAAGATTTTAAATAATGTGTTTTTATCTTTTTTTTTGAGAAAATTGCATGGCTTGCCTAACATTTCTGCTAAAATGTTTGCTAATTTTATCAGCTAATTCTTCTTCAGTATATTGAAGATTTAGCTCTTTAGCAAACCCATATACTTGGGTAGCGTAAGCTATACGACTTAATTTGCCATTCTCATAATATTGTCCAAACTCAACTTTTCTTCGAGTTGTTCTTTGGACATCTTCATTCCAATGTCTACCAAGGAATAAATTTTTAAAACCTTCATTGGTCAGTACATCATCTTGATAGATGTACCACCACTCATTTGCATCTTTTTGCAGAACAGTATGCAAAAGTTCAAGAGTTTCTTCCTCTTCTAATTTTTTCAATGCAATATATTTTTCGAATTCATTTAAGAATTTCATAGGCCTTTCAACCTCAGTGCCTTCATACTTTGGCAAAGGAATTTTTATTTTGTTATTATAAGGTTCGAAACCTTGCGTTCGAATTCCATTGTTTTTTAATTTTTCTTTTAATTCATTAATTTTTTCTTCTTGCTTTTGAGCAGTATCATCTATTTTTTGAGTTTAATTGTCTCGAACCATTTTAATGGCTTCATCATCATTTATTGTCTTTTTTAATTTAATAAGTTCTTCATTCAAAGATTCGTTTCTAGTAACTAAATCTTCATTTTCTTTTTTATATTTGTTTAAGAGATTTTCAATTACAATATTATCTTCTAACAAGTTTATTATCTTGTTTGATAATTCATTTATTTGTTCTTTAAAATTTATTGTTCCCGCATCTGCGGTTTTTTCTAAGTTAAAGACTATAGATTTGTCTGGACTAGCTGTAATTTTGTCAACCGACTCTTGTTGTTTATTGAACAACAATGTCAGCTCATATGACACAGCTTTCATCCATTCATTTTGTTTTGTGTTAACATCTTCCTCTATGGTCCTATCAAGATTATCTAATTCTTGCATCAGTATCTCTGATCTTCTTTTCACTATCTTGATTTTTTATTTTTATTTGCAATTTTAATATAAATTAATTAATATTTATGAAATTAAAATTAAAGCTATTTTTATTTCACTACTTTCTTGTTTAAATTAATATTGTTTAACAAGGTATTTTTAATTTCAATAAATTTAAATTATTACAAATGAAATTTCAAAATTTTAATTCGTTTACAATTATTTTTTATTATGGCTCTTTTAATTTTTTAATATATTTATTCAATTTATTTTATTTAATTTTATTAAAGAGCGTATGTTATTCTATTACAATAATTGTTCTCATTCGCGTTGAGAACCTATGCCTAAGAATTCCTTTTTGTCTATTATTTAGCTATCGACCTTTTGACTTTAGTTACTACATATTATTTTCTTTCTTAAATATTCGCGTTTAGACTTGAGATTTGCGCAGTTATAACAAAAGATTCTTATAAAAATTCAAATGTGTACATTGTCACACTAATCTTCTTGTTTTCCTGCACGACCTTCAAGTCTATTTTCTTTATTATTCACGAATAGTGAATGTAATGGCCTATCGCCCGTTATTGCTTCAACCAAAGCGTAACTACCCCGTGAGAGAGCTGATCCAAGAGTGCCGAGAGTCCCAAGCTCTTCGCTTTGCTTGCCTCAGCTCTCTCTCGTTTTTCTCCCACTCTTCTCACTTAGTAGAAGAAAGGGAGAGCCGCCGTGTACTCTCAGCGGTACTTACACATGCAAGTGCGTGTACGTACATACGCGCGTTTGCATGTTCAACCACTTTGGTCTTTTTTGGTGTTTGCGCGCGCATGTTCTAGTATTGTACGGTTTCAGGGCCGTAAATACTCGGGCGCTCACAAATGATTATTACTAACAGTATAATAGAGTCTTTTAAATATTACGTTAGGACTGTGATAGTCATGAGGATCGGGTGACCGTAGAAGGGAGTAGTTGGGAAGATTAAAGAAATGGAAAAATTTAGATTAGAACTGACACAATTCATTAGATTATTAAATATATACAGGTACACACGCTCATAGGGCGCCAGTCGCGTTAAACGGACAGCAGTAGTAAAATAACGACGTTACAGACGAAAAACAACACAAACTGAACCACAAATCACAAGAAAAGAGAAGACTAAGGGGGCTACTACGCTTTACCAAAAAACGAAATACTAATGTATTCGTTATTCCGTCGAGTTGCAATCAGTAACACGAAAAAGAACAATTAATTCTTGTTTTAAGCAAGATTCGCTAGCATTCTTGCAAAGATTATATTTTGGTTATTATGACAGACAATCGTACTCAACAACGATGACAGAAGGAATGACCAGCAATGGCCGTCTTTTCTCCTGCTAGCTATTTTACTTAAAGATTGAAGCAATCTTCCATCGGAATATTTCATGAAAGAATCAGGAATGATTCCATGAACGTTTCGCTGTGAGATTTCAAAAAACAATAAAATTGTTTAGCAAAACATTACATAAATCTTCTAAAAATCTTCCACGGAATGTTTCACAGAGAGATTAAAGCAATCTTCCATCGTAATATTTTATAAAGGATTTATAGAAGATTCCATAAATTATTCTTTAGAAGCTTCCAGAAAACTTTAAAATCGTTTAATGAAATACTAGCCACAAATACCTCGCTCGCTATTGCTTACTCGGTTCTATTTTTAATATACTCATGTAAAATATAGTTCATAAATAAAATATATAGAATTTTTCTTTTTATAAGTATTTTTTATATTTCATTTATATCTTTCTTTTTTGATTTATAGATATTTCTTAAATATTGCAAAAATATTACGAAATATTTATAAAGATAATATTTTGCAAAAGATGAATTAATTATATTTTTTTAAAAGTTTTAATACAACAAAACAAATATGTTATATAATCTAAATTCCTAAATTTGTATGTTATTTATCTTTAACAAGTTTTGTTACTATTTAACGCTCGCTCGGGTTTTTTTAAACATGGATAAACAATTTATTATTAATTAATCAATAATAATTGTTTGTCATATGTTTAATATTGTTTTAATGATTTAAAAAGAAAATGTTTATAATTTAGATGTATATAATTTATAAATGTTTTAATATTTATACGAATTTTTTTATATTTTGTTTAAACTACTTTAGAACTATTAAATTGTTTATTAAATATAACTGCTTATATGTAATAAATTCATATGTTAAGTCCTGGCTTTCACCAGGACTAAATTAAAATGGATGTATTTTATTTATTGATTCGATTTATGTGTAATTTGAATTAATATGTAGTATTTGAACAAATTATCAAAATTAATTATAATAATATTTGAAAGAATAAGAATGTATATAAAATCTAGTGGTGGATGAACTTCACCAATGTTTTAATTGAGTGAGATCGTTCTCAATATTAAATGTATTAAAGTTAATTTATAAAGATTTTTAAATGTGAATAAAAGTATATTTAATATTCTTATCTTTTATAGAATTTAGTAGATAAGGGCTGGCTGTATTCAGACAGTTAATGGATAGGCACGATTGAAATAAGACTCGAGTTAAATGTATAAGTAACTTTTAAGAAATTTATAAGACACTTGTAAAATAATTAATATTGAATATGACAATAACTTTGTTTGGCTTTGAATTTGAATTTGAATTGAAGTTGAAGTGCTAGAATTACAGGATGTATGACTTGGTACCAACAATAATAATGGGGTAGTGCCCACTGTCGTCAATTTCAGTCGGCTTTTATAATATTTTATCTTTGACATAATTTCATTAAGTAATAAGTGGATTTTGTTTTTTTATGATTTGTTTAATAATTTCGAAATCAACGAATTTCGTTGCTCAATATTAACTTTAAGTTTTTTTACTGTTTCGCTTTTTCTGATTAGCTTGACAAATTCCTTTATTGTTCAATAACTGTTTTAATTAGTTCATGATATGAAAAAATACTTTAAAATTATAAATGATAGAAATAAAAAATACGCCGTGACGTAACACATATATGTAACAAACTTTTTTTTAAATATAAACATAATATCATTGCATATAGGTTTAGAAACTTTTGAAAAAAAACCTTGAGGAAAACTTCTACCCAACAATATTTGATTGTTTCTCATTGCTATGATGAAGAAATGGCACTATAATAATATTACTTTATGAATTTCCACACAAAAAATAACTGCATAAAAATTTTATAAAACTAAAATATCGAATGAGTTTTTTTTTCTTATTTGGTTTGCTCTATTGGCCCGGTGCAGTCTCTTGGCTAAGCTACCAATACACTAACCACTTCTGTGATAGTATGTTTGCCTACCTATTTAACTTACCTATTTTTTCCTATACCTCTATTTTTCCTTTAACCTCTTTTTGAACCTACGTTACAGCTACCCCACCCCGAGAAACCACGGACTGCCACGTTCCTAGAACAGTCGGTGAATAGATTTCTACGGTAGATTCCTGCATTTGTCCAGGCCTAAGCCTGTGACGTAGGAAAAACTCTCTCAGGAGAAAACCTACGCCAGGAATATTTACTTATCACGCTCAGAAGTTCTTTTCCCGACGAAAAAGCCTGAAAAAAATTTTCAGGTGTTTTTATCGGAAATCGAACCTATGACCACTCAGAGCGAATGTGTAGGGACCATATAAGACCTATGCCTTAGCCGGTTATGTCACAGACGCTCTCAATATTGCACTTTCAATTAAATAAAAATATTTTAGTAAATGTGCAATTAAAAGTTTCTTGACTCATATGTAATGATACAGTAGTTATATTTTAAAAACAAGTATGTTATATATATAAATATATATACATATATATATTTATATATATATCTATGTTTATATATGGGTCAAAATAACATCTTTTTATAAAAGTGTGCGCATGTGGATCACCGATTTTGCTGATTTTGAGATATGTTTTAGTATTATTAAAGTTAGGAATCTGTGCAAAATTTCAGCTCTCTAAGTGCAAAACTCGCCGAAATATGGCCTTTCAAAGGTCAAAAACTCCGCTTTTTTCGGCTGTTTTTCACTCTTTTTCAAAATTCTGCCAAGACTCGAGTTTTTAACATATTTTAATTCGGCAGGCGGCAATTTCTTCGTTTTTATGTTAATTTTAAATTTTCGTAATTATATTTTTAAAAAATTCTAATCAGGCTTCTGAAAACTCTTAGAATAAAATACTGATTTTTGACATTTTTGACAATTTTTAAACAGCTGTAACTCATTTGAATTTTGATATTTTTAAATTATCAAAATTTTGTTTTATTGGTCAAAAAGAAAGCTTTAATTTGCATTTTTAAATTTTCAAAAGGTTTAAAATTGACGGAGATACAAAGGTTTAAAGTTTGCAAAATTTCTAAAATATACGTTTTTACAAAATTTAGATCATTGTAATTCTGGCCGGACAACTTCAAATTCACTAAATCTTACAAGAAAACTTTCTATAAGTCACGTAAAATGAGGCCAAATAGGCCTGGTCAATGGTATCCTACGATTTTACTATTATTTGAACCTCTCATAATTCAGTATTTTGCTTCACAAGTAAATCAATACACCCAGCTGTTGCGTCTTCTACTCATAAATGCGAAAACCTTAAAAGATTCAACAGGCTATAAATTATGAAATGAGCGATAAAAAACTTGATTTTATGCTTGAGTATAGGTCTCTAGGTCGTTTAGAATAAAAGTTATAACAGTTTGAGAATTTTTTATTTCTCAAGGTATCAAATCCGTGAACGCTTACTCTAGCCGATTTTTAGATTGGTCTTAAATTTCCTATAACTTAATTTCTATGATACTTCAGGACTCTTATTGAAGCTCTAATTAAAAATTATTGCTTGTAATTTCAATATCTTTGATGAAGTATAAATGTAAGTCTGCTAACATCTAAAATAAACAACTTTATTTTTTTCTTATAACATCGTTAAGTCCCTATTGAAAATAATGACGTCTTTTAAAGACGTCTTTAAAAGACGTCTTTGGATGTGTCTGGATTTTTAACAAAAAAAGACGTCTTTAAAAGACGTCTTTGAGAGACGTCTTTTAATAACGTCATAAGTCACAAGAGAAAATTCAAAAGTAGTTAAACTACAGGATAATAATTATTTTTTTATTTTTCATTAAAACCTACAAAAATACCTCTATTCATTAGTTGAAATAGAGTGTGAGAAAACTATCATTATTTTAGATCAAACGAAACTGTCAGTTTATATGCTCTGAACTGTCTTATTCTTTTCGTGCGCATTTGCTTACCATAAAGAAATCAATCGCTAAAAACGCGGTAGCCCTCTAACGAGCAATCATTAGTACTATTATATACATTCATATCAATTTGTATAATAGTACTGATGATTGCTCGTTAGAGGGCTACCGCGCTTTTTAGCGATTGATTTCTTTATGGTGAGCGAATGCGCACGAAAAGAATAAGACCGTTCAGAGCATATAAACTGACAGTTTCGTTTGATCTAAAATAATGATAGTTTTCTCACACTCTATTTCAACTAATGAATAGAGGTATTTTTGTAGGTTTTAATGAAAAATAAAAAAATAATTATTATCCTGTAGTTTAACTACTTTTGAATTTTCTTTTGTGACTTATGACGTTATTAAAAGACGTCTTTCAAAGACGTCTTTTAAAGACGTCTTTTTTTGTTACAAATCCAGACACATCCAAAGACGTCTTTAAAAGACGTCATTATTTTCAATAGGGACTTAAGGATGTTATAAGAAAAAAATAAAGTTGTTTATTTTAGATGTTAGCAGACTTACATTTATACTTCATCAAAGATATTGAAATTACAAGCAATAATTTTTAATTAGAGCTTCAATAAGAGTCCTGAAGTATCATAGAAATTAAGTTATAGGAAATTTAAGACCAATCTAAAAATCGGCTAGAGTAAGCGTTCACGGATTTGATACCTTGAGAAATAAAAAATTCTCAAACTGTTATAACTTTTATTCTAAACGACCTAGAGACCTATACTCAAGCATAAAATCAAGTTTTTTATCGCTCATTTAATAATTTATAGCCTGTTGAATCTTTTAAGGTTTTCGCATTTATGAGTAGAAGATGCAACAGCTGGGTGTATTGATTTACTTGTGAAGCAAAATACTGAATTATGAGAGGTTCAAATAATAGTAAAATCGTAGGATACCATTGACCAGGCCTATTTGGCCTCATTTTACGTGACTTATAGAAAGTTTTCTTGTAAGATTTAGTGAATTTGAAGTTGTCCGGCCAGAATTACAATGATCTAAATTTTGTAAAAACGTATATTTTAGAAATTTTGCAAACTTTAAACCTTTGTATCTCCGTCAATTTTAAACCTTTTGAAAATTTAAAAATGCAAATTAAAGCTTTTTTTTGACCAATAAAACAAAATTTTGATAATTTAAAAATATCAAAATTCAAATGAGTTACAGCTGTTTAAAAATTGTCAAAAATGTCAAAAATCAGTATTTTATTCTAAGAGTTTTCAGAAGCCTGATTAGAATTTTTTTAAAAATATAATTACGAAAATTTAAAATTAACATAAAAACGAAGAAATTGCCGCCTGCCGAATTAAAATATGTTAAAACTCGAGTCTTGGCAGAATTTTGAAAAAGAGTGAAAACAGCCGAAAAAGCGGAGTTTTTGACCTTTGAAAGGCCATATTTCGGCGAGTTTTGCACTTAGAGAGCTGAAATTTTGCACAGATTCCTAACTTTCATAATACTAAAACATATCTCAAAATCAGCAAAATCGGTGATCCACATGCGCACACTTTTATAAAAAGATGTTATTTTGACCCATATATATATATATATATATATATATATATATATATATATAAAAATAATTGCCGAAAATAAACATTTTTCATCGTTATATTATTTTTACAAATTTTATTATTATTTATTTATCATATAACAATTAATTCATAGCATTTTTTCATAATTTCTTTTATTTTTCAGCTTTTAAAGTAAAGAGGCAGTAAATGAAATCAGTTAATATAGAAGCAATTCTTTTGTGAATATCTTTGGGAAACGTTCATTAAAAAGGAATGAAAATTCTTAAGAGAATTTTCATTTTCAATAATGGTTTTGACTGAGAAAGATAAATTGATTGTTAAGAGGAGGTCACGTATCTCTGTCCTTGTCTAATCAAGGAATTGAGTTTTTTACACAAACTAACAACTTTAGCAAAAAATGAAGAGAAAGCCGCATCTCGTAATAAAAAAAGCGATATTTTCTTTGTTAAGAAAAAATTAATTTTATTGCTTCGTTTTCAAGAAAACCTTGAAAAACTTAAATCATACAGGTTAGGGTGGACAATTTGGTTTTTCAAGGTTTTCTTGAGAACGAAGCAATAAAATTAATTTTTTCTTATCAAAGAAAATATTGCTTTTTTTGATACAAGATGCGGCTTTCTCTTCATTTTTTGATAAAGTTATTAGTTTTTGTAAAAAAATCATTTTTTTGATTAGAAAAGGACAGAGATACGTGACCTCCTCTTAAAGGACAGGGATTGTATAGTGGAATTGCTTTCATGTTAACTAATATTCATATATTAGAATTTAATAATATTTCAAACTAGTGCACTTTATTCAACATGCAATTAACTTCACTGATTCAAAGACCACAATATGTTAATTCAGTACTGATTGATGGAGAATTTATACAGTTAGGGTAAGGCGGGGCATAACGAGCAGGGCAGGTGAATTTGGCACCCCTCAAATTTAAGTTTTAGTGCATTTTAAAAACTTAATATGAATGAAATTTTAATTAAAATGGGTTTTAGTATTTTTCTCTTGACTTAGGATTATCAAAAAATTTGTTATTAATTTAATTTAGCTGATTTAAAATTTGGGTCAGAAAAAAAGGTTGGCTTCATAATTTTTCAACTCGAAGCAAGTACAAAATAATAATTTTTTTATAAAAAACTAATTGTAATAGTTAGTTGAAGTCCTAAACTTTAAATCCCTGTATTTTTTTTTATTTATAAATGTTTATAAATAATACAATAAATTAATTAAAATGACATCGAAATGGGGCATACGTGGCACCCCAGACGGGGCACAGATGGCACATGAAGCAAAGTGAACACTCCGCGGCGGCGAAGCAGCCATCATCAACCGGTGTTTTCTAACCTCAAAAATGTGAAAAAAGTGATTTGAAGCGTTGTTAGTTTCTAGTTTTTAATATAAATTAATTAATTACTTGTAAGCATCATTTATATAGAGTTACTTATAATTAGTGTGTATGCTGGATTAAGTGAAAAACAGTAAAAATCGCAACTACTAGTGTAAAAATGTTCAGTGCATTAACAATTGAAAATGGTTTGCAATTAAAAAACAAAACTAATAAACAAATTTAAATGTGTTTCACGTTAAACTTAAAAAAAAACTATAATGTATTTATTTTTATTAGTTTAATCTTTGATTTTCGCATTAAACTTAAAAAAAAGCTAAAAAATATTTTATTCATTATGTCAAATATCCCGCCAATTTAGACATCCTGATTTGTTACCAACTTATTTTAGAAGAAAAAAATGTTTGATGAGTGTGCTATTTTTGCCCCGCAGGGTGCCACTTTGCGTCCGCCAGTGGGGCACTAAGAGCATTTTTGAACATTTTTTATTTTGATTTATTACGATAAGATATACTTCACAATAAAATTATTAAATAAGATGTATTATTTCTTAATGAGTTTAGCTATGTTTTCCATTGCTTAGATTATTAAATAGTTTTAATAATTATTAGAAATCGTTAATCAAAGTTAGGGTGCCGCTACTGCCCCGCCTTACCCTATTATTTACCGGAAATTTAGAAAAGGGTCACCGAATTCGTGTGTATTATAATAATAAGGTGATTCATATATATATAAATCAGAATTAAGCATAGTATTCGAAACAGTACAATCACAAACAAATAATTATTATTGTAGCGTTTTTGCGATTGTTTTTGCTGTTGCAGTACTTTATAATTTAGGTCCATGTTGTTTAAGAGGCGGCCGTATAGTTCTGTCCTTGTCTAATCTAAATTTTCTTTATTATTAATAAATTAAATATTTTCATAGAAAAGTAAGACAACCGCCCAATAGAGCAAAAGACAAGCAAACGATTCTTTTTTATGGAAAAATATGAAATTTTGATTATTTTTCGAGTGAAGTCTGAAACGGAAAAACAATCGAACTTGATTGAGTTGATTCAACTGTTTTTCCGTTTCAGACTTCACTCGAAAAATAATCAAAATTTCATATTTTTCCATAAAAAAGAATCGTTTGCTTGTCTTTTGCTCTATTGGGCGGTTGTCTTACTTTTCTATGAAAATATTTAATTTATTAATAATAAAGAAAATTTAGATTAGACAAGGACAGAATGATACAGCCTCCTCTTAAGAGGCGGTCGTATCATTCTGTCCTTGTCTAATCTAAATTTTCGTTATTATACATGAATAAAATATTTTCATAGAAAAGTAAGACAGCCGCCCAATAGAGCAAAAGATAAGCAAACAATTCTTTTCTATGAAAAAATATGAAATTTTGATTATTTTTCGAATGAAGTCTGAAACGAAAAAACAGTTCAATCAACTCAATCAAGTTCGATTGTATTTCCGTTTCAGACTTCACTCGAAAAATGATAAAAATTTCATATTTTTTCATAGAAAAGAATCGTTTGCTTGTCTTTTGCTCTATTGGGCGGTTGTATTACTTTTTAAAATGCAACAGAAAAAATGTTTCCAGTTTTACAAAATCATAATAATGCAAAAATTAATTACGATAATCAACCAGATATGATAAAAAGGAGTTTTTGTCGTAAGCAAGGTCTTAATCAAATACCATTTAATTTAGGTTTCGTCAAGCTTGAAATATTATAAAAAAACTCACAAATGCATTTATTGACAGAACAAGAAAAGATCATGGAAATGTATCGTAAACAAAAGAATTTGAATCATGAGACAATTTTGATGGAGATTGACTATGACATTTCAGATAGAAATTTTTAAAAACCAGATAATGATATAATGGGAATCGATGATATTCACTTGAATTATAACGATAATAAAATTAGGAAAGTTGAGATTAAATTAAATGAAGAAAAAAAAGAAATAAAAGAAATAGATGAAAAAGAAACTTTATTTGTAACAGGACTTAAGAGCATGACGAAGCTGGCCGATTTCTAATAATATTTCCAATCCTAACTTATGAATAAACGATGCATTTAATCCAGTTTTTTTGCTACGAAGTAAAAATTTGTAAGATTATACTCTAGTGCGGACAACTCAAGAAATCCACCAAAATATTAGACATATAAAGTTATAATAAAAACTTTCAATGTTTCGTATTTTAAGGTTAGGTTTATCAAGTTTGATATCTAATTTCCAATCTAAGCTCATAAAAAAATAACAAGTCCAAATGATTTTTTATTTCGACAAAAATTATTGTATTAATATAGCTTTAGTACGGACAAGTCATTATGTTTGTTTAATTTATTAATTTAAAAAGATACTGATAAAATAAAAAAAGCATAACTCAATTGCTGCAGCTCCGACATCCTTTTAATAGGAAAATGGTAATAAAACAATCACATAAATATAAAAAAATTTCAGAAAAAGATATTATTATGAAAATGCGAGAAACAAAGAAGTAATGATAAATTAGAACTAAGACGTGTTTAAGAAACTTTACGTAAGAGAAAAGCTTATATGAAAATGAAAAAAGGACGACCAAATAAATATAAACAGAAATTAGAAAATACTAAGATAACAAAATGGCAATTCAAGGAAACAATAAGTCCTGATAAATTGGAACTAATACGTGCGAATGGGGCTTTATGTAAGAAAGAAGCTTTTATAAAAATTCAAGAAAAAAAACCAAAATAATATGAAGAAAAATTAGAAAATATTAAGATAATAAAATTGAAATTCAAGGAAAAAATGAAAATTGATCAATTAGTACAAATACGTGCAAATGAAGTTTTGCGTAAGAAAGAAGATTATGGCTGATTCCATTTCAAATCGAACAGTCAGTATACACTCAAGTCACCAATTACTGCGCTAATGGAGTATGTTATTCTACCCTAAAAATAAGGGTATACGTATTTTTTTATTTTGCTGAAATATCAAAATTGCATCAGATATGCACTTTTGAAAATTGCATACAAAAACTAAATGTTAAAACTGAAAATGTTGAGAATAACTTTAGAGAGCTATCGTTTTACCAATTTCCAATAAATTTTGATAAACCTTTTTTTATTTTATTTCGTTTTGAGCCCTCTTCAACTCCGTGCAAGAAATTTAAAAAAAAACTAAAAAATGACTGAGATATATGCATTTTACCAAAAAATGCACTTTTTATGCACATGCATTTTTCTCGAAAAGGCCATTTTTTTTTGCTGAATCTTTTTTTGCTGATAGAGGACCAAAATACCTATCTAATAGTACTTGTTTGATCCCGGTTTTTTGGTTTGGAGCGAGAAAAAAATTCACAAATTTTGTTGGTGAAAAATGCTTGTATATACGTTCGGAAGTCTTAAGCAGTCTGCATTCAAACACTGTCGTATGCTTGGCTCATCATTTGTTTACATTTGTATGCATGTATATAGCATCAATAGTGATATATATATATATATATATATATATATATATATATATATATATATATATATATATATATATATGTGTGTGTGTAAATTCGTAATATAAAAATAAATATTTAAACATGAAAAAAAAGAATTCTATTCGTGTATATCTATATTATGTATGTTTCGATGTACAAACAATGGGAGGCTAACTCATGGACAAATACATCGCGTAACCAAAACAGCATATTAGAACTGTTATATAGAAGCTAGTTATTTTTACGGCTGCTTTGAAAGGTGCTTCTCGGGCTTGTGAAAAATTCAACAAAATTGTGAAATAACAATGTCCGAAATTTACTCTTCTAAAAGAATTTCATGTCCTGATTTTTTTTCAAATGCATAAAAAGGTAGTTTATATGAGCAGTAATTCACGTTTTAGACCGTTGGAAGATTGAGCCATTAATTTGGCACAGCTTCATCCAGATTTAAATATATTGCCATCTACTAATGTATGTAAAAATTGCCATAAACGCATATCAAAAATGATTTTAAGTGATCTTGAGTCTATATCTGAAAATGAAATCACTGAACTTTTTAGCGGAAGAGATGATGATTTTATTCCGAAGACACCCGAACGAATAGAGGAATTAAACGAGAGTATTAATTCAGTTTTACCTGAATGCATCTCACCCCTAAAAAGAAAAACGGCAATACCTGAAAATTTTAGAGGAAATTACGTATCTAAAAAGAAAAAATCCTTAATTTCAGCTTTTTCTGCTACTGTTGGAAGTAAATTAGAAGATGCGTATGGCATTTCAGTTGAATCAATAGAATCGGACGAAAATTCCACTGAAAACTATTGGAATGAATTTTTAGAAAATTTTAAATTGGCTTTAGAAAAATGCTCTTCTATTTCGGAGAAAATAAAACTTCTAACTCTACTACCTTCAAAATTAAGCAAAATAAAAGTTTGCTCACTATTCTCGAATATAAGCGAGTATATGATAAATAAATCAAGAAATCTCGTGAAAAATAAAGGAGTTTATTCGGAGCCAGATTTATATACTGGTCATCCTATTGATGAAAGCACAAAAAATATCGTTATGGAATATTTTTTAAATGATGATTTTAATTGTAGTAGACAAAGTCCAAATAAATCTGATGTCGTAACTGTTAAAATTAATAACACAAAAACTAAAAAAGTCAAACGGTTTCTTACTCGAAGCTTAAAAGAAACATATAGTCAATTAAGAAAAGAAAATCCAAACTTACAAATAGGAAAATCGAAATTCTATAGTCTAAGACCAAGTTTCGTCTTAACTAGCCCTGTGAAGGAAGCTTGTCTTTGTGTACATTGCGAAAATTTTGAACTGTTTCTTACAAGTTTGATTCGTTTTAGAGGCGATAAGAATTCCGAATTAGATTCAATTCGTTCAGAAATAACTAACACAATATTGTGTTCTGAACCATCTGATTCATGTTTCTTGCAAGAATGCAAAGATTGTCCCGGTGGTGCGGGTATCACATTAGAATTGTTAAAACTGAAACAAAATTGTGAAGATGAAATTACGTTTGCTTTGTGGGATGATGGTAATCTTATTAAACAAACAATAAGCTTAACAGTTTTTAAAGAAAAACTTTCAATCTGCGCATTGAAAGCAAGTACTCATATATACATAAAAAATATTCAACGTGAAGCTATAAAAAAAGAAAAAGAAGAAGGTAAAGCTGATCCTACTAAGTTAATCATCCACGTTGACTTTGCAGAAAATTGGTCTGTAATAAATAATAAAGCGGTTCAAGGAAATCATTGGGTAATTAACCAAATTTCTATTTTTACTGCAGTCTGTTACCAATGAGAGATAACACAAAGTTTTGCGATAGTTAGTGACGACAAAAAGCATGTAACTGCATATGCACTGCTAGCAATAAATGAAATTATCGATCTTATGATAAAGAATTATTTAGTTACTAAAGTCACTATCATATCAGATGGAGCTCCAAGCCAATTTAAAAATCGTTTTCAACTACATGAATTCAAACATTGGTTTTATGAAATGAAATGGTTATTTTCTGCGACTGGTCATGGAAAAGGAGCCGTTGATGGAATAGGTGGGCTTCTAAAGCATTATGCTACTTCACATAACTTGAAAAGAGTTCATGAAGAATCGATACAAAATGCTGACGATTTTATAAATTGGGTTCAAAGTTACACCAATGCAATAAAAATCATTTTACTACCAATAAATGAGATTGAAAGATTTAGAAAAAAGAAAAATATTGAATGGAGTGGGGTTTCTAAATATAATGAAATTCAAAAGAGTCATATGTGGTTAAAAAAACTTGGGGAATGAAAATCACATATATTTATTGGCAGGACAGCTATACATGCACTAAATGAAGTGAAAAACAAGAAAAAAAAGCCAAGCGTCGTGAGACTACATTTAAAACTAAAAATAATAAGCGCAAAAATAAAAAAAAATAATTATCTATAATTATTTTTTGACGCATCCCAACAGTGAGAGGCAAGGGAACTCACTCTAAAAAAGCACCCCGAAGGGAACAGAATCCTTCTACGTCCACGTCGTTGTTCCTGGATAATGCTAAACGAAGGATAATATTTAAATGTCGACTGCTTAAGACTTCCGAACGTATATACAAGCATTTTTCACCAACAAAATTTGTGAATTTTTTTCTCGCTCCAAACCAAAAAATCCGGGATCAAACAAGTACTATTAGATAGGTATTTTGGTCCTCTATCAGCAAAAAAAATTTCAGCAAAAAAAAAATGGCCTTTTCGAGAAAAATGCATGTGCATAAAAAGTGCATTTTTTGGTAAAATGCATATATCTCAGTCATTTTTTAGTTTTTTTTTTAAATTCCTTGCACGGAGTTGAAGAGGGCTCAAAACGAAATAAAATAAAAAAAGGTTCATCAAAATTCATTGGAAATTGGTAAAACGATAGCTCTTTAAAGTTATTCTCAACATTTTCAGTTTTAACATTTAGTTTTTGTATGACTTTTCAAAATTGCATATCTGATGCAATTTTGATATTTCAGCAAAATAAAAAAATACGTATACCCTTATTTTTAGGGTAGAATAACATACTCCATTAGCGCAGTAATTGGAGACTTGAGTGTATACTGACTGTTCGATTTGAAATGGAATCAGCCTTATATAAAAATTAAAGAAAAACAACCTCAATAAATATGAAGAAAAATTGAAAAATATTAAAATAACAAAAATAAAATCAAAGATAAAAAAAGGTACTGATAAAATGGATCAAATACGTACAAATGAAGCTACATGTAAGAAAAAAGATTACATAAAAATGAAAGAAAAACAACCAAATAAATATGAAAAAAAATAAAAATATTAAGGTATGAAAAATAAATTCAATTGAAAATCGAGATACTAATAAATTTTAAAAATTGCATGAAAAAGAAAAATTACGCAAAAAGAGACTTATAGAAAAGTTATTACTGAACAATATAATGAATATGAGAGAATGGTACAAATTAAAAATAAAAAATTGTAAAGTGCCGATATTATTAAAAAAACACAAGTAAAAAATTATTGTTACCAATTAAAAGAATCACGCACAAGGTGTAAACAAATAGAAATTGATGACGATAAACATGTTAATAATGATACTACAATAAATAAACCAATAGATGAAAAGAAGCGGAAACATAAATATAATTCTTATCAATTAAAGATATTATTTATCAAGTGTAAACGATAAAAAATTGAAGACAATAATTATAATAAAAATTACAATAATTATAATAAAAATTACAATAATTATAATAAAAATTACAATAATTATAATAAAAATTACAATAATTATAATAAAAATTACAATAATTATAATAAAAATTACAATAATAATAATCATAATAACAATCATAATATTGTATTGAACGAAGTTATTGATTAAACAACAAAGGGCAGAGTAGAAAAAAAATTAAAGAAATTAAATGAAAAAATATTAACTAAAAAAATTAATTCGAAACTGATTGGGTGTATAGCAAATACATATTTCAATGAAAATCTCATATCTGAAAATTACATTGGTTCCATGACGAATACATGTGTTCATTGTGATGCGCAGCATTTTGCTTTTGAATATACTACAAGTAACGATTTCTCCAATTGTTGTCATAAAGATAAAGTAGAATTGTTAGAAAATCCACCTTACCCAGAACAATTAATGTTTTTAGCTACTGAATTAACGGAAGAAAGTATTGATTTTCGACGAAATGTTAGGTTGTACAATAATTCTTTAGCATTCGCAAGTTTCGGTGCCAATTTTGATACATTGCCGGGTAAAGGACCACAAGTTTTCAGAATATGTGGATAAATTTACCATAATGTATTTGCGTTACATCCTAATAAAGATGAAGCACGGAAATATGGACAGTTATATATTTTAGATAATGAAATGGCAACGATTGAACGACATAAGTTTAATGCAAATTTCACATTATTAAAACATTTAGATAACTTAATAAGAGATATTAACCCTCATGCTAGAGCCTATAAAATGATGCATGAAGTAGGAGATGAACAACTACAACGATGTGCAAAAATCAATTGTCCCCTGAAAACTGTTACTATGTCTATTGTCCGCAATAGTAATTTGGATAAAAATAGATATAATCTACCTACCTGTAATGAAGTAGCAATAGTAAACGTTGGAGAAGACGATCTTCCTCCTATTGAACGTGATATTGTCATTTACTCTAAGTCTGATAAACCAATTAGTATACTAACAATAAGCAAACACACTGATCCTATGACATATTCGCTTATTCATCCTAATGGTGGTTCTGGATGGATGTCAAATATCAAAAATAAATTTGGAATATCTAATATAAAAAATTGGCAATTTTATAATTATAGATTTAGTGTTAGAAAAGAATTTAATCCATTTCCTAATTTAGGAAAATTATCTCAACAGTTCATTGTTAATGTGTTTGTAAAAGTTGAAACTTCCAGATTATACTTCATACGAAAAAACCAAAACGTATTAAAAAGTGATTTGTACAAAGGTGTTATGGACTATTTGCATAACAAAAAAGAATTAGATTCTTCGAAAATTGGAAAAATGGTAATATTATCATCAAACTTTTCAGGAAGTCCATAATTTTTAAAACAAAATTACATTGATTCAATGATACTTGTAAATCATGGTGAACCTGACCTTTTGTAACTATGACCTGTAACCCACATTGGAAAGAAATAACTGAAAAGTTGGAAATTTATAAAAATGCAATAGATAAACCAGATTTTATAACAGAAGTATTTTATAAAAAAGTAAAAGAATTCGAAAATTTAGTAATAAAAAAAGGAATATTAGGAAAGTGTATTGCATATAGTTATGTAATGGAATTTTAAAAACAAGGATTACCGCATATGCATATGTTGTTATTCTTACTAGGATAGTGTCCGAGTTGCGGGTCACAGAACTTGATAAAACTTTGGGATAAGTTTTTACGTACCAAAATATGAGTAAAGCCATAGCGGTACGGTCTAACGCTTCGAAAAACTGAAGTTATGGAAGATTGTAGTCTTATTTTCAGAAAAATATGAAAAAAGAACTCCTAATTGAAGTGAAAATAATTCTGTTTAGAAATATGTTTAATAAATGTACAATAATTAAAATAAAAGTTAAGAAAGCAAGCTTTAATTTGCGAGTTTCCGAATTGAAAAATAACAATTAGAACTAAAGTTATGCTTTTTTAAAGTTGATCACTAAGAGAGTACTAAAAATCATCTAAATTTTGAAGAATGCTGATGTTAACTACTCTTTTGCTGCTCAACTTTAAATAAGCATAACTTTAGTTCTAATTATTATGTTTCAATTCGGAAACTCACAAATTAAAGCTTGCTTTCTCTACTTTTATTTTAGTTATTAAACATTTATTGAAGATATTTCTAAACAGAATTATTTTCACTTCAATTAGGAGTTCTTTTTTCATATTTTTCTGAAAATAAGACTATAATCTTTCATAACTTTAGTTTTTCGAAGCGTTAGACCGTACCGCTATGGCGTTACTCATATTTTGGTACCTAAAAACTTATCTCAAAGTTTCATCAAGATCTGTGACCCGCAACTCAGACACTCTCCTGGTTAGATAAAAATGATAAATTTGACATCCCTGAAAAAGTTAATAAAATAATAAGTGTAGAAATCCCAAATAGAGATATTTATCCAAAATTATACAGTATTGTTAAACAATTTATGATACTCGGTCCCTGTGGTATGCAAAATATAAATTGTCCGTGTATAGATAAAAATACGAAACAATGTGCGAAAAATTTTTCAAAAAATTTAATAATACAACAACATTTAAATCAAATGGGTATCCAGGATACAAACGCAAAAATAATAGCGTCAAAATTATTTTAAAAAATAAATTTACAGAAAGGATTGCAGATAATGGCTTTGTTGTTCCTTACAGCCCTTATTGATTATTCAAACTTAATGCACACATAAACGTAGAAGTTTGTTCCACTGTACAATGCATTAAATATTTATTTAAATACTGTTATAAAGGTCATGATTGTGCATACATTAAAATACATCAAATAAATATAGATTTTCAATCAGAAATTAAGGGCATGACAGAGCTCGCTACCTTCTAAAATAATTCATTAATAATTAATTTCAAGTTCACGAGTAAACGGTGCATTAGATCAAGTTCTTTCATTACAGTAAGAAAATTTGTAATACTAAAATTGAGTGTGGAAAACTTACAGACTTTACCAAAATATCATACATAAAAAGTTATAAACAATTTTTCGAAATATAGTATTTTGAGGTTAGGTTTATCAAACTTGATATCTAATTTCCGTTCCAAGCTTATAAATAAATATTAAGTCCAAATAATTTTTTATTTTAACAAAAATTATTGTATTGACATAGCTTTAGTGCGGACAAGTCATTACGATTGTTTAAATTACAAATTTAAAAAGATATCAATAAAATAATAAAAGCAAAAATCGTGTCTAGCAGCTCCGACATCCCGTTAAAGACACTTTTCAAAATGACAATAGTGAAAATGTTGAATATGAATATGACGAAATCCAACAATACATTAATACATGATATTTATGTCCACCCAAAGCAATGCACAGATTATTAGAATATCCTTTACATGTTATTTAACATACTATAAAACGTCTAAGCGTTCATAAAGAAAATCAACAAAACGTATTTTTTAAAGAAGGAAAAGAAGAAATGATCATGCAAAAAAATGTGGGAACAATATTAACAGCATATTTTGAATTGAATAGAGAAGATTTTGAAGCACGAAATTACTTGTATTCAAAAATACCAAATTTTTATACATTTGATAAAAAACTGAAAAAGTGGAATAAAAGAAAACCAATACTCAGTAGAATGTACTTAGTAAGTCCGAAAAATAGAGAACGTTATTTTATTAGGTTATTACTATTACATATTAAAGGAACCACGTCTTTCGAAGCTTTGTGTACTGTTGATGATGTGATGTACAATTCGTTTTATGAGGCAGCTAAGGCAAAACAATGAATTAATGAAGATGAAGAATGGGATAGATGTTTGGAAGAAGCATCTTCAACAGAATTCCCTTATGCTCTTTGTGAATTATTTGCTTTTATTTGCGGTTTTTATAATCCTATAAATGCACGAGATTTATATGAAAAATATAAAGATAAATTTTACCACCCTAAAAACGAAAAAAATGTAGGTAAAAATCTTGCATTGAATGTTATTAAAAATAATTTACAAGTCAATGGATTTTCATTAAACGATTTTAATTTACCTAACATAAGTACATTCATAGAAGAAGATAATGATAAAATAATTTTAAATCATAATAATTATATTTTTAATGAATTAGAAATAAAAATAAATTCTTTAAATTAGAAATAAAGACAAATATTCAACTCTACACTAAAAAGTTTAAACAACCAAAGTAAAGAAAAATATATTTTTATAGATGGACCAGGTGAAAGTGGAAAAAGTTATTTACTTATGTTTTATTAGCTTATTTTAAATATCATAGCGTACATTATTTATGTGTAGCTTGGACAGGTATGGCAGCGAATTTATTAGTCGAGAGAAAAACCGTGCATACAACATTTAAACTACCATTAAATATAACAGATTGTACAACTTGTAATGTTGAGCCTAACTCTGCAGAAGGCGAACAATTAAAGGAAACATAAATAATTATTCGGGATGAAATATCCATGACTTCAAAATTTGCTTTTGAAGCGGTTGATCGTCTTTTTCAAGATTTATGCGATGTGAACCAGCCCTTCGGTAGTAAAACTGTAATTATATCAGGAGATTTCAGGCAAACATTACCAATTGTACGACATGGTAGCCGTATGAACATCATTGAAAATTCAGTTGAATTTAGTTTATTATGGAAAAATTTTAAGCAAATAAAGTTAAATGAAAATCTGCGAATTTTGGATAATAATAGTAATTTTAAACAAAGGTTATTAGATATCGGAGAAGGAAAACGCTGCAATGTTCTTGAAGATAATAATAAAGTATATAGTAAGAAAATCTTGTCGAAGTAAAGTATTCGGAAAAACAATAAAAATAGACAATACGAATATAACGGAAAAAGTTATTTTGGCTCCTAAAAATAATGATGTTACTGAAACCAATAATAATGTTTTGAATTTAAAGGAAGGAAACCATGTTGAATATTTGAGTATTGATACAGCTGAAGATGGTAACAAAGAAAATTTAGATATTATGTTACCTACAGAATTATTGAATAAGTTAACTCCTAATGGACTTCCACCACATAAATTACATTTAAAAGTAGGGGCTATCATAATACTTTTAAGAAATTTAAATGTCAATAAGGGACTTTGTAATAGGACAAGGTTGATAATAAAAAATTGCTTAAGTATTCCATCCAAGCGGAATTAGCAACTGGTCAAAACAAAGGTAAATTAGTTTTTATTCCAAGCTTATCTTCATCTACGGAAGAAATTCCATTCAATATGCAACGAAAACAGTGTCCTATTAGATTAGGATTTGCAATGACCATTAATAAATCACAAAGACAATCTTATAAAAAAGTTGGTGTTTATTTTCCGTCACCAGTTTTCAGTCATGGGCAATTATATGTTGCTTTTTCAAGGACGAAATTTGAAAATAATTTAAAATTATTTTCAGGTGACTACGCAATTGCCAACGGAGAAAATAAGAATGATCAGAACACAATATCGTCGGGTTGGCGGAACAAGGATACACACCGTTTTTTGTTTGGAAAAGGCGACACCTCTAGTCCAGTCATTGAAGCATTTCAGCTGGAAATTTTGTCGGTTAGGATGGATTAACATGAAAATTTGTCAGTAGGTAAAGAATAGTCCAAAAAACAAAAGTTATATAATGCCGATGTGCGCTTTTGCCCAGGGGGCGGGAGCCGCCCCTTCTCCGGGACGGTGAGAAAAAAAAAAAAACATATAATTCGATGTAAAAATCAATTTAAAGCAAAAAGTTTTTAATGAGTTTTTTTTGTTAAATGAATACTTTTCGAGCTATAGGTGATTGAAAACATAGATTTTTAGTGTAAAAAAGCATGTTTTCTGACGGTTTTTCATGAAATAACTTGAAAAGTTTTAATTTTATCAAAAAACTCATAGGAAACAAAAATAAAGCTTGTAAAAAAAAACGATTCCATTTTTAATCATTATTTTATATACAATACATAAGGAATTATAAATTATTGTATATTAATACTGTTACGCTTGAAACTTTAAGAGCAATATTCAACGTTAAATAACAGAAAAATGGCATACTTTTTGAGAAAAATGTAAATAATATTTTTTGAAGGTATTAAGATTATCTTTTAAATCAATTTTGTTTTAAGTCAATAGTATAAAAATTAAAGGAGTTACAAGGAAAATAATATTATTTTATATAGTTTGACAATAAAATTTCAATATTAAAACCACTGTCATTAAGACAGGTTTTGAAATATAAAGAAATCCTTTTAGGGTTTATCTTATTTAGGTACCAACTATGTGTTCTAGAAGTTTCAGCAATTTAGGATGCTTATTTTTTAAAAAAATCAAGTTTATATAAGAAAAAAATTTTTTTTATTTTTCAAAAATTCATCCTTTTTTCAAAATATCTCAATAATTAACAGATGTACGTAAAAAGTACTGAAGTTAAAAAATATAGCTTTTTTATTCATAAATATTTTGCTTTTTTTGTTATTTTTGTCCGATAAAAATCAACTGAGATATCAGTGTTAGAATTCTGTAATCAGAGCCAAGTACCACCTATTTTTGGCCCTTCAAACTAAAAAATCTCAAATAATAAAACTTTTTGAAAATTGATATTCACATGACTTAAAGATAATACAATTACCTACAAAATCCATTTTGGAACAATTAGAAAGCTTAAAAATTAGCGGAGTTATCATAAGAAAACCAATTGTACTTTTTCGGTAAAATTTTCGGAGCGCATAAATTCGTTTATTTTCGAGTATTTTAGATACGTACATATAAATATTTTACAGTTTCTTTGAGTCTTTACGGTATATAGCTTCTATTCTTTTCAGTTCCTATATGTATATTTTGTAAGTGGACACACACACACACATATATATATATATATATCATATAAGTATAAACTCAGGTAGAAGAAAAGAAATGAGACTATGTAGCTTGCCGATTTGATATGGGACTGCGAAAGATATACAAATTAATAAATTAGAGAAAGTCAATTTATCTACGTATTTAGAAACTATGCGTTACCAGACCTTTATTAAGGCTACAACTAAAAATAGCGCTGTAAAATTGTCATCATTAGTTCCAACAGTTGATGCTTTATGCGAACATTTGAAAAGAGTATATTTGCAAACGCAAATATGGTTAGGAAATAAAAATATTCTTCCGACAAATTGAGGATGGATCCATAAAGATGGTTTTTACAGCCTACAAGAATGCTAAACCATCCTGCACCAGAACAGCTTCTAAGAATGATTTTTTGCAACTGTAAGACTACTTGCGGTGCTAATTGCAGTTGCAGAAAATTAGGATTATTTTGTAACTCGACATGTGGAACATGCTCCGGTGACAATTGTTTAAACTGCCCTCCGATTACAGATCCAGGAAAAAAAAAAGAAGTCGAAATTGATAATGAATAGAATTTAAAAAAATTTGTTTAAAATTTAAGTGAAATATTTGTATTTTTTTATTTTGTTCTTATAATAATAATAATAATAATTTTTAAGTTATGATAGTCTTATAATTTTAACCATAAATAGTCATTTTTAAATGTAAAATACTTAAATATATTCTAAATTCTATAATAAGACATAAAAAATATATTATTAATAGAATAAAAGTTATTAAATTATTAAAAGTACTAAAGACTCGTTTTTTTGGCATTTTATCATCAGGGGTTGTTTTAAGGGTTGAAATGTTACAATAAAATAAAAATCATTATAAACTGTGAAAAAATGTCTAATTTAATATAAATATGTCATTACAAAATAATTTACATGTTCAAAATTATTTTTTTCTATTTTTCATCGTAAGGGGTAGTTTTTAAGGGGTGAAATAATGTAATAAATTAAAAATTATATCATAAACTTAAAATGTTAATATTTTTCCATAATTGTATCATAAAAATATTTTTTAATATTAAAAACTATATATGCTCTTTTTATTAAGTCAAAGGGGTGGTTTTTAAGGGTTGTAAAAATGCTTAATATCATTAATTATGTTCCACAATATTAAACAATACTTATTTTAGACATTCCAAGATTATTTTAATTATTTATAAGCGTAAATCGGCATTTTTACTATTTTCAAACTTTAAGGGTAGTTTTTACCCCTTTAAAGCAAAAAGCGCACCTCGCCGATATATAACTTTTGATCTGTAGGGTAATGTAAGCTCAATCCTAAAGTTTTATGAAAATCGGTGCTAACCGAAAGAATTTCCAGGTTATACCCTATTTTTGCCTCCAATGACTGGACTACTCGGTTTTGGGCGTGGAAAAGGATACACGTCGTTTTTCGTTTGGAAAAGGCAACACGTCGGAGGGAGACTTTTTTTTACAAATGTTGAGTTAAAAAAAGAAATTTAATTTCTTGTATAACTAGGAGCTAAACTAATTTTTAACTAGCAAAGTACTCACTAAAATTTATGAATGACTAAATTAAAATAATTTTTTACCATGAAATTTTTCTTTTTTTTAATTTTTGAATAATTGATAACTCAACTAAAATAAAGTATAATTAGTATAAATATTATTTACATATTATATGTTTTAAAAAATATTGTAATCTACAAAATGAAAAATTTGAATTGAAAATTCCGTTTATGGTACTCTTAAAGTTTATTGAATTTGTTACATAGTTAAAGATTATTAGTTCTTAGTTACATATAATCTACGGTTACATATTTGACATATAATAGTTTATACATAACATACATTTACATCTTATGTTATATAGTAACTATGTGATACGTTTATCAAGCTATTGTGATGAATTTAATTTATTTTTCAAAACACGTCAAATTGCCAAAAAGTATGTTATCATTATTATAAAAATATAATCACTTTAAATTTTCGAAACGTTTAATCCTTTTCTTGTATAACAAGTCCTATCTTCTAGACTTATGACCTCGAGGAAATACCTTTAATGGTCCATACTTTCTTTGTGACCATGAGTATAGAAGATACTACTCGAAATACTTGTCAAAAGTTTAATATTTTTCTTTTAAATATTTACTCTTTCATATGTACTTAACATAAGACGTAAATGCATGTTATGTATAAACTATAATATGTCAAAAATGCAACTGTAGATTATTTGTAACTAACAAGGATAGTATTTGACCTCCGGAGTTGGCTGAAACTGCAGGATATGATTCTTTGATGAAAAAAATTAACCCGTGTTTTTTCTTTTGTGCTTATAGGTGAAGATATAGACATTTCTTCGAAAATGTAGTGAAAAGAAGCGTTTATAAGAACTTAAAAAGCTAAACCACTAAAATTTTACAGAAAAATATATGAAAAATAGAAAAAAATACAAGTTAAGAGCTTCAATTTAAGTTTTCTCGCATCAAAAAAGCTTCTGTAGTTCAAAAGTTGTGCCAAATTGAAAATTACTACATATTTATTGATATTTTTAGCACGTAACATACAATCAAATTTTTTCCCTATTTCATTAGCATTTTTTAATCACCTGTAACTTTTGAACCATATGAGATTTTTTAATGCAACAAAGCTTAAATTAAAGTTTTTAACCTGTACTCTCTTTCATTTTTCATACAATTTTTCGTAAGAGTTTCAGTTGTTTGATTATTCAAGTTCTTATAAAGACTTATTTTCAATACATTTTCGAAAAAATGTTTATATATCCGTCTATGGGGCCTATTAGTACAAAAGAAAAAACACGGATTCATTTTTTTTAATCAAAAAATCATATCCTGCAGTTTTAACCAAATCCGTTTCCTAGAGGTCGAATACTCTCCTTGTAAAAACTAATAATATTAACTATGTAGCAAATTCAATAAACTTTAAGAGTGCCATAAACGGAATTTTCCATTCAAATTTTTCATTTTGCAGATTACAATATTTTTTAAAACATATAATATATGTAAATAATATTTACACTAATTATACTTTATTTTAGTTGTCTTACCGATTATTTAAAAATTAAAAAAAAGAAAAATTTCCTGGTGAAAAATTATTTTAATTTAGTCATTCATAAATTTTAGTGAGTACTTTGCTAGCTAGAAACTAGTGTAGCTCCTAGTTATATAAAGAATTAAATGATTTCTTTTTATAACTCAACATTTGAAAAAGAAGTTTTCCTCCAACGTGTCGCCTTTTCCAAACGGAAAACGATGTGTATCCTTTTCCACGCCTAAAACCGAGGTGTCGCCTTTTCCAAAGAAAAAACGACATGTATCCTTTTCCACGCCAAAAACCGAGGTGGCACCTTGTTCTGCCAACCCGACGTATATACAAAAAACATTGTTTATAAAGAGATATTGTAAAGGATATGTTAAGAGATGTTGTTTATATTTATGTTTTCGATTGTGTAATAGTTGAACTCGAAATATAATAAAAAATATGATATTAACTAAAATATATATATATATATATCAACTGACGCTTTCAAAATAGTTTGATATGATGTTGAATCAGCTGTATAATATACGAGGATACGTTATTAAATCGGCTGCACATGAGGATGTGTTGTTATAGCTATTAAATCAGCTGCATATGGAGATGCGCTGTTAAATCGGCTGCATATGGGGATGTGCTGTTGAATCGGCTGCATATTGGAATGCGCTGTTTAAACGGCTGCATATTAGGATGTGCTGTTTAATCAGCTGCATATGGGGATGAGCTGTTAAATCGGCTGCATATTGGAATGCGCTGTCTAATCGGCTGCACATGGCGATAAGCTGTTGAATCGGCTACATATTATGATGCGCTGTTAAATCGGCTACATATTGGGATGCGCTGTTAAATCGGCTGCATATGGGGATGCACTGTTTAAATGGCTACATATTAGAATGCGTTATTTAATCGGCTGCACATGAGGATGTGCTATTATAGCTATTAAATAAGCTGCATATGGAGATGCGCTGTATCATAGACTGCATATGGGGATACGTTATTGGATTTGCAATGTCTAGTGTAAGAATAAGATGTTAAGGCATTGCATTTAAAATGAATAAAATATTAAAGCATCTGGAGCAGAGCCTGTATAAAACATTATAAAAATACGCTCCACTCAAAAATCCAATAAAAAAGTATACAGGCTTGAATAAAGCGCTACGTTAGAAAACATATAGACCAAAAAAATGTACGATGCAAAAATATATTGTACCATAATAAATATTTTTCAAAAACATATTAGTCTTGGAAAATATAAGACTCGAGAAAATATAAGGTCTAAGGAAATGTAAGGCCCAAAAAACAATAAGGCCCAAGAAAATATAGGGCCAAAAATAATATGAGGCTAAAAAAATATACGACCCAAGAAAATATTAGACCCAAATGAAATAAGGCCCAAGAAAATATAAGGCTCAAAAAGAAAAGCTTAAAAAAAATAAAAAGCCAGAAATATTGGGCCAGAAATATATTGAGTACGAAAAATTATAAGTTCCAAGAAAATATAAGGGCCAAAAAAATAAGGCTCAAGTAAATAGAAGGCTGAAAAAAACTAAGGCCCAAGAAAATATAGAGCCCAAAATAATATAAGGCCCAAGAGAATATGAGGCTTGAAAAAATAATAAGCCCGAAAAATATAGACCCAAAAAAAATATTGGGCCCAAAAAAATATTAAGTCCAAAAAATTATAAGGCTCGAAAAAAATAAGGCCCAAGAAAATAAAGGGCCGGAAATAATATAAGGCTCAAGAAAATATGAGGCTCAAGCAAATATACGACCCAAAAAAGGCCCGAATAAATATAGGGCCTAAAATAATATAAGGCTCAAGAAAATATAGGGCCCAAGAAAATATAAGGCCCAAATAAAATAAAGCCTGAGAAAATATGAGGCTCAAAATCAAAGGCTTAAAAAGGAAAAGCCTAAAAAAATAGAGACCAAAAAAATATTAGGCCCAAAAGAATATTGATTCCAAAAAATTATAAGGCCTAAGAAAATATAAGGCTCAGTAATAAAGGCTTAAAAAAAAAGAAAACCTCAAAAAATATAGAGACCTAAAAAATATTGGGCATAAGAAAATATTAATTCCAAAAAATTATAAGGCCCAAGAAAATATAAGGCCCAAGAAAATATAAGGCCTAAAAAAAATTAGGCCCAAGAAAATATGGGGCCCAATATAATATAAGGCCCAAGAAAATATAAGGCACAAAAATAAAAGCATAAAATAATAAAGAGCTCAAAAAGTATCGAGACTGAAAAAATATTGGGCCCAAAAAATATTCAGTACCAAAAATTATAAGGCTCAAAAAAAATAAAGCTTAAGAAAATATAGGGCCCAAAATAATATAGAGCCCAAAAAAATATAAGGCCCAAATAGAATAAGGCCTAAGAAAATATAAGGCTCAAAAAAGAAGGCTTGAGAAAATAAAATGCCAAAAAAAATAGAGACCAAAAAAATATTGGGCCCAAGAAAATATTAAGTACAAGAAACTATATGGCAAAAAAAATTAGGCCCAAGAAAATATAGGGCCGAAAATAATATAAGGCCAAAAGAAATATAAGGCCCAAATCAAATAAAGCCCAAGAAAATATAAGGCTCAATAAGAAAGTCTTGAAAGAATAAAAAGCCAAAAAATATAGAGACCAAAAAAATATTGGGCCCAAAAGAATATTGAGTACAGAAAATTATAAGGCCCAAGAAAATTATCAGGCCTAATAGAATATAAGACCCAGAAAAAGCTTTAGAAAATATAAGGCTAAAAAAAATAAGGCCCAAGAAAATAAAGGGTCCAAAATGATATAAGGCCCAAGGAAATATAAGGCTTGAAAAAATGGGAAGCCCAAAAAATATAAAGACAAAAAAATATCGGGCCAAAAAAATTTTCAGTCCGAAAATTATAAAGCCCAAAAGTATATAAGGCCCAAGAAAATATAGGGCCCAAAATAATATAAGGCCCAAGAAAATAAAAAGCTTGTAAAAATAGAAAGCCCAAAAAATATACAGACCAAAAAAATATTATGTCCAAAAAAATATTGATTCTAAAAAATTATGAGGCCCAAGAGAATATAAGGCCTGAAAAAATTAGGACCAATAAAATATAGGGTCCAATACAATATAAGGCCTAAGAAAATATAAGGCTCAAAAATAAAGGCTTAAAAAAATGATGACCCCAAAAAATATTATTAAAAAAAAAATATTGGGCCCAAAAAAATGTTAAGTACAAAAAATTATAAGGTTAAAAAAAATTTCAGAAAATTGTGAGGCCCAAGAAAATATAAGGCCTATGAAAAATAAGGCCTAAGAAAATAAAGGGCCCAATATAATATAATGCCCAAAAGAATATAAGGTCCAAATAAAATAAGTCACGAGAAAATATAGGGCCCTAAATATTATAAGGACCAAAAAAATATAACGACGAGAAAAAATATTTAGCCCAAAAAAATATTAATTTCAAAAAATTGTTAGGCCCAAGAAAATATGAGGCCTATGAAAAATAAGGCCTGAAAAAATGTAGGGCCCAATATAATATAAGGCCCAAGAAAATATAAGGCTCAAAAATTACGGTTGAAAAAATGAAAACCCTAAAATATATAGAGACCAAAAAAATATTGGAGCCCTAAAAAATATTGAGTACTTAAAATTATAAGGCTTAGAAAAAAATAAGGCCCAAGAAAATATAAGGTCCAAATAAAATAAGGCCTGAGAAAATATAGGGCTGAAAATAATATAAGGCCCAAGAAAATATAAAGCTTGAAAAAATAAGAAGCCCAAAAAACATAAAGACAAAAAAAATATGCAGTCCGAAAATTATGGAGCCCAAGAAAATATAAGGCCCAAAATATAAGGCCCAAGAAAATATAGGGCTCAAAATAATATAAGGCTTGAAAAAATAAGAAGCCCTAAAAATATAGAGACTAAAAAAATATTATGCACAAAAAAATATTGATTCCAAAAAATTCTAAAACCCAAGAAAATAAAAGGCCTAAAAAAAATAAAGCCCGAAAAAATATAGGGCCCAAGATAATATAAAACCCAAGAAAATATAAGGCTCAAAAATAAAGGCTTAAAAAAATGAAAACCCCAAAAAATATAAAGACCAAAAAAATATTGGGCCCAAAAAAATATTGAGTACAAAAATTTATAAGGCTTAAAAAAAATAAAGCCCAAGAAAATATAGGGCCCAAAATAATATAAGGATCAAGAAAATATAAGGCCCAGATAAAATAAGGCCTAAGAAAATATAAGGCTCAAAAAGAAAGGCTTGAAAAAATGAAAAGCCCAAAAAATATAGAGACCAAAAAAATATTTAGCTTAAAAAAATATTAAGTACAAAAAATTATAAGGCTTAAAAAAATAAGGCCCAAGAAAATATAGGGCCGAACTATCTCTTTGTCTAACAGAGTTTTTTATTATTTGTCGAAACACCATCCGTTGTATCAAGAAAAAAATAGTAGCCCCCGCTAGATATTAGTATAATAAGTAAATTTTGTAATAACAATCAAATTATTTTTTCGCGTAGTTTTTGAATAATATGAGACCTACTAACAAACTGGAATATAACCTATCTTTTTTGGTAGGCCACATATTATTCAAAAATTACACAATAAAATAATTTGATTGTTATTACAAAATTAACTTATTATACTAATATCTAGCGGGGGCTCCTATTTGTTTCTAGATATTTCTTGATATAATGGATGGTGTTTATGTAAATGATGAAAAACGCTATTAGACAAAGACAGTTAGTTCGGCCCCCTGTTAAAGTTACAGAATAAGGCCCTGCAAAACGTCTGCTTTTTAAAATTTCGCCAACTTAACGTTAATATCAGTTTGAATTTTGCTTGGCAGACTGGAAAAAATTATTCTTGCTTATACGATATTATTTATACTTATGCTAATTAACATAAGTATGTTTTACCTTAGTTATCAAGGAAAACATCTACCAATAACTTTTTACTGGATTTCACAATTTTCCCTTATATTCTAATTAAGAGGAGGCCGTATAGCTCTGTCCTCGTCTAATCTAAATTTTCGTTATTACTAATAACTTAAATATTGTTATACAAAAGCAAGGGCATAGCCCAATAGATTTTAAGACGAGCAAACGATTCTATTCTATGAAAAAGTATAAAATTTTCATTAGTTTTCGAGTGAGGCCTGAAACGGAAAAACAGTTATCAAGCTCAATTGTTTTTCCGTTTCAGATCTCACTCGGAAATTAATAAAAATTTTATATTTTTTCATAGAATAGGTCTGTTTGCTCATCCTAAAATCTATTGGGCTATGCCCTTATTTTTGTATGACAATATTTAATTTATTAATAATAACGAAAATTGAGATTAGACAAGGACAGAGCTATAGGGCCTCGTAGATTGTAAAAAGTCGTGCCAAGAAACTACTTTTTTTGCAAACTAAAATTCATGTTTAATTATGAAGTGACACATTACCAATATTTTAGACTGCATTAATCAATAAGTTATCACGAGTATTATAAGTCACGAGCGCCTGGTCTATCAATGTAAAGAAAAATTTGTCAAAAACAGAAAAGCATTAAAATTAATTTAATTAATTATAAAAACATGTAAAAGCAAAATTGAATAATAAAAGAAAATAAAAGCCGCAATTTTAAGAAGGCGTGTTGTAATATGTAAATGTTTCGTTTTCCTGAATTCGTTTCCCGGAGATGGGGTGCTCTCCTTGTAAGTATATATTTTAAAATACTCTAAAAAAGCTTTTATTTTCATTTTTTTTTTAATTCTCTACAATAATTTTCCGTAAACTGCTGCTTGATTTAGAGGTAAATGAGGCAGCAGCTAAAATACTGCTAGTCCCACAGTTTTTAATATTTCGTGCTGAAAATTTTTTTATAGATTCTTTAGATGGTTTTGAACAGCATCACGCATGGATTATGTTGTAAATGCTGTGTGTCAAAAATTAAAAATGGATAACGTCATTTTTTTTATTGAATAACAAGATTTCACCTGTACCCGCCCTTAAGGGGATGTAAAACGGACACTACACCTGCACTCATGAGTTTGGCCTATCTTTTCATCATATTGCAAAACTTGAGGGAAAGAAATGCTTTAGTTTGCAGTATGTACCATGAAGATTATTCAGTTAAATTTTCGAATAAATTCATTCATTAGTTTTTCAGAATTTTGGGTTCCAATATTACATATTAAAATTTTTAGATTTTGTACGAGAAATCTGAAATTCTGAGAAACTAATGAATGAATTTATTTAAAAATTTAACTGAATAATCTTCATGGTACATACTGCAAACTAAAGCATTTATTTTCTTAAAATTTAGCAATAAAATAAAAAGATAGTAAATATTTATGAATAATAAAAAGAAAGAAAAACGTCGCGACTTGAGTGAAACGACGGATTATGCATGTAAACGACTATGAACAGTAAAATCATCGTACGATTGCAAAGGGTGTATTTTGCAAATTTAATTAAAAATACGGAAAGTTAAATAGAGGCCAGTTAAAAGTGAATATTCGCGAAGAGACGGGAAAATTAGTTTTTCGTAAATAAGTGTGGCTTTGATTTGGTGAAATTTCGTTTTAATAAAAAAAAATAAACGCAAAAGCTGACGAATTTTTACGTATAACTTTGAAGTGTAGATGCATGTAGAAAGAAGAGCGATTGCTCAATTTCCAAAAAATGTATGGATGGAGGCGCGTGCAAACATGGCGGCCATCGGTACAAAGCGAGTTGATGAAGAAACGTCGACACCATGTACAATGAAAAGACTGCGAGGACGTGCGCGGGTAACTAAGAAAAAAAAATAGAAAGACGGCAACTGACTAAAGGCGAAAAAAAACGTGCAGGCATATATGTATATATGTGTATGTATGTATGTGTACACGCATAAATGTAAAAAAACAGAATATTAATGGCATAAGCAAAAGAGACAGTATATACGTGTGAATATGTGTAGTGTGCGCGTTGTAGCGATGAAAATGATGGCTTAAGAAAAAGACAGAAAAAGTGAAGCGGAACGAACTAAATCAAAGCGGACAAGAATGAAGTTTACGTAAATGAAAAGAATGATTTTAATAAAAACTAAAATTAATTAAATAAATATATAAGACGGCTAGAAAAATTAATAAACGTAAAGAATAACGGATAAGACCATACAAATGTATGTGTGTTTGTGTGTATGTCTGTATATGAGCATCATGAATATATAATAGTGCGTGCGCGACTGAAAGTATATATACAGATACATATACGTGCGCATATAAGAAACTTGAGTGTATATAAAATAAATTGAAAGAAAAATATATTTTAAAATATTAATTTAAAATTATCATTGTACAGAGAAGAGAAGGTTATTGCTGTTTCTCAAAACTCAAGAGACGGTAAATGTTTTTGTAAAGAAGCATTTTCATAAGGAGATGTATGTGACAGTCATCTAAGACAGCATTGGATTCAAAACTATGACAGAAATTGAATATAAATTAAGTGTTGAATAATAATTTTCTATATTTAAAAATTTTATTTAATCAAGCTTGAACGTATAATAGTACGTATATAAATAATTAATAAAAAAATATATCCATGGTCTTAAAATAATATTGATCGATCATAGTTGCTGTTTTCATATACATATTAATACTTGTATTCAGTATATTGTGTATGGGAATAATAGCACATATGTATAATTATAAATATAAAAATATACATAAATAACTGGCAAATTTGATTCATTTAACATTGCTTGTGTTCAGCATGTTAGATTGATTCTCTTTAATTGTCATAAATATGAATTACCTAATATTGCTTGTGTTCAGCATACTGGGTTGATCCTTTTTATTTTTCATAAATATGTGATTGATATATTAAGCTTGAAAGGCTTGTGTTCGGTCTGTTAAGCTCATAATATATATAATTAATTCTAACGTAAATTATCTAGTTTCGCTTGTGTTCGGCAAAATTATATGAATTTGATTTATATTGGTTTACTATTCCTTTATAGATGAGAATTACGTTACGAGTGAAGAATTTGACCTGGTGATAAGGACAGTTACAGAGATGGAGACAGATCATATATGCCCTATTGTACGACAGGTGGTCGTACTATGACTGATAAGAAAGGGAGAAAAGACAGAATTGACAACAGCTATGAGACCGAAAAAACGGAGGGGCTATATAACGAGACAGTGTGAAAGCTGTAGTTAAAGTAACTGCAGGAGGTCAAATTGCAATAGATAAGGAAAGACAAAAAATAAATTGAAGGTTTGACAGCAAAATTGAATGCAATGACTAAAGAAAAATTGGCAGGTAAACAAATAATAGTCAAATGAAAAAGTTGAAAGAAAAATAAAAAAAATATTTATAAATAAACATTTCGTTGTTTCGTCAATAAAACAAATAGAAAATTATGACAGAAAAATTGAAGATGAGAGTAAGATTTTTAAGCATGATTAGTATAATGAAAATTTTGATTAAGACCTATCTGACAAATTGGACAAGGTAATGGATAAGCTTAATTCAGTTAAAGCAGAAATGGCAAAGAACAAGAGAGACAAAGAAAAGAGAAGAAGAATACACGCACGGAGCAAATAAATCGGAAATACTTCCTTGCGCCCTCTACTGCTATAGTTCCGTACGCACGTTTTTGGAAATAGGTCTTGTGTACAAGCAACAATTCCATAAGGTATCGGGAAAAAGTCCGTATGCTCTATAAGCGTTCGGACTTTTTTCCGATGGCTTATGAAATCGTTACTTGTACACAAGGCTTATTTCCAAAAACGTGCGTACGGAACTATGGCAGTAGAGGGCGCAAGGAAGTGTTGCCGATTTATTCTCTCCGTGCGGAAAAAAGTGGTACTCTACGGCCGTGGTGCGGCTACATCAAACAGTAGTGACTTCACGGAAAAAGGTAAATACCATTAAAATCAATACTACACGTAGTATGTATTATTTCTGTGATAAAGTATTGAAAAAAAAATGTAATAGTATAATTTTAATCAATACTATACTTCAAATTTTAACTACTAATGCTGGCATAACTATATTACGAACTGAGTGCATGAATTTCCGCTACGTAGTACCTATTTTTTCGGTACTAGGACTGATATTTCACCTATCCGATCCAGGGGTAAAATTTTGCAGAGAATATAATTGCTATATATAGAACTGATTTTCCCATACTAGAATTAAAAATTGATGATTCTAAAATCATTTTTATAATATATAACCCTTTTAAATTACTAATAATTAATTTTCAACTTAACAGGATGTCAGAGCTGTTAGAATCGATTTTTGCTTTTTTTATTTTGTTCACATCTTTTTAAATTCATTAATCAAACAAATATTCTAACTTATCCGCGCTATAGCTATGTTAGTACAATTATTTTTGTTAAAATAAAAAGTCATTTGAATTTATTTCTTTTATAAACTTGGATTGAAAGTTAGATCAAGCTTGACAAACCTAACCTCGAAATACTATACATCGTAAGTTTGTATATAACTTTTTATGTATAGCATCCCGGTGGATTTCATGAGTTGTCCGCACTCAAGCTTAATCTTACAAATTTCTTTATTGTAGCAAAAAAATTCATCTGCTTTTTCCCGTTTATAATAATCAACTAAAGTTTAAAATTAATAATTAGTAATTTGAAATTTTTACATATTATATGATCGATATTATATTTATTGATTGCTAAAAATTTTTATGCAATTTAATGGTTTTTACATTATGATAAATTAGCTGTATTGAAGTTTCATATTCGACAGCGCCGCAGTAAATATTGTATAGGTACTATGTTAGTAAAAGATAATTTAGTCCCGTAGTACGGAAAAATTCGGTACTATACCACACAATTCTTGGGACGAGTCGCGTTAAAAAATGTACTTATATAGGTCGTTTTAAAATATATACTGAGTATCAATTAAAAAACGACTGGTAATATTCTTTCTAGTACTGACTCAAATTAGTACATTCTTTTCAGGTATTTTCCTTTTTCCGTGTTGATTCAGCACGAGGCGGCGTGGCATACTGCTGTTCAGCTGTGTTTACACTTACTAATACCGCGTTTCCAATCACAGCACATGAGATGGAACAATCACCTTCTACGACCGTGATTGCACGAGTAAGCGAAATGATTGGTGATGCGTTAACACATCTGCTAAAGACACTGCTGAACATTATGTTTCTTTATTATTGTTTATATTTTCATATAATAAAAACAATAATAAATGAATATACCAAATAATATATTAATTTATAATCAATAAGATATTAAAAAAACTTTTTGAGTATCTGAATTTTATTTTTATTTTTCTTATAAATTAAATAATATGTCTCGTAGCTACAAAATTGACATTATTTTTCTGAAAAAATAAAACAGGTGTTCGTATGATTAAATCTTGATAAAATACATACTTTCCCTTACAATTTGAATTAACAGTATACGCGAAAAAATGAGAATTGAAATCAATAGTATCAAATGTAGTACACTTAAATAGTATTTTTTCATTGACAACGTATATTTTTTTTATTTGACCAAATATGGGACCATCATCACAAATATCAATAAGTACACACATCTTATTTGAATATGTAGTATTACTAATAGTACAATTTTTTAAGCAGTATTTTATATTTACTGATTTGAAAATACTGTGTTCAAATTTATCTTTATGCTTAGCTCCATATTCGATGATATTTTCCTTATAATTATCTTGATTGAAATGCATTAAACTTAACTCGTATCTTCTACCTATATTTTTATTTGACGTGGACGAATGCGATGCTTCTTTAATTTTTCTATGAAACGATTCATATCGCATACAAGAAAATTTGGTCACAGGTCCATTTTTTAATATAGCTTAAGAGCTATAATGGAGAAGGAAATGAAATTTTGGTTGGAGATCGCCGTATAATTGTACATAAAGTTTGTGATGATCTGTAATTGATGCTTCTAATTAAAAAATGTAAGATTTTGTTGAAACAGGAGCGGTCAGAATATGTAAAATTTCTCTCAATTTTTTGTACGATTCCCAAAATTAGCAGTCTTTTGGAATTGTTTCGCCAATTATGAGACCTAAATATCTCGCTAAAAAAAGACTTTCGGACGCAGAGAGTTTTAATTTGTCGTTATTTTGTAAATATTGAAGATTTATTAAAGGTGATTTATTATCATTTTCAAAACCAAAATCTATGCTTTGTAGTTTATAATTTAAAAAATCTATTGTAAAATATTTTTTGTCAGTAATAAATGTTAGTAAAAGTTTTGACACCATATAATTACACACTCCCTCATGAAAATCGTGCATTACATCAACCGTGAAATTTTCAATGCAGTGAAAACTATTTAAATTGTTAAATGGACATGTTCGTTTGATGCCTGTTTGTTGACGATCGCAATGTTTAACGTCTCCTTCATATTTTTCGACTGTTCTTAATAAAGATTTTCCCTCTTTTACTGGAATTTTTGCATTTTCATAAGTAATATAACACCCACGACAGTAAGATTTCGAAGAAAATGATTTTACAATGAAAAATTGAACTTCAGTTTTTGATATGCTGAGATTCGAATATAACTGTAAGGTTAATTTTAATATACCCTCATCAAGACTCATTTTATATATGTATATATATGAAAAAACGCATAAATTAAAAATAAACGAAACAACACTTAAACTAATTTATAAATTAATTTGACAATCTGGGTATTACCAAATACTTTTTTTCCCTTCTCCGTGCAGTATACATATTTTTGAACAAAAGACCACACGTGGTTACAAACTATTGGATACTCAATTTTTAGCGTGAACATTAACTTATAAATAAAACTTATAGTACTACAAATGTCTAAGAAATTATATACATATAAACCAATAACAGCGTGGTAGCACTGAGCTTCTTTCAAGGATCCACACACAACAGCGTAAGGTTAAAATCTGGTCCAGAATATCTATTTTGCACGGAATAGATTAATTCATCGAGTCGATCATGATTCTACGTGAAAAATTCATAAAAAAGTTAGAATATATTTAGTATTTCTCCATTCAATTACATCACATCATTTAATATTAAGTTAAATTTAGGATATACCTTAATATGTTGGATAAACGCTCTTGGAAAATCATTTTGGGTGGGTTTCCACACACATTTGAGTTTGGTCTTCAATCCACGATTTTTTAGTTAATATGGAATTAATAAAAACCCTAATACATTCATACATTCTGAAATATGAAATATTAACATTAACTAAATAATTTTTGTGTATATTAATTTTGACAATTTTTTGTTTTCTTGATGAAATTAACCTTCGCTTCCTGAAGCTGCATTTTTACTGAAGACATCATTCATATCCATATAATTTGCGATAGCAAATTCTGTGTCCTTACATTTATTTGGCTTGCAATCTTTTTTGGCTATGTCGATGAGTTTTTTAGCAATAGAAGGCCAATTCGAACTTAACAAATCTCCTAACTGCGTACTGGCTGAATCAAAAGGGTCTTGACTAAACCTTGCCGAAAAATCTGCAGATATCTAAAATATTTACATAATTATAAAAAAATTATTCAATTTTTGCTATTTTTTTATTAAACTTTTACTAATATTTTAAAATCAATTTACTAACCAAAGAAGGAGCAAAATTAGTCTGTAAAACTTTGAAATAATCAATTATAGCTAAACCCTTCCTGTTTTAATATGAACTCATTCGTCGATGTGAGTACGTTTCACTCCAAATTTTTGTAGCTTTTTCGACTTGAATTGACTGCGTTACATCAACGTCTTCAAATAAAATTGATATATCTAAAATTTCGGTGTCTATGCCTAGATAAATATGTTATAAGTTTATATCAATTATGTAATATTACGTTATTATTGGAAATCTTAATACCTGGAGATACAGGTGCAACCGATGAACTTTTCCAACGAGATATTTCAATCCCAACATCTCGTAAATATTCTCGTAATTTAAGGTATTCGGTATAGAGCAAGCCAGTTGAATTCACTTTTAAAGGTTTAGAATTTTCATTAGTTTTTTTAACAGTGTATGATTTTTCAAAATAGATACACGCTTTTTCTGTTGGAATGATTTCAACGATGTTATTCGCAATAATCTCAAGTGCAGCACCACTCATTCTATAAATAAATATTTAAAATATTATAACATCTATTTACTAAAAACTTCTGTAATATTTTTACTATAAAATTTCATAAGTTGTGAATGATTAATATTAATAATGAACAATGAAAAAAACCTACTATTAATAAAAATATGTCAACATTCGTATAAAAAATGTAAAGTTAAAATAAAGAATTTACAAAATTTTAATTAAAACTCAAGTAGCTATCAAAAAGAATTTTTATCAAAATTAAGAGATAAAGATAGAACCAAGGCTTACTTAAAAGGGTTAGCAGTATATTTAGATTTTATCATTTCATCCTGCATGATGATTTTACTCAAATTTTCAATAATGTTAATTTATTTGTGTTTAATATTAAATATTAGTAGTTTCGTTTATTCATTCAAGAAAATATTTCAATATAAATATATTTCACCACATTTTATTTTTATTTACATGCTCATTTGACTTGTTTGATATTTACAGTTCAAAAGAATAAAGCACTATTTCAACTTCTTAATAATAAAGACAATTTTATGGGAAATTTAATTCTTTTGAAATATGCAAAAGAGAAAGATATCACAGAATATAGATTAAATTTGAGTAAAATCATCATGCAGGATGAAATGATAAAATCTAAATATACTGCTAACCCTTTTAAGTAAGCCTTGCTTCTATCTTTATCTCTTAATTTTGATAAAAATTCTTTTTAATAGCTACTTGAGTTTTAATTAAAATTTTGTAAATTCTTTATATATATATATATATATATATATATATATATATATATATATACACATATATTTTTAAGAAATCGGACTTTTGAGGAGTCAACAGTGTTGCCGTACATAGGGAAGCGCATGTTAAATTTCAAAATCCTCAAAGTTCCGTGGAACTTTGAGGATTTTTGAAATATAAAATATTGGCGGGAAAAAAGAGTGGGATGACAATAGAAACTGCCACACACCCGCCGAGTGTGCAGGATACTAAAACAAGGACGGTACTATCAAAACGGTTATTTTTAGATTTGGCAACGTCGCAATCCTCAAAAGTCCGTAGCGATATAAATATATATATATATATATAAATTTATTTTTATTTCTTTACTTTGACTGTATTCTGTCTGTATTAAATCAAACTTCTTGGAAACATTGAAATAATTTTGAGAAGAAAATAAGTCAGAAGAGACGCTTGAAAAATGTAAACTGTTGTCTTCATCTTCACAGTCTATATTTTGTAAATTTTTTACGTTATTATTCAAAGTATTAATTTCTCCATCGTCATTTGCATCATCTTGATAGTTAATTACAGGACTATTTAAATTGTTATTCGCTAAAACTGAATTATGATTATGAACTAAGATATCACAAGAGAAATTTTTTATTGATAAGCTATGAAGCGAAGTGGCAGTATTTGCAATTAAGGTATTTTGTTGCATGCTTTTATAAATCTTGAAATATATTCTAAAATTTTTTTTTACTTTTAATATCGTTAGGTTGTAAGGTGGTACGCCACTATAAAAAATTGATATTTATTAATTCACTTTCCCCACTCAGCACTATGACACACCACCAACGAAAACTACCGATCCGGGCGCACGTTAAATTAAAAAAAAATTAGTTAACTAATGAAATTGTTTTTTTTTGTTTACCGGTATTACGAGACGACGACGACACATGTGTAGCAGACGCGCGCGGCGGCCATTACCAATGCATCGAGAGCCCCTGTATATGAACGGTGGTGCTGCTATAGCAGCCTGTTAAGCGATAGTCTACATACTAACACATGCGAGCAACCGTGCGTGCGCTAGGAGTCACGGTACCATGAAGAAGACTTAGAAGACAGAAGAGTGAAACAGCGATAATGAGCAAGAGAGATGGGGAGATTCACACGCTAATAGAACGAATCTCAAATTCTGGTACGTCGATCTCTCGCGCATTAAGCGAAGAGAGAGAAAGAAGGCAATAAAGAAAGATGGAGAGAGAGCATTAGAGAGGGGATCGTCACGATTCTTTTCTCTTAACTGAGCCTCGATACCATGCATATACGTACACGTATGAATGTGTATATGTAAATTTTCTATGTGTAGTCGGTGACGATCAATCTACGCGTAAGAAGATAGGAACGGACAGCGAATAAAGGAAACAAAGAGAATAAATTATTAAAGAAGAGAAAGAATAAAAATTGTTTCAACTAAAATTAAATTGAAATTTTTATTTTACACGTGTTATGATTTATAGACGTGTAATTTAGCTTAAAAAAGATAAAATAAAGTATACGCATTTTGAGCGTAAATGTGTGTGTGTTAAAAAGGAAGTAAAAGAAGACCAATAAGAATCATCAAAGAAGAGATGTAGAAGAGTTATTGGAGAAAAAGAAATTAGAGAAGGACACATAATTATGACAAGAACGAAGAAGAAGGAAGTAGACTTGGAAGGATTCATTCGACTGTCAACCTCGTGCCACATCGGACTCTTTATAATCGCTGAATAAAATTATAGTTTTTTTTCTCGTGTGATCACTGAAACTTATGAAAGGATTTTTCTTTTTCGTGTGCTGCTGAGGAGAGAAATTATTGGGGAGAGAGCGAGGAGTCCAGAGAGAGACGAGTGGAGACAAAACTCTTGACGTCGCCGGTAGCGACCAAGAGAAAGAAAGAGAGAAAGATCGAGAGACCGCCGCCATTATCGCCAGCACCAGCCCTTCACAGCTTCTACAACCTCATCATCGTCGACTGTATCGACCTAGGAAACTGCAGAATTTAGCAACGGTGAGTGGGCTGCGCCCAGAAATTTTCGCTCATTTCTTTGTGAATCAACGGCTCTCGCCGATTGATTGTAGAGTCAGTGAAGTGGTTTTGCGAAAATTCTTGATAGTGCGCGAAGTGAATAGTCAAAGATTTTCCTTTTTCTGTGTCGAAATTTCTTTATTTAAAATTTTTGTAAATTGACGTAAAGAACTTAACTTTTTTATTAAGCGTAAGAGAAAGAGTATATAAAATTCCAATCGATTTATTAAGTGTAAATTTTTTTGAATTTAACGTGCGTTTAAGACAAAAGTTTTGTTTGTGTGTAAAACGTTATAGAATTAAAATAAAATTTTTGTTGTGTAATTAAAATTAATAATTAAAATTAAGGTTAGACCGTGAGTGCCGGAGTGTGTGAGTTACGTGAGCACATGTTACCAAAAATAAAATCTAGACCGGTGAGACGCGTTTTAAATTGCCGGTTGGGCGAATAATACTGAATAGTGATAAAATAAAAATTTTTTCTTTCGTATGCAGTGGAAAATATAAAATTAAAAATTCGTTTCTGGTAACACGTGGGCGCCTATTGAGCGCCGAGAGTGAGAGAGAGAGAGAGAGAGAGAGATGCGAAGCGAACCAAATGGCCACCGGAAGACCGCCATTTTAGATTATAAATTTTTGATTAAATTATTTCTTATTTCTTACACTAATAGAGACCTTAAGTGAATTGAATTTTTTTGTTGTAATTAGAATAACGATTAATATAAATTTTTTTTATGAAGAGTAAAGTATAATTTTCTTTGTGTATGAGATATGAGAGAGCGCGAGTAGGTAGAAAATAAGTAAGATTTATTAAGACCGAGTATAAACTAAATTAAATTTTTTTTTATATAAAGTCAAGTGAATACAAAATAAAAGTTTTTTTTCTGCGTGTTTTCCCCCTCTCATTTCAGGCAAGAATTCTGCTCGAATCGAGCAACTTCCCAATCAAAGGCAGCTTGAGATTCATGTTTACGGCTAGCTAGTTGGTGGTGTATCTGGCGCCCGCTTTATGAATTAATGACTTAATTAAACTAAATGAAATTCGAAAACTTTTTGGATAATTTCATGTCTGAATTAAGTTCGATGGACTTATTGTATGTTGTTGATAGTACTATTGTAGCAAATAAAAGTTTATTTGAAAGTGTAAATGAAAAACACAGATATAAAATTCGTGATATTTTAATAAGTAGAATAGGTAAAGACTATCATTTTAGACTTATGGAAATTAAAGATCCAGTTGAATTGTTGAACAGAATTTAAAGAAATTAAATTAAGTGAGGTAAATGTAACTCCATCTAGTATAAAGAAAATTGTACAACATACAGTATAATCCAGCGAAAGAAAAGGCAGTTAATTTTATAGACAGATTTGAAGAAATAGTAAGAAGTTATAATAACATGTCAAACGTTAAATCGTTGTCTGAAAAAGAAGAAAGAGATTTTTTTTCTATAATGTTATCATAAGCAAAGTACATCAAGTAGAAGGACTAGATTCTATGACAGATAGTGTAACGGGGAAAGGGTTATCATATGACAAACTAAAGTTACTTATTATGCAGGTTGAAAGCCACCAAACGAGAGACAAACATCCAGCTACAGCTATGACGGCCAAGTTAGGAGTAATACAGAAAGTGTGATGTTCTGAATGTCATGGTTATGGATACTATGTCAGCAACTGCCCATGATAAGAAACTAGCATAAAGAAGTGTTTCTTCTATCAGAGATTTACCCGAGATCATGTGATCTCAACATTTCCAAAATGTCAGGGAGACTCGAGACAGAACAACAGAAAAAGGTATGATTCAAAATATTATAATAATAAAAGTAAAAAAAGTACAGGTTGGGCAGCATTCAAACGTAAGATAACTAATCCAATTAATTATGACAAATATATCCAAAACGAGCGAAATCTGACAATGAAAGGAGACAAAAAATGATGTAAAATATAACAGAGGATAATATAAAAAAGAAGGCAATTCTAACAAATTGAAATCTAGAAACGAGAAGATTAATGAACAGAGTGCTGATAGTGGTGTAATAGAACATTTGACAAATTCAAAGTTGATTTTCAAGACATTTATTAAACAACCGGACGAAATCCAATGTGCAAATAAAGACAGCAGTTCAAATCTTAAATCTGAGAGAGAAGGAAACGTGCGAATAAATACGGCTGATAGAAAGTTTATTACTTTGGACGTGAAAAACTGAAATAAAAATTATCCTCACGTAGGTTTGCAAATAAGTTTCTAAGGATTTAATAAGGCAATAAAATAATAGATATATATATATATATATATATATATATATATATATATATATATGACTCCATTTCGAATGAATCATTTTTGACAGAAATATATAAATAACCATATTGGTTGATTGAATTTAAAAATAACTTAAAATAAAGATGGGTTAAAGCATATATAACGACAAGAAAAATGAACGAAGAACAGAATATTGAAGAAAATAATTAATTTAATGAAAAGGAAGAAATCAGATAGTTAAAGAAGAAAAACATTTGGATTTTTAAAATACGATTGCAGACAGAAATCTCTATAAGCCACATGAGATTGAAGTCAGTTATGATTGTAAAGTTTAACTAATTGCCATTTAAGACAGTTAGGCATAGAGCGACTGAACCTCTGCAAATAATGCATTCAAAAGTGTACTTTTTAAGGACAGATCAAGGCACTAAGTACACAGGTGGATATACTCAAGAAGTTTTGGAAAGACTGGGTGCAGAAAATCAATTTGTTTATACAGATACTCAGCACAATGGAATAGCAGAAAGGTTTTATCAAATTGTTCCTCAGAAGGTAAGAGCCCTCATATATGATTCTGGTTTACCAGAGAACATGTAAAACTTGGCATTAAATGCGTCAGTTTATGCCTACAACATAACACCGCATGCAATAAATGACATGGTACCAACAATTCAAAAATTTAAGAATGATTATGAAATAGATTTGAATCAAATAAAACGTTTTAGATGTTTTGCTTACATGCAATGGAAGGTTGGTCCAAAATTTCATTTTATTGCAAGGACAGTTATTCTGATAGGATACGAAGAGACTGGATACATCTTACTAAAACCAAAAGAAGGAAAATTATACAAAAGTAGAGACATACGATTCAACTAACAAAATTAGTCTACAAGGACAAATATGCAACAAATTGATGAACAGATAAAAAATACATGGTTCGTGAATTTCGAAAAAAAAAGACAGAGAGAATTATATAGGAATACAAAGACCGGAGGGAGAGAAAATATGAAAAAAAAAATCAGTAGCGTGACCGACAAAAGTTAAGAAAAAAATACTGAATATGAAGTGCAAGAATCAGAGGGAGAGGAAACAAAACGACAAATTGAATTACTAATGGAAACACAAACAAGTACAGAAAATAAGATGAAAGAAGAAACTCATGTTTTATTAGCTGAAATAAATAGTGATCTGACTACATACTTGGAAGCCATTAAGTCAAAAGATAAATGAAAATGTACCAAAACTATTAATGAAGAGTTAGAATCTATGTATAAGAATAATGTATGAAAATTAGTTGACAGATCAATTGTAATGAATGACAGAAAAAGATCAAACATTATACATTTAAGATGGGTATTTAATAGAAAGAAGACAGTAAAATCAGATATAAAGCCAAGCTAGTAATTCGTAGTCTCAAAGATAGAAATGAGTATGATATGTAAGAAATATATGCACCGGTTTCACGATTATATTTAATCAGGTCTATACTGGCAATAGCAAACAAACTGGATTTAGAAATATGTCAGATGGCCGTAAATACAGCTTTTCTAAATGGATATTTAAACAGTGAAATATACATGGAAATACCTAAAGGGATGACTGTTTATGAAAAGATCAAACGAAACAAGATTTGTAAATTGGAAAAGGCTTTTTTTATACTATTTGAAAGTCAGTCTAAAATGTTAGAATAAAAAATTTAAAGAGGCAATAAAGAAATATGGACTTAGATAATTTAACAATCAGCCTTGTTTATTTACTCAGCAAGAAAAAGACGGATTTCTTATCTTAATATTCTATTTAGACGATATTCTGCTAGATTGCAACAATGTAGAGATGCTTGAGAGAATGAAGCCAAATTTGAAGAAAGAATTTGAAACGAAAGAAATTGGCGAGCCTAAAAGTTTTTTTTAGGCTTAAAAATAAAGCGAGGCAAAAAGAAAAGGATACTAAGCATTAAGCCAGAAGAATACATAAACAAAATGCTAAAGAAGTTTAGTTTTGATCAATCAACTCCTCAACGAATACCTATGGTAACCAATCAGGTGGGAGAAAAAGCAGCGTGAAGATAAGGATAAAGTAAGTGAAAAACTAATGACAGAAAGTAAATGTAATCAATCCTATTGCAAAGCAGTTGACACATTATTATATCTAGCCAATGCAAGCAGGCCAAATATTGCCTATGATGTTAATGTTCTAAGCAGACACCAAATCAAACCCACTGAAGATGGCTAACAAATGGTTGAAAGAGTATTTAATAATATTCAAATAATAGTATTTAATAATAGTATTTAATACTAACAAAAATTTAAAATTATATATACATATATATATATATATATATATATATATATATATATATATATATATATATATATATATATATATATTTAAATTCATTTATTTGAATTTTATTTTAATATTCCTTACTTTGTATGTATTAAAGGTCCTAAATGAAACAAGAAATAACAGAGCAAACGACAGTCATCTTTATACCAAGATTAAAAAACTTAAAAATTTCATTTCTTTTATACATTTTCATTTATGTATTCTAATAAAAAATTATTTATGTATGATAAATAACATTGAGCGTGGGAGGGAGTGTTAAGAATATAGACACGCTTAATGTATGTGTCTAGTGTATGGTGCCGCCGTAAGGCGGGTTATGTTTGATGAACGCGAGATGCGTTTGTTCATTCCGTGGATGACTGTTGGATGGTCAAGTTGTATTATACTTTTATGTATTTTATAATAAATTATTTATTACTAATTAATTTTGTTTATTTCATTCAGGTCACCTCTCGCTAATTTTAACAGCATGGTAAGTTTAACATAAATCTAACTCAGACGTAAACTGATCGTTTGTAATTGCTTGTCTTTATTATGTACTCTAAATAATTTCAGAGTTTAGAATGAAGATTGAACAAAGTTCTTTCATTCCATATAGAACTCATAATAAAGTTCATTATTTTTTTTGCTTCACATAAATTGTAGTTGTATAATAAAATTTTGTCCAAGTCTTAATGAAGACTTTTTTATGATGATTTTTCTCTTATTTTTGCGATACGAAATCGAAATCTATATTGAAGTTAAAATATCTATTTGAATATTGGTTCATGTTGTATTTGGATGAAAGTTTGTAACTTTCCCTTTCTTTTTTTTGTAAATATATTTTTCATGTTGAAAAATGAAATCAGTTTTATGAATATATATATTGGATAATATATGCTTCTATACCTTGAATTCAGAGACAAAAGTAGTTGATTTATAAATAAAAACAAGACCTAATATACATTCATAAGTTTAATGATCATTATAAATGTTAGATTTCTTTTACAAAATGTTTATTGTCAATGAAAATAAAAAAGTAAAAGTATATGTAGTAAGATGCGTGATATAAATAAAATTTTAAAGCTTTAAATCTTATTATAGATAATGTAAATAATAATTTTACATATTTTATGTAATTATTAACTAATATTGATTTAAATAAATTGATTTGAATTTCTTAATTTTTCAATTAAAAACCATTCGTTGTTGATTAAATCAATTGATTCAAATGTGATTATTTCTTACTATTTAAATTGATTGCTTTAAGTTGATAGAACCCTTAAATCGACAATCTGTAAGTTTACAAGCCACATTTTGAAAACTTACAGATTTTTCTTATTTTATAAAAATTGTTAATCAATACAACATAAATAATATAAATGAACTAGAATATAAAAAATGAAATTATAGAGATTCAAAAATTTATGAAATTTTATTTTATTCTGTTTTATAAAAAATTAGAAAACATTTAAATAATATAAAAATCTATTTATTTAAAAATGGAACGTATATAAATATAAAAAAATAAACTCTTAGGTGAGAGAAAGAGAGAAGGTTTTTCAAAAACGTGAGCTCAGTGTAATTACTTTAATTATTAATAGCTCGTTATCACCTAGAGGAGTAAGCCTCTAGGCAAGTCTTTATTAAAGTTTTAAAATTCAATTTCCCGTCTCGCTCTCTCTTATAAGCTTAAATATTAAGACGTAGTAGGCTTGCTGTAAGCCAGCTGCGCGTCGACCTATATACGACCTTATATATAGTGTGACGTCACAACTTGTTATTTAGACGAATAGCAAGTGTGTAACGCACTTTTAAATCGCACACGAATTTCTTATTCGTATACGAGCAAGGTTTTTTGTTTGATAAGCGAGTAAGCTATGCTAAACCGTGCACCACAGAGACGCCATGCTCTGTAAGCTCGGGTTCGTATGCCTAGCTTACTCAAAGTATATTATTTTTGATGATTCTTCCTAAAAAGAAAAGGATAAAGGAGGAAGGAAATAAAGCATAAGGATTCTTGGGCCTCATGTATCACCTGTTACGCGAATATATTCAATAAACTTCGCGATTATACTTTATTCTTGCAACGGCGTGAAAACTCCAAGCTATGCTTTGCCAGTCTCACGCTTCTGCAAGAGTTTAACTTTTAGGTTTTAGCCTCTTTACGAGAATTTAGTTAGACAAGTGTGGTAAATTAAACAAATACACACCACACTAAGTTACACTTTCTAATCACTCGCGATAATTAATCTATCACGGTTTAATTATTTGTAAAATGTTATTCGCTCACTCACAGTTAGGAAGCTGCTCTTTCGGCAAACTTCTTCACCATCATTTGTGAGCGAATAACACAAAGAAGGGCACTGACTCGGTAATTACATTTTATTTTAATCTTTATTTCTGAAGAGATGACACACGAGTGCCGAGCACAAGCTCTTCGTTAAGCAAGATGCTTCGCATTTTCGGCGCTTGCCGCTATATTCCTACTCTGCCGCATCAGAGTAGGAATATTATACATTACAAAATATACGCGTTACACTTAATAGTCGCTTGGCTGTCAAAATTAGGGGCGTAGCTGCGCGTTCGGGTCTTTCCTATATCCCCTCTCGCCACTTATTACCATGATGCTTTTCTATATGAAAATTATCAAGTGAGGTCTCAATAGGTCACGCACCTACTGTATCTTTGGCAAAAAAATCAATTAATAAAATAAAAAATTATTAAAATTTATAAAATGAAACGATTCAAAAATAAAATAATTTAATAATTATAATATAATTAAATAAAATATATTCATTAAGACTAGGTCGGAGTAGAATCTGATACCAACCGTGTAACAATTGAGTTTTTTGTTATTTTTTTAAGTATTAATCGATGTATCTTTAAATTAAAGGTTGAGCGCAATAGATGTTATTATTATGAACATCTATGTACAAGAAATAAAAATTTTACCGTTTTTTTTTGAGAAAAGTAAGGAACGCCGAAGTAATTGTTCACGTTTATAATATTTTCGCGTTCCTTACTTTTCTCAAAAACAAAGCGGTAGATTTTTTTTTCTTGTGCATGCATATTTGTAATAATAATATCTATTGCGCTTAACCTTCAATTTGCAGATACACCGATTAATACTTGAGTGGATAACAAAAATCTCAATTAGACAAGGACAGCAAATCCGGTCTGCTCTCAAGAAAAAATAAAAAATCTGAAAGAAAAAAATTAATTTAAAATTGAAATAAAGAAAAAAAATTTAATAATAAATATGATAACTCAAACAAAAAAATATAAAAAATAATTAAATAAGAAATAAAAAATACAATAATGTTGGGAACGAAAAAACGGCATTTGGGGCGTCGATTTTTGGAATAGTCATGTTATATTTTCCAAATGATTTTAAAGTTTTTCATAACCTTTCCTTACGGAAGTTAACTACTACCTAAACTACTTACTAAACTACTGTATTAACTATTTTCCAAACTACTAAATTACTACTAACAAACTATTTTCTAAACTATTAGTTTTTAATAGTATTTTTGTGACTACTTGATAACTACTGCACCTCATCAAACTATTAGTACCAGTAGTTCTTCAGTAGTTAAACGACTTTATTTTAGTATTTTTCCACATTATAACTACCAGTAGTTTAACTACTAGTTTCTTCTAGTTTACAAGTAGTAACTACAATCTTTCGGGACTATTAACTGACACTAGTTTAATTTAAATTTTTTCTTATTCCAGTAATATTTTTGCGACTGCTGAATAACTACCAGATCATATAAAAATATCTCTGTCAGTAGTTTTTTAGAAGTATAAATATTGCATTCTAACAGTTCTTTAACATGATCCTGAAATTTTAACTAATGTCTACCAATAGTTTTTTTAGTTACTACTAAATACTAGTATAATATAAATTATTACTGCCAGTGATTAACAAGTCGTTTGACTTCTTATATCTACTAGTTTACCAGTTATTTAACTTTTGCAATTTATTGAAATATTTTTAGTAGCAGACCGTTTGTTCAACTTCTTGCTTCTTGTGGTGATCTAGTAGCTTAACTTCCGGAAGGTCCTTAATCACTGTTATTTGTTAACTAATAGTTGGACTACTTATTCCAGTAGTTTATTAGTAGTTAAATTCATGAAATAATTGGAAGTAATTCAATAACTTCTAAAAATTGAACTACTTATAAACTTATGTATATCGGTATCTGAACTGCTGGCAATAATAATTTACAATGTATGAGTATATTTTCTGTAATAGCAAAAAAACTATTGTCTACTAATAGTTTCTTCGTTACTATTGAATATACTAATACATTGTAATTTATTACTGCTAGTGATTAACCAGTCGTTTAACTTCATATATCCTCTAGTTTACTAGTAGTTTAATTCGTACTAGTTATTGAATTATTTCCAGTAGTTAACCGTAAATCCAATTATTTAATTTTGATGGTTCCTTAGTCACTGTTATTGGTTAGCTAATAGTTTGACTACTTATTTCAGTAGTTTATTAATAGTTGAATTTATGAAACAACTGAAAATAATTCCATAACTTCTAAAATTTAAACTATTGATCAACTAATGTATATTGGTAGCTAAACTGCTGGCAGTAATAATTTGCAATACAATAGTGGTCTTTTTGTAGTTGCGAAATAAAGCTATGGTCTACTAATAGTTTTTTTGTTACTACTAAATTATTATTACTGCCAGTGGTTAACCAGTTGTTTAACTTCTTATATTCATTAGTTTAACTTTTACAAGTTATTGAATTATTTCCAGTAGTTTACCTTTGATTCAACTATATGCTTCTGGTGCTTTACTAGTAAATTGACTTCCGGAAGGTCCTTAGTCACTTTTAGCTCATAATTTGACTAATTGTTTCAGTAATTTACCAGTAGTTTAATTTTTAAAACGACTAGTAATAATTTGATAACTTCTAAAAGTTCAACTACTAGTAAACTAGTGTATATAGGTAGCTGAACTACTGGCAGTAGTAATTTACAATGTACTACTAGTTTTTCTGTAGTAATGAAAAAACCATTTTCCACTAATAGTTTTTTCGTTGCTACTAAATTATTATTACTGCCACTGGTTAACCTGTGGTGAGTTTTCGCTGGTAGCTGACTGGCAGTTTAATTATTGTTTCCAGTAATTTACCAGTATTTTGACTTAACTATGAAATTCCACAGTGGTTGATTAGTAGTTTAATTATTCGTTTTCGATTAGTTTTCATTGCAAATTACAAGAATGTGAGTATTTAGTTTTAAATTTGAACTAACAATTTAAAGTTATCAACAATAATTAAAGTATGCACTACTACGTATCTAAGAGTGAATTTGCATGTTAATGCAGATGATATTTATATCTGCGAGTAGAAGTTAACTCATATTAGTTATATACGCAACTTGGGAGTTTTTTTTTATTGGTGGTCAAAAAACGGGTAAATCTGCTATCAGACCTACAGCGACGTGGGCTGCAGCTGAATCACCCAAACCGCAGTGCGCGCCACTGGTGTGACGGGATTCTGACGCTGCGTCAGCTTGGAGGGATAAAGAAACCTGGTAGGTTCGCATTCGCCCCCGAGGCATCCACAGGCAGAGACCGTCTAAACCTCCTTCACCCTGGCCGCGGAAGAGAAGCAAGAAAATTCCTCACTTACACGGGTAGGGATCCGTAACGTCCACCATTCAGAGCTGCAGCGTGGGACTGCGTTAGCGTTACTTCATGCTGCGGTCTTGTCCATTGTCGCTCGTCTCGTCCGTCCGTCCAGCCACTAGGCCGTGTCCATTCATACGTCCAAACATGCATACATTTGCCTGTCATCCTACCTTGCACTTCTCCATTCACACTTAGCTCGGGTACGTGGGGTCGCTGGGCCCAAGGACTTTTCAGTCCCTCTGCGTGTTCGCACATCTTCATCCTAGCCTTCATCCATTCATTCAGTATGCCATTTACTCGGCTCGGGTACGTGGGATCGCTGGACCCAAAGACTTTTCAGTCCCCCTGCGTATTTGCACATTTACGCGCTCTCTTTCATCCACATATTCAGTACACCATTCACTCAGCTCGGGTACGTAGGGTCGCGGGGCCCAAGGACTTTTTAGCCCCCCTGCGTGTTTGCACATTCACGCACTCACTTTCATCCACACATTCGGCATACCATTTACTCAGCTCGGGTACGTGGGATCGCTAGGCCCAAGGACTGTGCGATCCCCCTGCGTATTTGCGTTTTCTCATCCTCTCTTACGTCCACACATTCACCATGTCATTTGCTCGGCTCGGGTACGTGGGGTCACTAGGCCCAAAGACATTTGTCTACCTGCGTATTTGTGATTCTCATCCATTCACACTAAACATCCTTCTTTTTTTTTCCCCTTTGAGGACGACCGTGACGAAGGTCACCACCGCTGCCCAGTTTTGTACGTCCTCCAGCACTCAGTCTACAATGTTGTCTGGTGTTAAGTCTCCAGTCCGTTCCTGTAACGTTCGTCTGTCGGAGTTCCATCGCGAGCATTTGAAGAACGTATGCTCAGCGTCGTCCCTGTCGTGTCTGCAAAAGGACAGCCCACATGCTGCACCTCACCTCTCTGGTGCAGGTACCGCCTGAAGTAGCCGTGTCCGGTCAAGAATTGGGTAAGATAGAAGTCCACCGCCCCAAAAGTCCGTTGCGTCCACCATCTTAGGTCCCTGATCAGACGTCTAGTCCATGCCCCCATTCCGTCTCTCGTCCACCGTTCACTCCATAGCGTCATAGTCAGGTCTCTTTCCCGAACTGCCGCTTCTGTCCGTCCTGTTTCAGCGCTTCTTTCATAGATCCGCTTGCGCTCTAGCGCAAGGAGATCTATGGGGACTACGCTTGCAACCACCATTATGGCCTCCGCAGAGACCGTCCGGTAGGCGCAAGCTATCCGAAGCGCTCCCCGTCTCTGTACGTCCGTCAGTCGCTTTCGGTGATTTCGAACGTGAAGCGCATCGGCCCATATTTCCGCCCCGTACAACATGATCGAGTGGGTCGTCGTCATGAGCAACAGTCTTTTAATCTGTTTTGGTCCGTACGTGTTTGCCATAAGGCGCCCCAGCGAGAACGTCAGTTTAGTCGCTTTGTCGGCCACCCTCTGAATATGCGGCCAAAAAGTGAGCCTGGTATCCAGAGTGACTCCTAGGTATTTTAGGCAACCTACCGTCTCCGTCCTTTCCGTACTAACCGTAATTGGAAAAATCGTGGGTATACGTCTTCCTGTCAGTAACATCATTTCCGTCTTGTTCAGTGCCAGTGACAGTCCGAGTTCTGTCATCCACCTGCTGACCCGCCTCATGACTCTGTTCAGTGTCAGTTGTGCTAATTCTGTAGTCCTTTGGACAATCATCACCGCCACGTCATCGGCGTAAGCGACAAGCAACACGCCCTCGGGCATCTCCAGTCTCAGCGAGCTGTCGTAGTCCACGTTCCAAATGTCTGGTCCCAGTATTGAACCCTGTGCGACCCCCGCAGTTATTGGTCTGCATATCTGTCCTTCCGTCGTCTCGTACGTTAAGCATCTGTTACGCAAGTAATCCTCCAACACCCTTATCAAGTAGTCCGGCACCCCGAAAGACCTATAGGCCTCGAGGATATCGGAGAACCTGGCGCTGTTAAAGGCGTTCCTTGCGTCCAGCGTGCCAAGCAGTACAATGGGTCTACTTCTGTGGTCGGTCCTTCTAGAAGGCTCAAGGACCTCCCGTATAGCATCCACCGTCGATCGGCCTTTGTGGAAATCATACTGGTTGTCCGAGAGACCTCCTGTCCACCGCGTCCGTCAGTCTGTTTTTCAATAATAATTCTAAAGTCTTTCCTGCCGTGTCTAAGAGGCACAATGGCCTGTAGGAATTCGGCGCATTTGGCTCTCCCTTTCCTTTATAAAGGAGAACAAGCCTGGCCTTTTTCCATCGCGTGCTGAAAATCTTCGTCCGTGAGCATTCGTTGTACATGTCCAGGAGCAGACGCGGCCTGCCTAAAGCGACCTGCCGGAGGATCTCTCCTGGAATGCCGTCCGGTCCTGGCGCTTTTCCGGGTCATAGAGAGGCGGTAGCTTCCAGCAATTTCGCCTCTGTGAACTCCGGAAGTGCTTGGCTTCGATAGTCGACCGGCCCCTCCGTAACCGGATGGTTTGGAAACAGCCCGTCCACTAACGTCGCCATCGACTGTCCGTCTCTATGTTCTGGAGGACCAAGTGCCCCCAGTTTGTGAATAACTAACTTGTAGCCCATACCCCAGGGGTCGCGGTCCACCTTTTCACACAATCGTCTCCAGCATAGCCTCTCACAGTTTTTTATGGCGTTCGTCAGGGTCTTCTTAGCGTCTTTGTACGTCTGTGCGAGCGTTGTTACGTCAGCCTGTCCTCTTTTTCGTGGCCTGTACAGTCCTCATCTGTGTCTCATGCACGTCCGCCGTAGGGAGCTTATCTCGTCCGTCCACCAGTATGCTGCCGGTTTATTATGTCGGGGTACGATGCGTGGCATAGTAGCCTCACAGAGGCGAAGTATAGCGGTCATTGTCCCGTCCACAATCAGCTCAGTCCTCTGTTCGTCAGTCAGGTCCGTCGGGATGCTTTCAGAAGGCGCAACCGTTTTCAGTAGCATCCTCCGAAACAGAGCCCTGTCCTGTTTGTTGAGGTTCCACCGCGAGGGTCGCACCGTAACATTTCGTGACGTATCTGTCCGTTCTGTCACTTCAAAGGCGATGCACTGGTGATCGCTGGCCGTATATTCCTCGAGCACTCGCCATCCCCTTATCCGCGTCTCCAGGTCTTCTGTTGTCATCGTCACATCGGGTATCGAGTTTCCATAACCCGGTCTTCTGTACGTAAAAACCTGTCCTCTGTTTGCTACTGTCAGTTCCAGCCTTGCGGCCATCTCCAACACTAGTCGTCCGCGTCTGTCTGTAGTTGTCATGCCCCACTCGATCGCCCTGGAGTTAAGGTCACCGGCAACCACAAGATGCCCCGATAAATCTTTGAGGCCGTCCTCCAGAGCCGCGATTTTATTTTCGAATTCTCCAGCTGTACAGTTTGTTGAGAGATATATACTAACATAAGTGACATCTCCCACCCTCACCCACACGTAGTCCTCTCCCGCGTCGGAAACCAAAGGACCCCTTGAGCCCGCGCCTCTAACCCGGATGGCCGACGAGCCTAACGCGCTCGAAAGCCATGTCTGTTGGCGTAAGTCGCGGTACTGTTCACTAATTATCAGTACGTCTGCGTTCTGTTCTGTCGCGATTTGGTCCAGCAAAAGCTGAGCCGCTTCGCATCTGTTCAAGTTAATTTGTAGCGTCACGGTTATGTCATGGTCTGCTTTCTCCGCTTCTCCAGCTTGGCCCGGAAGACGGCGCACGTTCCGGAACCCGGCACGTGAGCGTATCCCTTGAGCCTAGCCTCCGTGCAGAGATAGCACGTCGAGTTCTCCTCGGTGCACCCTCCGCTGATATGTCCGTTCGTCCGCACCTACGGCATAGTCTGCTTCTGTCAGTACCCTTGCAGTCTCGTCGTTTATGTCCGAAGCCGAAACATCTGTAGCACCTCATTACCATTAGTCTCGTCCGTATACGGCAGTTCATCCAACCTATTTTAATCCGGCCCTTCTGAAGCAGGATTCGAGCGGCACTCTCCTCCACGCCGCAGACGGCCATACAAACGTTTTGTTCGTTGGGACCAAAGATATGCGGCTTCGAGTCCCGCACTGTCCCTGTCTCCCGTCTTATTGCGTCGGTAACGTCTTGTGCCCCTGTGATGCAGTCCAGATCAAGCAACTTGGGTGTACGAAGGATGAATAGTGGCGAGACTTTAGTAAACACTTTAGTGTTTGTCGCTTGAGTAGCAGTCGGGCGAGGGCACGCGAAGCGTGCCCGAGACTAACTACTGCTCAAGCGATAAGCACTTTCGTCAAGCCTGGCTTCAAAATCCTTCGTACTCCCAAGTTACATAGATAAGTTTATGTCGTTGTAGACCGTATGAGGAACTATAAAAATAATTTTTTTAAATTAATTATATACTAGCAAAAAATACCTCGCTCCTAACGTCGCTCGGTTGAATTTTCATATATTATATTATTATGTATAAATTAGCCAATTTCAAAATAAAATAGAATCGCCGCAACTTATGAATTTTGATATTCTAGTTTTGTACTAAATTAAATTTTTATATTTTTATAAAAAAGATTAATTAAAGTTACAATGTGCATAAAAATTGTTTAAATACATTATATCATAATGAATTAAGAATTTGTTCTACTGAATTGCATTAGAATCAATGAAAAAAAACGCTGCCAAGTGCTTTGGCGGAATGCTTTCTCATAGAGCTCTTTGAGTTTCATTAATTTTTTTATATTTATTAAAATGTGATTTTAATATATAACTAGCGGGCATATATTTGCACTTGACTTATGTAATTCTTATCTAATTCTGGGGTAAAGTGCTGCTGCAAGGTTCTTACGTAAAATACAAAAAAAAAATTAAAGATCGAAAATTTTTTCAAATTCTTAAAATGGCTTTATAAAAAAAATACACTATGAATACAAATTTTCAATAGCTTCCCGCCTAGTTATACAAAAACATAGATGGTATACAAAATTTGAAGCAAATCCATCGAGTAATTTTCGAGATCTAACTGGTTAAATAAATAACATTTTCTTTTCAAAATTTCTTTTTCAAAATTTTAAAAATGCTCTAAAATTAAAACTACGCTATGAAAATCAATTTTTGAAAATTTCCCTTCTTTTGGCAGTCGCAAATAATTTCCCTGCAATTTTTAGAACAAATCTATCAAGTACTTTACGTAGAATAAAAAAAAATAAGAAAAGAAGAATCGAAATTTTTTTTTAAATCTTTAAAATTCTCTAAAATTGTAACCACGCTAAGAAAATTAGTTTTCAAAAGCTTATTTTTTTCAGACAATAGCGAATTAATTGTATAAAAATTTTGGAGAAAATTTATAGTATGGTTAACGCAAAAAAGAAAATAAATGAAAAATAAAAATTTTTTTGAAAATTTTCAAAGTGCTCTAAAATTAAAACTGCGCTGAGAAAATTAGTTTTCCAAAGCTTGTTTTCTACAGACAGTAGTGTATTAATTGCATACAAATTTTGAAGCAAATCTATCAAATAGTTTTCGTAAAATAAAAAAAAATTAAAAATAAAAATTTTTTAAAAAATTTTAAAAATGCTCTAAAATTAAAAGTGCACTAAGAAAATTAGTTTACAAAATTTTTTATACTTTTGGCAGTCGAAATTAAGTTCCATACAAATTTTCGAACAAATTCTTCGAGTAGTTTACGTAAAATACAAAAAAAATGAAAAATCGAAATTTTTTTAAAATTCTTAAAATGATTCTAAAAAAAAAACTACGCTAAGAAAACCAATTCTCAATAGCTTCCGCACCAGTTCAGCAAAAAATTGAATTGTATGGAAAATTTGAAGTAAATCCATCAAGTAGTTTTTAAGATTTTATTGGCTTAATAAATAGAAACATTTTTTATTAAATTTCAAAATGCTCTAAAATTAAAACTAAGTTAAGAAAATCAGTTTTTAAAAATTTATTTTATCCAGGCAATCACAAATAAATTCCATGCAAATTTTGAAGCAAATTCATCGAGTAGTAAACAAAAAAAAAACCAAAAAACGAAAAATCGAATTTTTTTTTTTTTTTTTTTTAAACTTTAAAATGAAAACTACGCTAGAAAAACCAATTATCAATAGCTTCCCAGCGAGTTAGTCACAAAACTAAATTCCATGCAAAATTAGAAGCAAATCCATCAAGTAGTTCTCGAGATACAGTTTACTAACTGAATTCATACATCCACACACACACACACACACACATACATACAGACATTTTCTGAAAACCACTTTTTTCGACTCACCGAGTTCAAATATGTACAAATTAATGAAAAAATAGAAAACAATTTTTTTTATCGATACAATGCTTTCTCTATGAGAAAGCAATAAAATAGGAATTCATTCTTTTTAATCACGTGTTTCAATCACGAACCATGAAATAATCAAAAACGGTATTTGACGTTTACTAGAATTAACAACTGCACGGAGAAAGGAAAGTATTGTTAAAATAGGTCCAAATCAAGTATATCTAATTTATGTACTAAGGTACTTAAAAAAGAGTAGCGATATAATTTCAAGTAGTACTATAGCTTGAATTTTAGAAACCAATGTTGGTACTATTATATTATGAAGTAAGAGCGTAAATTTGCGATGCTTAGTGTCTTTTTTTGGAACTAAGACTGATATTTCACCTATTCGATTCAAGGGCAATATTTCGCAGAAAATGTAATTATTAATCTCTTTTTGGGCGACTTTTCCTGTAACTAAAATTAAAAATTATTAAATATAGAATTATTTACATAATATATAACACTTTAAAATTACTAATAATTAATATTTTAATTCGTGATGTTTAAGGGATAAAACGATACATGTTTATCTTCCATATTCCGTTTTAAAATAGTTACTTTTGAGTTTAAAATTAACTATTAGTAATTTAAAATTGATATATATAGGATATGATTTACATTATATCTATCAACTGTTGAAAATTGTTACACTATTTAATGGGTTTTACGTTGATAGGTATAAATTATATTGAAGTTTTTCGCTCCTAACGTCGCTTGGTTGAATTTTCTTTTATTATATTATTATGTATAAATGACTAATTTTAAGTAAATAAGAATTAATTAATTTACATTAATTTTGAGTACTAAATAAAATTAAAAATAATTTGATGAAAGATAATATAAAAATATATGTACACATGTGCTTAAAGTGAAAAAGCGTGTAATTTATTTCATCAAGTGACTATTTCTCAATCTGCTTCCATAAGAAAAACAAAGATAGTACGATATTTGATATAAATAGACTGTAAACTGGGAACTGAGTAACAACTATAATTTCCAGACCTTAATATATGACCATGAATTTGAATTATGAAATTGATTTTTACGTGAAACATGCTTTAAAAAAATTCTGTGTTTATTTCCAATAAAAATATCTTCACAAATGTATTTTATATATATATGAAATACGAAATTTAAATTAAGAAACCATAAGATTAAAATACACATTTTTGGTTAATTTTAAATTTGAATATTTCAGAATAATAAAATAACTATTTGCAATTACTTAACAATCCTTCTTGCATCTAATATAAAATTTAACTTTTTAGTAACTTTTCAAAAATAGTTAAAATAATACTGTAAATGTCAATCAAATAACATTTTCATCAAAATAAATTTCAACGCTATAATTACTAAAATAAACATTTTTATTTAACTACAATCTATTGTAATAATTATTTTTTTAAAAAATTCATTAAAAAAATAATAATTTTATTTGATAAACAGTTATATAAATATTATATATTTATAATTGTATAACTAAATTTATTAAATTAAAATTTTATTCAGTTATCATTCAGAGAATAAAGTATTTAAATTAGTTTTCATGAAAATATATTATTCAAAAAGTTACTTGTTAACAATATTTTATAAATAACATACATTTAACCTTAATTACATTTTCATTTGTACACGTGTTAGTATTTAAATAATTTGTCAACTATATAAAAATTGTTAACAATTAAATATAATAAAATTACATTTTAATATATTAAAATTATATTTACCTTAAATACATTTTCATTTGTACACGTTTTTGTATTTAAATGAATTGTCATTTATATAAAATTTGTTAACAATTGAATACATTAAAATTCATTTCATCAAAGCAATAATATTTTTAATAAGAGGAACATAATTAATTTTTAAAATACATCAAATTACCTCATTTGAAAAATTATCATTACATGATATAAAAATATTTTTTTAAATATTTTTTGAACATAATTTTTATGAAATACACTTTAAAAAAAATTATTTATTCGATATTAAATTTTTTTTAATAGTCAATCATAAAGATAGGAAAATATATGAAATACGAATAATTTTTTCTTATCACCCACACAGCAGTAAAGATATCATTGGAATATTCCGAAATATTCCAATGGAATATTTCATTGAAATATGTATGGAAGCTTTATGGAAAAAAACTGAAATATTCCTGAAATATTGCAAAGGAAACTTTCTACGAAGAACCCCTGAAAGCCTCCGTAAACCTTCCAAGGAAGATTCCGTTGGAAGATTGATGAATCATTGCACCGAAAGATTTCATGGAAGCTTTATAGAAGACTTCGTTTTCCTTTAGGGGAAATGTTGGAAATTTTCACTGGAATATTCCGACTAAGCCTCCTGGAAGATTCCGTAAACCTTCTAAGGGAGATTCCGTTGGAAGATTGATGAATCATCGCACCGAAAGATTTCATGGAAACTTGAATGGAAGACTCCGTTTACCTTTCAGCGAAATATTGGAAATTGTCATTGAAACATTTCAGTGGAAGGGTCCTGGAAGATTCCGTAAACCTTCCAAGGAAGATTCCGTTGAAAGATTGATGAATCATTGTACTGAAAGATTTTATGGAAGCTTGAATGGTAGACTTCGTTTACCTTTCAGCGAAATATTGGAAATCGTCATTGAAACATTCCAGTGGAAGGCTCCTGAAAGCTTCCGTAAACCTTCCAAGGAAGATTCCATTGGATGATTGATGAATCATTGCACCGAAAGATTTCATGGAAGCTTGAATGGAAGACTTCGTTTACCTTTCAGCGAAATATTGAAGATTTTCACTGAAATATTCCGGTTCGAGTATCCTGGAAGCTTCCGTTAACCTTGCAAGGAAGATTCTGTTGGAAGATTCGTGAATTATTGCAGGGAAAGACCCAAGGAAGCTCTAAGGGAGACTGCATTTACCTTGCAGTTAAATATTGGCAATTTTTGACTGAAACGTTTGGGCCGAAGGCTTCAGGAAGCTTTCGTAAACATTTCATGGAAGATCCCATCAGTAGACTAATGAATCAGGAATTATTATTTTGAATGAATGTAAAATGGACACTACACCAGCACTCATCAATATGGCTTATCCTCGTTTGTAAGTCAATAAAAAAAATTTCAATGACGCTATAGCTACCCTAAAAAGACATTTTTATAAAAATGAGATAATTGTTATAAAAATAAGGTCATTTTTTTAACGAAAATGACTTCATTGCAATAGCAAAAAACAAGTCCTTTCTCATTCAAATTTTTTATTATATCTAATGACGATATTTTTCCAATACATTACTCGACACACCAAAAGGCGTTTTAAATAACGTCATTTAGTATGTTAGGGATAAGGACAAAAAATGACGTCGTTTAGTATGTTAAATGTTAACGGAAAATGACGTCATTTTTTAATAACAATGACGTCCTTTTTTATATAACTTCCCACATAGCATGAAATATTTCTGAAATATTTTATTAAAAGATTCGGAATAAAACAGAAAAATTGATATGAAATGTTTCTGAAATATTGATATGTCCGCCTAGAAGATGGGTTTTAAATATTTCATGTAATGTTTCTGTAACATTCTTTCATGATTTTGTGAAATATTAATTTGTAATATTGTTGAAAGATTGCAGCAACATTTGATCGAAAGATTCATGGGAGAATATGAATCTTTCAAGAAATGTTTCTGAAATACTTCTAAAATCTTTCATGAAATATTAATTCGTAATATTGTTGAAAGATTGCAGAAATATTTTATTAAAGGATTCATAAAAGATTATGAATCTTTCAGGAAATGTTTCTGAAATATTTCTAAAATCATGTTTAAAATATATCCAAAATAATGTTGATGAAAGATTCTATCAGATATTATTTTTGATTTTGTAAGAGTTGCATCTCAAACCATATAGGATGAAAAATTGGGCCCAAAAAAATATTGGTCCGTAAAAAAATATAGAGCCCAATAATCGAATCTGTGAATAACTGTGAATAACTGGGAATAACTGGAAATAACTGTTAAAAAATGAATAGGAATAACAATTAGCACCAGTTATTCCCAGTTATTCCCAATTATTTCTAGTTACTTACAGATATGTCCAGTTATTTCCATTCGACTTAACAAATAATTTGAAAAATCAGAGAAAAATCAAAGATGCATAACAGTTATTCACAGTTATTTCCAGTTATTTCTAGTTATTTACAGTTATTAACATTTATTTCTAGTTTCGCTCTATTATAACTTTTATCTTTTTTTTAGTACCTTTTATTGTTCAAATTATTTCTCAACTTAACTGAAAACGACTGGGAATATCTATGAATAACTGGAAATAACTGAAAATAACTATGAATAACTGTTATAGTATTTGTAATTTTTCAAATTATTTCTTAACTCAACTGTGAATAACTGGGAACATCTGTAAATAACTAGAAATAACTGGAAATAACTGGGAATAACTGAGAATAACTGGTGCTAACTGCTATTCCTGTCTCAATCTGAACATTTCATAACAGTTATTTCCAGTTATTCCCAGTTATTCACAGTTATTTCTAATTACTCACAGGTATTCACAGATTCGATTTCCACTAGGGGACCAAAAAAATATTGGGCCCAGAAAAATATGACCCAAAAAGATGCTTATGACTAATGAGGACTAATTATGTAGGGCCCAATAAAAAATTGCTACTCTTATTACCAAAAGATTAGACACATTTAACAAATGCGGAAAAGCGGAGAACCGGAGAACTGGAGAACTGGAGAAACGGAAAAAAGTGGTTTCACTTTATTATAATAGAGGATATTTTATTAAAAATAAGACTTGAATAAAGTTAAGGATATTTCAAATAAATTTAAGAAAATAAATAGTGATATAAGTGTTGATGATTTAATTAGACTTGAAGAAAAAAAAGATGATGGGAATAGAAATATTATTGTGCTTATAAAAAGCAGAATTGAGGTTATTGAAGTTCTAAGAGGTGAGAAGCTATAATTTTTTACTTTGAAGTTATATTTTTTATTCATCAACCTACATTGAGAAGATTATGAAATAAGTTGCCTTTTGAAATTAGAAACTTAGTAACCTGAATGAATTTAAGGATAGGGTATTTATGTGTTTAGCAGAATATTGTTGAAAATGATTTTTTGCATCGGATATTGTTAATGATATTGTAATATCGTACTTGCTTCATCTACGCCTTTTTTTAAAGGACCTTAGTCTGTTGATCTTTAATGAATAAATGAATTTTTTTAATTTAAATATATTCTATCTTAATTTTTCATACAAAAAGGCAACTTCTTTTCCTCTGTTTTTTTTGTAAAATGAATAATATTCAAAGCATAATTTGTTTTTGAAAAATGGTATTATTTAATAAAAGCAACCATAACGTAATGAAAAATTAGTTTTAAATAACGCATTTGAAAGTTTTTGCAATTTCCTCTCAAATAACTATGGGTTTTCTCAGATGCTGTACAAGCAGTCAAAATTAAAATAAAAATTTTTTTAAATTCCAAAATTTTCATGAGTTTACGTATCGCGAAAAAATTGTACAAAACACTTTGAAAGAGCACCACAAGAGCTTTTATATGAGATGTATATAAATCTTTTTTACGATTCCAACCCCAAAATCGCAACTTCGTTGCTCTTTCTTGGCTCTTATGGTGGCTTCAGCGATTTTTGATAAAAAATAGGATATTTAGTAAAAAAATGCTATGAAAAGTAGAAGTCATTACGATTTCAAAGCAATTTTGAAAATATAAGGTCAACACTCAAATTTGAGAGAAAAAAATTATTGAAATTTAGAAATTTAACACGTGCTCTTACGGACGGCAAAAATAGCATTTATGCTTATAACTCATTAATAAAATTATATTTTTTTATGAACAAAACATGAAATTGTAGATTTTTTTATTACAAATTCAAATAAATTAATAATACGTCATGTCATCAGTGAAATAAAAAAGATATTTGAAAAATTGATGAAAATTGATATGATTACAACGCTGTCGGGCGTGAATTGCCAATATTTGTTGTCAACTAATAAAATTTAACACAAATTATAAATATAGAAATTGATAAAAAACATTTTTTTAAAAATTTAACTAGAAAAAAAAAATCTATTTTGTCCTTTTTGTCGGGGCCCCAGCTTGATAAAGCACCAAACGCTGGACCCAACTTATGGCAAAGAATACGGTTCGCAATTCGTATGAGAAGGCTTTTTTACGAAACTTGTTACGACTCTCGCCTTTAGCTCGGGCCGTAAACTTCTCGTTTCATAAATAAGGCTTTTTCATGCCCATTACGACATGTACTACCCACATAGCATGAAATATTTATTAAAGCTTTCAGAAATATTTGCAAGGAAAGAATGAAAGATTTTAAACATCTTTCGATGAAAGATTGTTGAAAGCCGCCTGAGGGACTGCAAATAAATATTTCAATGAAAGTTTTTTGAAAGATTTCAACAAGATTTTCTAAAATATTTTAAATAAATATTTAAGAAATATTTATGCAATATTTCGAAGCAATATTTAAACAATCAAATAAATCTTTCATGAAAGATTTATGAAAGATTTCAGCAATATTTACGGCAACATTTCAAGAAAATATTTATGAAAGATTTCTACAATCTTTCATTGCAAGATTATCACAATTTTAAAAATCTTTCATGAAAGATTTATGAAATATTTCAACAATATTTACGAAAATATTTCAAGGAAATCTTTCTGAAAAATTGATGCCATATTTCGTTGCAAGATTATCACCAGTATAGAAATCTTTCATGAAAGATTTATGAAATATTTCTCCTTTCTTTCAGAAATATATTTACTGTACATATCGATGAAATCTTTCATTAGCCTTTTGTGAAAAGTTTTAAACGGAAATGTTGTTGAAAGCCCGCTATGTCCACCTGAGAGACTGCAAACAAATATTTCAATGAAAGTTTTCTGAAAGATTTTAACAAGATTTTCTAAAATATTTCAAATAAATATTTAGGAAACATTTATGCAATATTTCAAAGTAATATTTAAACAATCAAATAAATCTTTCATGAAAGATTTATGAAAGATTTCAGCAATATTTAAAGTAATATTTCAAGGGAATCTTTTTGAAAGATTTCTAAAATCTTTCATTGCAAGATTATTAACGTCATAGAAATCTTTCATTTTTATAATCTTTCGGTGATATCGATATAACATACACATCAGCGATGCCGAAAGTGGCAGAGTTAGAGAGGAAAATTCAAAAATGTGTAAAAAAAAAGTATTAAAATAAATAGTTTTCAAAATTTGATAATTAATAAATAATTCTAAAAAACAAAGTTACTATAACAAAATAATTTTTTTTCTATTTTTTACATTTTTTTGAGTTTAACAAAATTTTGTTTGCACTTTGAACGCGCGTCCTCCTATCGGCATGATTAGGAAACTCAATCGTTGCAGAAAAATAACTCCTAAAAATATTTCATTGAAAGATTTCTGAAATATTTTAACAATATTTCTAAATCATTTCGAATAAATATTTACACAATATATCATGGCCAGATTTAAGCAATCAAATAAATCTTTCATTGCAATATTGTAACTATCATAAAAATCTTTCATGAAAGATTTATGAAAGATTTCAGCAATATCAACAGTAATACTTCGGAAAAATATTTCTAAAATATTTCTACAATCTTTCATTGCAAGATTATCAGAGTTACAAAAATCTTTCATGAAAGATTTATGAAAGATTTCAGAAATATTTACGGTAATATTTCAAGAAAATATTTATTAAAGATTTTCAAAATCTTTCATTGCAAGATTATCACTGTTATAAAAATCTTTTATGAAAGATTTATGAAAGATTTCAGCATTATTTACGGTAATATTTCAAGAAAATATTCATTAAAGGTTTTCACAATCTTTTATTGTAAGATTATCACAGTTTTAAAAATCTTTCATGAAACATTTATGATAGATTTCAGCAATATTTACAGTAATATTTCAAGAAAATATTTATTAAATATCCCTACAATCTTTCATTGCAAGATTATCAGAGTTACAAAAATCTTTCATGAAAGATTTATGAAAGATTTCAGCAATATTTACGGTAATATTTCAAGAAAATATTTATTAAATATTCCTACAATCTTTCATTGCAAGATTATCAGAGTTACAAAAATCTTTCATGAAATATTTATGAAAGATTTCAGCAACATTTACAGTAATATTTCAAGAAAATATTTATGAAATATTTTTGCAATCTTTCATTGCAAGATTATCAGAGTTACAAAAATCTTTCATGAAAGATTTATGAAAGATTTTAGCAACATTGACGGTAATATTTCAAGAAAATATTTATAAAAGATTTCTACAATTTTTCATTGCAAAATTACCACAGTTTTAAAAATCTTTCATGTAAGATTTATGAAAGATAGTGTGAAGGTTTTTGGCTGAAGCATGGAGAACACTGAAGAGAAATCTTTTATAAATCTTTCAAACAGGTTTCCTTAAAAATTTCTATGAAAGCTTTCAACAATCTTTCGTTGTAGTCTAAGTAAACAAAAAATCTCGCAGAGAAATATTGTTGAAAGATTTCATGAAATATTCCGTCAAACCTTCTTTGTAAGATTGCTACTACGTTTCGTTGCAATATTATATCAAAGATTTGTAAAAGATTGCGTGAAGGTTTCGAGGTACAGTAAGGGAAACGTATGGGAGAAATCTTGCATAAATCTTTCGAACATGTTTCCTGAAAGATTTCAATGAAAGCTTCCAACAATCTTTCATCGCAGTCTAAGTAAACCAAAAATCTTGCAGTGAAATATTGTTGAAAGATTTATGAAATATTCCGTGAAGCCTTCTCTGTAAGATCACTAATATATTTCCTTGCAATGTTGCATAAAAGATTTATGAAAGATTGCGTAAAGTTTTCGAGGTACAGCTAGGAGAACGCCTGTGAGAAATCTTTCATAAATCTTTCAATCATTTTTCGTGGAAACTTTCTTTGAAAGCTTTCAGCAATCTTTCATTGTAATATAAGTTAACCAATAATCTTGCAGAGACATATTGTTGAAATATTTATGAAATATTGTTTGTAATATTTCATCGAGATTTCATGAAATATTTCAATATAATATTACTGTAATATTGCTGAAAGATTTCATTGAAAGATTTTTTATTCGTTCGTTATATCTTGCTACGAAATATTTCAACAATATTTATAAAATATTTCTAAGAAATCTTTCACTGAAAGATTTTGAAATGTTTCACTGTTTTATTTCATGCTATGTGGGTATTACGATGTATAGTTCCTGAAATATAAAACTTTAAAAAATTTTAATATTTTTAATTATGTGAACTTTAATTTTTAAATTTCAGTGTATTTTTCGCACGCTGAAATCATTTTACGTTTGTTGAAATCATTTTACACACGCTAAAATCATTATTAAAAAGAATTTTTTAACACTCCGTGCGCGAAGCTCAATTTCGCACACGATTCACAAAGTGGCACTTGCGAAAATTGAGCTTCCTACACGTCGTGTCAAAACAGTATATTTCGATACTGGTGCGTCAAGCGAACCAAGCGAAGCGAGGGTGAAAAGGTCACATGATGAAGAAATCAGTTTCTCGCGCAAGTATCAAACTGTATTTTTTGACACAACGTGTAAGGAGCTAAATTTTTGCATGTGTCACTTTGTGATTTGTGTGCGAAATCGAGCGTCACGCACGGAGTATCAGAAAATACAGTTCGATACTTGTGCGAGAAAATAATTTCTTCCTCGTGTGACCTTTTCATCCTCGCTTCGCTCGGGCGCGACCCACCACACGAGGAAATAATCACTTTCACGCACTAGTATCAAAATATACTATTACGCACGTTGTCAGAATAAATAATTAACAGTTGGGACTTTCCACTGGTCTTATTTGTTGCTATTCTAAATAAAACATGTTGCACTTAAAACAGTATAATAAGTACATGACAGATGCACACAACGTTATACATCAGACACGTTAATGCAGGTGAATAGGGCCTCTACAGTAGTGGCGAGAAATAACGCTTACATTCAAAATTCTGCGTATTTACTACACGTTTATTTTATTGTTTTAGAAGGCATACGCCAAAGTACCACAGAATATGGATTACAATACCTCAAGTCTGCAGTTTCTTTAATATTTTTTTTCAGCGATTCCAATAAGTTTTATTTTTTAGTGTTTAAATGTGCGTTTATGTGATAGTTTTCTCCACTCCATTCCTATCTTGCAATACTATATAAAATCTTGAAAGAAACAAGATCTCTGATAAAAACAGCACAATTATATATACATTTAAGAAAATGTATGAATGCAAATAAATATGTATAATGATTTAAATTAAATATTTCTTCAATTTATTTACAATTATTTATAATTTTTCATTTCTTTTGACGGATATAAATACATTTACGAATGCAAGTTATTGAATAATTCTTTATGTTAATTTATTATTCCTGATTTCATTTACAATCTTTACAATAATTTACAATATTTATAAATTCCTGAGTAGGCATATGTCTTTGTGTACATGTGAGGGTATGGATGTGTGTGTGCGTAAGCACGATCGAGTATGGATATATTGAATATATGCGTTATAGTTACAGAATATACATTACATATAAATAGATAAATCATAATAAATTATTAGCTGTTGTAAATTTAGAAAATTTAATTTTTAAAACTCAAATCTAAATTTTATTGATAAATTATGAACAAAAAAAAGAGGAATTTTAGGTATTAGTTTTATAATATAAATTTTTATAAGAATTATTTACTGTATTTAGATTATAACTTCATAGAAAATTTTAAAAAGTATATGAGAAAAATTACGTTAATAATGCTGTTTAACAAGATTCAGTTTAAAATATTTTTAAAAAATCTATTTTATCATCTAAATGAAGACTGACACAGTAAAACTTTTTATTTCATCCTTAAACAGTTACGCATATTTTTTATTAATAAAATACACTAACATTTAAATAATTTGCATACACTTGAAAAAAAAGCTTCTGATAAATATTGATTTGATATCTATATCTGATAAGTTTAGATATTTATGATCTATATAAAGAACTATGCTATACCATACAGTCAGTAGGACTTGAATCTTTATTTGTTCAATTTAATAAAATTGTAAATTTAGATATTTTTATTATTTTGTAAAGACACGAAAGGATTTATGTCACTTAATAATAAGATAAAAGCTTAATCTGTTTCCAATACATTAATTAATGGGACAACTATGTTAGACATTGAAAACGATTACTAGATGAATCTCTCAATTCTTTGCATACTGGTCTCAAATAAACGTTCATAAGCGGTTTCATACCATAAAATAATCCGGCAAGAAATACATTATCCTTCCTGAGTCTATATGGTAACTCATTAATTGAGAATAGGCGTAATGGCTTTTTTGGATGATTTGAATACCTGAACTCCATCAGTGTTTGTTTGGATACTAATATCATTATCTTTTATAATATTTTTTGCAACAAGAATTTTATAAACCGCACTATTTACAATGTCACATTCATCACATTTTTTTCTAAATTTTGTATAAAGTGGTGACTGTACAATATTCATAAATTGATTTTTGAAAGGCGAATAATAAAAAAATTTCCCTTAATTTTTCAATTTTTGCTTATCATAAACTGTTTTTTTTTGTGGTTGAAAAACGGGTAAATCTGCTATCAGACCTACAGCGGCATGGGCTATGGCCAGATATCTCCAACCGCAATGCAAACCACTGGTGTGACGGGATTCTAGCACTGTGGCAGCTTGGAGAGAGAAATAAGCCTGGTAGGCTTACATTCGCTCTCAGAGCATTCACAGGCAGAGACCGTCTAAACCCCCTTCACCCTGGCCGTGGAACGAGAACAAGAAAATGTTCCCGTTACACGGACGAGGATCCGTAACGTTTACCGTACTCATCCGCAACGTGGGACTGCGTTAGCATTACTTCATGTTGCGGACCTTGTCCATCGTCATTCGTTCCGTCCGTCCACCTAAGCACCGGACTTTGTTCATTCGTACGTCCTGCCATGCATACCTCTACCTTGCTTTTTTTCAAACACTCACTCAGCTCAAGTACGTGGGGTCACTGGGCCCAAGGACTTTTCAGTCCTCCTGCGTATTCACACATCTTCTTTCTCCCTTTCATCCATGCGCTCAACCACCATTCGGTCAGCTCGGGTACGTGGGTTCGCTATACCCAAGGACTTTCCAGTCCCCCTGCGTATTTACCCATCTCCTTTCTCGCTTTTATCCATGTGCACTTGGCAGAAAGGATATTTTTCCGAATGTGTATCTCAAATGGCAGCGCTGCATATTTTACCACAGACATAAGAAAACTTCGAATTATGCATTGAGTTTCGCATCATGATTATTTTGTTTTTTCTTATACGTTATTCATGCGAAATTCAAATGATAACAACTTAAATATTATTACCTATATAATTTAAATTCACAATATTAGATTCTATGTGATTATTGAACTAAGAAATAAAAATTTTATTTAATAAAATAATGATTCGGATCATGAAAAAAGAAAGTAATATTGTTTGTTTACTAAAATTATGTCATTAAGTAATGAGTAACGATGATGTGAAATTTGCTCTACAATTTGAAATTGTCTTATGCCTGTGGTAAAATATGCAATGTTGCCATTTGAGGTTAACATTCGGAAAAATATCCTTTCCGCCGTGTGTACTCAACCTACCATTCACACAGCTCGGGTACGTGGGGTTGCCAGGCCCAAAGACTTTTCAGTCCCCCTGCGTATTTGCACAACTTTTCGCACTTCCATCCATGCACTTAACCTATTATTCACTTAGCTCGGGTACGTGGGGTCGCTAGGCCCAAAGACATTTCGCCTCCCTGCGTATCTGTATTACTCATGCATACAAATTAGACATCCTTCCTCTTTCTTTCCTTTAAGGATGACTGTGACATGGGTTACCACCGCCGCCCGATTTTCTGCATTTTCCAGCATCCTGTTTATGATGTTGTCTGGCGTAAAGTCTCCTGTCCGTCCTTCCAAAGTTCGTCTGTCAGCATCCCACCACGAGCATTTGAAAAACGTATGCTCTGCGTCATCCCTGTCGTGTCCGCAGTAGGTACAGCCCGCATACCGCCCCTTCCCTCTTTTGTGTAGGTACCGTCTAAAGTAGCCGCGTCCGATCAGGAGTTGGGTGAGGTAGAAGTCCATCCCCCAAAAGTCCATTGCGTTCACCGTCTCGAATCCCTGATAAGTCGTCTAGTTCACGTACCAGTTCCGTCGCTCGTTTATCGCTCGTTCCATTGCGTCATAGTCCAGTCTCTCTCCCGAAATGCTGCCTCTGTCCATCCTGTGTCAGTGCCTCTTTCATAGATCCGCTTGCGCTTTTGCGCAAGTAGGTCTAAGGGGACCGCACCTGCAACCGCCATAACAGTCTCCGCAGAGACCGTCCAGTAGGCGCAAGCTATCCGAAGCGCCCCCATCTCTGTACGTTCGTCAGTCACTTTCTGTACTTTTGAACGCGAAGCGCGTCGGCCCATGAGCGAGTCATCGTTATGAGTAGCAGTTTTTTGCTCTGTCTCGATCCATACGTATTTGCCATGAGCCGGTCCAGCGAGAAAGTCAGTCTCGTCGCTTCATCAGCTACCCTCTGGATGTGCGGCAAGAAAGTGAGCTTAGTATCTGAGGTGACTCCTAGGTATCTCAAGCAGTTTACGGTTTCCGTCCTTTCCATGCCAACTGTCATTGGAATTAGCGTAGGTATACGCCTTCCCGTCAGTAGCATCAGTTCCGTCTTGTTCAGTGTCAGTGTCAGTCCGTGTTCATGTCAGTTGGGCTAATTTCGAAGTCCTTTGGACGATCACCACTGCCACGTCATCAGCGTAAGCGACAAGCGACGCGCCCTCAGGTATCTCTAGTCTCAGCAAGCTGTCCACGCTCTAAAAGTCAGATCCCAAAATGGAACCCTATGCGATCCTCGCTATTATTGGTCTCTTTACCTGTCCTTCCGTCGTCTCGTACGTTCGAAACTGTCCTCTGTTTGATACTGTCAGTCCCAGCCTTGCGGCCATCTCCAGTACAAGCCGTCCGCGTACGTTTGAGGTCATCATGCCCCACTTGATCGCCCTTGCGTTAATATCACCGGTGACGACGAGATCTTCCGGAAGATCCCTTAGACAATCTTCCACGGCCGCGATTTTTAACTTAAAATCCCCAGCCGTACAATTTGGTGAGCGGTATATGTCGACGAATATAACGTTGCCCACCTTCACCCATACGTAACCCTCTCCCGCGCCAAAAACCAAAGGACCACCCGCGCGCGTGCCTCTAACCCATATGGCTGACGAGCCTGACGTATTCGAAAGCCATGTCCGTCGATGCAAGTCGCGGTACTGTTCGCTGATTATGAGTACGTCTACGTTCTGTTCTGTCGCTATTTGGTCTAGCAAAAGCTGAGTCGCCTCGCATTTGTTCAAGTTTACTTGTAACGTCACAGTCATGTCGTGGTCTGCTCTCTCCACTTTTCCAGCTCAGCCCATCTCTTCAGCGCAGAGGTAGCACGTAAGGTCTTTCTCAGTGCACCCTGCGCTGGTGTGTCCTGCCCGACCGCACCTGCGACACAGTTTGCTTCTGTCCGTACCTTTGCAGTCTCGTCGTTTGTGTCCAAAACCAAAACATCTGTAGCACCTCGGTACCATAAATCTCGTCCGTATACGGCAGTTCATCCAGCCTATTCAAATGCGACCCTTCTGAAGCAGGATTCGAGCAGCACTCTCCTCCACGCCACAGACGGCCATGCGAACATTTTGCTCATTAGGACCGAAGATATGTGACTTCGGATCCCACGCTGTCCCTGTCTCGCGTCTTATTGCGTCAGTGATGTCCTGTGCCTCTGTAATGCAGTCCAGATCGAGGATCTCAGTCTGCACCTCTAGCGTCAGGTCTCGTACTGTTCCGTTGTTTCCCAGTACTTGCTTAATCTACTGTTCAAATTGCAGCCGATCTTCCGTCTTACATCGCAACTTGATCAGCAACTTGGCAGCCTTGTACCTGCACTTTTGTCTCGTCAAGTTTCACGTCCACTTTTAGTTTACGTAGAGCATCAGCGTACGTTACACCCGCAGGCAGCCCCACCAAAACAGCATCGAGGTCACTGTGTGCACTCGATTTCTACCTAGACTCCCTGCGGACCGTATTTTTCTTCCGATTTTTCACGTCCTTCTGAGTCCTCTGGTCATTCAGTACACTCATGCCGTCCGTGGGTGTACTTGCAGTCTTTGTCTTATTTCTGGCACCGACCTTTTTCCATCCAGAGCCTTCGTCGACCCTTTGAAAGGCCGTTGACTGCTCTGGACTGGCACCGGTTTGCTTTCTTTTACGCTTCTGGGCCTCGGCAGCGACCACCGACGCAGCTATCCGCTGCACAGCGATCCTCTCACATTCAACTATAGCCGTTTCACATACATCCTTAATGATAGCCCATTCGTTCGTAATTCTGGTGCGTACCGACCTTACTCTTTGCCTTACTACTTCCATCCTAGGAAATGATTCAAGGATTTTCTGTAAATGCTCCCTGATGCAATCAGGAGACGATCGTGCTTTGCCTTTCATTACCCCGCTTGAGTTTTGTAAACACACCCCCGAGGCCAAGTCAGCCGCCTCTGAGGAATGTGAGCTTGGGGTGCCCGGAGCGCTGATGGATGCTGAAAGCTCATTTTCTTTCGTGTTCATCAGCATTTTGTTTGTTCTACTTCACCTTCGTTTCTTGTGTACTATGTGTTCGAGGTCAGAATCTACACCCAGTAAGGTCCAGCTCGTGTACCACCCGTCAGTCTTTCCGCTTAAGCATCGCCATACCGCCACTGACCTCGGAGGAGCCCTTATTTCCCATAGTCGGCGCCCAGTCCAGGTGTCACCCGGCACTAGCAACAGGGAGATGGATTTTTCGCCGGCTGATAGGGCAGCCAGTTCAGAGTGGCTAGTCCCGAGCGGGCCCCTGTACTATCCGGTAGCCCGCAGCATCCACACAGTTTTTCCTCTATATCCTCCAGCAACGACACGATTCCCATCCTGAGTCAGCCTACTTACGGTCGTCACTGAACCCCGAGGTATTTCTGCTCTGTTAGTGTAAGTGTGTCCAATTTGCCCATACGCTCTATGATTCATTCTGAGGATATCCAGCCATGCATAGGGAGAGTTATCCGTCTATAGGGTCCCCTATCTTTACACTTCCGGAAGATCTTGTTTATAAAGTCTCCGCCGTCCATACAGTTGACAGGATAAAGGGTGATTCTCATCCCAACCCCACATTTCCTGACATACACCTTTCACATCCTCTTTATCTCATTCTCACGCACCAGGCGATACTCGTCTATAAAGCCCCCAGTGGCAGCATCCAGGCGCACCATTCAGTAGGGTGAAATCCGTTTACAGGGCCCCCGATCCACTCACATTGGCCATCAAATGTTAGGTGTATACTGTGTATGAGTAGAAGTGTCTTTGTCTGTATTATGTGTAAAAAGTGTTTGAGTGGTTGTGGGCATCAGCAGTTACCACTATATTTGCGTCATCCGCCAGTCAGAGCTTCCTATTTGCCGTCTTCGTGATAGCATTGCTACTTTGGGCATTGATGCGACGAAGACGCTCGGGAGCGGGACATGGACCCTGAAAGATGGTATTTGCCCAGGGGGGCTCCTCGGGCTAACTCCCGAAGAATTACTGGTACTAATAGCTTGATAACGTGTAGTAGTTATCAAGTAGTCGCAAAAATAATAGTTTAGCAAATAATTTGTAAGTAGTAACTTAGTAGTTTCGAAAATAGTTAATGCAGTAGTTCAGTAAGTAGTTAGGTCAGTAGTTACTTTTCGTAGCAAAATATTTATCATATCTAACCTTAATCTTTTATAAAATATTCCGATGAGAGATCACTTTAATCTTGCGACGAAATATTTGGTAAGAGATTTTTGGGACGTTCCGAAGGAATATTCATGGAATCTTTCATAAATCTCCCCTTACAGAAAAAAATTATAATAGATGACCGTAGGGAACTAGAGTCTAGGATTGTAGTGATACTATATTCATGTATTATAATATATTATAGTAATAAAGTATAGTTTCTTATATTATTTTCGCGCTACTATAATCAAAGAATATATTAATCATAATGTTTACATACTATAGGTCTATAGTTCGTCGTGTTATAGTGCACTGATTGGTTTATAGTTTATAGACTCATTGTTTATGGGTTTATGGTTTCTAAGTATATGGTTTAAAAATTTATGGGTTTATGGTTTATAAGTTTATGGTTTGTAAGTTTATGGGTTTATGTTTTATAAGTTTATGGTTTATGGGTTCATGGTTTATGGGTTTATGGTTTATGGGTTTATGGTTTATGGATTTATAGTTTATGGGTTTATGGTTTATGGGTTTATGGTTTATGAGTTTATAGGTTCATGGATTTATGGTTCATAGGTTTATGGTTTATGAGTTTATAGGTTCATGGGTTTAGGGTTCATAGGTTTATGGTTTATGGGATTATGAGTTTATGGGTTTATTGCTAATGGTTTTATGGGTTTATGAATTTATGGTTTATAAGTTCATGGGTTTATGTTTATAAGTTTATGGTTTATTGGTTATGAGTTTATGGTTTATGGGTTTATGGTTCATGGGTTTATAGTTTATGGGTTTATGGTTTCTGGGTTTATGGTTTATGGATTTATAGTTCATGGGTTTATGCTTTATGGGTTGATAGGTTTATGGGTTTATGGATTATAGGTTTATGGTTTATGGGTTTATAGGTTTGTAGGTTTATTGTTTATGGGTTTATGGTTTTTGGGTTTATAGTTTATGGGTTCATGATTTATAGTTTTATAGTTTATGGTTTATGAGCTCATGATTAATGAATTTATGGTGTATGAGTATATGTTTTATGGGTTTATGGATTGTGGGTTTATGGGTTAGGGGTTTATGGGTTTATAGTCTATAGGTTTATATTTTATAAGTTAAGAGGAGGTCACGTATCTCTGTCCTTTTCCAATGAAAGAATTGAGTCTTTTACAAAAACTAATAACTTTAGTAAAAAATGAAGAGAAAGCCGCATCTCGTAATAAGAAAAGCAATATTTTCTTTCATAAGAAAGAATTAATTTTATTGCTTCGTTTTCAAGAAAACCTTGAAAAACTTAAATCATAGTGGTTAGGGTGGACAATTTGGTTTTTCAAAGTTTTCTTGAGAAGCAAGCAATAAAATTAATTTTTTCTTATCAAAGAAAATATTGCTCTTTTTAATACAAGATGCGGCTTTCTTTTCTTTTTTTGATTAAGTTATTAGTTTTTGTGAAAAAATCATTTTTTTGATTAAAAAAAGACAGAGATACGTGACCTCCTCTTAATGGTTTATAGGTCATGGCTCATGGGTTCATGGTTTATGGGTTTATGGTTTACAGGCTTATGGTTTATGCATTCAACGGATTTATGGTTTATGGTGTTACGGTTGATGGGCTTATGATTTATCCGTTTATGGTGTGGAAGTTCATGGTTTACCGGTTTATAGTTTATGAGCTCATGATTAATGAGTTTATGGTGTATGAGTATATGGTTTATGGGTTTATGGATTTTGGGTTTATGGTTTATGAATTTATAAGTTTATAGTTCATGGGCTTATAGTGTATGAGTTTATGGTTCATGGGTTTATGTGTTTATGGTATATGAATTATGGGTTTATGGCATATGGTTTATAGTTCATGAGTTAATGGTTCATAAGCTTATGATTAATGCATTTATGGTTTATAGGTTTATGATTTATATTTATAGGTTTATGGCTAATGTGTTTATTGATTATGAATTTATGATTTCTGGGTTTATGGTTTATAGATTTATAGTTCATGGGTTTATGATTTATAGGTTGATGGGTTCATGGGCTTATGATTTATAGGTTTACGGTTTATGGTTCATAGGTTTACGGTTTATGGTTCATAGGTTTATGGTTTATGGGATTATGAGTTTATGGTTTATGGTTTATGGATTTATAGTTCATGGGTTTACGATTTATGGGTTGATGGGTTCATGAATTTGTGGTTTATAGGTTTATGGTTTATGGGTACATAGATTTGCGGGTTTATTGTTTATGGGTTTATAGTTTATGGGTTTATAGTTTATGGGCTTGTGGTTTATGGGTTTATGGCTTATGGGTTTATGGTTTATGATTTTATGGTTTATAAGTTTATGGTTTATAGGTTTATAATTTATATTTATAGGTTTATGGCTACTGTGTTTATTGATTATGGGTTTATGGTTTCTGGGATTATAGTTTATGGATTTATAGTTCATGGGTCTATGATTTATGGGTTGATGGGTTTATGAGTTTATGGTTTATAGGTTCATAGTTTATGGTTCATAGGTTTATGGTTTATGGGATTATGAGTTTATGAGTTTATTGTTAATGGTTTTGTGGGTTCATAAATTTATGGTTTATAAGCTTATGAGTTTAAGTTTATAAGTTTGTGGTTAATTGGTTATGAGTTTATGGTGTATGGGCTTATGGTTCATGGGTTTATAGTTTATGGGTATATGGTCTCTGGGTTTATAGTTTATGGATTTATAATTCATGGGTTTATGATTTATGGGTTGATGGGTTTATGGGTTTATGGTTTATAGATTTATGGTTTATAGGTTTATAGGTATGTAGTTTATTGTTTATGGGTTTATGGTTTTTAGGTTTATAGTTTATGAGTTTATGGTTTATGAGCTCATGATTAATGGGTTTATGGTGTATGAGTATATGGTTTATGGGTTTATGGATTCTGGGTTTATGGTTTATGGGTTTATGGGTTTATAGTTTATGGGTTTATGGTTTATGGGTTTATATTTTATGGTTTATGGGTTTATAGCTTATGAGATTATGGTTTATGGGCTTATGGTTTATGGATTAAGCGGGTTCATGGTTTATGGTGCTATGGTTTATGGGTTTAGAGGTTATGGTTTTCTGTTTTATGGGTCAATGCTTTATGGGTTTATAGTTAATAGGTTTATGGTTTATGGGTTTATAATTTTTAGGTTTATATTCTATGGTTTATGGGTTTATAGTTAATTACTTTATGTTTTATGGGTTTATAAATTTATGGTTTATAAGTTTATGAGTTTATGTTTATAAGTTTATGGTTTATTGGTTATGAGTTTATGGTTTATTGGTTATGAGTTTATGGTTTATTGGTTATGAGTTTATGGTTTATTGGTTATGAGTTAATGGTTTATGAGCTCATGATTATATGGTTTATGGTGTATAAGTACATGTTTTATGGGTTTATGGATTGTGGGTTTATGGGTTAGGGGTTTATGGGTTTATAGTCTATAGGTTTATGGTTTATAAGTTAATGGTTTATAGGTTCATGGCTCATGGGTCCATGGTTTATGGGTTTATGGTTTACAGGCTTATAGTTTATGCATTTAACGGATTTATGGTTTATGGTGTTACGGTTTATGAGCTTATGATTTATGCGCTTATGGTGTAGAAGTTCATGGTTTATCGGATTATAGTTTATGAGTTTATGGTTTATGAGCTCATGATTAATGAGTTTATGGTGTATGAGTATATGGTTTATGGGTTTATGGATTTTGGGTTTATGGGTCTAAGGGTTTATAGTTCATGGGCTTATAGTTTATGGGTTTATGGTTCATGGGTTCATGTGTTTATGGTATATGGATTATGGGTTTATGGCATATGGTTTATAGTTCATAAGTTAATGGTTCATAAGCTTATGATTAATGCATTTATGGTTTATAGATTTATAGTTTATGGGTTTATGATTCATGGGTTGATGGGTTCATGGGTTTATGATTTATAGGTTTAAGGTTTATGGTTCATAGGTTTATGGTTTATGGGATTATGAGTTTATGGTTTATGGTTTATGGATTTATAGTTCATGGGTTTATGATTTATGGGTTGATGAGCTCATGGGTTTATGGTTTATAGGTTTATGGTTTATGGGTACATAGAATTGTGGGTTTATTGTTTATGGGTTTATAGTTTATGAGTTTATAGTTTATGAGCTTGTGGTTTATGGGTTTATGGCTTATGGGTTTATGGTTTATGATTTTATGGTTTATGGGTTTATGGTTTATGGGTTTATGGTTTACGGGGTTATAGTATATATTTATAGGTTTATGGCTACTGTGTTTGTTAATTATGGGTTTGTGGTTTCTGGGATTATAGTTAATAGATTCATAGTTCATGGCTTTATGATTTATGGGTCGATGGGTTCATGAGTTTATGGTTTATAGGTTTATAGTTTATGGTTCATAGGTTTATGGTTTATGGGATTATGAGTTTATGGGTTTATTGTTAATGGTTTTATGGGTTAATAAATTTATGGTTTATAAGTTTATGGGTTTAAGTTTATAAGTTTGTGGTTAATTGGTTATAAGTTTATGGTTTATGGGTTTATGGTTCATAGGTTTATAGTTTATGGGTTTATGGTCTCTGGGTTTATAGATTATGGATTTATAATTAATGGGTTTATGATTTATGGGTTGATGGGCTTATGGGTTTATGGTTTATAGATTTATGGTTTATAGGTTTATAGGTATGTGGTTTATTGTTTATGGGTTAATGGTTTTTGGGTTTATAGTTCATGGGTTCATGGTTTATCGGTTTATAGTTTATGAGTTTATGGTTTATGAGCTTATGCTTATTGGTTTTATGGTGTATGAGTATATGGTTTATGGGTTTATGGATTCTAGGTTTTATGGTGTATGAGTATATGGTTTATGGGTTTATGGATTCTGGGTTTATGGTTTATGAGTTTATGGGTTCATAGTTTATGGGCTCATGGTTTATGGGTTTATGGTTCATGAGTTTATGTGTTTATGGTTTATGGATTATGGGTTTATGGCATATGGTTCATAGTTCATGAGTTAATGGTTCATAAGCTTATGATTAATGGATTTATGGTTTATAGGTTTATGGTTCATGGGTTTATGATTTATGGGTTGGCGAGTTCACGGGTTTATGGTTTATAGGTTTATGGTTTATGGGTACATAGATTCTCGGGTTTATTGCTTATGGGTTTATGGTTCATGGGTTTATAGTTTATGGGTTCATGGTTTATGGGTGTATGGTTTATGGGTTTATGAGTTTATGGTTTATGCGTTTATGGTTTATGGGTTTATGATTCATGGGTTTATGAGTTCATGGTTTATGGGTTTATGGTTTATGGGTTAAGGGTTTATGGGTTTATGGGTTTATGGTTTATTGGTTTATATTTTATGGTTTATGGGTTTATAGCTTATGAGCTTATGGTTTATGGGCTTATGGTTTATGGATTAAGCAAGTTCATGGTTTATAGTGCTATGGTTTATGGGTTTAAAGGTTATGGTCTCATGGTTTATGGGTCAATGCTTCATGGGTTCATAGTTAATAGGTTTATGGTTTATGGGTTTATGATTTTTGGGTTTATGAATTTATGGTTTATAAGTTTATGGGTTTATGTTTATAAGTTTATGGTTTATTGGTTATGAGTTTATGGTTTATTGGTTATGAGTTTATGGTTTATTGGTTTTGAGTTTATGGTTTATGAGCTCATGATTATAGGGTTTATGGTGTATAAGTATATGTTTTATGCGTTTATTGATTGTAGGTTCATGCGTTAGGGTTTTATGGGTTTATAGTCTATAGGTTTATGGTGTATAAGTATATGTTTTATGCGTTTATTGATTGTAGGTTCATGCGTTAGGGTTTCATGGGTTTATAGTTTATAGGTTTATGGTTTATAAGTTAATGGTTTATAGGTTCATGGCTCTTGGGTTCATGGTTTATGGGTTTATGGTTTATAGGCATTTAACGGATTTATGGTTTATGGTGTTACGGTTTATTAGCTTATGATTCATGCGTTTATGGTGTAGAAGTTCATGGTTTATTGGTTTATAGTTTATGAGTTTATGGTTTATGAGCTCATGATTAATGAGTTTATGGTGTATGAGTATATGGTTTATGGGTTTATGGATTCTGGGTTTATGGATTATGGGTTTATGGGTTTATATTTCATGGGCTTATAGTTTATGGGTTTATGGTTCATGGGTTCATGTGTTTATGGTTTATGGATTATGGGTTTATATCATATGGTTTGTAGTTCATGAGTTAATGGATCATAAGATTATGATTAATGCATTCATGGTTTATAGGTTTATGGTTTATATTTATAGGTTTATGGCTAATGTGTTTATTGATTATGGGTTTATGGTATCTGGGTTTATGGTTTATAGATTTATAGTTCATAGGTTCATGATTTATGGGTTGATGGGTTCATGGGTTTATGGTTTATATGTTTATGGTTTATGGTTCATAGGTTTATGGTTTATGGTATTATGAGTTTATGGTTTATGGTTTATGGATTTATAGGTCATGGGTTTATAATTTATTGGTTGATGGGTTCATGGGTTTATGGTTTATAGGTTTATGGTTTATGGGTACATAGATTCGTGGGTTTATTGTTAATGGGTTTATGATTCATGGTTTAATAGTTTATGGGTTTGTGGTTTATGGGTTTATGGTTTATGGGTTTATGGTTTATGAGTTTATGGTTTATGGGTTTATGGTTTATATTTATAGGTTTATGGCTACTGTGTTAATTGATTACGGTTTTATGGTTTCTGGGTTTATGGTTTATAAATGTATAATTCATGGGTTTATGATTTATGGGTTCATGGGTTCATGGGTTTATGGTTTATAGGTTTATGGTTTATGGTTCATAGGTTTATGGATTATGGGATTATGAGTTTATGGGTTTATAGTTTATGGGTTTATGGTTTCTGGATTCATGGTTTTTGAATTTATAATTCATGGGTTTATGATTGATGGGTTGATGGGTTTATGGTTTTTGGGTTTATAGTTTATGGGTTCATGGTTTATCGGTTTATAGTTTATGAGTTTATGGTTTATGAGCTCATGATTGATGGGTTTATGGTGTATGAGTATATGGTTTATGGGTTTATGGATTCTGGGTTTATGGTTTATGGGTTTATGGGTTTATAGTTTATGGGCTTATAGTTTATGGATTATGGGTTTATGGCATATGGCTCATAGTTCATGAATTAATGGTTCATAAGCTTATAATTAATGGATTTATGGTTTATAGGTTTATGGTTCATATTCATAGGTTTGTGGCTAATGTGTTTATTGATTATGGGTTCATGGGTTCATGGGTTTATGGTTTATATGTTTATGGTTTATGGTTCATAGGTTTATGGTTTATGGTATTATGAGTTTATGGTTTATGGTTATGAGTTAATGGTTTATGAGCTCATGATTATATGGTTTATGGTGTATAAGTACATGTTTTATGGGTTTATGGATTGTGGGTTTATGGGTTAGGGGTTTATGGGTTTATAGTCTATAGGTTTATGGTTTATAAGTTAATGGTTTATAGGTTCATGGCTCATGGGTCCATGGTTTATGGGTTTATGGTTTACAGGCTTATAGTTTATGCATTTAACGGATTTATGGTTTATGGTGTTACGGTTTATGAGCTTATGATTTATGCGCTTATGGTGTAGAAGTTCATGGTTTATCGGATTATAGTTTATGAGTTTATGGTTTATGAGCTCATGATTAATGAGTTTATGGTGTATGAGTATATGGTTTATGGGTTTATGGATTTTGGGTTTATGGGTCTAAGGGTTTATAGTTCATGGGCTTATAGTTTATGGGTTTATGGTTCATGGGTTCATGTGTTTATGGTATATGGATTATGGGTTTATGGCATATGGTTTATAGTTCATAAGTTAATGGTTCATAAGCTTATGATTAATGCATTTATGGTTTATAGATTTATAGTTTATGGGTTTATGATTCATGGGTTGATGGGTTCATGGGTTTATGATTTATAGGTTTAAGGTTTATGGTTCATAGGTTTATGGTTTATGGGATTATGAGTTTATGGTTTATGGTTTATGGATTTATAGTTCATGGGTTTATGATTTATGGGTTGATGAGCTCATGGGTTTATGGTTTATAGGTTTATGGTTTATGGGTACATAGAATTGTGGGTTTATTGTTTATGGGTTTATAGTTTATGAGTTTATAGTTTATGAGCTTGTGGTTTATGGGTTTATGGCTTATGGGTTTATGGTTTATGATTTTATGGTTTATGGGTTTATGGTTTATGGGTTTATGGTTTACGGGGTTATAGTATATATTTATAGGTTTATGGCTACTGTGTTTGTTAATTATGGGTTTGTGGTTTCTGGGATTATAGTTAATAGATTCATAGTTCATGGCTTTATGATTTATGGGTCGATGGGTTCATGAGTTTATGGTTTATAGGTTTATAGTTTATGGTTCATAGGTTTATGGTTTATGGGATTATGAGTTTATGGGTTTATTGTTAATGGTTTTATGGGTTAATAAATTTATGGTTTATAAGTTTATGGGTTTAAGTTTATAAGTTTGTGGTTAATTGGTTATAAGTTTATGGTTTATGGGTTTATGGTTCATAGGTTTATAGTTTATGGGTTTATGGTCTCTGGGTTTATAGATTATGGATTTATAATTAATGGGTTTATGATTTATGGGTTGATGGGCTTATGGGTTTATGGTTTATAGATTTATGGTTTATAGGTTTATAGGTATGTGGTTTATTGTTTATGGGTTAATGGTTTTTGGGTTTATAGTTCATGGGTTCATGGTTTATCGGTTTATAGTTTATGAGTTTATGGTTTATGAGCTTATGCTTATTGGTTTTATGGTGTATGAGTATATGGTTTATGGGTTTATGGATTCTAGGTTTTATGGTGTATGAGTATATGGTTTATGGGTTTATGGATTCTGGGTTTATGGTTTATGAGTTTATGGGTTCATAGTTTATGGGCTCATGGTTTATGGGTTTATGGTTCATGAGTTTATGTGTTTATGGTTTATGGATTATGGGTTTATGGCATATGGTTCATAGTTCATGAGTTAATGGTTCATAAGCTTATGATTAATGGATTTATGGTTTATAGGTTTATGGTTCATGGGTTTATGATTTATGGGTTGGCGAGTTCACGGGTTTATGGTTTATAGGTTTATGGTTTATGGGTACATAGATTCTCGGGTTTATTGCTTATGGGTTTATGGTTCATGGGTTTATAGTTTATGGGTTCATGGTTTATGGGTGTATGGTTTATGGGTTTATGAGTTTATGGTTTATGCGTTTATGGTTTATGGGTTTATGATTCATGGGTTTATGAGTTCATGGTTTATGGGTTTATGGTTTATGGGTTAAGGGTTTATGGGTTTATGGGTTTATGGTTTATTGGTTTATATTTTATGGTTTATGGGTTTATAGCTTATGAGCTTATGGTTTATGGGCTTATGGTTTATGGATTAAGCAAGTTCATGGTTTATAGTGCTATGGTTTATGGGTTTAAAGGTTATGGTCTCATGGTTTATGGGTCAATGCTTCATGGGTTCATAGTTAATAGGTTTATGGTTTATGGGTTTATGATTTTTGGGTTTATGAATTTATGGTTTATAAGTTTATGGGTTTATGTTTATAAGTTTATGGTTTATTGGTTATGAGTTTATGGTTTATTGGTTATGAGTTTATGGTTTATTGGTTTTGAGTTTATGGTTTATGAGCTCATGATTATAGGGTTTATGGTGTATAAGTATATGTTTTATGCGTTTATTGATTGTAGGTTCATGCGTTAGGGTTTTATGGGTTTATAGTCTATAGGTTTATGGTGTATAAGTATATGTTTTATGCGTTTATTGATTGTAGGTTCATGCGTTAGGGTTTCATGGGTTTATAGTTCATAGGTTTATGGTTTATAAGTTAATGGTTTATAGGTTCATGGCTCTTGGGTTCATGGTTTATGGGTTTATGGTTTATAGGCATTTAACGGATTTATGGTTTATGGTGTTACGGTTTATTAGCTTATGATTCATGCGTTTATGGTGTAGAAGTTCATGGTTTATTGGTTTATAGTTTATGAGTTTATGGTTTATGAGCTCATGATTAATGAGTTTATGGTGTATGAGTATATGGTTTATGGGTTTATGGATTCTGGGTTTATGGATTATGGGTTTATGGGTTTATATTTCATGGGCTTATAGTTTATGGGTTTATGGTTCATGGGTTCATGTGTTTATGGTTTATGGATTATGGGTTTATATCATATGGTTTGTAGTTCATGAGTTAATGGATCATAAGATTATGATTAATGCATTCATGGTTTATAGGTTTATGGTTTATATTTATAGGTTTATGGCTAATGTGTTTATTGATTATGGGTTTATGGTATCTGGGTTTATGGTTTATAGATTTATAGTTCATAGGTTCATGATTTATGGGTTGATGGGTTCATGGGTTTATGGTTTATATGTTTATGGTTTATGGTTCATAGGTTTATGGTTTATGGTATTATGAGTTTATGGTTTATGGTTTATGGATTTATAGGTCATGGGTTTATAATTTATTGGTTGATGGGTTCATGGGTTTATGGTTTATAGGTTTATGGTTTATGGGTACATAGATTCGTGGGTTTATTGTTAATGGGTTTATGATTCATGGTTTAATAGTTTATGGGTTTGTGGTTTATGGGTTTATGGTTTATGGGTTTATGGTTTATGAGTTTATGGTTTATGGGTTTATGGTTTTATATTTATAGGTTTATGGCTACTGTGTTAATTGATTACGGTTTTATGGTTTCTGGGTTTATGGTTTATAAATGTATAATTCATGGGTTTATGATTTATGGGTTCATGGGTTCATGGGTTTATGGTTTATAGGTTTATGGTTTATGGTTCATAGGTTTATGGATTATGGGATTATGAGTTTATGGGTTTATAGTTTATGGGTTTATGGTTTCTGGATTCATGGTTTTTGAATTTATAATTCATGGGTTTATGATTGATGGGTTGATGGGTTTATGGTTTTTGGGTTTATAGTTTATGGGTTCATGGTTTATCGGTTTATAGTTTATGAGTTTATGGTTTATGAGCTCATGATTGATGGGTTTATGGTGTATGAGTATATGGTTTATGGGTTTATGGATTCTGGGTTTATGGTTTATGGGTTTATGGGTTTATAGTTTATGGGCTTATAGTTTATGGATTATGGGTTTATGGCATATGGCTCATAGTTCATGAATTAATGGTTCATAAGCTTATAATTAATGGATTTATGGTTTATAGGTTTATGGTTCATATTCATAGGTTTGTGGCTAATGTGTTTATTGATTATGGGTTCATGGGTTCATGGGTTTATGGTTTATATGTTTATGGTTTATGGTTCATAGGTTTATGGTTTATGGTATTATGAGTTTATGGTTTATGGTTTATGGATTTATAGGTCATGGGTTTATAATTTATGGGTTGATGGGTTCATGGGTTTATGGTTCATAGGTTTATGGTTTATGGGTACATAGATTTGTGGGTTTATTGTTTATGGGTTTATGATTCATGGTTTAATAGTTTATGGGTTTGTGGTTTATGGGTTTATGGTTTATGGGTTTATGGTTTATGGGTTTATGGTTTATGGGTTTATGGTTTATGAGTTTATGATTTATGGGCTTATAGTTTATGGGTTCATGGTTTCTGGGTTTATGGATTTATAGTTTATGGGTTTATGATTTATGGTTTGATGGGTTTATGGGTTTATGGTTTATAGGTTTATGGTTTATAGGTTTATGGTTTATGGGTTAATAGATTCGTGGGTTTATTGTTTATGGGTTTATTGTTTTTGGGTTTATAGTTTATGGGTTCATGGTTTATAGGTTTATAGTTTATAAGCTTATGATTAATGGGTTTATGGTGTATGAGTATATGTTTTATGGGTTTATGGATTTCGGGTTTATGGGTTATGGGTTTATGGGTTTTTAGTCTATAGGTTTATGGTTTATGGGTCAATGGTTTATAGGTTCACGGCTCATGGGTTCATGGTTCATGGGCTTAGAGTTTATAGGCTTATGGTTTATGGATTCAGCGGATTTATGGTTTATGGTGTTACGGTTTATGGGCTCATGATTCATACGTTTATGGTGTAGAAGTTTATGGTGTATGGGTTTATGGGTTATGGGTCTATGATTCATGGGTTTATGGTTTTTGGGTTTATGGTTTATGGGTTTATGGTTCATGGGTTTATAGTGCATGGGTTCATGGTTCATGGGATCATGATTTATGGGTTTGTGAGTTATGTTTTATGGGTTCATAGGTTATAGGTTTATGTTTATAGCTTTATGGTTTATGAGTTTATGGTATATGGTTAATAGTTCATAAATTAATGGTTAATAAGCTTAATTATTAATGGATTAATGGTTTATAAGCTTCTTGTCTATATTTATAGGTTTATGGATAATGCGTTTATTAATTATGCGTCTAGAGTCTATAGGTTTATGGTTAATGTGTGCATAGATTATTAGTCTATAGTCAATTAGTTTATCGGTTAATAGTTTATGAGATCATAGACGATGGGTTAATGGTGTAAGTTTTTATTATTAATGGGTTTATGGTTTATGATTTATGTGTCAATCGTTTATGAGTTTATTGTTCATAAGCTTATTGTTAATGGGTTCACGGTTTCTGGGATAATGGTTTATGAGTTGATAGTTTATGGCTTATGGTTCATACTTCATGGGTTCATAGTTCATAAGCTTATGATTTTAAGGTTTATTGTTTATAGGTTTACGGGTTTTTGAAATATGAGTTTATAATGTATAGGTTTATGGTTTGAAGGATTATGTTATTTGGTTTTATAGTTCATAGATTCATTGTTCATGGTTTACATTTCATTAGTTAATGGTTTATAGTTTATGAGTTTATAGTTTTTTAATTCATGGGTCATGATTCATTGGTTTATGGCTAATGATCTATGGGTTATGGTTTATGGGTTTATGGTTTATCAACTATAAATCTATAAGCCTATAAACTATAAAACTATGAACCAATAAACCGTAAATTTATGAAGCATAAATTCAGAAACCACTAACAATAAACCGTTAATTCTATAGATACATAAACTTATAAATCATAAGCCTATAAACAATACTCCCATCAATCATGAATCCTTACACTATAAAACCATTAACCAAAAACCTATAACCCGAATACTCAACGACTGATAAACCATCAACAACAATGTATAAACCATTGACCCATAAATTATAAACCCATGAAGCATAAGCCACGAACCGATGAACTATAAACTCATGAACTATAAATTCAAAAGACATTTACGTATGAACCATAAACCCGTGCATTATTAACAAATAATTCATGATCCCTTAAACCATAAACGCATAAAATACAAACCCATAGATCATGAACCCATAAGCCATAGGCATATAAATCATAACACCATAAGCAATGAACCTTGTTAATCCCTTTACCATAAGCTTATAAACTATAAACGTATAAATCGTCAACTCATTCAACATCAACACATGAATCATCAACCCATAAACCATAATCGATAAACCCATAAAAGCATTAACAATAATTCATAAACCTATAAACCATAAACCCGTGAACCATAAAGCCAGAAAACCGTAAACAATAAACCCATAAACCATAAACCTCTAAACCATAGACCCATTTTATCTATAAACCATAAGGTAATAAACCATAAACCCATAAATCAGAAACTCATAGAACATAAGCACATGAATTATAAACCCATAAACCATAAACCCATGAACCATAAACCCATGAACCATAAATTCATTTATTCCATAAATAATAAGGTAATAAACCATAAATCTATAAACCAGAAACTCATAAAACATAAGCATATGAACCATAAACCCATAAACCATAATCAATAAACCCATTAACCCATGAACCCATAAAAAATGTGCACATAAACCTTAAGCCCATAAACTATAACACCATAAACCATTAATTCTTTTAATCCATAAACCATAAGCCCATAAACCATAAACCCATAAGCCAGAAACTCATTAAACATAAGCATTAGAACCATAAACCTATGAAATATATATGATAGACTCATAAACCCATAAATAATGAACCATTAACCATAAAACAACAAAACATGAATCAATGAACTATAAACACAGAAACCATGAATCTATAAACCATAAACCCAGAAACCATAAACAATAAACCCATAAACTCGTAAACCGATAATCCCATGAACCATGAATCCATAATCCATGAACCCAAAAACCATGAACAATAAACCCATAAACCATAAACCCATAAACCATAAGCCACAAACCTATGAACCATAAACCCATCAACCCATAAACCATAAACCCATAAAACATAAGCTTATAAACCATCAACTTATAAACTATAAACCCATAACCCATAAACCCATAAACCATAAGCCCATAACCCATAAGCCCATAAACCATAAACAATGAACCTATAAACCCATAAACCATAAACCCATAAACCAATAACCTATACACCATAAACCCATAAATCATGAGCCTATAAACCATAATTCTATTAATCCATACACCATGAGCTCATAAACCATAAACCTATAAGCCATAAACTCATTAAACATAAGCATTAAAACCATGAATCTATGAAATCTAATTGATAGACTCATAAACCCATAAATAATAAACCACAAACCATAAACCAACAAAACATGAATTAATAAACTATAAACCCATAAACCATGAATATGTAAACCATGAACCCAAAAACTATAGACAATCAACCCATAAACCTGTAAACCCATAATCCCATTAACCATGGATCTATAAACCATAAACCCGAAAACCATAAACAATAAACCCATGAACCATGAACCCATAAACCATAAACTCATAGACCATAAACCCATAAACAATAAGCCAAAAACATATAAACCATAAACCCATGAACCACAAACTCATAAAACATGAACCCATAAACAAGAAACCATAAACCCATAAACCATAAACTCATAAACTATATACCCATTGATAATGAACCATAAACCCATAAACCCATGAATTTATAAAACAAAAGCTATAAACCCATAAATCATAATCCCATAAACCATAAACCCATAAACCATGAACCCATGAACCATAAACCTATAAACCATAAATCATCAACGAGAATCCCATAAACCATAAACTCATAATCCATAAACCTATAAACCTATGAACCATAAACCGTTAACCAATATTCCATAAACCAATATCCCATAAACCGATTAACCATAAACCCATTTAATCCATAAACCATAAGGTTATAAACCATAAACCCATTTAATCCATAAACCGTAAGGTAATAAACCATAAACCTATAAACAGGAAACTCTTAAAACATAAGCACATGAATTATAAGCCCATGAACCATAATTGATAAACCCATTAAACCATAAACGATAAACCATAAATCATAAACTTATAAATATAAACTATAAACTCATTAACTCATAAACTATAGATCATAAAAGTATAAACCCATGAAATATAATCGATAAACCCATTAACCCATAAACGATGAACCATAAATCAGAGACTTATAAACCATAAACTTTAAACTTATAAACTCATGAAACATAGACCTTAGAACCATAAACTTTCAAACCCATAAACCCATAAGCCAGAAACTTATTTAACATAAGTATTAGAACCATAAACCTATGAAATAGAATTGATAGACTCATAAACCCATAAATAATAAACCATAAACCATAAACCAACAAAACAGGAATCAATAAACTATAAACCCAGGAACCATGAATCTATAAACCATAAACCCCAAAACCATAGACAATCAACCCATAAACCCATCAACCCATAATCCCATAAACCATGAATCTATACACCATAAACCCAAAAACCATAAACAATAAACCCATAAACCATAAACCCATAAACCATATACCCATAAACCATAAGCCAGAAACCTATAAACCAGAAACCCATAAATCACAAACCCATAAACCATAAACCCATAAACCATAAACTTATAGACCTTAAACCCATAAACAATAAGCCACAAACATATAAACCATAAACCCATAAACCACAAACCCATAAAACATGAACCCATAAACAAAAAACCATAAACCCATAAACTATAAGCTCATAAACTATATAACCATAAACCATGAACCATAAACCCATGAACCCATAAATTTATAAACCATGAGCTATGAACCCATAAATGATAATCCCATAAACCATAAACCCATAAACTATAAACCCATAAACCATAAACCCATAAACCATAAACCCATAAACCATAAACCATCAACCATAATCCCATAAACCATAAATCCGTAAACCATGAACCCATTTAATCTATAAACCATAAGGTAATAAACTATAAACCCATAAACCAGAAACTCATAAAACATAAGCACATGAACCATGAAACCATGAACCTTAATCGATAAACCCATTAACTCGTAAACGATAAACCATAAATTACAAACTTATAAATGTAAACTATAAACTCATAAACTCATAAACTATAGACCATAAAACTATAAACCCATAAAAAATAATCGATAAACCCATTAACCTATAAACGATGAACCAAAAATCATAGACTTATAAACCATAATCTTTAAACTTATAAACTCATAAACAATAGACCATAAAACCATAAACCCATAAACCCATAAACTCATAATCCATAAACTCATAAACTAATAATCCATGAACCCATAAAACATAAACTCATATACCATAAACCCATAACCCCATAAAACATAAACTCATACACCATAAACTCATTAATCATAAGTCCATAACCCATAAGCCCATAAACTATAGCACCATAAACCATAAACCCTTTTAATCTATAAACCACGAGCCCATAAACCATAAACCCATAAGCCAGAAACTCATTAAACTAAAGCACATGAACCATAAACCTATAAACCATAATTGATAGACCCATAAACCCATAAATAATAAACCATAAACCATAAACCAACAAAACATGAATCAATAAACTATAAACCCAGGAACCATGAATCTATAAACCATAAACCCAAAAACCATAGACAATAAACCTATAAACCCGTAAACCCATAATCCCATAAACCATTAATCTATAAACCATGAACCCAAAAACCATAAACAATAAACCCATAAACCATAAACCCATAAACCATAAGCCACAAACCTATAAACCATAAACCCATAAATGACAAACTTATAAAACATAATCCCATAAACCATAAACCCATAAACCATAAGCCACAAACCTATAAACCATAAACCTATAAACCACAAACCCATGAAACATAATCCCACAAACCATAAACTTATAAACCATAAACCCATAAGCTATGAACCCATAAACCATAAGCCCATAAACTATAAACCCATAAACCATGAACCATAAACCCATAAACCCATAAATTTATAAACCAAAAGGTATAAACCCATAAATCATAACAGCATAAACCATAAACCCATAAACCATAAACCCATAAACCATAAACCCATAAACCATAAACCCATAAACCATAAACCCATAAACCATAAACCCATAAACCATAAATCATAAACCTGAATTTCATAAACCATAAACCCATAATCCATAAACCTATAAACCTATAAACCATAAACCATAAACCAATATCCCATAAACCCATAAACCATAAACCCATTTAATCCATAAACCATAAGGTAATAAACCATAAACCAATAAACCAGATACTCTTAAAACATAAGCACATGAACCATAAACCCATAAACCATAATCGATAAACCCTTTAACCCATAAACGATAAACCATAAATCGTAAACTTATAAATATAAACTATAAACTCATAAACTCATAAACTACAGACCATAAAACCATAAACCCATGAAATATAATCGATAAACCCATTAACCCATAAACGATGAACCATAAATCGGAGACTTATAAACCATAAACTTTAAAGTCATAAACCCATAAACCCATAAGCTAAAAACTTATTTAACATAAGCATCAGAACCATAAACCTATGAAATAGAATTAAGAGGAGGCCGTATCATTCTGTCCTTGTCTAATCTGAATTTTCTTTATTATTAATAAATTAAATATTTTCATAGAAAAGTAAGACAACCGCCCAATAGACCAAAAGACAAGCAAACGATTCTTTTTTATGAAAAAATACGAAATTTTGATTATTTTGCGAGTGAAGTCTGAAACGGAAAAACAATCGAACTTGATTGAGTTGATTCAACTGTTTTTCCGTTTCGGACTTCACGCGTAAAATAATCAAAATTTCATATTTTTTCATAAAAATAATCGTTTGCTTGTCTTTTGCTCTATTGGGCGGTTGTCTTACTTTTCTATAAAAATATTTAATTTATTAATAATAAAGAAAATTTAGATTAGACAAGGACAGAACTATACGGCCGCCTCTTAATAGACTCATAAACTTATGAATAATAAGCCATAAACCATAAACCAACAAAACATGAATCAATAAACTATAAACCCAGGAACCATGAATCTATAAACCATAAACCCAAAAACCATAGACAATAAACCTATAAACCCGTAAACCCATAATCCCATAAACCATAAATCTATAAACCATAAACCCAAAAACCATAAACAATAAACCCATAAACCATAAACCCATAAACCATAAACCCATAAACCATAAACCCATAAACCATAAACCCATAAACCCATAAACCATAAACCCATAAACCATAAGCCACAAACCTATAAACCATAAACCCATAAATTACAAACTTATAAAACATAATCCCATAAACCATAAACCCATTAACCATAAGCCACAAACCTATAAACCATAAACCCATAAACCACATACCCATAAAACATAATCCCATAAACCATAAACCCATAAGCTACGAACCCATAAACCATAAGCCCATAAACCATAAACCATAAATCTATAAACCATAAACCCATAAACCCATAAACCATGAACCCATAAACCATAAACCCATAGACCATAAACCCATAAACAATAAGCCACAAACATATAAACTATAAACCCATAAACCACAAACCCATAAAACATGAACCCATAAACAAGAAACCATAAACCCATAAACTATAAGCTCATAAACTATAAACCCATAAACCATGAACCATAAACCCATGAACCCATAAATTTAGAAACCGTAAGCTATAAACCCATAAATGATAATCCCATAAACCCATAAACTATAAACCCATAAACCATAAACCATAATCTCATAAACCATAAACCCATAATCCATAAACCCATAAACCTATTAACAATAAACCCATAAACCATGAACCCATAAACCATAAACTCAAAGACCATAAACCCATAAACCCATAAACCATAAACCCATAAACTAGAAACCCATAAACTATAAACCATAATCCCATAAACCATAAACCCATAATCCATAAACCCATAAACCTATAAACCATAAACCATAAACCAATAATCCATAAATCCATAAACCATAAACCCATTTAATCTAGAAACCATAAGGTTATAAACCATAAACCCTTAAACCATAAACTCATAAAACATAAGCACATGAACCATAAACCCATAAAATATAATCGATAAACCCATTAACCTATAAACGATAAACCATAAATCATAGACTTATAAACCATAATCTTTAAACTTATAAACTCATAAACCATAGACCATAAAACCATAAACTTATAAACCCATAAACTCATAATCCATAAACTCATAAACTAATAATCCATAAACCCATAATACATAAACTCATATACCATATACCCATAACCCCATAAAACATAAACTCATACACCATAAACTCATTAATCATGAGTCCATAAACCATAAGCCCATAAACTATAACACCATAAACCATAAACCCTTTTAATCTATAAGCCACGAGTCCATAAACCATAAACCCATAAGCCAGAAACTCATTAAACTTAAGCACCTGAACCATAAACCTATGAACCATAATTGATAGACCCATAAACCCATAAATAATAAACCATAATCCATAAACCCACAAAACATAAATGAATAAACTATAGACCCAGAACCTATGAATCTATAAACCATAGACCCAAAAACTATAAACAATAAACGCATAAACTATAAATTTATAACCCATAAACCATAAACTTATAAACCATAAACCCATAAACTTATGAACCATAAACTCATGAACGATGAGTCCATAAAATATAAACCTATTAATGCACTATAAGACGACCAACTATAGACCTATAGTATGTAAATATTATGATTAATATATTCTCCGATTATAGTAGCGCGAAAATAATATAGGAAACTATACTTTATTACTATAATATATTATAATACATGAATGTTGTATCACCAGAACCCTAGACTATAGCTCACTACGGTCATCATTATAGTTCTGTTCTGTAAGGATCCCATGCAACATTTTACAAGAAAATTGCTTTAACCCTTCAGTAAAACATTCCGAAGAATATTCATGTCATATTTGATCGCACAATTTTAAAGTTTCTTGAGACCTTCTATAGAAATATTAATCGAATTTTTCACAAATTTTCTATGGAATATTTCGATGAAAAATTGCTTTGATATTTCAGTGAAATATTCCGTAGAAGATTCACGGAAGATTGATGTAATATTTTGCTGAACAACTTTAAAGTTTTTTAAACCCTTCCAGCGAAGTATTCATAGAATCTTCTCTTAATCTTTTATAAAAGAATTTGATGGAAGATTGCTTTAAGAACAGACTGGATTCACTGTCCTTGTCTGATTAAGATTTTTCTTATTTACTCAAGTATAAATCGGTGTATCTGCAAATTGAAGGTTGATCGTAATAAATATTATTATTATTATTATGAATATTTATGCACAAGAACAAATATTCTACCAATTTGTTTTCGAGAAAAGTAAGGAACGCAAAAATATTATAAACATAACCTTCTACTTCGGCGTTTCTTACTTTTCTCAAAAACAAATCGGTCGAATTTTTTGTTCTTGTGCATGAATATTCATAATAATATCTATTGCGCTCAACCTTCAATTTGCAGATACACCGATTATTCTACAGGCGGCCGGGGTAATGCCGATCGGCAAGTTGGCCCACATTGCTAGTCCATTGGGAACTTTTTGTATAGAAAAATTTTTTTAAGTATCACTTTTCGACATTCTGAAATTCCGGCCGCCTGACGGTTAATACTTGAGGAAATAACAAAAAACTCAATTAGACAAGAACAGCGAATCCAGCCTGCTCTTAATCGTTCGATTAAATATTCTCGGAAGATTAATGTAATGTTTTGCTGAACGATTCCAAAGTTTTTTGAAACCTTTTGGCGGAACATTTGTGGAATTTTTACTAATTATTCATGGAATATTCTTACGAGAGATTGCTTTAAACTTTTAGTAAAATATTTTGTGTAAAATATCTTTCAATAAAAAATTTATGTAATTTTTTGCTAGACGATTTTTAAGTTTGAAACCATCCAGCAAAATATTCATGGAATTTCCCCGGAATATTCCATGAAAAATTTCGATAAAAAATCGCTTCAATATTTCAGAAAAGCATTACGTGGAAAATTCCCAGATGATTTATATAATCTAAAAAAAATATGGGAAAAGATTCGGTTGTGGGCACCCTTTTGTTTTTGGCTCATAACTTTTCACCAATTGTATATTTTTTGGACTTATATGTGTATAGAAAGATGAAGACCTTAGCTAACTACCAACGAAAGGACAAAATCGATTCCGTCAAATAGAATTATTTTATTTTGTTAATATTGTGAAATGCCCAGAACCTAACCAAAAAAGATTTTGGTTCGGTTGTGGACAATCATGCAAAATTGTTGGTGTTAAGATATTGGTTGCAATCCATATTGCATCACAAAGTAAGAATAAATTCCTACTGAATAAATGTGCATTACACTCAACTTCATTGATTCACTTCAATTTGTAATTCTTTTGAAAAAGTATACATAAGTATAAATAAATTTTTGTGATTTTTTTTTCAAGCACAGAAAAATTAATTTGCTTACAGCACGAAGCAGACGCGATTGTTCGCTTCGGTATTTAGCATAAAAAAACGTGCTGTTCTAATACATAAATAACATTTGTCAGAAACACCTCATCTGCTTTCTATCAATAGAAACGCAGGGGTGTCCACAACCAAATCATGCCCACAACCGAACCTCTTCCCCTACCTAAGAAAATGTACTAACTCAAGTAGTCAAAAAACATCACTGGTCGTTTTTTAATTGAGACTCAGTATATAAATTAAGACAAGCTATATTAATACATCTTTCAACGCGTCTTATCCTAGAAATTATTTAGTATAGTACCGAATTTTTCCGTATTGCGGAACTAAATTATCTTATACTAACATATTGCCTATATAATTCGCACTGCGGCGCTGTCAAGTATGAAACTTCAATATAATTAATTCTTAATAACATGAAAACCATCAAATTGTAAAACAATTTTTAATAGTTGATAAATATAATGTAAATTAGATATACTAGATTTAGTAAATATTTTAACAGTACTTTCCTTCCTTCGTGTAGTTGTTAGTTCTAGTAAACCCCAAATACTGTTTTCGATTATTTCATGGTTCGTGATTAAAACACGTGATTAAAAAGAATGAATTCCTATCATATTTTTTCATTGATTTGAATGCAATTTAGTAGAATAAATTCTGAATTCATCATGATATGATTTACTTAATTCTTTTTTATAAAAATATAAAAATTTAGTTCAGTACGAAATTTCAATATTAAAATTCATAAGTTGAGGCCATTCTTTTTCATTTTTGAATTGGCTAATTTATACATAATAATATCTATCTATATTATAAAAGATTTTCGCTGCTGCCGCTGCCGCTATCAGCCTCTCGAAATCCCTGATCCCTCCTTTTTACTGATAATTTTTAGCTAATTTTTGTTGATTTATCTATATTATAAAAGATTTTCGTCGCTGCCGCTGCCACTGTCGCCGCTGTCAGCCTCACGAAATCCCCAATTCCCCCCTTAATCCATCCTTTTTACTGATAATTTTTAGCTAATTTTAAGTGAGTTATTGTGAGTTTTAGTTAAATATTTGATCCTTTCGCTTTATTTCAATAAATTAAGCGGATAAAATGATATTTTAGATAACTTATTGCTAAATTTATTTTCAAAAATTAATTAAATAGAAACTAACCCCGCCAACTATCGCACCGCATAGAAAAATTTTGAACAAACACTTTGTATTTGAATTGATTTCTAACTAAAATTAAATCTTTTGTTTTTTAAATTAATTTGTACAAAAATATACGGTAATAATATAGATTTAAAAGAAGATTTATTTGATAAAATTATACTTTCATCATATGATAAAGACATATAAAATATCAATGATAAAATTTCAAATAAAATTAACTCAAATGTTGTAAAATTATATAGTATTGATTACGCAAAACATAAAGGTATTGATCGAACTGAAATAGATGTTGAATTAAAGTTTCCAATTGAATATTCAAATTCATTACGATTTCCAGGGTTTCCAGTATATAAATTAATTCTTAAAAAAAAATGCGATCGTAATGTTAATAAGAAATTTGAGTGTGAGTGACGGACTATGTAATGGTACTCGGTTAAAAATTATTGATTTAGGGTAAGTGTAGGAGTGTATATTATCGTGCCCTATGTTAAAGCATGCGATGTCGATATTCAGAGCACGATAATAAAAGTATGCATTCATATAGTAAGCAGACGACACACAATAAACTAACACATCGCAAAAACTTTGTAAATTCAATCAGCAAATTAATAGTTTTTAAATTTTCACTTAGGGAATTTGTTTTATCCCACACAGCATGAAAGATATCATTGGAATATTCCGAAATATTCCAATGGAATATTTCATTGAAATATGTATGGAAGCTTCATGGAAGAAAACGGAAATATTTCTAGAATATTGCAAAGAAAACTTTCTACGAAGATATCCTGGAAGCCTTCGTAAACCTTCCAAGGAAGATTCCGTTGGGAGATTGATGAATCATTGCACCGAAATATTTCATGGAAGTTTTATAGAAAACTCCGTTTTCCTTCCGAGGAAATGTTGGGAATTTTCACGAGAATATTCCGACCTAAGTCTCCTAGAAGATTCCTTAAACCTTCCAAGGAAGATTCCGTTGGAAGATTAATGAATCATTGCACCGAAAGATTTCATAAAAACTTGAATGGAAGACTCCGCTTACCTCTCAGCAAAATATTAATAATTGTCATTGAAACATTCCAGTGAAACGCTCCTGAAAGCTACCGTAAACCTTCCAAAGAAGATTCCGTTGGAAGATTGATGAATCATTGCACCGAAAGATTTCATGGAAACTTGAATAAAAGACTCCGTTTACCTTTCAGCAAAAAATTGCAAATTGTCATTGAAACATTCCAGTGAAAGGCTCCTGAAAGCTTCCGTAAACCTTCCAAGCAGCAATTCGTTGAAAGATTGATGAATCATGCGATGTGAGAATTTAGTTATACTTAAAATTTCAATAAACAAATTATTAAATAAGTTAATATAACTTTGCCCGTCCCCGCATGCAAAGTGCGGCCTGTCGAAAAGAAAGAATCTTTAATTTATTAAGAGCGTCAGACAGGCCTCCGGCTTACTCGTCGGCAGCATGAATCTCGGGTTAAATTTAATTATTTACAACAAAAGAAAATATCAATTTGCTATGAAACTCTCTATTGCTTTAATCTATAACTTTATTTAATTAACTCGCGCACACTCATGTCCCATACATTCCGGTCACTATAAAATTAATTTATTTTATTTTACGCTTTTATTGAAATTACAATCAAATATTCTAATCGTAGCAATAAAGAGAAAAAATGAATTTTACGATCTGGTCGACGTAAGCGACCTCGCTCTTCCTTCTTTCAACAATATGGCTACCAAGAGCCCGCGCACTTATCTCTCTCTCTCTCTCTCTCTCTCTCTCTCTCTCTCTCTCTCTCTCTCTCTCTCACACACACACACTAGTCCCACGTGTCTACCAATTTGTTTAATTGCCGGTCAATAATAAGAAAAAAAAATTTAATAATTATTTAAACTTTCATGTAAAATACCAATTTAATTTCATTTGATTGCACGGTCAACGGAACCGTTAGACACGTGGTTAGATTTTCACTCCCGCACGCTCGAAAATTTGATATATCTAAGAAAACCATTTTTAATTTTTAATTACTATTTCTTACGGTTTATAAATTACTTTCAGTTTAATTCAATTTTCAACGCAGAATAGACAGGAAATTTCGATTTACAAAATGGCTGCTAAGGCCCGCGTCATGAACTGTATTACGTCATACACACCACGATGTCCACCGATCTTAATTTTCATTATTCCGGTCAATCAAGAGAATTTATTATTATAGTTTATTTAATATAATTAAATTAACGAGAAATTTACCGGTCAACGAAATCGTTGCACACGTGGTCTAAATTTAATTTCGCTTTATCAAACTACAAATTAATCTTACAATCAAAATTTTTTTCACACTTTTAATTACGCCTTGTTACTACTAAATTTTTAATTTTGCACTAATTCACGTTGTCACAATCACTTTGAATTTAAATTTTTACGCCCGCACTGAATTTACACCTAGTCGGCGAGAGCCGCTAGTTTACAAAAGAAATATTTGTCGATTCGGACTACAGTCCACTCACCATTATAGAAGTCGTTGACGAGACGAAGGGAAGCTGATCGACGATATCGGCAATGGCGGTTAGACTGGCTCGCCTTTTCTCTTTCTCTCTCTCTCTGTGTCTGGTCAGCTAGTCGACGCCGGCTGCAAGGAACCGCGAAGGAATCAGGTCGATGAAATCTCCCTCTGGAAATCTCTATCGTCACAGTCGACTCTGCTATCTCAGCACGCTCCAGGTCTCTGTACAGCTCCAAGACAACGCACGCAAAATCTCCAGACTGGAATATCCTTAAAAAGAGAGCTCCGACACGGCACGAGGACAGCAACAGAGTCAGTTGCACGATGCCCGCTTCCTTCGTTTCAAGTCCTCTTCCTTCTTCTTTACTATCTTCTGTCTTCTTTTATGTTCTTCTTTTCCAATCAATAAATTTTAGTCTAATTTCTTGCCTTTTAATTGGTTGATCTTGTTTTCCGGTCTTCAAACGCAAGTCTTCGACATGCGCGCCACCTTTAACAAGAGAGATTCAAGTCTCTTTGTATGCTCTTGCTTCGCTTCCTCTTTTATCTCTCTCGTGTATATAAGTTTTGAGAGAGAGTACATTCATGTAAAGGCGATCCGTAGATATAGATATACTACATATATATATATATATATATATATATATATATATATATAGATATGTATGTCTACCGCGTGCTTCTTTAAGCAAAGAGAAAGAACTGGTGACATCCCCTCTCTACGTTCTTCTCATCTCTCTCTATTATCTCTTGTCTCTTTCTTTGTGCTGTGCGCGAGAAGACAGCGCGCCATCATTTCTAATTTATTCTTCTAGCATGCTGATCTTCCTATCTCTTTTCTTCTTCTTGTCTCTTGAGTCTCCCTCTCTTTCTACATCTTCACTTTACTTGCGGTCTACGTTAGCAGTATTATAGCTCACACACACGGTCTGCGAATGTGTGCGTAATGGCTGTTGCGTGTCGTTCTCCTCGTGTGCCGGGAATTTTAAACAAACAAAAAAAAATCTCTCTATTAATAATTTTATTTATTTTATTAAAGATGCGTCCGGGTCGGTGAGTGCACCACTGGTGTGCCGATCATGCTTGCGTAGTAGTAAAAAATTTTAATTGTTACAAAAAAATTTTTATTGGGACGAACCACGTCACAAACACTCCCCCCCTAAGCTGGACATTCGCCAGAGTGGACTACTTACAACTCATTGTGCTTTGGGCACTACACACCAACGACTCTCGCCACTGAGCCGCTCGCAAGTTATATATATTCCTTATAATTAATTTCCTTACAACTAATACACATTTAATTTTACCGTGCTATTCCCAGAAATTACATACTCTTATATCTTAATTCATACTTTGTATTTAGTTTAACGCGTCTAGGTTAGGTTAGTATCAGTGGGATGGATTAGGATAATTTTCAAATATCAACTACGAACAACACATTTATGAAGTTATTCTATAAAAAAATTTAATGTATGATGGGGGTCAGTATTAAATTAGGGTTTCGGATTGGGGTTTCATGTCAGGTTTAGTTTTTTTTTTTGTTCATCATCTAACTCTATGATTTCAGCACTTTCTCCGAGAACAAGGGTTTGGGTATGGTCTCCGTTATTGAATTCTCTCCATTTACCATCTTTCCTTTTCCATAAATTTTCACTAAACCTTGTTTCTATTTCCCAGAGTCGACAGAAATCTATTCCTAGGATGACATCATGGTCTAAGGCAGAAATAGCTTTTATTTCTAGTCGTCTCACACATCCATCTACTTCTAAGTCTACTAGTAATTTTCCAATTATTCGAGCAGATTCTCCTATGACACTTCTGATCACTGTGCTGGCTGGTATCAATCTATCTTGGAACTCCTGGGCTACTCTTGGTCCTATCAACGACACCATCGCTCCAGTATCGAATAAGGCCTGGTATTGTCTCCTTCCGAGCCCTACATCCAGGAAATTCCTATTTTCATTGCACATGCCTGCTATAACATCGTCATCGTCTTCAGGTTCAGATCTGATTTCGGTCATCGCAGGTGGATATTTCTCCCCCCCCTCGACTAGACTTACTCTCTTTTGCACGAGCCTTCGTCCTTGATATAGATGGGTGCTTCTTTTCCTCTTCATCTAATACACTTAATACTTTATTTAACTCTGCTAGCTTCTTAGATCCGTCTTTCTCTTCATTATCAGACTCTTTACTCAGTTGTAATGTTTCTTGCTTTAATAATGCTAGTTTTTTCTTTCTCTCTTGCAGGTGCTCCATGGTCCTCAGAATCCCTTCTCTAGAGTATTTCTCTGCAAACTCGAGTGGGGAGAGTATCTTCATGGGCTCTTGTATCTCATTGCTCTCTTGTGTATTCTCTAAGGTGGGGGTCTTTATGTTTGGGGTTAGGTACTCTTTTCGCCGCTCTTTACCTAATTTTTCCCAGTCGGTTGCCAAGTCGGAGGCATTAGTGGGTTTTGCATCAGAGGGAGGGGTTGAGCTGGGGTCTGCCCCTCCGTTGCTCCGTTTTCCTGTGATGGTTGTTGGTTTGCTATCCTTTGTTGATCGGGTCTTTGTGCCTGATTGACTTGGTTTGGGGTCCAATTCGCATTTCTTGATGTATAATTTTGATTAGATTTGTTCGCTGGGGTAGACTGGGTGGGGCATACATTCATGGAATGACCCATTCCTCCACAGGAGCGACAGATCCTTCGTGGACAATCCTTTGTTCTGTGTCCAACGGTCTGGCAGGTATAACATGCTGAATACTGCGGTTGGCCTCTAGCTACTTCGTTGGCTCCACTAGCTGGCTCTTGATATCGCCTGCTTGCATTATACTGCGGTCCTGCTGGTGCACTCCACCAATTGACCGGCGGTATTAAGTTTGGCGGCCATATTGCCATAGGAATCTGTCCAGGTACCACTACTGGTGTACTCTGTGTCATTGGGTGGGGGTCCACATTAGCTTGGGTTTGTCTTACTTTGTGTACTCCTGCAACTTTAAGTTCTTGTTGTTCCTTAGATTCCTTCCGTCGTCGCCGTTGTTTTCGTTGAGTTGGTTTAGGCATCTCTTCTGGTTCGCTCGTGCTTTCGCTGTCGGTTTCTTCAAATTCTTCCACATTAGCGATTCGGGGTCTATCTGTCCTCTTAGGAGTTTCAAACGCTGCACCTTGGATTAACATCTTCTCGCGTGGTGGTGGGGGTTGATATCGATTATCGAGGTCTTTTTGTTTTTCCCAACGTCGACCTAACTTCTTAAGAGTAGGCCGGATTCGCTGTCCTTGTCTAATTGAGGTTTTTGTTATTTACTCAAGTGTTAATCGGTGTATCTGCAAATTGAAGGTTAAGCGCAATAGATATTATTATTACAAATATTTATGCACAAGAAAAAAAAAATCTACCGCTTTGTTTTTGAGAAAAGTAAGGAACGCGAAAATATTATAAACATAAACTTTTACTACGGCGTTCCTTACTTTTCTTAAAAACAAAGCGGTAGAATTTTTTTTTCTTGTGCATAGATGTTCATAATAATAATAATATCTATTGCGCTTAACCTTTAATTTGAAGATACACCGTTTGATATTTGAGTAAATAACAAAAAACGCAATTGTTATTCGGTCGGTATCTGATTCTACTCCGGCCTGGTCTCAAGATCTTCGTAGGTGTCTACTCGTCTACCTGCCATAAATTTGCGGTATTCTGGTGGTGGATTCCGATACGCTATGTCTACCTGGACTCTCATCGACGGTGGATTTTTAAAATACCCTATAATACACCTGAAGCAAGATATGAAGTGGGCTATGCTTTCACCCTTTGCCTGAGTTCGCCGTTTCAGCTCGTCAAGAAGGTCGACTCGCTTGACATCGCCAGCGTATTGATGTCTGAAGGTCCTCTTGAAGCTCTTCCAGTCATATACTTCTAATTCCGCGGTCCTATACCAGATGCTTGCTGCACCTGTAAACACGCAGGGTATAGACCTTAACAGATCTTCATCTGGAATACCGGTGTTTCTGCAACAGTTATTCAACCTGGCGAGAAACTCCTCCGGTCCTTCTCTATCATCTCCGCTTAAGGAAATTTTCCAATTCTTCAGTGTTTTGTTGACAGCGTTGTCTCGGTCGGTCATATCCACCAGATTGCCTCGGGGTCTTCGGTAATCCTTATCACTGCTATCATCTTCTGTGTCGTATCTGAATAATCACTATAATCATCATCTCGTCGATTTCTTCTGTGACCTCTGTGCTCTCTATCCCTTCTGTTTCGTCTGTTTCCTCTATCTTCTCTATCTCTTCTATCTTTTCTATCTTTTTGTTCTCTTCTTTTGCTTCGCTCATCATTTTCTCGTAGATTTCCTCTTGGTGCATCCCGTCGTCGATCATGGTTGTCCCTTAACTGGTTAACTCCATGGTCTCTTGCGCCTCTGCCACCTCGATTGTCACTATTGCCACATCTTCGTGTTTCTCTGGCCATACCATCTGTGGTTCGCTGATACTGGTCCCTGCCTGCACCTCTGCGTATATCTGCCTGCTCATTTAGTGCCTTATTTTGAGTTTCACTACGTACCCTTTGTCCAGGAATTTCTAAACTTGATTGGTTCAAGAAAGCGGCATAGGCGTCTTCGATATCTTCCTCATCGAGCTCTTCTTCTTCTGGCATATAGAGGTCCTCTATGGCTATTAATTCTTCAATAGGAACCTCTCTGGGGTTCTGTGATACTACTGGTGGTTGTTGGCTTCGTATAGCTGGAGTAGGCGCTGGGGTCTCTGGCCTCCAAGTATCGGTGGTGTTTAACGTCCATCGTGGGATTTGTGTATTCCTGGAGCTCCATCCTACGGAACCTAAGATGGAAGTCATATCATGAAAGTAACCTAAAGGTGCATGGTTGGACATGGCGATATACCTAGCGACCATTCCAGTCGCTGACATAGCTGCTCTTGCACTGGCTACGGTCTGTAACGAAGCATTACTAAAAGCACCAGCCATGGTGGTGATAGGAGTTGTGGAAGTGGTGGTCGTCACTACTGCCATACAAGCGGGAGTTTGCACTACACGGGTCCTCGCCGGCTGTGCATTCGATCCTGCTGTCACAGCTGTGGTCGCTTCTAACCTAATTCCACTTTGATCGGTCTGCTTTGCTTCTCGCTTGCTAGACCGAGTCTCCTGACGACCTCTTGGAGTAGCTTCTGGATCATCTTCATCTTCTGATGGCACCATTAAGAGATTCCTCGTCGTTGCTGGGCTGTGGCTTTGTCTTTCGTCGACTGTTAGATTCCAAGGTGCTCTCTTGTGTGGTTTCATTTCACAGGTGCTTGCTCTGATTAACCTACCACGTAGAACTGGTAACATTTCCGTGGTACTGCAGTCCATACTATCCGGTCTCTGTTTCACTTCCCACGGGTCCATCTTCTTTACTGCTTCTACTAGAGCTGGGTTAAAATGGTCTAAATGGTTGGTCGTGCGACGACCTCTTGAGCTTGGTACTTTTTGTGCCATTTCTATGATATCTCTTGAGTTAATCTCTCTAATTTCTATAATTCTCTATCTAAATTTCCTTTAATTTTTCTCTTCAGTCTATTAAATTTCTCTTCACTCTTCTCAGACTAATGATAATTTTCTTCTTTCTTATTACAATAAATTCTTTCTTGTTTTTCTCGGTTCGATATAATAGGGGTGGGGGAGGTAATATTTTTCGTACTAATAATTTCTTAGTACAATCTCGGGGGCAATAAACAATGGAACTTTTTAATTTCAAATTTAAGCAACGAGTGAATTGACTCTGAATTTTTACTAACAGCACACGAAAATTGTAATTTAATAATTTATTGTTCGTGGTTGGGAGTGGGAGGGGGTAATGTGGGAAGGGAAAATAATATATAATATATATGAAAAATATGTATATATGTATATTGCAAATTCAAATACTCGGTGACGCAATTTCTAAGAATATCACACTCGCTTAGTGATATAATTGTTATTTTAGGTTGAGTGACTGTGACTCTGTTTTTACTATCTATTTCTAACCAGCGAAAAAGGAGGTATAGATTTTACTTCTGTTTGTCACGAATTCCTTAAATTGCGTTAATAAATTTATTTAAACACGTCTAGATTTATTTAAATTTAACAACGAGAAATAATTGTTCAATCAGTTTTAAATTTACTAAAATCACTAGTCGTTCGCAAATTTAAAGTTTTTCCGGTCAAATTTTCAAGTCTAACTTGCTCTCCTTTTTCATTTTTTTCTCTCTCAACTTCGGTCTGAACTTTTTCACCAGAAATTTTCCCGAATCAAGCCCCACGTTCTGGTGCCATTTGCGATGTGAGAATTTAGTTATACTTAAATTTCCAATAAATAAATTATTAAATAAGTTAATATAACCTTGCCCGTCCCCGCATGCAAAATTAGACCTGTCGAAAAGAAAGAATCTTTAATTTATTAAGAGCGCCAGACAGGCCTCCGGCTTACTCGTCGGCAGCATGAATCTCGGGCAGTCTTGGCTAGGAGGTGGGCGACCTCTGGTGTTAAAATTTATTAAGTTGAAGTTGGAGAGGTATTGCACACACAAAAAAAATGAATTTTACTAGGTCAAATTGTAACACTTTAATTCTTAAGTTAAATTTAATTATTTACAACAAAAGAAAATATCAATTTGCTATGAAACTCTCTATTGCTTTAATCTATAACTTTATTTAATTAACTCGCGCACACTCATGTCCCATACATCCCGGTCACTATAAAATTAATTTATTTTATTTTACGCTTTTATTGAAATTACAATCAAATATTCTAATCGTAGCAATAAAGAGAAAAAATGAATTTTACGATCTGGTCGACGTAAGCGACCTCGCTCTTCCTTCTTTCAACAATATGGCTACCAAGAGCCCGCGCACTTATCTCTCTCTCTCTCTCTCTCTCTCTCTCTCTCTCTCTCTCTCTCTCTCTCTCTCTCTCTCTCTCACACACACACACACTAGTCCCACGTGTCTACCAATTTGTTTAATTGCCGGTCAATAATAAGAAAAAAAAATTTAATAATTATTTAAACTTTCATGTAAAATACCAATTTAATTTCATTTGATTGCACGGTCAACGGAACCGTTAGACACGTGGTTAGATTTTCACTCCCGCACGCTCGAAAATTTGATATATCTAAGAAAACCATTTTTAATTTTTAATTACTATTTCTTACGGTTTATAAATTACTTTCAGTTTAATTTAATTTTCAACGCAGAATAGACAGGAAATTTCGATTTACAAAATGGCTGCTAAGGCCCGCGTCATGAACTGTATTACGTCATACACACCACGATGTCCACCGATCTTAATTTTCATTATTCCGGTCAATCAAGAGAATTTATTATTATAGTTTATTTAATATAATTAAATTAACGAGAAATTTACCGGTCAACGAAATCGTTGCACACGGAGTCTAAATTTAATTTCGCTTTATCAAACTACAAATTAATCTTACAATCAAAATTTTGTTCACACTTCTAATTACGCCTTGTTACTACTAAATTTTTAATTTTGCACTAATTCACGTTGTCACAATCACTTTGAATTTAAATTTTTACGCCCGCACTGAATTTACACCTAGTCGGTGAGAGCCGCTAGTTTACAAAAGAAATATTTGTCGATTCGGACTACAGTCAACTCACCATTATAGAAGTCGTTGACGAGACGAAGGGAAGCTGATCGACGATATCGGCAATGGCGGTTAGACTAGCTCGCCTTTTCTCTTTCTCTCTCTCTCTGTGTCTGGTCAGCTAGTCGACGCCGGCTGCAAGGAACCGCGAAGAAATCAGGTCGATGAAATCTCCCTCTGGAAATCTCTATCGTCACAGTCGACTCTGCTATCTCAGCACGCTCCAGGTCTCTGTACAGCTCCAAGACAACGCACGCAAAATCTCGAGACTGGAATATCCTTAAAAAGAGAGCTCCGACACGGCACGAGGACAGCAACAGAGTCAGTTGCACGATGCCCGCTTCCTTCGTTTCAAGTCCTCTTCCTTCTTCTTTACTATCTTCTGTCTTCTTTTATGTTCTTCTTATCCAATCAATAAATTTTAGTCTAATTTCTTGCCTTTTAATTGGTTAATCTTGTTTTCCGGTCTTCAAACGCAAGTCTTCGACATGCGCGCCACCTTTAACAAAAGAGATTCAAGTCTCTTTGTATGCTCTTGCTTCGCTTCCTCTTTTATCTCTTTCGTGTATATAAGTTTTGAGAGAGAGAGTACATTCATGTAAAGGCGATCCGTAGATATAGATATACTATATATATATATAGATATGTATGTCTACCGCGTGCTTCTTTAAGCAAAGAGAAAGAACTGGTGACATCCCCTCTCTACGTTCTTCTCATCTCCCTCTATTATCTCTTGTCTCTTTCTTTGTGCTGTGCGCGAGAAGACAGCGCGCCGTCATTTTTAATTTATTCTACTAGCATGCTGATCTTCCTATCTCTTTTCTTCTTCTTGTCTCTTGAGTCTCCCTCTCTTTCTACATCTTCACTTTACTAGCGGTCTACGTTAGCAGTATTATAGCTCACACACACGGTCTGTGAATGTGTGCGTAATGGCTGTTGCGTGTCGTTCTCCTCGTGTGCCGGGAATTTTAAACAAACAAAAGAAAATCTCTCTATTAATAATTTTATTTATTTTATTAAAGATGCGTCCGGGTCGGTGAGTGCACCACTGGTGTGCCGAGTATGCTTGCGTAGTAGTAAAAAATTTTAATTGATACAAAAAAATTTTTATTGGGACGAACCACGTGATAATCATTGCACCGTAAGATTCCATAAAAGCTTTATAGAAGACTCCGTTTTTCTTTCAGGGAAATAATGGGAATTTTTACTGGAATATTCCGATTTAAGTCTCCTGGGGAATTCCAAAAAACCTTCCAAGGAAGAATCCGTTGAAAGATTGATGAATGATTGCACCGAAAGATTTCATGGAAACTTGAATGGAAGACTTCGTTTACCTTTCAGCAAAATATTAGAAATCGTTATTGAAACATTCCAGTGGAAGGCTTCTGTGAGCTTCCGTAAACCTTCCAAGAAAGATTCCGTTAAAAGATTGATGAATCATTGCACCGAAAGATTTCATGGAAACTTGAATGGAAAACTCCGTTTACCTCTCAGCGAAATATTAATAATTGTCATTGGAACATTACAGTAGAAGGCTCCTGAAAGCTTCCGTAAACCTTCCAAGGAAGATTCGGTTAGCAGATTGATGAATCATTGCACCGAAAGATTTTATGGAAGTTTTATAGAAGACTCTGTTTTCATTTCGGAAAAACGTTTGGGATTTCCACTTGAATATTCCGACTTAAGTCTCCTAAAAGATTCCGTAAACCTTCCAAGGAAGATTCCGTTGGCAGATTGATGAATCATTGCACCAAAAGATTTCATGTAAACTTGAATAAAAGACTCCGATTACCTTTCAGCGTAATATTGGAAATCGCCACTAAAACTTTCCAGTGAAAGGCTCCTGTAAGCTTCTGTAAACCTTCCAGAGAAGATTCCGTCGGAAGATTGATGAAACATTGAACCGAAAGATTTCATGGAAACTTGAATGGAAGTCTCCGTTTACCTTTCAGCGGAATATTGGAAATCGCCACTGAAACATTCCAGTGGAAGGCTCCTGTAAGCTTCCGCAAACCTTCCAAGCAGGAATTCGTTGGAAAATTGATGAATCATTGCACCGTAAGATTTTATAAAAGCTTTATAGAAGACTCCGTTTTTCTTTCGGGGAAATAATGGGAATTTTTGCTGGAATATTCCGACTTAAGTCTCCTGGGGAATTCCGTAAACCTTCCAAGGAAGAATCCGTTGGAAGATTGATGGATCATTGCACCGAAAGATTTCATGGAAGCTTGAATGGATGACTCTGTTTACCTTCTAGCGAAATATTGGAAATCGTCATTAAAATATTTCAGTGGAAGGCTTCTGAAAGCTTCCGTAAACCTTTCAAGGAAGATTCCGTTGGGAGATTGTTTAATCATTGCACTGAAAAATTTCATGAAAACTTGAATGGAAGACTTCGTTTACCTTTCAGCAAAAAATTAGAAATCGTCATTGAAACATTCCAGTGGAAGGTTTCTGTGAGCTTCCGTAAACCTTCCAAGAAAGATTCCGTTGAAAGATTGATGAATCATTGCACCGGAAGATTTCATGGAAACTTGAATGGGAAACTCCGTTTACCTCTCAGCGAAATATTAATAATTGTCATTGGAACATTTCAGTGGAAGGCTCCTGAAAGCTTCCGTAAACCTTCCAAGGAAGATTCAATTGGCAGATTGATGAATCATTGCACCGAAAGATTTCATGGAAACTTGAATGGAAAACTCCGTTTACCTCTCAGCGAAATATTAATAATTGTCATTGAAACAATCCAGTAGAAGGCTCCTGAAAGCTTCCCTAAACCTTCCAAGGAAGATTCGGTTGGCAGATTGATGAATCATTGCACCGAAAGATTTTATGGAAGTTTTATAGAAGACTCTGTTTTCATTTCGGAAAAACGTTTGGGATTTCCACTTAAATATTCCGACTCAAGTCTCCTAAAAGATTCCGTAAACCTTCCAAGGAAGATTCCGTTGGCAGATTGATGAATCATTGCACCAAAAGATTTTATGTAAACTTGAATAAAAGACTCCGATTACCTTTCAGCGTAATATTGGAAATCGCCACTAAAACTTTCCAGTGAAAGGCTCCTGTAAGCTTCTGTAAACCTTCCAGAGAAGATTCTGTTGGAAGATTGATGAAACATTGAACCGAAAGATTTCATGGAAACTTGAATGGAAGTCTCCGTTTACCTTTCAGCAGAATATTGGAAATCGCCACTGAAACATTCCAGTGGAAGGCTCCTGTAAGCTTCCGCAAACCTTCCAAGCAGGAATACGTTGAAAGATTGATGAATCATTGCACCGTAAGATTTTATAAAAGCTTTATAGATGACTCCGTTTTTCTTTCGGGGAAATAATGGGAATTTTTGCTGGAATGTTCCGATTTAAGTCTCCTGGGGAATTCCGTAAACCTTCAAAGGAAGAATCCGTTGGAAGATTGATGGATCATTGCATCGAAAGATTTCATGGGAACTTGAATGAAAAACTCCGTTTACCTTTTAGCGAAATATTGGAAATCGTCATTAAAATATTTTAGTGGAAGACTTCTGAAAGCTTCCGTAAACCTTTCAAGGAAGATTCCGTTGGGAGATTGTTTAATCATTGCACTGAAAAATTTCATGGAAACTTGAATGGAAGACTTCGTTTACCTTTCAGCAAAAAATTAGAAATCGTCATTGAAACATTCCAGTGGAAGGTTTCTGTGAGCTTCCGTAAACCTTCCAAGAAAGATTCCGTTGAAAGATTGATGAATCATTGCACCGAAAGATTTCATGGAAACTTGAATGGAAAACTCCGTTTACCTCTCAGCGAAATATTAATAATTGTCATTGGAACATTACAGTGGAAGGCTCCTGAAAGCTTCCGTAGACCTTCCAAGGAAGATTCGATTGGCAGATTGATGAATCATTGCACCAAAAGATTTTATTGAAGTTTTATAGAAGACTCCGTTTTCCTTTCGGGGAAACGTATGGTATTTCCACTTGAATATTCTGACTTAAGTCTCCTAAAAGATTCCGTGAACCTTCCAAGGAAGATTCCGTTGGCAGATTGATGAATCATTGCACCAAAAGATTTCATGTAAACTTGAATAAAAGACTCCGATTACCTTTCAGCGTAATATTGGAAATCGCCACTAAAACATTCCAGTGAAAGGCTCCTGTAAGCTTCTGTAAACCTTCCAGAGAAGATTCCGTTGGAAGATTGATAAAACATTGAACCGAAAGATTTCATGGAAACTTGAATAGAAGTCTCCGTTTACCTTTCAGCGGAATATTGGAAATCGCCACTGAAACATTCCAGTGGAAGGCTCCTGTAAGCTTCCGCAAACCTTCCAAACAGGAATACGTTGAAAGATTGATGAATCATTGCACCGTAAGATTTTATAAAAGCTTTATAGATGACTCCGTTTTTCTTTCGGGGAAATAATGGGAATTTTTGCTGGAATGTTCCGATTTAAGTCTCCTGGGGAATTCCGTAAACCTTCAAAGGAAGAATTCGTTGGAAGATTGATGGATCATTGCATCGAAATATTTCATGGAAACTTGAATGAAAAACTCCGTTTACCTCTCAGCGAAATATTAATAATTGGAACATTCCAGTGGAAAGCTCCTGAAAGCTTCCGTAAACCTTCCAAGGAAGATTCGGTTGGCAGATTGATGAATCATTGCACGGAAAGATTTTATGGAAGTTTTATAGAAGACTCCGTTTTTCTTTCGGGGAAATGTTTGGGATTTTCACTTGAATATTCCGACTTATGTCTCTTGAAAGATTCCGTAAACCTTCCAAGGAAGATTCGATTGGCAGATTGATGAATCATTGCACCAAAAGATTTTATTGAAGTTTTATAGAAGACTCCGTTTTCCTTTCGGGGAAACGTATGGTATTTCCACTTGAATATTCTGACTTAAGTCTCCTAAAAGATTCCGTGAACCTTCCAAGGAAGATTTCGTTGTAAGATTGATAAATCATTGCACCGAAAGATTTTATGGAAGCTTTATAGAAGACTCCGTTTTTCTTTCGGGGAAACATTGGGTATTTTTACTCGAATATTCTGACTTAAGTCTCCTGGAAGATTTCAGAAACCTTCTAAGGGAGATTCTGTAGGAAGATTGATTAATTATTGCACCAAAAGATTCCATGGAAACTTAAATGGAAGACTCCGTTTACTTTTCAGCGAAATATTGGAAATTGTCATTGAAACATTCCAGTGGAAGGCTCCTGAAAGCTTTTGTAAACCTTCCAAGGAAGATTCCGTTGGAAGATTGTTGAATCGTTGCACCGAAAGATTTCATGGAAGCTCGAATGGAAGACTTCTTTTACCTTTCAGCGAAATATTGAAGATTTTTACTAAAATATTCCGGTTTGAGTACCCTGGAAGCTTGCGTAAACCTTGTAAGGTAGATTCTGTTAGAAGATTGATGAATTATTGCAGGAAAAGACCTGAGGAAGCTCTAAGAAAGACTGCATTTACCTTGCAGCTAAATATTGGAAATTTTTGAACGAAACATTCAGGCTGCAGGCTTCAGGAAGCTTCCGTAAACATTCCATGGAAGATTCCATCAGTAGACATATGAATCAGGAATTGTTATTTTGAATGAATGTAAAATGGACACTACACTAGCACTCATAAATATGGCTTATCCTCGTTTGTAAGTTAATAAAAAACAATGTTAATGACGGTATAGCTACACCAAAAAGACATTTTTATAAAAATGAGATAATTATTATAAAAATTAGGTAATTTTTTCAACGAAAATGGCTCCATTGCAATAACAAAAAACAAGTCCTTCTCCATTCAAATTTTTATTATATCTAATGTCGATATTTTCCTAATACATTACTTGACACACCAAAAGGCGTTTTAAATAACGTCATTTAGTATGTTAGGGATTAGGACAAAAAATTACGTTGTTTAGTATGTTAAATCTTAACGAAAAATAACGTTATTTTTTAATAACATTGACGTCCTTTTTTATATAACTTTCCACATAGCATGAAATATTTCTGAAATATTTCTGAAATATTTCATTAAAAGATTCGGAATAAAACAGAAATATTGATATGAAATATTTCTGAAATATTGATATCTCCGCCTAGAAGATTAATTTGAAATATCTCATTTAATGATGATGAAATATTAATTTGTAATATTGTTGAAAGATTGCAGCAACATCTAATCGAAAGATTCATGGAATTAGAATCTTTCAAGAAATATTTTATTAAAGGATTCATAAAAGATTATGAATCTTTCAAGAAATGTTTCTGAAATATTCCTAAAATCTTTCATGAAATATTGATTTGTCATATTGGTGAAAGATTCTGTCAGATATTATTTTTCATTTTGTCAGAGTTGCATCTCAAACTATATTAGATACCTATACATTTATTTGTTATTCAGAATTTAAGCGCTTATTTATTTGTATCAAGAATTTTCGGTCTTATATTCTAATCGAGAGAACGTTCCATCTTTTGTGAGAGTTTGTCAACCGCATTCACGATCACATGAAAATATAATCAAGTAGCCATCTGCTGGCAAGATGGAAGAATTGCTACGCATGCAAGATAACTACAAATTTTCAGACAATATTTCTCCAATATTTCACTGGTATATTCATTAATTTTTCTGAATAGTTCATGAAATATTTCTGGAATATTACAGAAATATTTCATGAAATATTTCTTGAAAAATTTGCTCATTATTGATTTAAAATATTTTAAGAAATGGTGCAGTAATATTTCTTCAATATTTCAGTGTTATGTTCAAACATTTTTTTAAATACTTCATGAAATATTTTTCGAATATAACAGGAATCTTTCATGACATGTTTCTTGAAAGATTTGAGAAATATTAATTTGAAACATTTCCAGAAATAATGTAACAACTTACTTGAATATTTCAGTGTCGGATTCAAAAAATTTTTGAAATAAAACATGAAATGTTCCAGCAATATTACAGAAATATTTCAACGAATTATTTAATATTCATAAACTGAAATATTTAAAAGAAATATTAGTTCATTACTTATTTAATATTTTACTGAAATATTTCATGAATAATTTACGAAGGTTTCCAGTAAGCTTCTACTGAAATATTCCATGAAAAGTTTAAGGGAGCTTTCGGTAAACTTCCGCTGAAATATTTCATGAACGACTTGCGGGAAACTCCTGATCGAGGACATATCCATCTTCCGGGAACTTTTCACTGGAATCTCCCTGGAAGCTTCCAATGTTATTTCTGCAGTGAATTGAATCTTCCACGTTTTCTTCTAGGAAGCTTCCGGTAATATTCCACTGAAATATTTTATGGAAGATTTACGGAGGCTTCCAGTAAGCTTCCATTGAAATATTCCATGAATAATTTACGGAAGCTTCCAGTAAGCTCCCACCGAAATATTCCATAAAGGACTTACGGAGGCTTCCAGTGAGCTTCCACTCAAATATTCCATGAAATACTTTCGGATGACTCCTGATCGAGGACATATCCATCTTCTGGGAAGTTTTCACTGGAAACTTTCTGAAAGCTTTCAACCTTTTTTCCACATCTTTCGGGATGCTTCCAGGAAGCTTCCAGGAAGCTTACATGCTGTGTGGGATTTGTAGATAATGTGCTTTACTTTAAATAAACAGTTTATAAAACTTTTAAAAAGTAATGAGATTTGTTTAATTGACGGAAATGTGTCTGCCTTAATATTAAAGGCACGATAACTCATACACTTACTCTATTTAAATTTAATATTAAAGCTGAAATTATTACTATTAATAAAAAAGGTTTAATTATATTTATACCAAGAATAATTTTAGATACAGGTGAACAAACATCGTTACCATTTATATTATACCGTAGGCAATTCCCAATTTGTTTAGCATTTGCAATGACCATTAATAAAGCTTAAGGTCAAAGTTTTGAAAACATAGGAATATATTTAAATAAACCTTTATTTTTACATGGTCAATTATATGTAGCATTATCAAAAGTAAAAAATAGTGAAAAAATTTCGATACAAAATGAAAATGAAAATGTTATAATAAATATTGTATGGGAAGAAGTATTATAAAAAAAAATAAAAAATTATTAAAAAATCATTATTTAATTGTTAATTTTCCAATATTATAATAAATACATAAAAAAAATAAATGTTTGCATTTTAAATTTACATACTAATAAAAATTTATAAAAGTCACTAAAAATGTTACAATTACTTATAATATACAGTTCACAATAGATACAAAAAGGGGGGTTGGCGAGCGTAGCGAGCAGGGGGGTACCCCCCCTAGTAATGTATGAAAATTCAACTGAGCGACGTTAGGAGTGAGGTAAATTAGGCTAGTCTTATAATATATTAAAGAGGTATACCTTTTGGATCTTCGACTCTCCGGTTTTCTAGAAGTACATTATTTTTCCTAATAAGAGTAGCCATTTTAGATTGGGTCTTATATTTTAGGTCTTATGTTTTCGGGCCTTATTATTTTTTTGAGCCTTACATTTTTCAGGCTGAATATTTTTTCGTGTTAAATATTTTTTTAGCCTTATATTTTTTGTAGGACCTATAGTTTTTAGGCCTTAAATTTTTTTGTTTTTTATATTTTTTTGGGTCCTTTATTTTTTTGGGTTCCATATTTTTTCGGGCTCTATACTTTTTTAAAGTCCTTTTTTTTGCGTCCTATACTTTTTTGGGTTCTATATGTTTTGAGTTCTATATGTTTTTGGGCCTAATTTTTTTGGGCCCTATTTTTTTGGGTCCTATATTTTTTTAAACTATATCGATATATATATAGATATTGCTTTCACATTTGATAACAACGTCATATTGGCCAAAAAATTACATAACCGATCTTATTCACACATAGATATTTATATTTATCATTATATGCACAATTCTCAAAAACTTCATTCATTTTGGTCACTCGATTTTTAACAATTCAAAAGTCTATAATACAAGTTTCTGGGGTGGCACACACTTCAATAAGGGCTTGAATTACTAGTTTTTTAAAGTGGAATATGTAATTAAATTTTGGTATCGATTGGAAAATTGCCCTTCACTGTATATAATTTTATACGTCAAAAATGATACTTTTTTAAATATTTTTCTACGTGTGTTTCTTGAGCTATAAAAAAAGGTGCATACTTTTGATCATTCTCAAATTTTTACAGCACAATAAATACGGTAAATACAAAAGTTTAAGCCTGTCCTGGTACATGTGCCCTTCTTTATAAAGCTGTTTGACTATTTTTAATGTAGGTGTAATTTTTAGGTAAAATTATATACCGTGAAGGACAATTTTCCAATCGATAACAAAATTCAATTACATATTCTACTTTAAAAAACTAGTAATTCAAGCTCTTATTAAAGTGTGTGCCACCCCAGAAACTTGTATTATAGACTTTTGAATTGTTAAAAGTTTTTGAGAATTGCCCATATATACATACACTATATGTGATATTTCATTCAAGCTTCTATACTTTTATAAAAGGATTCTTTAGTAAAGCGTTTTTTTTAATTTTAAACTACAGGCTCCGCTTAAGACGCTCGCTCGTTTATTTTTATTTTTAAAGCAATATGTTTGAGCATTTTAAATTTTTGAATTTTTTTTAACATTAATTTGAAAAGCATGACTTAATATATAGCGTATCTTTATACACAGTTGATTATTACAGTCTATCTATATATGCAGTCGATTATTACAAAGTATCCCAATATGCAACTGATTATTACAGCGCACCCCCATATGCAGCCGATTATTACAGCGCATCCCCATATGCAGCTGATTATTACAGCGCATCCCTATATGCAGCTGATTATGACAGCGCATTCTAAATGAATAAAATCTTATGAAAATGGTTATTATAAACAAATTTGTAATTTATATAAGAATTAAAAGGATAATAATAGCACCAACTTTTAATTTTAATATTGATTTAATTTCAATATATGGTAAGAATTCATCAGGTGTAATTGAATTTAAAAATTCTATTGGTAATATAACATCTAAATTTTCACCATTATCATCTTCTGCTGAATCTATACTTGAGTATTTAATAGTTTGTCCTTACATAATATCTAGTATTTTATTATTAATATTTATTACGTCATTATTTGTAGGCGCTAATATAATTTCATAATTTAAATTTATTTTCTTGTATTATTATATCATTAGGTATTCTGACTAATTCAATTTCTTCTTTATAAACGTTTGAATATTTACCTTCGCCTATATTCAATAACCATTCTCTAAAATTTTTGTCATCGTTGGATACCGTGAAGTTTTTATTTAATGTCATACGATTAAATTTTGGCGACTAATAACTGTTCTTGACAGAATTTTCAATAAATTCAGTGCGACTACCATGTTTTACAACTGGTAATGTTCGTCTAAAATCTCCTGATATAAGTAATATTCACCACCAAATATTTCTTTAACATCACATTAATCTTGAAACAAACGGTCATCTGCTTCAAAACCATATTTTGATATCATGGATATTTTATCCCATATTATTGTTTGTACTTCTTTTAATTTTTTACCTTCTATTGAGTTAGGTTTTACGTTGCATGTTGTAGACTCTGTGATATTCAGTTGAATGTAGTGCATACTGTTTTTCCATTTTCCGATAAACAAGCAGCAATTCCTGTTCAACCAACGCATAAAAATGATATACTTAAAGAATTTAAATAATCTATTAAGAAGGTACCTTCGTCCACCACTTGAGTCAAATTTTCAATATGCTTATTTGATTAAAAGTTACTAGATATCTCTCCTCCCCAAGAATGTAAGTTTTGTATGGTGATTTTCACATATTCGATAGAATTAGTATAAATATAAAAAAAAATAAATAGTTTTTATTTAAAACTAAAAAATTAAAATTATTTAAAGAGCTAAGATCATCATCTTTACTGTCCAAATTATTTACATGCTCTTTTTACGAAATTTAAAAATTTGAGGTTATAGTGTGTTTTTGCCGTCATCCGGTATGTTCGATAAAAGTAACTAGATTCGTACGTAAATGAATAATTTATTCATTTATATTTCCACGTAAAAGTAATGAAAGTTTCTGAAAATTATTTTATAAGTTGCCAGTAATATTATGTTTATCCTCCAAAAATTTCATTTAATTCTGCTTTGTAAATTTTAAGATCAACTACAATATTAACGTTTCCCCATAAATAACACTGTTATATAATTATTCTAATTTCTCATTAACAAGATAAAGAATCTTTATGAAATTTTATATGTGTGCAACGTACATTATATAGTACGTTAGTATAATCTTTGTATAGAGGATATGATAAGGAAATAGCATAAAAGTGGAAGTTGGAGAATAGCGACTCCGAGATTCCAAGCCAAAAGTCGCACGGTGCGCGAAGTGCTGAGTCGGCACTTCGTCGCGGGCAACTTACATCGTCGTTTTAGACAACGACGAGCGTCAGACCATCGCCGGACGCGCTAGAATAAAGTCGTATCTAGTCTCTCTCTCGTACAGTATTTGCTTTATAATAAATATCAGTCAATTAATACTAATTCTCTCGTTAATTTATTTGCATCCTCACACTTCCCATAGGAGTGCGTATCAATTAAATCCCACGTAACATATTATTTTTTGGTAGCAGCGGTGTGGGATACGCAACGAGGATTTTAGCAAAAAAATTTTTTCAAGAAATAAACATAACACAAAGGCGCGTCAAATAAATTAGAGAATTTTTTTTTGAGAAAGAGAGAGAAATAATTTGATTAATTGAATGCAGCGAGTAAATACATTTTTTAGCGAATTTTTTAAAATTAAATATTTAAAAAAAAAAAAAAACGCTTAGCGAGTTAGCAACGCAGAAGATCTGAACGAGAGGAAGGAAGGAAGGAAGGACGTCCGAAAATATTATCCGAAGAAATGAGAGTGCTTTTTACCACGCTGCTCACTCTCTGCTGTAACAAGTAAGTAAAAGTTATGTAATACATATTATAAGTGTCGCAAGGGGTACTATAGCTTCTTAAAGTAAATATAAATCGAACTCGTAATAGAACAAATGAAGTTAAAATATTATTTAAAAAAAAAATCGTTAGATAAAAGTGATTAGTGCGTGAATATAATTACGCAAATCAGCAGTGTCAGCCGATAATAAGTAAATATTTAAAAATTATAAGTAATGTTGTGAAAAAAGGGATAATTCAAACAAGTGCATACGTGAAAAGAAAAAACAAATATTTTTGCTTTTATCAATTTTCATCAGGTTTCTGAGTAAAATAAAATAAATTTTTATTATTCATGTGCTGAAAAAAATAATAGTTATTGCCGTGGATAGAAAAAAAAGGAGTTCATAGTCTAAATATTGGAAAATAATTTTAATAACAATTTCATAATTAACGTGATTTGTAGAAACGTTTTTGTGTCATAAATTTTGTGATAATTTACTAATGAATCTCCGTAAATCAGAATGAAAAATCAGTGCACATAAGAAAACGTAAAGGTTTCGCCTTCTCACGCGTAATTTAAAGAGAAAATAAAATTTTAAGAAAAAGTTAAATTGTGAAATCTCATTTATCGAACATGTCGCTCATTAACCTATTTTCGAAAAAGGACGGAAGAACGAGACGTAGAGGACGTTCGTTGTCTCCTATTAGAGGTTCGCGTAGTGAAGAAATCTTAGCCGAATTCGGGAACGAAAGGATATCATATCCGACCGTGTCACATAACACGGTGTACATGCCAATGTACACTCCGAGATATGGTGAAAATTTAACAGTTAATTTGTCAGAGAGAGAAAAGAGGGAATTGAAAGAAAAATACGAAAGAGCCGCGTCTCAGGTTTTCAAATTACAAAAAGAATCATTAAATATTATGAAAGAAAGAAACATAGTAAGGAACGCTCCCACGGAATAAAAGGGAAACCGAGACTCAAAAATCGAAATCAGAGGTAAGCTCAAAAACCAACGAAACGTGGTTAAAATACGTGAACCAGGGCCCAAACCAGTTAGGTTATCCTTCGATACCATACAATTACACGAGTTTTCCGCAACAAATTCCACAACCGTGGAGTAATATGATACCAACTCAAGTTAATCTAAATTTTCGAATAAACTCACCGATAAATATTAATTACGCATTAAATAAATCCTATGTTAAATATGCAAGGCACAAATTTTCAAAATACGTCTTATTTATCGTTACATCAAGCAATCAAACAAATTCCAATCTTTGACGGCAGCGTAGATAAATTACCGTTATTCTGTTCAGTACTGCAAAGCATAGTAAATAATTTCGGGCCAAGCTGTCAAATTTTCATTATGTACGAGTTAGCGACAAAACTCACTGGAAAAGCAGCGGATATTTTACGGCGCGCTTGATGCAATACGAGTCGATTAGAAGAATTATCTACACAATTAAAAGTGATAACACAGCAGCAAGGCAAGTCAGCAACAGATTTTGGCGCACGTGCACAAGCTTTATTGAATAGATTATTAACAATTTACTATACATTGCCGGTATTAAACGCACAAGGTCGATTAGTAAGGAAGCAATAAATAGAAAGAGACTCCTTACAGTATTATTTATTCAGATTAATATCACCCTTAGATATGTAAGTGCGTTGCGAAAAACCTCAAACATTAAGAAAAGCCATACAACTTGCAGCTGAGTTTGAAAATAAACAAAAGACGCGACTTTTTGCACAGATACAAAACTCATTTATAAACGACTTGCAATCCGTGAATTCGGTAGCACAAAATACACAATCATTATCATTATGATCTCAACCGAATATTTATAACATGGTGCAAATGACACAAAATCAACATCAGTTATTAAATACAAATAAAGTGTAACGTAGAACTAGATAAAAACGATTTATATGAGACTGAGTCGCAAGACTTTGAAGAAGAAAAAGCTGACGAAGAAAATAGGCATATGAATGTAATAAAAACGATAGAAAACAAAGACGAAAATATACCAATAAGTCGGAGTAATTCGTTTAATGATGGTGCAGGTGTATTCGAAGTATATGATGCAAGTGACGAATGTGCACAACACTGGTTAGATTTGATAAGGGATGACAATATCCCGAAAGACGGTAATTGTTTTTTTCATTCAGTAATAAAAGTATGTAATTTAGGAATGTCCGCAAATGAATTAAGAGACATATTATTGGATGCAATATCATTAGGCACATGCGAAGATCCGCAAACAGCAGAAGCTATCTTAACATTACGTACAAGACATACCGATGTAGATTGCGTGTTCATATTTTCTTGCGAATTTAATTAAAACATATGTGTGCATTTTATAACAGATTATGATAAAACGCTATATTGTCATTTCAAGGCAAATAGTTCGATCAATTTTATTCATTTACATTTAAAAGGAAGGCATTTTACGCCGTACCTTTATACAAGAAAGAATAAAAATAGTAAAAAGACATCAAAATAATAAAGAAAACGAAGGAAGTACAGCTTCAAGCGAAAACGACAACGAACGACGCGATAATACTATCAACGAGCCAGGTACTCCTATTACATCTACGACAGACTTACTGGCGCAAAGAGAAGAAAGTCAATCACATAAGATAAGTGATGCACTTGAGCGTTGCCTTGTAAAGAATGCAAGGCCGCTGCGCGAAAAACCACCTTGGACGCTACTAGATAACGAATCCTCCGAACCATTGCAGAATTATGTTAAATTGAATACCAAAAATTTTCGAAAAGGAGAAAGCGTATATTTGTTAAAACAAGAACAAAAAGAGAAACACAATGTTCAATACAGGGGGCCTTTTAAAATCGAAAAAATAAACCTCGCGAAACATAATATAATGCTAAAAATGCGAAGAGAGTCAAACAGTTAAACCAACGGGTAACTAGTATGACATAAAACCACTTCCCTCTTGAAGAAATATAATTAAAATTATTAAGATGTAGCAAAAATCTTTATTTTTTCTTTTTCCGCGGCCTTCGGACGAGGAAAAAGAAAAACGACATATGGTCACTGCTTATTGGAAAAATAAATGGAAAATTTATGGAAAAAATTAGTAATAAAAATTGAAATTACCAAATGAAAATGATAAGATATCTTTGAAGGCGCGACAATTAAATAGAATATTATGTTAGAATGTAAATAAATAAAGCGAACACGTAGTAAATAAATTGAAAAAAATAATAAACAAAAAAATGGAAATTAGTAAATAAGTATTCAAGTGTACAGCAAAACGTCAGACAGGATAGAGCTGCAAAAACATTTTTACTACCCGGAATTAATAATCATATAATTAAGGAAAATTGTAACAAATACTCTAATAATTAGTAAGAGAAAAAATTAGGTTATACAACTCAAATATTAAGAATTAGTATAAGATTAATTGCAAATCTTGCCTAAAGTTCCTTATGAACATTCCTTTATTTCACACAGAAATAAAAAGTCCAATAAATAAACAAAAAAAAGATAATTAAATATGCAAGTTCAAAAAAAGAAGAAATGGATTGCAAAAAAAAAAAATAACAATGACGGGAAGATGATCTTCTCTATGTTGTGAATAAAACAACATGATAATAAATTAATCAATAAAATATGCATGGAAAACTATAGAATTGAAAATTAGAAAAGTGCAAAAAAAATAAGGTTGTTTAACACAGTAAACCGACACATGCATATAGTATTAAATTTCTTGAAAAAAAAAGAAATTGAATATAAATAATAATAAACTATTAAGAACTCATCAAACGGACTAATATCTTAGAAAAAAAATAAAATATTTACCTTACACAACTGAATGTATCCCAAAAATTCATAGGAATCAAACGCAAGACTTTTTTATTAAAGAGTTCATGAGAAAAAGCAGAAAAAGAACGAATCGAAATTTAATAATAAAAATTTGAATTGAGTAAGAACGTTTATAAAACTAAAAATACTAATAATTAAGAAAAGTATTATTAACAAGGAAATTTTAGAAAAAAAGACGAATGGTAAGCCAACTGCGTTTAAAACCTGCAGCCGTATTCTGATTGACGTAGCGTTGCCTTAAGAATAGATGTAAATACCAAAAAAATGAGATAAAAAGATAATAATCGTAAAAAAATACTTAAATTTAGTGAAAAAATTTTGTAAGACCCAGCTTGAAGGATACATAGTATAATATTAATTAACCAGTGATCAGGTTCATAGAAAAATTTTTATAATAAGGAAGGAGTAAACCAAAAATAATAATAAATAGATAAATAACGGTTAATCGATTAAAAATATAGGGGGGACCCCTTGCTACTAATTAGTTAGTTTTTTGTTTCAGATAAGTCATACAATTTCAAAAAAGCATGTAAACAATTTATCATAAAAGGTCAACAAAAAAATAATAATATCCACGTTCGAACCCTGACTCAAACCTAAACAAAAAACAGCAAAGAAAAAGAAGAAGAGGATTCTTTAAATAAGTTTAAAACCAAAATAAATATTAATCAAAGAAGTGTTGTAAAGATTACTCTTACCTTATCGAGTACAACATGATGCGCACGTGTATCTTTAAAAGACAAGAAAGAACTTTTGTAGTCAAGAATATTGTATTAAGTGTTACTTTTAAATTAATTAAAACTTGTAAATTTTTATAATATTTTTTTACATTTTCTATAAAATTGTGGATAAAAATAAGAAAGAGAGAGCATAAGATTTGTATTTAGAATGAAAAAAATCATTGGAAAATAGATTAGAATAAGATAGTACGCAAACAACATATTCAGCACACCAAACATGAAAAGAAATAGAAAAAGCTAGGAAAAAAAATTGTAAAATGGGACAGGCATTGGCTCGTGTAGGTACACAAAAACAGTACCAATTACACACTAAGGACTTAATTATAATCATTTTTTAAATTGTATTCTTGTGTACGTTCTTGGCTTCGGGGGCCGAAGCCTTGCGGCCTCGGACGTGCAACGTACATTATATAGTACGTTAGTATAATCTTTATATAGAGAATATGATAAGGGAATAGCATAAAACTGAAAGTCGGAGAGTAGCGACTCCGAGATTCCAAGCCAAAAGTCGCACGGTGCGCGAAGTGCTGAGTCGGCACTTCGTCGCGAGCAACTTACATCGTCGTTTTAGACAACGACGAGCGTCAGACCATCGCTGGACGCGCTAGAATAAAGTCGTATCTAGTCTTTCTCTCATACTGTATTTGCTTTATAATAAATATCAGTCCATTATTACTAATACTCTCGCTAATTTATTTGCATCCTCACACTCCCCATGGGAGTGCGTATCAATTAAATCCCACGTAACATGTGCATTTTAGACATAAAAACAAACCATTTGCATAGTTTCGACCGAATCTGTTTTGTAATACTAAAGCGAAGGTAATTCCTTAAAACATTTCGTAAATAACTTTTTCCACTACTACCTGGCCCATCAATGAAAATACAATTGTTTTCCTTTTTTCTTAAACATTATAGAATGTTATCGTGAATAATTTTTTGTTGATCTTTTGATGTATTCACTTTAAATAGTAATAACGAATATAGAGTAAAAAATAGTATTGATCAATTAATGAATAAACGCATAGAACGACGCAAGCAAAGCGAGGTCAAGCAATGGTTGGATGAAACAGCGAAAGAAAAAAGTATAAGTGGAAGGAACAGAGTTCATTACCAATGAATTTTTAAAAGAAAATATAAAAACTAAAATAACAATAATAATGAAAATGTAATCGTTTTTCAGCAAATACTATCGAATATCGCGAACGTTATCAGAGATCATGTTGACGTAACGACGAAAATCTTCTAAACTGAAGCGCTAAGTCGATTTTATCGACAAATTTTACAACCAAAAGAAATTAAAGAAGCAAAAGAATTACTCCGATTTGATGTTATCATTCAAATGGAAAAATAATTTCTTAGATGTAGGTAACTAGATGTTTAAATTAATTTCTTTCTTCACAGATTTTAAGTTATATCCAAGAGGATCGAGATATCTATTCTGTCAGTGTATGATATATATATATATATATATATATATATATATATATATATATATATATATATATAAATATATATATATATAATAAAATTATATATTAGTCTAAATTTGCATTTTATATTCTATAGCAACAACTACAGTTCTCGATTGAATTGTTAAGTTTGCTGCAGAACTTAAAAATGTTGGTTTTCGAAATTTCGTCTTTCAAAATGAAAACGTTGGCTTGGATAATGTTGAGTTAGAAGAATATATAATAGAAATCGAATACAGATATATTTCTAATATAAATGTTACGTGTTACGTGTTTTAAGGCAAATACTGTTAAAATTCCTTTTGTCTCTGTATTGGGATTTAAGAGGACGCTGGATCTCTCTATCCTTTTCTAATTAAAAAATGTAAATTTTTGGGAAAACTAGTTATTATTGATAGAAATTAAGGGTTGTCCGCAACTTCTATAGCGAAAAACAATATTTTGTCTGATGAGAGCAAATTAATTTTGTTGCTTTTTTTCAAGTAAAGTTTGACATACTTAAATAACGTATTCTCTAGCCTAATTTAGGATTTTGTAAGTATGTCAAACTTTACTTGAAAAAAAAGCAACAAAATTAATTTGCTCTCATCAGACAAAATATTGTTTTTCACTATAGAAGTTGCGGACAACCCTTAATTTCTATCAATAATAACTAGTTTTCCCAAAAATTTACATTTTTCAATTAGAAAAGGATAGAGAGATACAGCGTCCCCTTAAAATGAATGGATCATGATATTTTTTCTAATTTTTATTTTGGATATATAATTATTAGCATATAAAATTAAACAAGTTATAAAATATTACTTAAGTTTTCATAATGTCCCAATCAACTGTCCATTTGAAATTCTGATACTGAATGTGTGGAGAATACAAGATCTTATATAAATCTACAAAAAACTAGTAAAATTATAATTTATTTGCGTAAAAATATGTCGAAAACTTAAACAATTTTTTATATAATTATGTTAATTTTGATTTAATAATTATTTGAAATTATTTTAATTTTGAATATTTATGTTGTAAATGTCTGTTGTAAAAGATTTAATAATAAACTAAAACATTTTTTCATATGTTTATCGATTACTTGAAAGAGTAGAGTCCTTAACGCTTTTCGACGTCGAAACGTTAAGTCAATCGTTATCGTTAAAAAGTTAGTGAATAACCCCCCTGTTAAAAATAATTAAGTCAAAATTAAATTGTCGCAATCGACCATCAATTCATCTGTAAGTCACTAGGTGGCGTTTTTTTAAGATTTGCGATCCCTTATACAAATGTTAGAGACGCAGATATATAAGGCCGAAACGCACTCAGTTCAAAAGCAAATGCTCTCCGTTTTTCGAAGAGTTGAAACTACGAGGTTCACCTCGTTTTTATTTTTTCCTTTAAATGGAAAACAAATATCAAGTAGAGATATTTTTCAATGACATAATTTATGAAAAATGGCGTTATTTTTTCCTAAATTTGGATAATATGACGTCTAAAGAGACCTTTTTTAATATCGGTATCACTGTAGAAATACGTCTTTTGATGACATAATTTAGGAAAGGAGACGTCATTTGTTCATAATAAATTTTTAGAGAAGGACGTCTTATTTTGGTCCAATTTGAAACACGTTCAAGACATCTTTAAAGCGTTATTTAAAGACATCTTTAATAGACGTCATTTAAAAACGTTTTAATTGACGGTATTATTTTCAATAGGGTACTTTTCGGCATGACTACCATTTTTTTAACAAAGACAACCTCTTTTTCTCAACACTGACGTCATTTAATAACTTCATTAAATAATGTCATAAAATGACGTTATTATATGACGTCATTTTATGTCCGAAACGAAGACATACCAATAACGTCATAAAATGACGTCAGTATTTTCAATAGGGTATACTCTCCTTGGATTCACAATTACTTTTTGGTTAGTCAATTGAATGTCTAGTTGACAAATGCAAAATTATTTGTAAATTTAATGAACTTCAATAACGCATTTAAAAATGATTTGTCAATTAAATGAAATTTAATTTTAAATTCAAGAATTGAAAAAAAGATTTTGAATAGTTTTGGCCTTAAGAGTCAGCCGTATAGCTCTGCCCTTGTTCAATCTAAATTTTCGTTATAAATGAGAAATTAAATATTTTTATTTAAGATTTAAGTCCAATAGTTTTAAGAACGAGCGAAGGATTCTATTCCATAAAAAAATGTGAAATTCTCATTATTTCCCGAGTATAGTATGTGAAACGGAAAAAAATGATGTTAAGAGCAGGTCGTATATGTATATTCTATTCTAATCAAAAAATTAATTTTTCTACAAAGCCTAACAATTGTAGCAAAAAATAAGAACAAAATCCTATCTCGTATTATAAATAGCTATACTTTCTATTATGAGGAAAAATTATTTTCAACGCTTTGTTTTTAAGAAAACTTTGAAAAACCAACTTGTTTATCCTAATCTTTTTTTTGTTTCTCAAGGTTATCTCCATAACGAATCAATAAAAATAATTTTTCCTCCTTAAAGAAAATATTCCTATTTATGCTACAAGATGAGGATTTCCCCTTATTTTTTGCTACAGTTATTAGTTTTTGCAAAAAAGTTATTCTTTGTTTAAAAAAGCATTGAGATATGCGATCTCCTCTTAAAATCATTTCACTTACAACCAAAGCGCCCTGTCTGCCGCCTTTCCTAAATTTTCCTGACTATCAATTTTCCTGAATTTTAAGTATGTTGTGGAAGATGGAATAATAAGAAATACGTATTTTCTTTTAAGTTTTAATTATTGTTTTGATGTGAAACTAACTAAAAAATACTTTTTTTGAAATAATAAAACTAACAAATATATCATAATAAATAAATAAATATATAATAATAAATAATAAAAAAATAAAAACTGACACATTAGCAGGATTACGGAACTGCACCTCGGCCGATCAGCGAAGTTAAGCAGCACTGGGCGCGGTTATTACTTAGATGAGTGACCGCTGCCTGTGTAACTTCATCGATCGATTAGGTGATTTCTCGTTGTCAACAATGTGTGCGGTAGATAAGAAATAAATGTTTTTGGTGCTTGAGCCTACGGAATGTGACATAAACACCGAAAACAATTTTCGATCACCGGGTGATGCTAGAGCTCACCGTATCAACCTTCAGATCTCGGCCTGAAGTACAGATCTGGTTATGGTTAAAGTCCGCTCGGAAGACTCACATCGTCGAATTTGAAAGGTATAGAACTAGGGTTTAAAAGCACTTATTAGGCCAAAATAAGTTGTAGGTGGGTAAACCCTAGTATATAGATAATAAAAAAATTAAAAATAAAATAATAAATACATCAAATATACCGAAATCCCCGAAAGAGAGAACCATTATTTTTTATTTTCGTAAAACATTATTCTTGGTTTGAAAAATTAGATTTAAAACATTTTGTAAATAAATGGTTTTAAAATGAATTTTTCAGAAATTGCAATATAATATTTTCACAATCATTTTTCAGGAAAAAAATTTTTCGCTATAACGTTTATTGGGTCAATTTTTTGGATAGCTGCGTATTCTTATTTAATGGTTTGGTGGGCAAATGTTGCTGGTGATACAGTTCAAATTCCTCCTGAAGTAATGGGACTTACATTTTTAGCTGCTGGTACAAGTATACCAGATCTTATTACGAGCGTGATTGTAGCAAGAAAAGGCTTTGGTGATATGGCTGTTTCCAGTTCTGTCGGAAGTAATATTTTTGACGTTACGGTTGGGTAAGTAAATTTAATTAAATAAAAAATTGATAATTAAAATTTTTAAAATAAATAACGCTTGTCATAAGAGATTTCAAAGTAAAAATAATTAAAAGTATATTATTTATCATTTATATTAATAAATGAGAAAAAAAATACGAAAATAAAAAAACTATACTTATATTATACTTTAATTAAGAAAAATAAGTGTAAAAAAAGGAATAAAAATAAAAGTATATGAAAACCATAATTTCTTATGTCTAATCTATTTTTATTTTACTATTCTTATTTATTTAATTAATAGTTATGATGTAGATGATAAATAAATCGTTTTCATCATCATTACATCATAACTTTCAATCGAATCAATAAGTGGATAAATTCATAAGACCTTGAGCTGAAATTTATGTATTTCTTTATATATAAATTTATATATAAATTTATTTTCCGATTCATTTTGTCAATTAGTTACAATTTTTAACTTTTCAATGATGGAAGAACTTATATTTGTTTAATTTATGAATTTAAAAAGATATTAATAAAATAAAGAAAGCAAAACTTGATGGCTGCAGCTCCGATATCCCATTAAGTGTTTTTTTGATAATACGTTTTCTTAATTACATAGTATATGGACAAGAAGATCAAGTTTTACGTATATGATTGTCACGATACTCACTCGGCAAAAAAAAACGTGTCACTTTTTTCGTTCTAAAAAATAATGATAAAAAAATGAAGGGTTTGGTTTCCTCTTTCAAATTATGTTAGGAATATTCGTTTATGTATTTATGCGCATGCGCTAAGTCAAGAGAAGAGGAGTATTATTTTTCAATTTAAAAAGTGCCATCTTTGAGCGATGCTACCATCTTTGGATAGATCAAACGAACAATTTTGATTATAAGATCTGAAAATCTAGATTTTTTAAGCAATTTCTTATTTTGGAGTATATCGTTTCGAGCATCAGGTGCAGAATTACGGGCAAATGAAAGTGAAGGCCTTGAGTCTCTACTTCTGAAAACTCTATATCACGATTACCAGCTCGACACACTAAAAACTGTTGTAATCGAGGAAAAAAAATAAAGATGTCAATTATTCTATTTTTCAGTTCACTTGCATCAATATTGTTTTTTTTTATTTTGTTGCTAAATTTAGATTTTTAATTTGTTGTACAAGGCAGTGATGTCGTTGATTTTTTATTTGGTGGACGTCTTTTCTTCTTTCTGCCATGTCTTCGCTTTCTCATTGTAGATGGTCCTGGAACTCTATTCCTTGAATCTGGTTCTGACTTGTTTTTAGTATCTTCCTAATTAATTGTTAATGTTTATTGAATACACACACAAACACACACTATATTTTTTGTAATAAATTAATTATGATTCACAACACTTTATTTATCACTAAAAATATTCATTTCACTACGTAAACCATAAAATAATTTTTTTAACAAGATAATTATAGATAAACTTATAAAAACTAATAAAAATAATCTAATCAATTAATGAACTACTGAAAATTGATAAAATAATTTGATAACTTTTGTTTGTAAAGTGAAAAAAAATTTCACATAAGAACTTTTAAAAAATTTGAAAGCTTTTACTTGTACAGTAGATAACTATATTATGCGGTCGGTAACTACTTTACTAACGTTGTAGATCTAGTCAAATTTTGAACGCAAATATTTTAAGAATTTTAGCGTCAAATATAATACTTATAATTAAAAAATAACTCAAATAATTGATAACAATAATAAAAATGTTATATTTAACATCAATGAAACTTTTATAATTTATAACAAAATTAAATGAATAATCATTTATAATTTTAATTAATAATTTAAAATTCTCAATTTTATAATTTTTAAGTAGCTATCCTTTTTAAAAAAATAATTTAAAAGTAATATAAGATAAAAACGTCATATACAAAATATTCGTTATTTAAAGAAAAAATTTTTTTCTCGGTTTTTGGCTTTATTTTTTTATCTAAATTGAATATTTAAAAACGGCAAACGGAAGATGAAAGTACGGTAAAATTACTATGAAAATAGCAAATAAAAAAATTTTCATTTCCCGAGCCCATAAACTCACTAGGAGAGTGTTACATCTCCGGATCACGGATTTTGCTCAAACTTCGGGATAAGTTTTCAGATGACATATGGGAAAACCTAAGATTATAGTCACAAACGCTCAATATTTCCCTAGATACAGGCAATTAAACAAAATCACTAAAAACGCTACTAGATTTTCAAACACTTGTAGCTCTTAAGCATCAATAGCTCTTTTTAAATTAAAGCTGAGATCAAATCCTTTCAAAAAAGAAGTTATCCCTGCAAAAAAAAATCTATAAATATAGCTAAAAATATAGGTAAAAATATAGATAAAAAACACGTGAATATAGCTATAACACACATCAATATAGCGGTATTTTCTTTACCTATATATTTAGCTATATTTATAGATGTTTTTTTTTCGACCGGGATAGCATATCAAAATATCATTTTTTCTCAAAGTTATAGCGTAATAAAGATTGAACCTGAATTTTCTTTTTAAAACATTAATTAATAATAAAAGCTGAAATTAAGTGCAATCTTTATTATGCTATAACTTTAGGAAAAAATAATATTTTGATATGCTATAACTACTTTTTCGAAAGGATTTGAGCTCAGCTTTAATTAAAAAAGAGTTTTAAGCTTCTAGCTATTGATGCTTAAGAGCTATAAGTTTTGGAAAATCTTGTAACTTTTTTAGTGATTTTCTTTAATTCCCTGTATCTAAGGAAATATTGAGCGTTTGTGACTATAACTTTGGCTTTTTTCATATTTTGTAATCTAAAAACTCATCTCGAAGTTTGAGCAAAATCCGTGATCCCGAGATCTCACACTCTCCTAGTCAGTCTTGATACCTTAAGGTACACTGACAGAAATGATTTCTAGCGGGGAAACATATTTAACATGTACATATAGATTCTTATAAAAAATGTCACTTTTTTAAATTAAAAACTGGAAAGAACAAGAATCAAAAGGAGAAAATGAAAAAGAGTTATAAATACAAGAAATCGATCGAATAAATATAAATAAGTATGAATGTATACGCGCATGCTGCCAACAGCAGTGGGGACTCACTTTTCTAGTGAGCCGCGAAAGTGCGGTCTCTGTCAAAGTCAGAGTTGTCAATAGTTGTGGTGGACTGATTTCATTATCACAGTTATTTACGACTTAATGAATGATATTTATTTTCAGAATATAGTGCCTTTTTTATATTAAATCGAACTCCTTTCAATTATACGATCTTCCCGATTGATATCCGGCCTTTTTTAGAGTTATTATATAATTTGAAACACAGCAAATAAAAACCTTTTTCAATAGCGTTTCTGCCAGGATGCCAATGAGAAGATACGAAGAAAGTGGAAGGAAAGTGTAGAAAAAAGTTTCCCTGTAACTCAGGTACAAAACAGGAAAGTGATTAGTGACTAATCAAACCAAAGTCTAATAACTGACTACGAAAAAAATTGTTCGATATCTAATAAGGAACAAATTTCACACAGTAGGCGTTTATCTAGCGGATCGGATTTCTCTGATGTGGGTAAAATCTTGTGAATTTCTCCTTAATACGCAAAATATAGTCTTGAGTTGAAACTTTCCACACCATCTTTCATTCCAAACTATAATTATAATTATAATGAATTGTATGTATTCATTAAATTTAATTTTATATATCCACTAAATTTTTAAATATAATTTTTTCTTCAATGTTTTGTGTGTAATGTTGAGGTACTGTTACGACACCCTAGATTTTTTGATTAGTGAAAACCCTCGCCAGTAGCCCTAAAAGCCACTTTTTATAATGTACTTGTTAACGTTTTTTTTTTAATTTTATAATAAATTTGTGTATTATTTATTTTTTTTTAATAATGACGAGCAAAATTTACCACGCTCCTGATTTCACTTGGTTGCATTTTCATATATTATATTATTATATATAAATTTGCTAATTTCATTGACAATAGTAGTTCAAAATAAAAACAATACTTATGTCGACTGAATAATAAATAGGATGATAAATATTTCCATCGGTCTTACAGTCAATTTAAAATCTATATAATAAAATAATTAAATAAATATGGGCAGTCAGACTGCCCTTGTTTATAATCACCCCCGTAGAATTTCTTTCCAGTTAATTTTTAAGTTTTTATTTCAGGTTATTCTACGGGGGTGATTATAAACAAGGGCAGTCTAACTGTCCAAATTTATTTAATTATTTTATTATATAGATTTTAAATTGACTGTAAGACCGATGGAAATATTTATCATCCTAATAGTAGTTCAATATAAAATATGTATTTAATTTTTTTTCATATATTTACATTATTATATTGTACTGCATTAGAATACGAAATTTTTTGTAAATAAATAAGCTTTAATAAAATTTAATAATTATTATTTACAATCATAGTAAAAGAAAAATGTTTATATTAACATTTACTTTTACAGGAAGTCCGCGTTCCGCATAACAAAATTTTCTTTATTCCATGACATTAGTACGAAGAATTGTGAAACCAGATTTTTTCATTACTATGACATGCAATCCGAAATGGGAAGAAATCACAAATAATATAGGACGAAGTGAAGAGGTAACGGATAGACCAAATATTGTTCTTGAAGTATTTTATCAAAAATTAAAACTAATAATAAAGCAAATTTCTAAAAACAGATTTCGGGAGAATGCGTTGAATATTCATATGTAGTAGAATTTTAAAAGAGAGGATTATCGCATGCCTATATGCTAATATTTTTAAGTAAAGATGATAACATTTACAATAGTGATGACGTTGATAAATTTATAAAAGCTGAAATTCCAAATAAAAATGAGAATCCCGGATTATATGAAATAGTTAAACAATTTATGATCCTTGGCCTTTGTGAAGATCAGAATAAAAACTCACCTTGTAAGGATAAAGAATAAGAAAAGTGTACGAAAAATTTTCCGAAACGATTTAATGAAACTTAAATAATGACAAATGGTTATTCAATTTATCGACGACGAAATAATAAGAATAAGATATTATACACAAAAAACAAGTGGGCAGACAATAGATTTGCGGTTTCTTATAACCCGTATTTATTACTAAAGTTTAACTGTCATATTAATATTAAATTAAGTTCAACAATAGGAGTTATAAAATACTTATTTAAATACTGCTTCAAAGGACATGGTCCATTTATAGAAATGAAAGCAAGTAAAATAAATACTGAAAGTGATACTAATGATTAAACGGATGAAACGAAGATTTGGATATGTTTTGTAATGAAATTAAACAATATATAAACACAAGATACGTTTACCCGCCAGAAGCTATACATCGCATATTGGAATATAATATTAGTGAACTTTCACATGCAATTTATGTATTAGCCGTTCATAATGAAAATGAACAATATGTGTATTTTGAAGAAGAGTCCGAACACGAAATTGATGAGAAAAATGTAAATACAACACTAACAGCGTGGTTTGAACTTAATAAAAGTGACCCAGAGGTACAAAATTACTTTTATTCTGATATACCGCAAAATTATGTTTTTAATTGAATACATAAAACATGGACGAAAAGAAAAAAGACTATGAAACCTATTCTCACCAGAATGTACTTAGTTAATCGAAAACAAAGAGAAAGATTCTTTTTAAGATTACTTCTGCTTCACGTGAAAGCTGCAACATCTTTTGAAAACTTAAAAACTTTTAATGGAATTACATACCCAACATTCTTTGAAGCAGCAACAGCAAGAAATTGAATTGAAATCGATGATGAATGGGATAAATAATTAGAAGAATCATGTAAATCTCGATTTCCAAAAGTTCTTTGTCAATCATTTGGTTACTTTTTTACATTTCACAATCCAATTAATGGTCTAGAATAATATGAAAAATATAAAATCTATTTTTATCCTCCAAAAATGAATGAACAAAAAGGTGAAGAATATGCATTAAACATGATTAATGATATTTTAACTAATAATAGATTCTCATTAAGTGACTTTAATTTACCAACTTAAGAATACTGTAGTGAAAATAACAAAATTTAATATAGCACAGTTAATAATGTTAATAATATTTGGTCAATCATCGATACTCTAACAAATGCTCAAACGGCTATTTTTAATACAGTATTAAATTCATTGAATGCAAGCTGCTCTGAAAAGCATATATATAGACGGTTCAGGCGAAAGTGGTCAAAGGTACTTATTAAATACAATTATAACTTATCTAAAAATTCATGAAATCAACTATTTAGTTATATCATGGACAGGTATAGCGGCTAATTCATTACAAGACAGTGTGACAGTAAATACAGCATTCAAATTACCTTTGAACATATCTGAAGACACAATATGTAATATTAGTGCAAACAGCGAAATAGGTGAAAAAATGAAAAATGTATCAATTCTTATCTTGGATGAAATCACAATGACATCAAAATACGCTTTTGAAGCCGTCGATCGCATGTTGAAAGATGTATGTGATAATAATTATTTGTTTGGAGGGAAAACATTTATCATATCAGGTGATTTTAGACAAACATTACCAATGGTTAAACATGGAAATAAAACACAGACAGTAGAAAATTGTGTCAAAAAAACTATTTATGGGAACATTTTCATTGTATGTCTTTGAAAAAAAATAAACGTTTATCGGAATCAGATGATAAATTTAAAAATTGGTTACTTAATATAGGAAATGGTAATTTTTATTCAAAATATAAAAACGGAAATGAAGTTATACAAATTTTAACCCTTTTAGTCACAGGAGCCACTATAGAGGCACCCTTTCTCATTTTCTTTTTTTTATTGTTTAATTCGCACTTTAAGTTTAATCTTTATTCTTTTTGCATTTTCGTATAAATGAGTGTTCATTTTATAAGTAACATATGATATATTTTGAATACATGATTGTAAATAAATCTAAGAAATTAATGTATGATAGAAAATACGTGTTTTTGTGAAAGTAATTCGTGACTGAAAAGGTTAAAAGAAATATTTTCAAATATCAATCTAATTGATAAAATTTACAGGCATAATATAAATATTGAAAATTGTGACTATTACAAAAATATTATGTTGGCACCGAAAAACGTAGATGTAACAGAAATGAATGAAAAAATTTTATTAAAAATAAATGAACCAATAATATAGTACTTGAGCATTGACTCTGCAAAAGATACAAATAACGAAATTTTAGACGCAATTTTTCCAACAGAATTTTTGAATTCATTAATACCCAATGGTTTACCTCCACATAGATTACAATTAGAAAAAGGAGCTGTAGTAATGCTTCTAAGAAATGTTAATTTGAATGAAGGACTTTGTAACGGAACCCGATTAGTAATAACAACGTTGAAACAATTTACCATTATTGCACAAATATTAACAGGGAGTAAAAAAGGAGCACTATATTCTTACTACGCATGACCTTATCAGCAAATGATGAACTGCCATTCCAGATGACCAGAAAACAATTTCCTGTAAAACTTGCTCATGCAATGACTATTAATAAGTCGCAAGGACAATCATTAAAAAAAGTAGGAGTGTATTTACCAACATCAACTTTCAGTCATGAGCAGTTATACCTGGCACTTTGAAGGACGACTAATAAAAAGAATTGAAAATATCATTAACAGAAAAATCAAGAAAAGTTAAAGATAAAATGGCCTATACTGAAAACATCGTTTAAAAAAAAATATTATAATAACCACAATAGAAAAATTAAATATAACGAATAAGATAAATAAAATCAAACATACTTGAATCTCTAATATAATATTAAAAAAAAAAAAAATTCATGAAGTAGAGTTCAACGCTGTGTGGTTAAAGATCACGGCTGTTATTGTTAGTTCTGTGTCATTAAAAAAACGCGATTGCTTTTTTAAATGCTGTGTATTTAAAAAAACATGGCTGCTATTGTAAGTGCTGTAATGGGGAAGAACGATAAAACTACTGTCAGTGCTGTGTAATTAAAAATTCGCGACTGCTTCTCAGAGCACTATCTGGTTCAAAAAACGCAGCTGTTATTTAAAGAGCTAAAGATGAAAAATGCAACAACTATTGTAAGCGCTGTGCAATTAAAAATTCGTGGCAGCTATTTTGAGCGCTGTGTGGTAAAAAAATGTGGCGGCTATTGTGAATACCGTGTCGTTAAAAAACAAAACAACTATTGTAAGCGCTGTGTAACAACAAATTCGGGGTTGCTATTTTGAGCGTTATGTAGTTAAAAAAACGTGGCTGCTATTGTAAGCGGTATGTAATTAAAAGATCACGGTTGCTATTTTGAGCGCTGTTTAGTCACAAATTCACGGCTGCTATTTTGAGCGCTGTGTAATTAAGAATTTACAGTTGCTTTTTCGAGCGCTGTGTAATTAAGAATTTACAGTTGCTTTTTCGAGCGCTGTGTAGTTACAAATTCGCGCTTATTTTGAACGCTGTGTGGTTAAAAATACGTGGCTGCTATTGCAAGCGCTGTGTGATTAAGTATTCACGGTTGCTATTTTAAACGCTGTGTAGTTAAAGGAACTCGACCGCCAACGTGAGCACGGTGTTATTGATGAAACGAAACATTTATTGTAAACGTTGTATAATAAAAATAACACGACTGCTATTGTAAGCGCTGGGTAATTAAAGGAACGGGGATATTAATATCAATGCTAAGCAAAAAAGAACTGAAATTATAATTCAAAGTAATGTCTAAAGCAGGATCTGTTATAATAAAGACGATAATCTGAATAAATCAAAAATTACAAAAAAATATAATTAAAAATAATCACTATAGAATCGAGCCTTGATGCGCCTTGAATAAAAGCTTTAGTTGATGATTTCTCGAAACGCTTCTAATTAATTACAAATATAAGTTCAAAAGTAAAAATATTTATCTAGAAATTTTTTTAAAATCAGAATAAACTATAAAAATGGCTATTTATTTAGATTGTCTTCTCTCACAAAGCTTTATTGATGAGTCCTATAAACAGATCTGGGACGAAACGTAAAATTTAAAATTAATTAAATAATAAATATATTATGATCATTATCATCATCATCATCACCAACTCAAACATCAGCATCAATGTGTAGACGGACGTGTGTATGATTGATTGATTCGTAATTTATTAAGATCATGGGGTTCAACCCCGTATGACCCAAAAGTAATACATAATGTTATAAATAAATATAATATGATGCAAATAAAAAGTATAAACTAAAGAATAAAGAAATTCGAATAAACTCATGCGTGATTTTTCCCCGTGGTATAAAACAAAAATTGAATTGAAGTATAAAAATAATTTGATTTACATGTATAAAATAAAACTGCACTTATCCGATCCACATATTATACAGTGAGTAATCAGTAAGAGGTCTACTAAAGCATATATGTAGTAAAGTGTACTTTTGTAGAATAAAAATACACTCAACGACTCTCAGTTTTGCCCAACCACTCTGTGCGTTCGTCGAGCAGGAACTTGTTATAAGCTTAGACTTGATAAGCTGAGTTTGGCCCAATTCGAAACCAGTGAAAATGGAAGTGTTACCATTAATAAAACTAGATACCGAGTAAACAAAAGAATTAAGCATTGCAGCTGTACACACAACAGGGCAGATGAGAAGTCGAGTTGACAATCTATTTGAAGTTCTAACTACCGCATCAATGTTAACGCGAAAAAATTTAGTGGCTAGGTAGTTTGGCTTTTGGTATGATATTATAGAGTGCGCCAGAGTTGATTTAAAGTATAACCGCCTGTTACTCACCGACAACCAACCCATCTGTAAGCGAAACGGAGTAACTCTATCTTGTCTGCCTATATTACCACATACAAATCTAACGCAGGCGTTCAGCGCACGGTGAAGTTTAATATTTAGTATCTGCGGTAAGTTGTCGTAGACTACACAGCAGTAGTCTAATATGGGGAAAATAAGAGCTTTGACTTTTCTTTCTAACCTGCCTAGACAGAGCATGCCTATGAGACTTTAAGGATTGAAGAGTACCAAAAACACGTCCAACCACCGAACCCACCTACTTATTTCAATTCAAGGTGCTAGATATCCAGATACCCAAGTTTTTGACTGTACTAACATATGGCACCACCGTGTTATTTACGAAAATTGGGGGGGAGGCAAGAAGAGAGATCAATCTTTGAGATGCACTGTTCGCTACCCATGAACATCGCTTGCATTTTTGAAGGATTTAAGGCAAGTTCATTCTCTACTGCCCATTTGACAACTGCTGCCACCTCGTGGTTTAAAAAGTCAATCTCATTGTTGAAATTAGCAGGCAAAAATGAGTGATAGACCTGCAAGTCGTCAGCAAACAAGATATGAGACGATCTAGTTAAGACCAAGGATTAATCGTTAATTAATCCTTCAGAACAGAAAAAAGCAGAAAAAAGCAGCGGACCCAAAACGCTGCCCTGTGGTACACCTGCTGAGCAGGTGACCCATTCACCCACACGACCATCCAAGTCGGTTATAGTGTAAGTCCTCTTGCTAAGATACAACGCATACCATCGTATGACAGTATCAGAGCAATTGAAACGACGAAGTTTGTGAAGCAAGCGCACATGCGATACAGTGTCGAAAGCCTTGGAAAAATCGAAGAACAGCAAAGCAGCTATCAATCTCTTATCAATTGCCAAACGTGCGTCTTCAAGAAGCTTCAAAAGCGCAGTCTGAGTGCTATTAGATTTTCGAAAACCAGTTTGCAAACTGTCAAATAGCGAGTTTGAATCTATAAAGGAGCTGAACTGAGAATGAACTACTCTTTCAATGACTACTCTTTCAAAAATTATGGAAACTTCAGAGAGTTTGGCGATGGGACGAGTTCGCGAAGGTGTAAGTATCTTATTGGTCTTGGCCAGTGGTAAAAGAAAAGCTTTTTTCCAATCACTCGAAAATACTGCAGAAGTCAACGAGCAGTTTATGATGGATGTGATGAGACTGACAGTGGATTGACTCGTCAGTTTAAGCATCTGAGCCATAATACCATCGGTACCAAAAGTTTTAGAAGTGCCAAAACGCACAAACGACTCAACAAGAGGACAATCAACTGAAGTAAAATTAAAAATCGGCAAGTCAGTGCATAGTGGCACAGCAAGCATCTCCTCTATCTCACCTTCAGACAGAGCAGCAGGGTCCCAAGAAATTGAAGTGTAGTGAGAGAGAAGAACACCAGAGGAGAAATACTGGAGCGGTGAAGGCAGTATTCTTGTAGCAAGACTAATCTTATGTAAAGTGTTCCAGCAGTTTGAAAAGTTATCCACACTATTTAAACGATTAGCTATATGATTGTTCTTTGCAGAGTCCAATGCACTTGAGATCTCCCCTCTGAGTTTCCTATAGCGTATTACTGCCTGTGCAGAACCAGAGCGAACAGCATAACGATACGCTCTGTCTCGCTCTCTCATCCTAAATCTAATGTCAGAAGTGACCCATGGTTTTTTCATAATATCTAGTTTTTGCGCTTTAATTGGCGCACATTGATCGAAGGACGAAACAAGAACAGAAGACAACTTATGGACCAAGGAATCAACAGAAATCAAAGTAGAGCCTAAAGGTTCGTCACAGCTCTCGTGTGAATAGTTTGAAAGAGAAAACGTAATCGGAATATTTAAAGATTGTAAGTTTATATTAGCAAAATTTCGAGAGTGAATTATTTTAGTTGCGGCTTGAGGCTTAAGCGCCTTAAAAGCAATAGTGATCAAATCATAACCTGCTATGAAAGGAGTAGATGATTTGCTGTAAGTAGCCAGAGAATTTTTATAATTTAAAATGAAGAGATCAATCCAAGTATGAGAAATAAATTCAGTTGTAAGAGTATGATGTGTAGGTCCAGAAGGTATTATGTATAGAGCAAGTGAGTCAATAATTGAGAAAAAAAAGTCTGCACTAAAATTTTTAGCCAACAGATTAATATTGAAATCCCCAGTAATGACCATGTTTTTATACGTTGGAAATAACTCAGATAATGAGTTGAAGAATTCATCTTGAAATAGACCCTTAAATACACTACCGCAAAAATGAGTTTTTCAGCACACAACGAAATTATGAATATGAATAGAAGCAAAGAAACAGAGTCAAAGGGCGGCGTCGAAGTCACAAAACAATTTCATAAAAAGGAAGACAGGGAGACGGACAAGCAGACGAACAGACAGAGACGGTAAATGAGACGAAGACAGATTAACAGAAACAAAGAGATATAGACAGAGAAACAGAGACAAATAGACGAACACGAAAAAACGGAGACGAAGAGACAAAGATGGAAAAACGGAGACAAAGAGACGGAGACAGAAAGACGGAGACAGACGGAGACAGAGAAACGGAAACACTTGGAGACGGAGAAACGGAGATGGAGAGACCGAGATGGAGAGACGGAGGTGGCGAGGAAGACGGAGAGACGGAGACATAAAAACGAAGAGACGGAGACATAAAAACGAAGAGACAGAGACATAAACACGAAGCGACGGAGACGGAGAGACAAAGACAGAGAGACGGAGACAGAGAGATAAAGACAGAGGAACGAAAACGAAAAGACAAAGATAAAAAGCGGAAACAAAAAGATAAAGACGGAAAACGGAGACGAAGAGACGGAGACAATATAAAAATTAGATTAATATAAAAATAAGAGCCAATAATTATTGCCTTTTGTTTTGTCAACATTCAATTTCAGATGCTTACTTGAGGCCTAATTTGAAATGAGAATAGCATGATCACTCATGAGATTAGTATAAGTGCTAAGTTTAGAAATCGGAAAAAGCACATATACTTGCAAGTCGTCGGCATATATTAAATGTTGGACACCCGAGTAAAAGTTGGCAGCGACGTCATTAATATAAATGGAGAATGAAAGTGATCCAAGCACAGAACCCTGGGGTACTCCCGTATTCAGAGTAACAAAGTAAGACGCATTACCATCAGAGTCAACAACAGACTGCCGTCTATCAGATAAGTAAGAGGCAAACCACCTGACAACAGTGTGCGAGGCATCAAGAGAAGTTAGTTTCGGAAGCAGTGTGACATGGCACACAGTGTCAAATGCCTTGCTAAAATCAAATAATAGAAGCATAGTTACATAACGTCTGTCCATGTTGAATCTAATATCCTCCGTTAGTTTGAGCAAAGCTGTTTGGGTACTATGTCCAGTCTAAACCCATTCTGATGAGAATCCAACAGGTGCCTGGTGGACAAGTAGTAATACAGTTGTTGATGGACGAGACGCTCGAGAACCTTGGACATGAATGACAACAAGGAGATAGGTCGTATATCACTCATAGTGCACGGAGAAGAGACCTTGTTGATTGTGGTAATCAACGAGATCTTCCAACATGAGGGAAATACACACTCACAAAAAGTATCACTGTAAATACGACATAGCAAGGGCCCAATAACTGGAAATGCCCCATAGACAATAGACTGTGGGACCACATCAAACCCCCTAGCCTGAGAAGTAGAATGACATATTGCCATCCTAACCTCCTCCAAATTAACCTCATTAAACCTAAATAAAGGCTTATAAGGCTCATCTACATTGATAGTATTCACATACTCAGAAACAGAAGAGGCGAGTGGATCAAACGCAATCCCACCAAAGTAACGATTAAGCTCATTTATAGGAAATGAATGTCGCGAGTTATTATCAGTAGAACATATACCAAGGTTATTGAGCTCTCTCCAGATCTGTCACGAGTCCGTAATACCCGATAGTCTGTCATAGTAATATAACAGTTTGGCTTATTCAATGCACTCATGTGCCTTGTTTCGAGCAGTCCTATAGTATAGTAAGTCAGTATACAGTCGAGTACGTTTGTAGTGTCTATAAAGTCGATCTCTCTCATTAATCAAGCGACGACGTTCAGAGTTGATTCATGGACAATGAGCTCTACCCTGCCTGACCTTCCTGACAGGCACGAATTGTGCAATTGCCTCATTGAGATGGTTGTAAAGACATTCAAGGCAAGCAGAAAGAGAGGAATCACTATCACATGTATCGCACCTTAAGGAGCGAAAATACTGAAGGAGTGCAACATCATCATCAGACTTATAATCCAGAAAGGTAAAGTCTTTAAGCATAGGTTTAGAGAGAGAGGACTTAACAGTCGCAGCGATGAAATCGTGGCCGTCAATGAATGCAATATCAGTCTTCCAGAAGTCAAGTACAATGTCGTTAGCATCGACAAAACACAAATCAAGCCAGGTCTCAGAAGAATAAGTATGATGAGTTGTGCTATAAGGAACCGAGAAAAGTGCATTCTCAGTAATCAGACCTTTAAGAAACTTAGAGTCATCAGAATCAACGCACAAGTTAGTGTTAAAATCACCAAGGATGATCTTCGAACTATAATTGTGCATATACGATGTTAAATCAGGTATGAAATCAGTGTTGGCCAAGAAGGGAGCATGTGGCGGCCTGTAGACTACACCAACAAAGATAGGTGAAGCTAAGTCCAGAGAATGAACCTCACAAAACAGATATTCGGGAAGGTCAAGCTTACCACTCCATTTACCAAAAGAAGAACAAAGGCGCCGCGAAGTAATAGAGTTGTGAATATATAAAGCAACACCACCGCCTTTTGTGTTACGATACTGCCTGTGAAGCACGTAGTCATCAAGCTTTATCAGAGAGTCACCAACAATCTGGCCCAGCTTGGTCTCAGTTACAGCTATAACATGGAAGTAAGGGTGAGAAGCCAGAAAAAGTCTTATCTCAATGTGTGCTCTAATAGAGTTAGCATTGAAATGACAAACTCTGAGACCATCTCTTGCAGTGAAATGATTATTAATGAGTGATGAAACAGGGTTATTAGTAGAGAGTGACATATTAGTAGAGAGTGACATATTAGAGAGGAGTGAAGGAGAGAGTGGACTTACCTCAATACTAGAAGCTACGGTGCTGGACTGACGCCGACCAGCATCACCTTGGCTAAAAAAGCATCTAGGTCCTCGACAGAAGCAACTTGCGTAGAAGCATCCTCATTCTTCCTTCTCACAAAAATTATTTCATTCTTCACGAATGAAAGAAAATTTAGTCTCTTGTCCTTCGCTTTTGTTAGTACCTTCAACTTCAGCTAATGCAGTGAGGGAGGAAGGAATACGTTGATGTTGATTAACGAAGGCGAAAGAGCAGTAACGCATTTAGCTCTAAAAAGAAGATTCTCATCAACTTGAGAAGTATGAAGTCTCCTATCCTTAATCTTAGCAGCTATAACCCCACGTGCAAGTGCAGGACTCTTCATTGTTACAAGCAGTGGCACAGTTGAGAAGTGGCGATCACGCTGCCGTGTTGATGGAGACCTGAAGATCACTTCAGATGATATACCAGCATGAATAACAGCAGTAGTAGAAGAAGTTGAGGTGAAAGAGTCAGGAACCGAACGTCTTAGTGGTGAACAGATTCTATATCCTTAATTGAGAAACTAGCATTCAAAGTAGAAAAGATAGCAGATACACCTGCCTTAAGATTAGAAAATTCCGACGGCACAAGACCACCCAGTACCAAGTCAGAAACCCTTTCAATACGAAGCTGCTGTGCTTTTAAAGCATCACATAGCTGTGATGGAGTTCTAAGATGATCCATATTAATAGCAGAGTCTGTTTCAGATATTGTTGTATTGGTAGTAGTAGCAAGCACACTCTCAACTCTCGCCTTCAGCTCTTCCTGTTCGCGACAGACCTGGTCAAGTCTGGCTTCATTCTTAGTAATTCGCTTGTCAAATGGAGTAGAAAGTGCTTTAACTCTTGAGTCAAGAACAGAAAATTTATGAGATAGCACAGTAAGCAGACTGCTTACTTTGAAAACAGAGGATTCCACCGAGTCCAATTAATCCAGCTTACCCATCTTCTCAAGTATCGTAGTAAGAATATCATTAAATTGCTGCATATTCATTTAAATAAATAGAATAAATTATCAAAATTCAAGAAATCCAGGAAAACAAAATTGTAGCGCTCAAAGAAACAGTAGTGATGTAGTATTAAATATGCTAGTGGAGTAGCAGCATAACATGTATGCTATGAAGTTGTTGGTCCGTCAATAACTTACTAGGAGAGTATCAGACCTCCGGATTACGGATTTTGCTCAAACTTTGTGATAAGTTTTTAGATGTCAAAATATGAAATTAAACAAAATTTTAGACCCCAACGCTCAATATTTCCCTCGTTACAGGCAATTAAAGAATATCACTAAAAAATTTACTAGGTTTTCAAACGCTTACAGTTCCTTAGCATTGATACTTAGGAGCATGAAACTTTTTTTAAACGAAAGCTGAGCTCAAATCCTTTTGAAATAGTAGAGATAACATGTCAAAATATTATTTTTTCCCGAAGTTATAGCGTGATAAACATTAGACCCAATTTCAGCTTTTGTTATTAATTAATGTTTTAAAAAGAAAAATCAGGTCCAATGTTTATCACGCTATAAATTTGGGAAAAAATAATATTTTGACATGCTATAACTACTATTTCGAAAGGATTTGAGCTCAGCTTTCATTTAAAAAAGTTTCAAGCTCCTAGCTATCAATGCTAAGGAACTATATGCGGTTGAAAATGTAGTAACTTTTTTAGTGATTTTCTTTAATTGCCTGTAACTAGGGAAATATTGAGCGTTGGGATCTAAAATTCTGTTTCCTTTCATATTTTGACATCTGAAAACTTATCCCAAAGTTTGAGCAAAATCCGTGATCCGGAGGTCTGATACTCTCCTAGTTAGTGAATGATTTTCAGTAAGTGGAGAAACAGCATAATAATACAGATCTGAATTTCACGTAGTTAATAACTCATAATAATGACAAGTGGAAAAGCACCTTAAATATGAGACTCCACAGTAATTTACCAATCAAGTTAGAAATTTAGTACTCAAGGCAACCAAGAGATAGAGCCACTGATATAAAAATTGTGCGTGTATTGCACGAAGCAAGCCAGAACCAAGTAATTTGTAGGTTAGGATGCAATAAACACAAACAATTGCATTTAATGCAATTGAAACACTATGACCACACAGAGAAACTAATCACACTTCACAGAGCACCAAGCCGAGCAGCACATCCCAATAAAAAAGATAGAACAACAACAGCAGCAAATAAAAAATAGTAGTGTGACTATCTATGCTTCAGAATCAGAAAATCGCCCGGAGTCCAAGAAATGCAGTTGCAGTTTGCAAGAAAAATATAGCCAAGGCTTCAGGACTCCCAGGGGTCGACATTCTGAAAAAAAAATTTCATCCAGCAGAGTGATAAAAAGTTATTAAGAGGAAAAAAAGCAAGAGCAGAAAAAAGCGTGTGTGTCGCTACTTACGCTAAGAGAGAGAAGATGGAGAGACAGAGACGGAGAGACAAAGACGGAAAGACGGAGACAGAGAGATAGAGACGAAAATGGAAAGACGGAATGACGAATATTGTGTATGTGTGCATGTATTTGAGTATGTGTATGTGTTTGGTTAAGTGTATATGTGTGTATATGTGTATGTGTATGTATGTATGTATGTGTATGTGTGTATGTATATTACAATTCTGCACGTGTGTATGTGTATGTATGTATGTGACAATAATGCAAAAGATATTTACGTAAGAAAAAAAGGCTTAATTCTTCACTTTAATATAATAGTAGTAAAGTAGTAATTTTTATTTGAAATAGGTGTTAATTTTAGAATTATTATTCAAATATAATAATATTCATTTTGAGTTTCTTGAGATTTGTAGGAATTTTTTTTTATAGCTCCTATTGAATATCTTTTTTACTCAATTTTATATCTTAATATATACCAATAATTTTATTCTAAAATTTATTTTGTTATTTCAATATTTGAATATATGTTTATATATATGTATATATCGCCCATTTTTTGTCGAATCGAAGGACGAAAAATTTTATTTCACTAGAAATTGGTAGAAGGTGTTTTTCTATATTATGAACCACTCAGAATTTTTTTAAATTTCTTTAGTGACTGATTCCATTCAGATTCATGCAGGCCATCACTAATCAAATTTTTTTTTCTCTTTTAAGTGATAACAATACCTTCCAATATGTATATAAAGATAAAATTTACCTCATAGAACGCTTGCAAATATGTTTTTTCCTCGCTACAGCGTATTTAGAGTTGGGTGTAAAAATGAAAATTAAAAAATTGAAAATGAACCTCAATTTTCAGTTTGCCGTATCTCCGTCAATTTTTGACCTTTCCGGATGTTTTTTTAAAGAAAATGTGCGAAATGTATTTTTGTTTTAAATGCCGTTTTGATTTTTGTGATACGAGTTGATGATCTCTCTGAGTTATTTATGAAAAACCGAAGAAAACGATTTTTTTCAAACGCTATTTTTTCAAAAACTATATATATTCTTTCTTTTGAAATTTTTATATGTTTTTATACATAAAAAATACTAAGTTTTAGGATAGGTAAGAATATGCGATTTTGCCTTATTTTTTTTAAACAGATTTTTAAACGTTTCTTTTATATTTTCCATTTTAAAGCATTGATACCATGACGCATCATGCCGTTTTTCTAACTATTACGTCTTTTTACAATTCCTTTATGCTTCTATTTATTAATTTATCAAAAATATCAACATCGATCTTTAAAATAACACTTGATATAATTTTTTTATCATCTGGAACCGAAGTTATGACGATTTTAAGTTTATAAAAATAGAAATTTTTTTCGTTGAAAATTCAAATATTTTATTCAGTATGAATTTTGCGGCTACGATTTAAATTTATTTTGTAGGGAGTGACATATGCCACCACTAGATGGCGACGATTTGCTTTTTGCATCCTCATTAATGACTTGACGCATTCAAACATATAAAACAAGTAAGATCAAAAGTAAAATTGTCTAATAAAGTTATTTCTTCATATAAATCTTCTTCTGTCAAAGAAATCACTTTTAAATCAATACTATCTCGAATTGAGCATTCTTTACATTTTTTTAGTACACATTTCATATCATCTTATAAACAAAAAAGTGAAGAATATATTTTCAATTTCCAGTTCGCAATGTCATGTTTATTCTCTTTTTTATATTTATTCAAAGCATCTGATAAAACTTATATTTGATAAAACTTATAATAAATAATTTTTGGAAATGTTGCTTGGTATAAGACTTATTAACCGCACTTTCTCAAGGAAATTTGAATAATTATCTAAAGCAATTTTAATATTTTCAAGCAATTCATCACATGTTTCACATTCGTTATTTTCATTTAATGTGGGCGAATCCGTTATATAGTAGACTTTTATAATTTTACTTGCTATTTGTGAATCAAATGCATCGTTTATTTGTTTTTTTTACCGAAAAGCATAGGATTTTCGCATTTTTATGTTAATGCTCTGAGGCATTTTGATTGGTGAAATTTTTAATTCCAAATTACTTGAAGTCTGATTGAATTGTTCTACCACGGCCTCACTATAAAAAACTTCTTTCAAAGATTGTTGACTGCTTGAGGTAGATTAAATAGGTGTATTTTAACTTCATCTAAAAATATTCTGTAATATGAAGGACATACTTTATCCTTTCTAGAAAAAGAAGTATTTGAATACAAGCGCTTCAAAGACTTTGATAGATCACCTAATTTTCTAAACAGATTTTTGGAGCAATCGTAAATAACTTTTTTGTGCCTTTTTTTCAAATCCTTGCACTTAGTCTCAACAACCAGTGATGCCATTATTATTAATGAGTTCTTCGACAGAGCAAAAAAAAAATTTTTGTTAGACAATTTTATTTTTTATCTTACTTGTCTTATATGCTTGAATGCGTCAAGTCGTTAATGAGAATGCAAAAAGCGAACCGTCGCCATCTAGCGGTGGCATATATCTTCATACCTTCAGTCCCAATCGATGAAAAAATTATATCAAGGGTTATTTTAAAGATCTATGTTGATATTTTTGATAAATAAATCAATAAAAGCATAAACGAATTGTAAAAAGACGTAATAGTTGGAAAAATGGCATGATGCGCCATGGTATCAATGCTTTAAAATGGAAAATATAAAAGAAACGTTTAAAAATCCGTTTAAAAAAAATAACGAAAAATCGCATATTCTCACCTATCCTAAGAGTTAGTATTTTTTATGTATAAAAACTGATAAAAATATAAAAAAAAAGATATGGTTTTTGAAAAAATTGCGTTTTAAAAAAATCGCTTTTTTCGGTTTTTCATAAATAACTCAGAGAGATCAACTCGTATAGTAAAAATCAAAAGGGCATTTAAAACTAGGCTACATTTCTAGATTACATTTTTTTCTAATAGGAAAGGCCTGATCCATTCTGAAACTTAGAGTGAAAGAATTCTACATATAGTTACTTGTCACCATGTGTTATCGGAAATATTAGCAGTATGATATAATCTTGAACTATAAAATGAAAGAAAATTATTTTAAATTCAGCATTGAGGTATATTTTTCATGTACTGCAGCGGTACATGATTTGTTAAAAAATTCTAAAAATTTGGTTCATGCTAAAGATTTATAAGGTATTTTTTAATATTTTTTAATATTTTTAAAGTATAAAACTATTTCTGTGAATGCTTGCAAAGGGACATTTGCAGCCGATGAGTGCAAGTTAACATAAAAATGAGTAAATGTGGCTAAAAATCACATTTTTCATAATTTTTTTATTACATTTAAATTTTTTTAAAGGAATCGCCGTTTGGCACCACTCTGAAATTTATAGACTATTTATACATATTATGACGTCAGAAACGGGTTTCAATAGATTACCTCGAATATGATGCACTTATTATTTGTACTATACAAGTACTTTTACTAGCCTACCATTCAATCAACGCTGAGAAAGAATCGTTCTTTAAAATTCACGATTCAACACAAACGCTGACAAAATGGCGGATTTTGCCGTTATAATTTGTCTATTAAGTACAATTTCAATACTCAATAAACCGATCATTTTTAATATTAAGATTTTCTTGATAAGCAAATAAGCTGAGCTAGACCGTACACTACAGAGACGTCTTGCTCGGGTCCGTACGCAACAGCTTACTCTTAAATGTTTTAATATTTATTTATATCCTGAAAAGGGAATTACAAGGAAAGGATGCATCAGGTTTCACATACAACAGCGTAAAAGCTACAAGCTGCGCTTTGCTAGCTTCACGCTTATGTAAGACTTTACAAAATTCAGGCTAATGCCTACACACGTAAATTGACTTTGCTTGTGTAGTAAAAAGAACCTCTTACACACTACACAAGAAATAAAACACTTTTAAATTCACTTTAGTAAAATATTATTATTTGATTTACAAAGAACTATTATTTGTTCACTCACGGTTAGGGAGCTGCTGTTTCGGCAAACTCTTTTACCATCTTTCGTGAACAAATAATAGAATAATTTATGATGACTCGGTAATTAAATTTAATTTAGACTTTATTGTTGGGCTGACGGTACACGAGTGCTGGCTCACTCGATTCTTCTTTGCCAGATCGCCGGGATGATCTCCCACCGCCCGCTGTCCCACTCCTTATCGACGCTGTAAGGAGAAAGGGATATTATAAATTACGATGTATACGCATTACATTTAATCATCGCTTGACTGTCAAAATTCGGGGCGTAGCTGTGCGCTTGTGAAAGCGCGTTCGCTACTTTTCTATATCCCCTCTTACCGCTGATCAACGCGATGCTTCTCTCTCCGCAAGAATCATATATGAGAGGTCTCAACATATAATTTTCTCCGAAAAATTTTTTGGACATAAGATCATGGTTCGAAATCTTGAAAAGTGGTATTTCAATGTTTTAAATGACTTAAGCTCAGCGAATGGCTACATTAGCACTTCTAAATTGATTTTTTCTTAAAATTTAGAATATTTTGAAAAAAAAGTTATTTAGTAATAAATTCCTAAAACGCAACCCAACTGAGTAATTTAAGCCTGAAATTAGTCAATAAAGTAAAAAATATGGTTTTAGCCCAACTTTGAAGCTTTGTAGCTTTAATAATATGTACTAAAGAAATTTTAAAAAATTTTGAGTGGTTCATAATATAGAAAAGAACCATTTTGCCAATTTTCAGTAAAATAAAATTTTTCATCCTTTGATTTGATAGAGAATAAGCGATATATATAAATATTCATATGTAAATATAATTATATTATATGATAATTATAAATGATATGTATTTTTTTTATTTATACTTGCTTATATAATACTTTCAATTATATTTTTACTAAAAATTATAAAAATATTATTATTGCATATCATTGTTACGTCACGACGTATATTTTATTCCAAAATTTGTTATTATAAAATATGCAGTTATTGATCAATCAGATAATTTAACTTAGTAAGCATATTGTAAAATTAAATCATTTTTTAAGAAACAAAAGAAAGTGCAATGTGATTTACAAAATTAACAAAACAAGAACAGTGCAATGGCCACATGAACCAGATTTATCATGTTAACCATATCATTCAATAAGAGTCAAAATGCATAATAATGAGCATTGCTCTATCGATTGACATCTATTGACATCGATTGAATATACAGTTTTTGATTGATTTTAAGATTTTAATCATAATGTTGTAAATGTTCAATAATTGACTCATCTTTTATTTTCGATTGCCTATCCTTCTGATATGCAATCTCCTGAGCACCGAGGTGTTACGTCATAAACGTATCTTTTTTATTAACATTGGTAAATCAAAATTCCTCAGTTATAGAACAGTCGCATTATTTCATTATTAAGTGAAATTAAATAGATCATAAGAAAAGAATCAAAATGTATATTTCAAAATTAACAAACGAATCCTAAAAACCATTACGAAACAAATTACTTTTTTTACAAAAATATTCTATCAATTTATACTATAACTCAAATCACTTTAAGACATAAAATTTGTGGAGCTGCTGGCGTCTAGATATACGCGCGATTTTGAAAATTTCTTCGCTGTAATCTTTTTTATATTCTTTCTCGACGGTGCCTTTCGAACGACTAATGCGGACGAAAGATCTCAGCGTGTATATAGGTGCTCAAAATGGTTTTTTCTGGGCAAGTGCTCGAAACATTCGCTCTTTGAGAGTTTGATTTGAACGTTCCATAACAGCTGCCTTAACATCAGGATTACGTACAGTACGAAATTTTATACCTTTTTTTCAAGAAATCTTGAAAGTCAGAGCCAAAAAATTCGTTTTCTTTGTCTGACTGAAGAGAGATGGAAACTCGACCACTAAATCTCTTGAGAATTTTATCAAAAGTTACTGCAACACTATGAGCACTTTTATCACGAAGCGATTCCACCTAAGCGTACTTTGTTTTGTTTTTGTTTCGTTGAACGTAAGTTTTTCGAATTCATCTTCGAGAATGATAACCATTTTTCTCGTACGTTCCATTGTTTATTAGTTATTTGACTCAAATATTTTTGATACTAAAGTACGAATGATTGGTGCTAAAAGTAAAGGTAAAAACTTCCGCCGTTTTGAACGATGACACGTTTCTTTTGATGCCAGCTGGACCCAGTTTGTGTGCTTTTTTAAATCTTTTTTCGTTACTATTTCACGTAAAACGTGTTGTAAAATGGCGATACACTTTTTACTAAAGTTGAGCGGTAAACAGCCGCACTGACCGCCAGTCTGATTATTTCTTCTATTTTTACCCATCCTTTTTATCCTCGATGTTTTCGAAGCCATAGCAACTATTGCACTGCAGATGATTCTTTCAAAGTTTGCTTTTTATATCCAACTTAACGAAATTTGAAATGATACTTTGGTAAGCACACGTAGTGTGCTCTGTCATCGGAAAAAATACTAGTTCGAAGACGACATTCATCCTTGGTGCTTTGTTTCAAGTCCAAAAAAGATACCCGTGCGGTACTTGTGTACTGTCTAAATAAGCTTCTTGCAAAAATTTTGGATCTTTGGAATAAACTTGACGTGCGAAATAATGAATTTGAGCCCAATCTCAAGGATTTTTTAAAATTACGATGTGATTCGCGTTTAATGAGATATTTGTTTGACCGTTACCTTTTTGAAAAAGATATTGCGTAATAAAAATGACGATATTTTTATGATGACTACCTTTTATAAATAAATTTAAAATAACATTGCTAGAAGATTCCCGCATCAAGTCATCGATAATTACTAAATTTTTCTTTTCATTATCGTGAGAACAAGCGGGTTCCGGTAATCCTTCGTGAAATTCTATAATTTGATGAGATGGCGTTTTCAGCTCGATTTGGTATGCTTCTTGCCACTCTGCGTAATAAAATAAAATTCTATTGAATGTTACATCGCAAATATCTGATAAGTTTGACAGAAATCGCTGAACGAATACTGTTTTACCACAACCTGTAGGTCCACTGACGATACACGTAAATGGATGTTTAAATCGTGTATCCATCTTAGCGTCTTTATTCATACTGACTATACTACCTACACTATAACCGTACTTAACATCCGACATTTAATGACTGCAGTGGGCGGTGGCATGCGCTCGTGATTTTCTTATTAAAGCGGCGCAGGTAGGCGCGCTATATTAGTGCTTATTGACGCGTGTACGCGAGATTTGCTCATTACCGCAGGCAAGAATCGCGCGCATATTAGCAAATTCAAAGCGTGTCTTGTGATTAGCTAATTACTGTGGGGCTAAGAGAACATGTGTTTTTGTAATCTCTAATTTTTGTGTATGATATTCATAATAGTTTTAATCGATTTTTAATTGTTAGGTGATTATAATTATTAAATAAAGAAGAGAAAATAATATTTTAATATTCATTTATTGTTTTATAACCAAAAGGTAATGAAAGTTTTTCTTAAATATAGCGACGTTTTTTCAGTACAACGCAACATGTTTTAGTTTCTTTTTTGGTAACAACATCATGAGTTTTTGTACGTCGAATAACTGTAAAATTTAATTTAATTTTTTTACAATCTTGGTGTGTACGATTATAAATTCCATCACTTGAGCATTCATCATCATCATCATTATTATCATTCAAGCTAAACGCATCGGTAATCGAATTTTTTATACTCTCGAAATTAATTTTTTGTCCATTTGAGAAATTTAAACTTATTTCTTTTACTTTACAACATTCGGCTTTTTGATCATCGGGTGAAACAACGCGGTACGCGTAAAATTTTGGTCCTCTCGATATAAAACTTTTAATGTAAGCATTTTTACCATAACATGTTAGTTGGTCTGTCATATCACTGAGATTTGAGCATATGAATGGATTATATTCTTCGATATTTATTTCACAAAATGTAAATATACAGGAATCCGTACCATAATAATTCTCTCTCGAATACTCGTCCACCCAATTTTTCCTAATGCTCATAAAGTTTTAAGCACGCTTGAGCAGGCGTTTGGGCTGCTATAATAACACTTGTATAAACTATAAGAATGACAGCTTCTTCTATGTATTGCCAACTAACGTATAAAATTTCATCATTTACAGGTAATATTTCAAAAACTTCTTTTTCCAGACACGCTAGAAGTTTCAAGAGATTTTGAAGGGATCTAACAGCCTCTGTTTATTTCAAATTACTTCTTTGACCAAATTTTCCTCAAAATGAATTCAGACACAATTTTGCTTCTGCACGCAGTCCAGCGTTTTTTGCAATTTTTTCTCTATCGAGACGTTTTCCATCTTTTTCATACTTTTCTATATATTCAGTCTTTTTAGCTTCATCGTGACACGACGCTGGCTGACCACTCGCTTCCTTCTTGATTTTTAAAAACGTGTTTACGTATTCCGCAAAAAGACCACCTGTACCTGTATCTTGATCATACCAGGTCATCTTATAATGCAAACAGTATAAATTTATGTAATTTGATAACCAATTTCAACTGGCTTTCGTAGCTCATCGGTCACCCATGTTCCGCTGAATTCACGATCTTTGACATTTTCATGGTTACAATCTCGTTAGAGGTCTTTCCTCGCAACATGAACGACGAAGTGCAAAAAGTAAACGACCATGCATTTTCACGGGTAACAGAGGTAAAAACAAATCTCATGGTGGCAAAACTTTACATTTGACCAATCCCTCAATATTTAATTAGTTATTATTATCCTCGTTTGTGAGCTCATTGCACTCCTTACCAACAAAGATACGAGGGTGCTCAACAGGAAGTCTTCTACATACGTAAGGATAGAGAGAGAGAGAGAGCAAATGTCAGTATATTTTATTTTTTCGACATCTCTTATTTTATAATGAGTTACGATATTTTCTGTTCTACCACCAAAAAAAGCGTCCCGTGGATTTAAAAAAGCTTGAGTTATTAAAGAGGCAGTTGGAACCAAATCGGTCACTTAGTTCAATGCTTACAATAAATGCTTATAATGATTTATTTATTTATTTGCACGGCAAAAATATAGTCATTTCCTCTAACCATGTACATAAAGAATAATTTGAAACACTTTAAGTGACAAAAAAAAAATATTGTCATAAAACGAAAAATGCCATCTAACAGTCGATGCGGCTGTTATTTGCATGCAATAGATTTCAATTTAGCATTTTTCGCTTCATGACAATATTTTATATTTTTTTGTTGTTATAACCGTTTCAAATTATTCATCATGATTATGGTTAGAGGAAATGACTATATTTGTGCCGTGCAAATGAATAAATAAATCATTATAAGCATTCATAGTGAGCACTGAACTAAGTCACCGATTTGGTTCCAACCGCCTCTTAAAGGGTGATTCGTAACATATTCATTAATTTCTAAATCTTCTGCTTTCAGTTTGTCAAATGTGCATTCCCACATTTCATATACTTCATATCCGCATGATTTTATTTTCTCAATTTTTCTACAAGTATTTTCAAATGCTTTGTTGAATGTTTTACCATAAGCCATAATTTCTTCACGATCTTTCACGAAACATTTGGGACATCCATGTACATAGCACCCTTGAAATTCAAACACAGTGCCTTTCTCATTTGAAGTTGCAGGATCATTAGGAGGCAAAAATCCATCTACAACAATACCTTTTAGAAGTTTGAATTCACGGGCTCTTCCTGCATGAAAAATTGTTTTGTCGAGTTCTTTTTCGCAATGTACTAACCATTGAAGGGCCTTTTGCAAATGTTTGTCCGCTAAACGATTGCCTGCAGTAGAAATCAATTTAATTGTATTTTCTTGTAAAAAAATTTTTCTGTAAACAACAGAACACGCAAAAGCTATAGTTGTTGCCTCGGTAAAGGGACATGTATTGCCACAATCTATAAATATCTTCCTGAATGCCGTACAGGCGAGTCTTGAAATTTTAACGTCCATTTTACAATACTCAACAATTTCATGCTGAAAGTCAAATTCAGTAGTATCTCGATTTTCATTATACCACTTGAAAAATTCTTCCCTCTCGCTTGTTGACATTGTATCTGGCGAGTAATACTTAGCATCTGGCAAAGGTCCTACGTAATTTTGATTATCATCGGTATTAAAAAGATGCGGAAAGTAGCCTTTTTTGTACTTGGTCGTAATGCAAAAGAATCCAGAAGAGCGCCTAATTTAATTTAACGGCATGTCGGAGCTGCAGCAATCGAGTTTTGCTTTTTTTATTTTATCAATATCTTTTTAAATTCTTAAATTAAATAAATATAATGACTTGTCCGCACTAAAGCTATATTTATACAATAATTTTTGTTAAAATAAAAAATATTTTTGACTTATTATTTTTTTATGAGCTTGGATTGGAAATTAGATATCAAACTCGACAAACCTAACCTTAAAATACGACATATTGAAAGTTTTTATTATAACTTTGTATGTATAATATTTTGGTGGATTTCTTGAGTTGTCCGCACTAGAGTTTAATCTCACAAACTTTTTCTTTGTAACAAAGAAACTCAATTAAACGTATCGTTTATTCATAAGTTATGATTGGAAATATTATTAGAAGGCGGACAGCTTCGTCATGCTCTTAAAAATAATTGCAATTGTCAATAAATTTTGTTCGTCTACACTTAAACATTACAATACTTTGACCATTTAATATCACATCCGGAATTTCATTAGAATTTTCAACAATTTCTTTTAGAATGAATTGCGCGTCAAAGCCTTTAGCATTATGGGCTATACATATGATTTGATGAAAATCTGATTTTATTCGTATCGTCAAGTCAAGTAAAGTTTTCACAGGATTATTCCGAAATACATACTCACGGACACCGCATATCGTACATAGTTGTTCGATGTTTGGTAAATCAATGCAATTATCGCAAGCTTGCTGAACAATGCAGAGATTTGGTATATGAATTTTAATAGTCATAAAAGACAAATAAATTTTTCTTTTTTAATGATTCGCTTTCTATGGTTTCATTACCGAGTACAGACGAAATCAGTTGAATATAACACAATCCATTCATATTATGATTTTTACGATATGTAACACACTATTTACTTCCACACACATTCATACGTCTAAAAGTATTGTAACATTTGTTACACCTGAAACAAATTTTCACAACATCGCCAATCTTTTTGTTGTTTTTTTTTGTATGACCTCGATTTTTTATGGTTAATGTAACATTGATCACCGTAAAAATTTTGATTACATTTATCACATTTTATTAAATTTACATTTTCTGAATCACACGGAGGTTTCACAAAACACACAGAACAAATTGCTGTGCAGTTATGTTCATTAATAAATCGGTATCTTTTATTACAATATTCACAAAAAAATCTGTCACAGCAGTAAATTTAAAATTGTGTCATGATGCCGTATTCTTTTATCATATAAAATATTTATTACACCATATGATTCGGAATTCACATATTGACGACCGTTGCAAAGTAAGGGCTCACCGTTTTCAAGAGCAGTGCTATCGAAAACTGCTATTGCTATTGCATGCTGAGAAGAATATTGTTGAAATATTTCAATCTCGTGAACACTGCAACCATCTACCGGGATCTCGACATTTGCTTTATTTATAAGCAAATTTGCCCAATTTTTCTGCAACGTTCGTCTACCATTGCAAACATTTTTTCAGATTTTGAGCGTTTTTTCATTCGCAGATTTTTTTAACTCAATATGTGCTTCACCCACAACCAGTACTCGAGGAAGACACATATTCTCATCGTTGTGGATAGACACTATGGACGTCTGTCCCACGGTGTTAATTTTCAGCTTTTTACGTTTATTTCCAGCACCGATTGGTACATTAACAAATAACGTTGATAAAATGAAACTTTCATCTATGTGAAAGTTTTCACTGCTTTGGGCTAAACCGTTAATTAATCCCCATAAATCGTTATAATTAAAGTCACTTATAGATCTTATTGACAAACCTGCTGCATTGCGTGCACACATTCACACTTCGCATGCTTATACCTAACATATCATTTGTGCGTGCTAATGAAATTAAGTACATATGAATATCACGTATAGCTAATTCTAACCATACAATAAGATTAACATTTTCAGGCGATGAAACTATTTTCATTAGCAGCTGTCAACCATTTATTTCATAACGCTTTACAAACCGATCGAAGTCTTGAAAAATGATAAACCTCTCGCCGGGCGGTTGGATATCAAAATTACTATCTTTATCGTAATACTCTTCTTCTTCATTAGTACTGTTCCCTACATCACCTTTATTATCATCAACATCATCATCATCATCATCATCATCATCATCATCATCATTATCATCGTTATTGTCAGAATGTTTTAATCCATCTTCAGCATTACTCTGTGTTTTATAACCCCTACAATCGCTACCACCTCGTACTTGTACAGGATTTGCTTCGACAGAAGATAATGATAATACTGATGACAAATACCCATCATAGTCCATACTTTCAGGCTCGCTCGAAATTATAAATGCCGATGAAGAGTTTAATATGGGAACGATGGAGGATGAGGAAGAAACATGAGAAAGAATTAAATTTTTATCATCTAAAATTTAATCAAGAATTTTTTATTATTATATTTTATTAACAAATTTTTATCAGTAATTTTTATTAATATTTATTATTTTTATATACTTTGAAAATATAATAATGATTATTCTTCAGGAGGTCCAGAAAAACTTTCATTTATACGAACCAACATTTCTCATAAATCTGGTTGGTGGTATAAAATTTGGAGTTCGGATCAAATGCTAAATTAAAAACCCATCGCATATCTTGAGCGCGTCTAACATACATTATGCGCCGTACCTCTCTAGTTAAGTAGCTTGGAGATCGTGAAAACTCTCACTGACCCTCCAGATGACTCTAAATATAAAATTAAACAAAACACTAATAATGCAGTTAAGGTGGTTCACCCGAATAACGTCTTTTTTCAAGATATTCTTGAAATTGTAAGTATAGTTCAATAAAGGCAATGTGAATATCATATTGAAATTTCAGAACATTCCATCGTTTCATTTTTGATTAATCGATGTTCAAAGTTTTACAAATTACATTGGAAGTATATCTATATATATTGGAATTTTTACGTTTCGTAGCTGTTAATCGCAATATCTCATAAACTACATTCAAATTGTAATTGAAAATTTAATCATGTATAAAGGAACTAATAATAAACATTTTCCAACAAGATTCACGTAAATTCATCGTTTTATGAAAGAGATAAAGTGTTTTGAAAATGTAATTATTAGATAAACGATGCATGTTTCGTTCACATTTACGTTACATCACATGCGCAACTGGATCATATGAGCGCTATCTCTTTCTCTCGCAGCTAGCTTTCTCTCTCTTACCGAGTGAACCACCTTGAATCAATATAAATTATTTTACTAAAAAAAACTATCAACTTACATTCATTAACAAGATGATCTTGTCAAATATTTTGATTGAATGAGTGTTCCCGGTCAAAAAAGGTTAGCTGTAAAAAAATAGTTAAATATATAGCTATATCGAGCTGTTTTTACAGCTATATCGATGTGTTTTTTAGCTCTTTTTTATAGTTAAAAATGTACTTAATTTTATAGTTAATAATTTCGTTATCTACGGAAAATATTAATAGCTACCTTTTCAACTATATTTTATAGCTATTATTATAGTTAAAAAAAACACTTAAATTTTTAGTGTATTTATTACAATATATTAATAGCTAGATATTTAACTATACTTTATTGCTAAAAATAAATAGTTTTTTAGATATTCTGTATAGTTGAAATATACCTAAATTTTCAGTTGATAATTTGGTTATTACTCATAGATATTTAGCTGAAAAAACATGAATATTGCTATAATATAAATAAATATAGCTGTATTTTACTTATATTATTAGCTGTTTTTATAGATGTTTTTTTTTGACCGAGAACAGCTGAAAATATAACTGTAATTTCAGCTGTATTTTCAGCTGTTTTTTAGCTATATTTATAACAATTTTTTTTAGCTAAATATTATTAGAGTAGTTTTCAGATATACTCGAGTTTATTTATATTGTCCTTCCCTACCTTCGCTGTAAATTGATTAACCTATACATACACTAAATCTAAGTAATAATGTCGCGCGAAAACACACGCGCATTTTTTAGTAACGGTAAGATGGATCGGTCTTATATACAAAGTGTACTCAACTCTCATCACTTGCGGGAGTTGCACGCAAATTTTAACGCGTTGAAAACGTTTAGCTAAAAAAATTAGATAAAAATTAAGCTTGAAATACAGCTGTTTTGGCTCGTTGAAATTTGTGTGCAACTCCCGCAAGTGGTGAGAGTTGAGTATACTTTGTATATAAGACCGATCCATCTCACCGTTACTAAAAAATGCGTTTTCTAGCGACCCCAGGGACATTATTACTTAGATTTAGAGTGTGTATAGGTTAATCAATTTACAGCAAAGGTAGGGAAGGACAATATAAATAAACTCGAGTATATCTAAAAGCTACTCTAATAATGTTTAGCTAAAAAAAATTGTTAAAAATATAGCTAAAAAACAGCTGAAAATACAGCTGAAATTACAGTTATATTTTCAGCTGTTCTTGGTAAAAAAAAACATCTATAAAAACAGCTAATAATATAAGTAAAATACAGCTATATTTATTTATATTATAGCAATATTCATGTTTTTTCAGCTAAATATTCATGAGTAATAACCAAATTATCAACTAAAAATTTAGGTATATTTTCAACTATAAAGAATATCTAAAAAACCATTTATTTTCAGCTATAAAGTATAGTTAAATATCTATAGCTATTAATATATTGTAATAAATACACTTAAAATTTAAGTGTTTTTTTTTAACTATAATAATAGCTATAAAATATAGTTGAAAAGGTAGCTATTAATATTTTCGGTAGATAACGAAATTATTAACTATAAAATTAAGTACATTTTTAACTATAAAAAAGAGCTAAAAAAACACATCGATATAGCTGTAAAAACAGCTCGATACAGCTATATATTTAACTATTTTTTTAGCTATATTTTACAGCTAACCTTTTTTGACAGGGTTAAGTTCTTACTCCATCATTCATTAGCTGATACGAGTCTTCATCCTCGTCTTGTTCTCTCCAGGAAAAATTATACAGCTGAGCTAATCTTACATTCCATTCGTCTTCTTCGTTCGAATTCGCACTCGATTAGCAGTGGGTAGCAATTGTATTTTCGATTCGTTGCCATACTGTGTGCCGACTTATGTTATAATGAGATAAAAAATCGTGAATCCGCCTTGCTATTCCATTAGCGTCATCTTGTTGCTGATTTTGCTGTTGTTGCTGCTATTCGTGATCTTCTTGATCTTTCTCATCAATATTTTCATTAATAATATCTTTAAGGCGACTTCGGATTTTAGGTTAGGTTTTATTTTTGAGTTTACAAATTACTCTTTCAATATGTAAAATTTTTCAGATTTTTTAATTTTCCACCATTCTACGGATTATAATAAATGGTGGAAAATTAAAAAATTCAAAAAAATTTAGAAACTGAAAGAGTAATTTGTAAACTACAAAATGAAATCGAACCGAACTTCCGTAGTCGCCTTAACCATATTATTTTTACGATGTAATTCTTGTTCAACATGCTCGTTTTCCATGTTATTACCAACCATATCTGGAGAGCTAACATTTTCATATTCATCAGACCCTGTGTCAATATCTGAGCTTATATTTGTAATCGATATATACGGTGACGTATGCATTGATTCGTCATCATCATCATCACTATCTCGCAAAAGAATTTCTAATGCTGTAGAAAATAAATAAAAAAATTCTTTTTTGTACAAATAATCTATTTTTTGTAGAATATGTTAAACAAATTTATAAAATTTTAATATATATGTTATTTATTAATATTATGTATTTATTTTTTATGTATCTTAATATAAAATGTATTAAACACACATGTATTACTATATATACGTTAAGAATAGGAGCCAAGAGAAAATTAGAGAGAACGTGTATGAAAACTTAGTGGTAGGAGAAAGACTAATCGTTCTCATACATCAAAAAGTAGGTAGTCTTTTCTCTTTCGTAATAATTACATTCCTATATACTCTTTCTCTTTCTAACCTTACGCCACCTCATAATCTCACTCGATACAAGAATTGAAGACTAAAAGTATACAAAATATAAAATAATAAATTTTATAACGTTACAATTAAATATAAAAAAATTTTTTATTTAGAACATTTTTATTGTCAAAATAAAAATTAATATCAGTTTTTAATTGTTCACAATTTGTCAAAAATATTTTTCTTACGTCTCATGACATACAGCGAATTTTAATCATTGTAACATTTATATTCATGTATATGTCAAGATTATGAGCGAGCTCATATGATTAGTACGAGAGAGTACTTACTCTTCACAGTCTTAGAACGTATAGTTTTTCTTTTTTTTTCACTAACAAGGAGAGTGCATTGCATTTAGGTATCGCATTTTCTTCTAACTTTGGGATATTTTTTCTTACATGAAATCATGAAAAAAGCCGCGTCCATTTGATCCAACGCTCGACTTTTTCCGAGTTATGAGCAGTTTTGTCTGTCTTGCTAAAAAATTTGCATTTGTTTTATAGTTTGACAGTTTTTGAACTACTTATTCCATAAAGGCTTTTACTCATTGCATATTAAAGTTAAGATCAAAACCTTTGAATTAAAAAAAACGTGTCCAAAAAGTTCAAGTTGTTTAAAAATTATGAAGGAAAGAAAATTAAAATGAAATTCAGACTTAAATACAACATTTATTTTCTATGCATGTTTTCAGCTAAATATTTGCGCTATTTTTATTCCCTCATCACTTTTAAACAACTTAAGCTTTCTGAACACATTTTTTTTTAATCGAAAGGTTTTAATCTCAACTTTAATATGCAATTTTTAAAAACCTTATGGAATAATCAGTTCAAAAATTGTAAAACTATAAAGCAGATGTAAATTTTTAAACAAAATAGACGAAACTGCTCATAACTCGAAAGAAATCAAGCGTTGGGCCAAATGGACGTGGCTTTTTTCATGATTTTATGTAAGAAAAAATATTCCAAAGCTATAAGGAAATCCAAGACCCAAATGCAATGCACTCTCCTTGTAAGTAAGTTTTCATATGTTTTCTCTCTTTTCTCCGTATACTTATCTCCTATTCTTATTATGTATATGTTTATATTAAAACATGTAAATAGTAGATTTTCTTACAAGAACATAAAATGAAACTTCCACACGTACAAGCGGGCGTTTCAAATGTCTTCGTGTAAGAAATAATTCTTTTCTCTATCCCTAGGCAAAACCACGTTGCATAAATTAAAAATTAATTATTTGTTTTTTGTTTTTGCGTGTGTATGTGATGTTCATACCTGCCGCCCAGCATTTATCGCGCGAGTGAAACGATCGCGAACTGGCTAGTGGCGGCAGGAATGAAAAACACATGCACAAGCCTAAATCACGAGAGAAAGAAAGAATTAATACAATAAAAAAAGTGTGTTAGAAAAGAATAACATACACAAGCCTCTTTTAATCATAAGAGAGAGAAACACATGAAAAACACGCGCACAAGAATCCTCTTTTATTCACGAGAAAGAGAGAGAAAGAAACACATAAAAACACACGCACAAGCCTCTTTTATTTTTTTATATGACTTAAAATGAGAAAAAAGAGTGTGTACACTTTTTATGACACTACACTATTTATAAGATAAGATTTTAAAGTTTAGAGAATACAATTTGTTTAAATTGATAAACGCAACGTACATAGTATCGTCTGTCTTTTTTTCTGTTATGAGAGAGGTAAAGACAGAATACAATCGTTGAGTTTATAAATACGAGCCTACGGCTTTTAGCAATAGCTTTTGTTAGGTCAAGTCTATATTTCTCCTCGAGGGATATTTTAATGTGAGGCACGAAAGGCGCCAGCAGAAGGCGCGTGAGTCGTTTCAACTGTAGCTAAAAGTGATACTTTTTCTAATGTAAAGGCTCGGTGGAACCAAGTGGTTTCGCCTAATAGAGAAAAATATTTAATGGCTCAATTATGATGAGAACTAAAAATTTGTATTACATTAATAAATAATATTTTACAGAAATTATGACAAACGAAAAATCTATATTATTAATAAATATCATTTTACAAATTATATTAATAAATAACATTTTATATTAAAAATTTATAAAGATGTTCAAGTGAATATTTTGACATTATTTGTTTATTAATATATAAAAATTTAATCATCATAAAGTAATAATAACAAGACAATATTAAATTTTATTTCATGCATTAAAAATACTACAAACAAATTCAAAAATAGTTAAAAAATTTATATTAATTTTAAATTTAGTATCCTTTTTTAAATTTTACAGATATAACTGTTTCATATTTATGACACGATAATGTGACGATATATACGTACAAAATCAGAGAGAGAGAGAGATCGTGAGCATATGGGAAATTAGTACGCGAGAAATACAAGTATCTGCTATTAAATGGTGATTGTGTCTATCCTATTAAAAAACTCCCAACATACTCTTTCTCTTAACTTATATATAGTAATACTAGGAGTAACGATTTATATTAAGACACTAGAGATATTTTTTGATAAAATTATGCACAAATGAAAATCCATTATATTAATAAATAATTGTTTTTATTTATATAAAAAAATATATAAATTTGCTATGAATTTGAATTGATTAGTAAAAATAGTGTTGATATTATAGATTTCTTTGAATATTAAATACGTATGACATTTTAGAAATAGAAAATAATTTTCAACATTAAAAATTCAGATTAATAAAATTTAATAATAAATATTGAAAACAAAATTTTAAAACAGATTTAAAATTTTAAATGGTCAAAAATCAATTTAAGAAAACCGCATACACTGTTAAAAATATATTATTAAAATTAAGATAAAAGTGACGGAAGCTTATTTCATAAACTTTTATTGAATGACATTTAATAGTAATTTTTTAAAATTCAATATTATTTTAAGTTTTAATACATTTGTGTTTGGAAATTAATACAAAAATTGTCAGCACAATAATTAAAAATTTCAATATAATTTTCTTAAATTCAATAAATTGTATATTAAAAAAATTCTATTGAATATAATTGATAAATATTTTTTTTTACCAAATATTTTTTTGAATTTTAATTCATTCTTTTATTGATATTAATAAAAAATTTTAAGAATATAATTATAAATTTCACCATAAGTTTTCTGAATTTAATATAATATAATTAAGATTAAGAAGTTCTATTAAACATAATATGATAAAAAATATTTTATGTGGTTTGATTTAATATATTTTAAGAAAATTCAACTATTGTTGAGCACTCCAAAAATTAAAATATTTCCGAAGAAATATAAATGAGAATTTTCTCGCCGATACGAGGCTAGACCTTCTCTTTTATACTTTGAACCTTCTATTTCTGTTTGTAGATTGAAAAAATAAGTAGCCATCTATCGCATGATTTGTGTACTACAAATTTTTAATACATCAAACATTTTTAAGATTCTATATTAAATTTTATAATAATTTATTGAATTTTTGATAAATTTCAGTTTTATATATCTTAATCAATATATTAGATTTAATACAAGTAACTTAAGTATTCATTAAATTTAATAACATTTCCATTAACATCGAATATTAATACATTTTCAATTATAATATTGAATTTTAATAAGCATATTGCTAAACTTTAGTATCCGTTATCTTACGTTTTAGTATTTTATATCTTAAGTTTTAACTTGAGTTTATTAATTTTTATGAATTTTTAATACATCAAACATTTTTAAGATTCTATATTAAATTTTATAATAATTTATTGAAGTCTTGATAAATTTCAGTTTCATATATCTTAATCAATATGTTAGATTTAATACAAGTGACTTAAGTATTTATTAAGTTTAATAACATTTTCATTAACATGGAATATTAATAGATTTTCTATTATAATATTGAAGTTTAATAATCATATTATTAAACTTCAGTAACCGTTATCTTAATCTTAAGAATTTCTGTATTAATTTTAATAATTTTTTATTAATTTCAATAATTTTTTATATTAAATAAGTTTAAGTGACATTATTCTTAATTTCAAGATACATTTTTATCTTAAATATGTATTAGATTTAAGAATATTTTTAAAAGTGTAGAGAAAAGTGTACAAGTTAAATTTGTACGGATTATTACAAAGTAAGACAAAGTAAGATGTGAGCGCCCGAGTATGTACGGCCCTGAAACCGTACGATACTGGAAGATGCGCGCGCAAACACCCAAAAAGACCAAAGTGGTTGAACATGCAAGCGCGCGTGTATACGTACACGCGTTTGCATGTGTAAGTACCGCTGAAAATATACGGCGACTCTCCCTCTCTTCTATTAAGATAGAAGAGTGGGAGAGAGACCTAAGAGAGCTGAAGCAAGCAGTGCGAGGAGCTCGCGACTCTGGGATACTTGGATCAGCTCTCTTGGTGTGAAGACACGCTTGCTCGTAGCACAAGTGGCGAATGGCCTGACACGTGCTACAAGCAAGTATTTCTTTATTAAGCGCGAGATTACTCTTAGTTTTTGCATTGTACATTGATTCAATTTAAGTTGTTAATAAAGAGCTTTTCCAAGATATACCCTCATCCAATTAACCCGGTGTAAAGCCCCGAATATTAAGGCATTTGGTCCTTAATAATAACGGGCTTTTCACATAATAATCCTAAATAATACTAACAAATATATCTTAAAAGTCAGCTATAGCTAGGCAAGGCGTCCTAGCTATAAACGACTTTAACAAAACAACAAAAACACACAAAGAGTCTGCACAAGCTAGGCATGGTGCGCTAGCTTGTAACGATTCTCTAAAACGAATCGTCATTTATAATGAGACAGCCGCGCTCTCAATAAATAGGATAATTATTAAAATAAATAATAATTAAACTAAATAATAGGATGGAAGGTTACATTGGCGCCCACTGGTTCTCAACCGTCGTTGAGAAAACCCACGCAAGAGTACAGTCGCGTGTTAACATTGACATTAATTAATAAAATGTTTATAAAATTATTATAAAATAAAAATGAAAAATAAAATTATAAAAAATAATAGAATAAAAATAATAAAAACTTAAAAAAAAAAAATATATATATATATATATATATATAGAAATAAAAATTGATGAAATTCAAAAATAAAAATAATAAAACAATGAGAATAAAAAAAAAAAAAAAAGAGCATGAAAATGCACAAAAAATGGTATATAAAACACCATTAGTTAAAAAATGATAAAATAATTCTGTAAAAGAATTCCCTTTGTTCTGAATAAAAGCAAATAAAACATCGATCAAAAATTTTACTTGATGTTAAATTCTTAAATAAAGTATTCGTCAATGATAATGACAAAAAGACTTGAAGGTCGCGCGGTAAAACAAGAAGATTGAGTGTTACAATGTACACATTAAATTTTTTCTTAAAATCTTTTGTTATAGCCACGCAAACTCAAGTCTAAAACGCAAATATTTTTAAAGAATGTCAAATAGCAAAGTTAAAAGGTCGATAGCTAAGAAATAGACATAAGGAATTCTTAAGCATAGGTTCTCAACGTGAACGAGAACAATTATTGTAATAAAGAATACGCTCTTTAATAAAATTAAAATAAAATATATTAAAAAATTAAAAGAGCCATAATAAAAAATAAACCAAAATAAATTAATGAAATAAAATCAATTAATGAATGACAATATCATAATGATTAAAAATTGTGAACGAAATTAAAAATTAAAATATTTCGTTTTAAACAATTTAAATAATTCTAATATAAAATAAAGGAAAATTTCATTAATGACTATTGTTAAGTAGAAATTATAAGAAATTAGAAATATTTTACCGTTTAATTTCGTAGATAAATAATAATAAATTATAATTGCGAAAAATAAATTAGAATAAAAATAAAAATCAAGATGGCGAAAAGAAGATCAGAGATACTGATGCAAGAACTAGAAAATCTTGATAAGACCATAGAGGAAGACGTCAACATAAAGCAAAACGAATGGATGAAAGCTGTGTCATATGAGCTGACATTGTTGTTTAATAAACAACAAGAGTTGGATGACAAAATTAATACAGCTAGCCCAGACAAATCCATAGTCTTTAATTTAGAAAAAACCGCAGATGCGAGAACAATAAATTTCAAAGAACAGATAAATGAATTGTCAAATAAGATAAAAAACTTATTAGAAGACAATATTATAATTAAAAATCTGTTAAATAAATATAAAAAAGAAAATGAAGACTTAGTCACTAAAAATGAATCCCTAAATGAAGAATTGATTAAATTAAAAAAAACAATAAATGACGATGAAGCCATTAAAATGGTTCGTGATAATTTAACTCAAAAAATAGACGATACTGCTCAAGAACAAGAAATAAAAATTAATGAGTTAAAAGAAAAAATAAAAAATAATGGGATTCGAACGCAAGGTTCCGAACCTTATAATAATGAAATAAAAATTCCTTTGCCGAAATATGAAGGCACGGAGGTCGAAAGACCAATGAAATTCTTAAATGAACTTGAAAAGTACATTGCATTAAAACGACTAGAAGAGGAAGAAACCCTCGAGTTGTTGCAGACTGTACTACAAAAAGATTCTAACGAATGGTGGTACATCTATCAAGATGATGTAACCACATATCAAGGATTTAAAAATTTATTCCTTGATAGATATTGGAATGAAGATATCCAAAGAACAACTAGAAGAAAAGTTGAATTTGGACAGTTCTATGAGAATGGCAAACTAAGTCGTATGGCTTATGCCACCCAAATATATGGTTTCGTCAAAGACTTAAATCTTCAATATGCTGAAGAAGAACTAGCTGCGAAAATCAGCAAACATTTCAGCAGAAATGTTAGGCAAGCCATGCAATTTTCTCAGAGAAAAGATAAGAACACATTATTTAAAATCTTGTTAGATTTTGATAATGATGACAGAATTCAAGAGAAAAGAGCAGCTAATAGAAATGAATCTCATAGAAGCAATTCAAATCAACAGAAATTCTTTAAGGAAAATGATAATTTAGAGAATAAAGAAAAAGCTCTATATAATCAAAATAATAATAAACAAAAAGCTGTAATGCGGGAAAAATTAAATGCTCCTGTCAGCAATAAAATGACAAAAAGTTATAATGATATTAATGTGTCTCAAATAGATATAGACTCAGTATCACTAGAAGAACTTCAGGAAAACTGAATAAAGTTGCACCTAAATTAAAGAATATAAGGGGTAAGGTTGCAACAAATGCTAATACCCCAAAAACACAAAAAATTATAAATTCAAAAATATTACCTGAAAAGGGAAAATTAATTAAAACAATCAAAAAACAAAACAGGTTAAATATACATATAAATGCAAAAAGAATAAATGTACACTTTAAAATTCCAAATGTTATTAAAGAAAGTAATACAAAACATGGTTTTCAGGAAATGTTAAACATGATTTTGAGGAGAGTACATGAAAAGATACTTTTATACATAGATGGCGAATATGCTAATCTAAAAATTCCTGAGCAAAAGCTCAAATCAAATGAGTATACTCAGGTAAAAAATATTGAATCACATGAGAGCGATAGTGACTCATATTCATGTGCATTCACCTCGAATGAAAATAAAGAAAATTTATTTCATGAGGAAAATAATTATGAACTCACCAATGATGAGATTCATAAAGGTGAAATAATATCACCAAAACCAGAAATCAAACCAATAGATTTAATTTCTGAAAATAAAAAAGTATCTAGCAATGTATCTGCTCAAGTATCAACGTATAAACATGGAACGAAAACCATTAAAAAAGCACCTCTTTATTCTTCAAATGAAAGAATAAAGAATAACTACAAGTATGGTGCGAAAAATTTATTCGAAAACGCATTAAAATGTTATTTAACTAAAAACTATGAAAAATCTAAGTTATGCAAAAATGAAGATAAAACAACATTAAATAAATCCATAATACCCTATGCATTAATAAGAGATGCATTAAGTGAAATTAAAAAGAGTTATGGTCATAGTGGACCAAAAAATAAATATAAAACAATTTTATTAAAAAGTCACCTCTAGAACCATAAATTATAAATTTAAAAAATTACAAAGGGGGACAATTCAATGACGAAAAAGATAGAAATGAAAAAGAAGAAGATGTAGAAGATTGGATAGAAGAATTAAGAAGAAAAACAACAAATAAGTAAAAAATTAATTTGTATAAAATAAAATAAAATAAAAAATTTAGGTTAATGTTTAGCGTAAATACTAATTTTAAGAGTTAGTTTCAAACAAAAAGTAAAAATTAAGTTAATAACTTTAGCTATAGCAAATCACTAATTCAATTATAAAAATAAAGTTTAGTTCGTTTAAAAAGTTTATTATACAGGATGAAAAAATCAATTTTATTTTGGGGGGCAATCCTCTACACCTAGGGTAATATTAAGTGCGTAATTGGGTGTTTGTACGCGCATCTTCATAAGTCGCGTCATTAAAAATAAAATAGATTTTTTCTTTGAACTAAATCAATTAAAAAGCAAAATCCATTTTAATTTGAGGGGCTATGTGAGCGCCCGAGTATGTACGGCCCTGAAACCGTACGATACTGGAAGATGCGCGCGCAAACACCCAAAAAGACCAAAGTGGTTGAACATGCAAGCGCGCGTGTATACGTACACGCGTTTGCATGTGTAAGTACCGCTGAAAATATACGGCGACTCTCCCTCTCTTCTATTAAGATAGAAGAGTGGGAGAGAGACCTAAGAGAGCTGAAGCAAGCAGTGCGAGGAGCTCGCGACTCTGGGATACTTGGATCAGCTCTCTTGGTGTGAAGACACGCTTGCTCGTAGCACAAGTGGCGAATGGCCTGACACGTGCTACAAGCAAGTATTTCTTTATTAAGCGCGAGATTACTCTTAGTTTTTGCATTGTACATTGATTCAATTTAAGTTGTTAATAAAGAGCTTTTCCAAGATATACCCTCATCCAATTAACCCGGTGTAAAGCCCCGAATATTAAGGCATTTGGTCCTTAATAATAACGGGCTTTTCACATAATAATCCTAAATAATACTAACAAATATATCTTAAAAGTCAGCTATAGCTAGGCAAGGCGTCCTAGCTATAAACGACTTTAACAAAACAACAAAAACACACAAAGAGTCTGCACAAGCTAGGCATGGTGCGCTAGCTTGTAACGATTCTCTAAAACGAATCGTCATTTATAATGAGACAGCCGCGCTCTCAATAAATAGGATAATTATTAAAATAAATAATAATTAAACTAAATAATAGGATGGAAGGTTACAACCATGAGTCAACTTACAAAATCAATATTAATAAATATAAAAAATAAATTGAACACATTCAAAATCTTATATATAAACAACAAAAAAGTTTAAAAGAGGTAGATAGAAATAAAAGCCAGGCCTACAAGCTACATTTGTTTTCATAAACATGTCATAAATCTCTATAATAAAGCTGTAAAGACCCGACTAGAATGAACCGTAATTTACGATAAGTACCCGACTACGAGAAGAGCTCAGACTTAATTTTCGTTTTTCTTCCACACCATATTCTTAAGATAAAAAAATAATTTTTGTTGTATTAATTAAAGACTAGCTTCAATCACCTCGCTCCTAACGTCGCTCGGTTTGATTCTGACCTTTATAAAAAATATTTTTCAATTTAAAATATTTTAAATTTCAAAGTATCCATTTTTAAATGTATTTGTGTATGTAATTATATATATATATAAAATGATTGCATCTTCCAATACAAAAATTATGTTTCATTTTATATCTTAAAAGGCGGCCATATCATTCTGTCCTTGTCTAATGTAAATTTTCATTATTATTAATAAATCAAATATTTTTTTACAGAAGTTAGACCACGGCCCAATAGAACAAAAAAAAGTAAACAATTCTATTCTATAAGAAATTATCAAATTTTCATTACTTATCGAGCGAGGTCTGAAACGAAAAAACAGTTAAATCAACTTCAATCAAGATTAAAGTAATGAAAATTTCATATTTTCTTATAGAGTAGAATCGTTTGCTTATTTTTTGCTCTAATGGGCTGTGGTCTTACTTCTGTATAAAAATATTTAATTTATTAATAATAACGAAAATTTGAATTAGACAAGGGCAGAATCATACGGCCGCCTCTTAATATATGACTATGAATTTGCACAATTAATTTAAAAAACCTTTTAAAAACGAATTTCATGAAATAAAAAATGTTACATGTTAAGAATATATAGAAACAGGAATAATTAGAAGAACAGATAATGAACAACGTCGCTATCATTAGCTTGAAATTCATAGTAGTTTCTCATTTCTCAATTCTCGGTTTTTATAAAAAGTTCGTTTTCACTTTGGGTAACACATAATAATATACGTATGTTAAAAATTTATCATGAGTGGATATGAAAAAAAAGAAAAACAAATTAAAAATAATTACTATTAAAACAAATTTTACGACATAACAAAATAGATATTAAAATTTGTTATAATAATAATTTCTATAATTTGTTTTCATTTATTTTTTATGAATCATATAGTATGATCTTACATAAATTAGTATGCGCTACTTACAGTGCAAATGAAATTTTCATAAAAACTAAGAAATGAGAAAATACTAAAAATTACTACCACTTTGACACGATAAAACAGTAACGTTATTTTTTATAATAGTTCCTGGAAGATTATTCGTTAAGCGTCTTATTCGAGACATAAACTGTATTGACCATTGAGAAAGCTTTTTTAGAGCTATCTTACTCGTGAGACAGTTAGAGCTTTTGTAGGGAAAAGGAATAAGAAAATACATTACCAGTATATCTGTATACGCGAGGAATAACAGATAAAAGAAACTTATTCCCTCATTACTTACATATATATATACTGGCAATGCTTTTTCTTATTCCTAATGTCTTCTTCTTTTAGCCTGCAAAGGTCTTAACTAAATACGTCCCTTTTAACTTTCCTTATTCCTATATTTTGTTTGCATATGATCAAGATATATCCTATATACTAAATAACCTCTTTCACATAAAAGGTGCTTAAAACAAATTCCATATGTATATCTAATGAAAATATCTTAACATTTTTATTTTATATACATACATATATATTATATACATATCTATATATATATATATATATATATATATATATATATATATATATATAAATAAATTAAATTTCAATATTCAATCATATTAAATATTTTATATAAATACAAACAAGGTAAATAAGTTTAATTAATTTTTAATTTAATTAGGGTTAAGTACCGAGTCCGTGAAATGTCACCAATGAATGAATAGGTATAGATTTAATTCCAAATATTAAGCATTATAAAAAAATATAGTTTTATTTATCAATCTCATTTAAAACAATACATTTCAAACTTTAATTTTGATATTACATGTTAAACGATAAATTAAAAATGTATCTAGAAAAAATTACATGAATTACACATATTATAAAATTCACAATAAATATAATAGATATTAAATACTTAAAAAAATAGACATTTTTTTTTTATTAAGTTCTCAAAACTTTACTAAAGAATATGATCCAAGTTTGATATTTCAAAAAAATGTTTAAATATGGAAAAGAAATATTTCAAAATGAATTTTTTCTAAACAATTCATTTATTGGTGTAACGACTCTATATTTTTTTAATGAATCTTGATATAAATATTGTTATGTTAAATTATATCTTACTTATTGTATTATATTACAATATATTTCACTTTCAATAACATATAACATGTACGTGATAGCAAGAGTTAGTTAAATAATAAAAATATATTTAACATTATTTGAATTATCGTAAAAAGATTTCAGAAAATTATTATAACTAATAACTTGTGATTTATTGTGTAATTTTACTCAATGAAATTTGCAATGAAGGGCACCAAACACCTTTTCCCCTTACTCTATTAAAAATAATGTATAATAATTTCCAATAGGGTACATTTATTACAATTCTTTTTAGAATAAAAATATTATTTAAAAGCAGAGTGAAGATTTTTAAAATTCAATATTTAAGAAAAACTGTTTTGAAGTTTCTAGTTATTATATCTTGAAATTATTAATTCTATACTTAGCTTTTATAAGATAATGTTTTCCTAGTATCTCATATCTACATTAGCTTATGTTATGAAAAAAGATACTTGAAAAAAGAATCTTGTTATTTTACTCGTTGTAGCTGAAATGCACTACGGTTCTTCGTACTCTAACGTATATACAGAAAGCTGAATCCGAACACAGCGATTTATTGCGTGGTCGCTCGCTTTGAATGCTGATCTCAAGCATTGCGACAACGCTTTGAACACCCTTGCCTAATTGATAAATAACATTGAAAAAATGATAATTTTTACTTCCTTTTACATTTTTTTTTAATGTTCATGTAATTATGTGAATTCATAATTTTGAACTATTTTTAAAAATTTATAATTAATAAGTACAGTTAATAATGCTTTAATATCTTTATTTTTTTTTTATTTTTAAATTTATTAGGACATATTTGAAGTTAAATAGTTAAAAAACTATACTAATGAATCTATTAACAAATCTAAAAATAAGACAAATGAAAAAATGAGAAAGAAAATAACTTTTTTTAACAAACAATTTATGTGATTATGGATAGTAACATTTATGAAGTTATTACTAAACATTAAATTAACTTAATTAAATTGTTCCAAATTTCATACGCAAGTTGTATTCACTTGCCGTAAAAGGGAAAATATTTACAGATGATTTTTATGCTATTTTAAATTCTTAATTAATTTAGGTACATAATAAATAATAAATATTTCCAAGTAAAAAATACTCAAAACCTGGTAGAACTAAGATTTATTGGTAATATCGTCACTACATATTTACACATGATATCTGATAAAAATGTATTTGTACGTTTTCTTCAAAACAAAGTGCGTTTGAAGAAAGAAAATCTTATGATTGATTAAAAATGACTGTTTTTAATACTTTTCCGCAAATTCAGGTGTTTTTAGAAATTTTCTGCGTTATCGCTAAAATTTATTCGTTTTTTATAAAAAAAATATTAAGTTAAGTCATTAAATATCAAATCAACTTAGGCAGTTTTTGTGTATATTCAATAGTGATTTTTCACCTAACAGGTAAGTTAAAAAATCTACATATTGTAATTTTTAAAAATTCAATTATATCGTACATGTTATTTTCAACAAAAATAGTTCTATTAAGTTTTTACAATAGTTTGATACTTTTTAATAAGAAATTAATAAAACATTAATTTAAACAAAGAATTTAAGTTAATAAAAATATTTCATTATTTTGAATTTTTAACCCCAAAATTTTTTATTTTTATTTTGGAAACCAAATGGAACATATTCCCAGACTTATTGATTTTTATTATTCAGCCGTGTAAATTCATGAGAAATTTCTCGTATTATTCTATTACATTAAAAATTACACAACTGTTTGCGAACAAAATGTTTGTGAAAAAAAAAGTTATTTTTTTCTCAATTTTTTATTTGTTTTATTTTAAGATTTGTTAATAGATTTATTAGTATAGTTTTTTAACCATTTAACTTTAAATATGTCCTAATAAATTTGAAAATAAAAAAAAATAATCAAAGATATTAAAGCATTAATAACTGTACTTATAAATTATAAATTTTTAAAAATAGTTCAAAATTATGAATTCACATAATTACATGAACATTAAAAAAAACGCTGCCAAGTGCTTTGGCGCAATGCTTTTTCATAGAGCACATTCAGTTAGAGTAATTTGATTTTATTTTTTTCAATACGATTTTAATATAAATGTCCCTATCCTCTGTATTGAAGGCTGTCTTTATACCTACGAAAACTATATGAATTTTACTCTTTCTTAATTTTGCCATTTGCATAATGTGATTTTATGATGCTCTAAAATTAAAAATGCGTTTATAAAATTAATTTCCCCAAGCTTGTCTTCTTAACACTATAACCAATAACTTGCATACAAATTTTGGAACATTTTCATCGAATAGTTTACAAAAAATACCAAATAATTGAAAAATAAACATTGTTTTAAAATTTTCAAAACGCTTTAACGTTACAACTATGCAAAGAAAACCAGTTTTCAAAAGTTCATTTTATTTAGGCAATCGTAAATAATTTCTATACATAATTTTAAGCTACTTCATCGAGTAGTTTACGTAAAATACCAAAAAATAAGTGAAATTCTATTCAAAATTTACAAAATGCTCTAAAATTAAAACTGCGCTAAGAAAACAAGTTTTTCCAAGCTTGCTTTAATTAGGCAATAACAAATAATTTGTGAGAAAATTTTTGAGCAAATTTATCGAATGGCTTTTGTGTAATAGAAAAAAAATGAAATATGAACATTTTTTCCAAAATTTTCAAAATGCTCTAAAATTAAAACTGCGCTAAGAAAATAAGTTTTCCAAAGCTTGATTTATTCAGATAATAGTGATTAATTTGCATAAAAATTTTTGAGCAAGTTTATCGAGTGATTTTTGTGCAATAGAAAAGAAATTAAAAATAAAAAATTTTTTCAAAATTTTCAAAATGCTCTAAAATTAAATGTGCGCTAGGAAAATTGAAGAAAATTAGTTTTCAAAAGTTCATTTTATTTTGACAATCATAAATAATTCCCATACATAATTTGAAGCTCTTTCATCGAGTAGTTTACGTAAAATAAAAAAAAAAATTAGAAAAATTTTATTCAAAATTTTCAAAATGCTCTAAAATTAAAACTGCACTGAGAAAATAAGTTTTTCAAAGTTTGTTTTATTTAGGCCATTGCAAATGATTTCCATAAAAATTTTCGAGCAAATCTATCGAATGGTTTTTGTGTAATAGAAAAAAAATGAAAAATAGAGATTTTTTCCAAAATTTTCAAAATGCTCTAAAATTAAAACTACGCTAAGAAAATAAGTGTTCCAAAGCTTGTTTTCTTTAGACAATAGCGAATAACTTGCATACAAATTTAGAAGCAAATCTATCGAATGGTTGTCGTAAAATAAAAAATAAATGAAAAAAAAAAAATTTTTTTTAAATTTTCAAAATGCTCTAAAATTAAAAGTGCGCTAAGAAAATCAGTTGGTAAAAGTTTTTCTTCTTTTGGCAGTCGCAAATAATGTTCATACAAATTTTCAAGAAAATTCTTCGAGCAGTTTACGTAAAATATCAAAAAATTGAAAAATCAAAATTTTCTTAAAATTCGTAAAATGGCTCTAAAAAAAACTGAGCTAAGAAGATCAATTTTCAATACTCTCAGTTAGACAAAAAAATAAATTGCATGCAAAATTTGAAGTTAATCCATCGAGTAGTTCTCGAGATCTTATTGGCGTACTGAATACATACACACATACACACACACACACACACACACACACATACACACACACACATACATACAGACATTTTCTGGAAACCACTTTTTTTCGACTCTTTGAGTCTAAATATGTACAAATTAATGAAAAAATAGAAAAAAAATTTTTTTACCAATACAATGCTTTCTCTATGAGAAAGCAAAAATGTAGAAGGAAGTGAAAATTATCATTTTTTTAATGTTATTTATTAATTAGGCAAGGGTGTTCAAAGCGTTGTTGCAATCCTTGAGATCGGCATTCAAAGCGAGTGACCACGCAATAAATCGCTGTGTTCGGATTCAGCTTTCTGTATACGTTCGAGTACGGAGAACCGTAGTGAGCGACTACATAGCTCATTCGCAGTGTTTGCCTTCGGCCTTCTACATGATTCAATGCGAAGAGTCGGAGCGAGCGACAAAGCAGTTTAGTCGCTGGGCTTGGATTCAGTTTTCTGTGCGGTAGACTACGGAGAGCCGTAGCGAGAGACAAAGCAGTTTAGTCGCTGGGCTTGGGTTCAGCTTTCTGTGCCGTAGACTACGGAGAGCCGTAGCGAGCCACAACGCAGCTTAGTCGCAGTGCTCTGCTCCGATTAATGTAATCTTTTATACAGAAAGTTCGAATGATTAGCTGTGATATTGTTACGCACTCTTATATTGCGATTTCCCGTTATTAATAGCTGCGAATGTTGTCTGAACCGTTCACAACAATCGACTTCGCAGCGTGTGGAATCGACTTTTTTTTCAGTGTATATGACAGCTTCAATCTTAAATATTTACAAAATGAGCATAAAATCTATATAAACAAATTATTTCCGAACAAATCAGAATTAAGCATAGTTTTCGAAACAGTTTAAGCATACTTTACAATTTATGTCCATGGTACTTAAAATACGATATTTCCCAAATGCGATTACATTTATTGAAAATTTTTAAAACACAGTTAATAACAATGTTTCCAATTTTACATAATTATAATAATGCAACTATCAATTACAATAATCCACCGGACATGATAAGAAGAAGTTTTTGTCATGAACCTTGTTTAAATAAAGTTCTATTAAATTTAGATAACACTGAGATTGAACTTCTTGAAAAAAAATTACAAATGCAGTTATTAGCAGAACAAAAAAAAATTATGCAAATGTATAGCAAACCAAAAGATTCTAATCTTGAAATAATTCCAATGTAAATTGACAATGACTCTTCAGAAAAAAATTTTTTAAGACAAAATGATTATTTAATGGATTTTGATGATATTAGCATAAATTATAACGATGATAAAATTAGGAATAATGAGATTGAATTAAATCAAGAAAGAATAGAATTAAAAGAAATAGATAACAAGGAATCTTCATGTATGACAAATTTGATTAAGAAAAAGGTGACAGAAAAATCGAATGAATATCGAAAAAATGCAATAAAACAAAATTACAAAAATGCAGGAAAAAAAATAAAAATTAGAACAAAAACGCGTCAATGATGCTATACGAAAGAAAAAAGCTTATTTAAAAATGAAAATGGAACAACCAAATAAATATAAAAAAATGTTAGAAAATACTAAGAAAACGAAATGGGAATTGAAGAAAATGAAAAGTAATGATCAATTAAAACAAATACCTTCTGATGAGGCTTCACGTAAGAAAGAAGCTTATATAAAATTAAAAGATTCTAAACCAAATAAATATATAGAAAAGTTGAAAAATAATAAAAAAAACAAAATGGAATCCAAAGATTTAAAAAGTAATGATGAATTAGAACAAATACGCGCGAGTGAGGCTTTACGTAAGAAAGAAGCTTATATAAAATCGAAATATTCTGAACCAAATAAATACATAGAAAAGTTAAAAAATAATATAAGAACCGAAATGCAATCAAAGAAAAAAAAAGTAATGGTGAATTGGAACAAATACGTGCGAGTGAGTGTGACGTCCTACTAGTTTATTACTAGTATGACGCACTCTGATAGACTCTATTTAGTCTATCTTTCGCTTTATCTCAAGCTTGTATCTGTAGAGCCGTTAACCAAACAAGTCGTTATGCCGTCTGGTGCGGGCTCGAATATGTCAGTGTGTAAGTGTGTGTGCTGTTTCGTTGTTAGTAAAAGATTATTTTAGTTATGGGTAATGCCCGTTATTACTGAGGACCAAGTGCCTCAGTACGCGGGGCTTTACCCTTTAGGATGGGATAAGGTAAGAGGTATGTTGCTCGCCGCAACTCTTTATTTAATTAAGTTAAGCTATTGTACAATTTAAATCTAATAAGCGCACGAGCATAGAAGAATCATGTAAGTGATTCTTCTGTGCTTGGCGTCAGAAGTAAAAGCTAGTTGAGTTGAGCTGAGGCGAGGCAGAAGAGAATCTTTCTCTCTGCTAGCCCGCTTTTGTAGGCGCTGGACTCCAGTCCCCTCTTCTTTAGTAGCTTGGCACCGCCGGCGTTCGCGTGCGTGGTCCTGCTTTTCTCTCGCGCGCTGAGCCAACATGAGGCTTAAGCGCGCTTTCGATGTGTGATGCATGTATACGAGCGACTTTGAATGTGTGTGCGCTTCAGGAGCGTACATACTTTGGGCGCTTATGCTTTTCACTCTTTTATTCTATTTAAATTATATTCATTTTTATACTTAAATCTAATTATATATCGCTTGTAATTATGTTACATTCATTTAATTTAGTAGATAAGAGTCTATGATGCAACTGTGCGCTCACATTTAATTCTTTGATTCTTAAGGCTGCTACATTGAATTCGTATATCTTATTGTCTAGTTTAAAAGCCGTGTATTTTTTGCTTTCTTCGGTTAATTCAATTTGCCAGTAACTACTGGTCAAATCTAAACTCGACATATATTTCTGTTTGTCGCATTTGAGGAATATTTCCTCTACGCCTGGTGGAGCTTCATAATCATCTGCTAATTTTTCATTTAGCTTTCGAGCATCCAAGCATAGTCTTACTGATCCGTCTTTTTTCTTTACTACCACGATTGGGTTAATATAATAACTTTTTGACCTTCTTATTACTCCTAAGTTTAGCATATTTTCAATTTCTGCTTCTACTTTACTTCGGTAATTAATGGGTATTGGATACGATTTCGTAAAGAAAGGTTTATCATCGATTATTTCTAGTTTATATTTGTAGTTTTTTAATAATCCTGGCCTTTTTTGAAATACATTTTTATATTTTATAATTAATCTTTTAAATTTTTCTTTTTCTTTTTCATTTAGTTTTACAGTTTCATTTATTTTTTCATTTATTTCATTCTCTGATAATTCATATGTTATGTAATTATCATTATTTAATAATGTTTTAATTTTATTTTCTTCGTTTAACTCTTCGATCTCTATACGTAGGGTCGAGTATTCATTTTTGTTTATATTTTTTATTTTGAATGATATTATATCATCTTTATCGTTTACTTGAAACTGTATTTCTTCTATCATTGTATTTATTAGCATTTTAAGGCTTTTTTGAGTATCGTATCCAATTATGCATTCTTTTATTGGTTTTGGTACTATTATGAATATTATTTTTATTTCTGAATTATTTATTTTTATTTTTGCCATTATTTGTTTTTTAATACGCGTCGATTTTGTGCCTGTGGCATTTTTTATTACTTTACCAATTATTGGCATTGTTGGACAATTTTTAAAAGTTTTATAATTACTTAGATAAAATTCTTCTGATATACAGGTTATTTCGCTTCCTGTGTCTATCAAAGCTTTTGTTTCTACATTTTCAATTTTTAATTTTATTTCAGGGCATTGAGTTACTTGAGACTCTTCTCCTGATGGTTCTATATCGTATAACAAATCTTTACGTTCATTTGTCAACGATGCTATGCTTATTCTAGTATATGTTTCTTTTATGTCTTTTAATTCGTATTCGTTAAAGTTTAATATAGATTGGTAATTTTTCAGCCAATCTGTGAAATCTTCGTTTGTTTGGTTGTTTATGTATAACTTTTTAGCTGTATTCAATCTATCTACTAAGTTTGATTTATTTAAATTTAATTCATTTTTTCCTGTTTTATTAATTTTGTTTGTATTTTCAGTTGCGTACTTTATTATTTCTTTGTTATCAATTATTCTGTTATTTTTTTCCGATTTAGGGTACGCAACTGTTATCTGTTTTCCGACCTGGATGTGCTTTGTTCTCTATTTTGTGCTATGTTCATGTTTTGTGTTGTATCGGTGTTATCTGTGGTTTTTATTGGTGGTGTTTTCTGTCCTTGTGTTGTGTCGTTTTGTGTTCCGTTGTATTGTAATCTATGATTTTGTGTTCTATAGTTTTGTGTTCTATAGTTTTGTACTTTGTAGTTTTGTGCCCCCCCTTGTGTGTTTGAATCCCCTTGTTTTTTGTTTTCCGTGTTTGTTGTCTGTATATGATTTATGTTACATGTTTGCCATGGTTGTTGTGTGTTAGTATTGTTTGTGTTTGTTTCTTTTTGTCTTGTGTATGTGTTGTGTGTATCTTGTGTTTGTTGTGTAGTTGTTTGCTTGTGTCGATTTCCTATTTGATCATAATAGTCAAAATCTTCTAAGATTCTGAATAATGACGATTTTGTTTTTTCGGGTTGACCATTTACTGCGCATCTAACATTTCTATCGAAGTGAAGACCTACTTTTGTTATCAATTCACTTTCCGTGATTGACAACTCTAGTTCTTTTGCAAAACCTAGCATGTATGTGGCATAGTCCACGCGCGACATTTTACCGTTTTCTTGGTAAGAACCATATTCGATTTTTCTTTGAGCTTTTCTTTGGATATTTGAATTCCAATATCTTTCTCTAAATAATTTTTCAAATTCTTCGAAGTTATTTATCTCTGAGTTGTTTATGTAATACCACGATTGCGCATTGCCTTGTAACGCTTGTATTAATATACAGTGTAATTCGCTAACCGATGGTTTAGTAAACGTTTTATATGTGTTTAACTCATTTAAAAATTTAATTGGCCTTTCATTTTCATACCCGTTAAATTTCGGAATTGGCATTTTAATTTTGTGTTGTGTATTTGTGTTTGTACTTGTGCTTTGAGTATTGTCATTTATATTTTTTATTTGTTCTTTCATATTATTTATTTCAGTTTCGTTTTCATTATTTATGCTATCAATGTCTCTATTTATACGCGTGTTTTGCGCTTCTATATCTAGTAATTTATCGTTTAAGTCTGCGATTGTTGCATTTAATTTAGTATTATTTATTTTTAAATTAATGTTTTCGGTTTCAACCGCTTTTATTTGTCTTTGCAACGTTGTGAATTTTGTTTCATATTCATCTTTTAATTTAGCTATTGAGTCTGATAACGCATCAATTTGTTCTTGTGTATTATCATTTATTGTTAATAATTGTTGTGATGTCTGGTGGTCTTCCAGCGCATCCAACCTTTTTTCCGCGGCTTCATGTTGTTCGTTTAATTCCTTTAGTTCGGTTGTTACCGCGTTTTGCCAATCTCTGTTAGCGTTTTGATTATCCTCGACTGCGTCGTCTTGGATTTCTCGCATAATTTGAAATGATCTTCTACCCACCATTTTTAACAAATTTTAATTTTATATTAAAAAAGAATAATTATTCTATGTTTAATAAATTTATTTTTAATTTAATTGTTTTGAGAACTATACAGAGTTACTACTGTATATAATTTATACAGAGTATATACTGTATGCCTATGCTTTTATTTTTGGGTTTTAAAATTTTAAATATTATATTATTTGACTTGACGACTTTATACTTCAGAGTTTCGAGTATTCTTGTTTACTCGTTCATCCTCTGGTATGTCTTGTCAATCGTAATCCTTTGTTTTGATTTGTATTATGTGGAATTTATTGCTGTTAATTTTGATTTTATACTTTCTCTTTTAGAATGTATCTTTGTTAATTTTATCATAATTGTGACTAAAATATGATTTTATTTTATTTAATGACGGGTATTTTAGCTTTAATTTACTGATTTTTTCTGTTAATTTTACAATGCGTTATGTGATTCAAGTTTATTGTTGTTTATATTTGATAATTTTAATGTATTTAATTTCAAATTGTTTTATAGTTTTATTGTTACTAATGACTTTTTGGTTATTATTTGTCAAGTTTTTATGTTTTATAATGAATTATTGTTGTTGTTATTACTATTTTCTTTTATTGTTCTGTTTATTTCGTTTTTAACTGTTTTTTCATTTTTGCTTGTTAATATGTTAATGAGTTGTGTATTAATTTTTATTTGTTTCAAAGCTTTGGGTAATTGTTTATTTAAATGCTCGAAAATTCTACCTAAATTTTCATTGTTGATTTTATTATCATTTGATAGATAGTCTAATTCTTTGTGTATGTTCTGTATTTCGATTTCTAATTTTCTTATTTCGCGTTTTAAACTATGTGTTTGGTGTATTTGTTTTAAAAATGTTGTTACTCTATTATGTAATATTTGCTGTTTTTGTGTATTAATCTTTTCATTTTTATTTTTGACAGAATTTTCGATAAATTCTGCTGTCGTGATTTTATTGTTCATTTAGCTAAATTCTTTGATTTACAATAAGTTTACTTTAATCTATTTTGTAATTTTTTCTTAATTGCGTTATATTTTCTTTTAAAATATATTTATTATTGACGAATAAGAAAATAGATGTACGTAAAAAAAAAGTATGAATTTTGTGTAATAAGCTTTACAATTTTATATGCGTATAACGCTAAATTTTTTGTTCGGGCGCCAGTGTGACGTCCTACTAGTTTATTACTAGTATGACGCACTCTGATAGACTCTATTTAGTCTATCTTTCGCTTTATCTCAAGCTTGTATCTGTAGAGCCGTTAACCAAACAAGTCGTTATGCCGTCTGGTGCGGGCTCGAATATGTCAGTGTGTAAGTGTGTGTGCTGTTTCGTTGTTAGTAAAAGATTATTTTAGTTATGGGTAATGCCCGTTATTACTGAGGACCAAGTGCCTCAGTACGCGGGGCTTTACACTTTAGAATGGGATAAGGTAAGAGGTATGTTGCTCGCCGCAACTCTTTATTTAATTAATTTAAGCTATTGTACAATTTAAATCTAATAAGCGCACGAGCATAGAAGAATCATGTAAGTGATTCTTCTGTGCTTGGCGTCAGAAGTAAAAGCTAGTTGAGTTGAGCTGAGGCGAGGCAGAAGAGAATCTTTCTCTCTGCTAGCCCGCTTTTATAGGCGCTGGACTCCAGTCCCCTCTTCTTTAGTAGCTTGGCACCGCCGGCGTTCGCGTGCGTGGTCCTGCTTTTCTCTCGCGCGCTGAGCCAACATGAGGCTTAAGCGCGCTTTCGATGTGTGATTCTTTCAGATGTTATTGACAAAACGCAAATGAATAATGATTTTTACCTATTTCAACATTTTAATTATAATATTGGAATGCATAAAGCAATAGATGAGAGCAAGCGAAAATATAAATATGACTCTTGTCAATTAAAAACGTTACTTATAAAGTGTAAACAATTGAAAATTGAAGACATTAATTATTATATTGAAAATAACAATAATAATATTTATAATAACAATGATAATGTCATGATAAACAAAAAAAAAATGATAAAATCAAGGACATTATGGGAAAAATATTAAAGAAATTGAATGAAAAAGTTCTAGCAGCTTGAATGAAAGTAATTCTAAACTCATTGGTTGTATTGCAAATATATATTTTGATGAAAATGTTATATCAGAAAATTACATTGGCTCCATGACACATACATGTGTTTATTATGATGCAAAGCATTTTGCTTTTGAATATAGTAAAAGTAAAGATTTCTCCAATTGTTGTCATAAAGATAAGGTGGAATTGTTAAACAATCCTCCTTACCCAGAACGATTAGAACTTTTAGCAACCGAACGTACAAAAGAAAGTATTGATTTTCGACAAAATGTAAGATTATACAATAATGCTTTAGCGTTCGCAAGTTTTGGTGCAAATTATTCGTTTGCTTAAAAATTGCTCAAAACGCCAAGAGACCCACAGCACAGCTGGCTGAATAAATAACTTCGAAAATAAAACATTAGAGATCAGCACGTGCAGATGTAAAAGAAAAAATAATGCTATAGTAAATACGTACCACCGTATGCACGCATAAATCATAATACGTTCTGCACGGGAATTATAAGGCCTAAAATAGAAACAAACTGCTACCAGTTGGAGCCACACATGAAAATAGCAGGGTTAATTCTTTTTAAATCGTTGGACTCACAAAAAGCAGTCTCCTCTCCAAAAAGTAAAGAGATATCATATAATACAATTGATACGTAAGACTGAGAGGCAAAAAAGATGCAAAATGTCCACTCACACGCGTGGACGAATGTAAATTACACGTTCCGCACAAATGTAGAGAATTCTGAAGGTATTAAAGCATCGTCAAAAATAAAGCGAGCCTACGCAGCCTCATCTCACACAGCAGCGAATATTACTTACCTCTCCCTTGGCCTTAACTTAATTTTCACATAAACTCAGCCTTGAATTTCCAAGCCCAGGAGATGCCGGCTAAAAAACCAAACAGCACAAAAATACGCATAGGAACATCTCCATCAGATAGGAATACTCCACAGAATCCTTAATTTTACCAGGATATTATTTATTTTCTTAGCGCAGTTTCAATTTAAGAAAATTTTGAAAAAAAAAAAATTTTTTTTTATTTTTTTTCGATTTTACGAAAATTATTCGATAGTTTTGCTCCAAAATTTGTATGCAAGTTATTCGCTATTGTCTAAAAAAATAAGCTTTGGAAAACTTATTTTCTTAGCGCAGTATTAATTTAAGAGAATTTTGAAAAATTTTATACAAATTTTTATTTTTTATTTATCTTCTTTCTTAGCGTGATTACGATTAGAAATTTCGTTGTCATCGTTCTATTAAAGTACAAATTCATAAATAAATATTAATGTTAGACAATTTTTTTATATTAAAATCACATTTAAATAGATATAAAAAAATTTTATGAAACTCAAAGAGCTCCATGAGAAAGCATTCCACCAAAGCACTTGGCAGCGTTTTTTTGCCTACGGTGCTACACGTGGGTTTGTCCCAACTTTAGAGCAGAATTCGGCTGCAAATGCAGCTGAATGAATTAAACTTTTTTAAAAAAAAAGAAAAAAGTTATGAGTATATAATTAGTGTAAGAACGTATTGTAGATAAAGTAGCATTAAGAATTAAAAAAAAAAACAGTATCTAGTGTAAGAACTTAGTGTAGATAAAGTAGCAGTAAGAGGAGTTCACGATTCTCTGTCCTTTTCTAATCGAAGAATTGAGTATTTTACAGAAACTAATAACTTTAGCGAGTGATTCAAGCCCTTATTGAAGTGTGTGCCACTCCAGAAACTTGTATTATAAACTTTTGAATTATTCTGAAGTCGCCCTCTCAAAATTAAAAAGTTTCATGGATATCCCTTTATATAAAAACAAACAATTAAAATAATATTTTGTTGTTATTTTAATTATTTGTTTATATAAATAAGTTGTCAACTTAATTGTTTGTCATGTAAATGAGTCATTAACTTAATTATTTTTTTATGTAAATAAATCATTATCTTAATGGTTTGTTTATGTAAATTAATCGTTATCTTAATGGCGTGTTATTATAAACAAATGATAAGAATGATAGGTGTGGTGACGTCATTGATATGACTCCCCATACCTAACTATACACTACTCTCATATGAGTAAATCCTTCATAGTGTTAAAATTTCACCTTCAATAAATTAGAAAAAAAACAGACACATGTGTAAAATAAATTTTTTCTGAATTTTGACGTATTATAATGAAAGAAAAGAACCGTGTTACTCACTTTCAAGGGTAATCTTTTTAAGGTACATTTAGAAAACTAAGTAATTAATGTAAATCCAGAAAATTTAATAGCTTAAAAAAATTCAATGATTTTCAATACTTGAAATAATACTTAAAATAATACTTCAATACTTGAAATAATACTTAAAATAATACTTCAATACTTGAAATAATACTTCAATACTTGAAATAATACTTCAATACTTAAAATAATACTTCAAAATCAACTTAAGAATTTCATTGAGTACTAGAAAATAGTGAATTACAAAGTTCACAACAGAGAAAAGGTGCATAAAAGCTCAGGTTTTCATATAAGAAGATAAAAACATATTTTCAAAGGTGAATTACGTTTTTCAATTATAATTTCAAAGCAACACAGAACTTTGTCTACAGGCACACATTCCTAATAAAGAAATTTCTGTTTTTGCTTCTCAATATTAACTTTTGATGTAGTTTAAAACGTCATCGCTGAATAGTCTTTTTCACAGCATCCTATTTTCCACAAAAAAGTAAATTATACAAATTTTTGGTAACATTTCAATAACTATTCGAAAAGTACTTTAGTTAACAGGGACACGCCCATGGTTTTGATTTCCTAAAAGTATGTATATAGATACAACTTTAGTGTGAATTTCAAATCAAAAGACAAATAGTCATTTTTTTATAGCGATAATTTATCAAATTATTCGAGAAAAAACTTCTTCTTTCCATTTGCTATAAAAGCACATGTCTAATTATAATGCAAACTACAGCAAAATTACTTTCTGATATCTCAATAAATCAGTAAACATTTGCTGAAAAGATGTGCTATCCCATATTTATGAATAATAACGCAATAACCCTGGTAGAAACGTTAAACATATATTCAGTGTATCACACCGGCGGTCGCGATCTTATACTGATCGATATCGCGATAAACCCTAACACCGGTTTATCAATCATCCCGATGGCATCGGGAAGATATCGTCAACCTTAAAATTATATTTTATCTAAGAAACATAATAAAAAATTCAACAAAAAATATATAATAAATAAGAATTAAGGGGTTGTAATCTTCTAATAGGAAAAAGAAAGGATGAATAAAATAATAAATTTTATTATGTACATAATAAATTTTACTATGCATGTAATAAATTTTACTTTTTCAAATAATAATGTCGAGTCGATGATCTGTAAATTTAATCATAACCTGAAAATTTTCGACCAAATTGAAAGTAGTCCTGTAACATATATAGACGATTCGAAATTTCATTTACAACATGGCGTTATCATGGCGTAGTCGGTAACGTTCACGCTTTGCATGCGCGAGGTACCTGGTTCGAGCCCACTTCACACAAGATTTTTTTCGATGTTAATTTATTTAAAAAAAATAAAATTAATAAAAAAATATAATGAGAAATGGTTAAATAACAAATTTTGAGTGCAAAAAATAATAAATAAATAAAAATTTTTTCTATGTATTTGTTCTCCCAAATTTTATTATGTAACATATAGTAATTTTTCTTGTAACTCAGTAATGTCCCACTATTCTTATATAATATAGTAAATTTTAATGCAATCTATAATTATATTTATTATAGCATTTCTCTCCGTGTATAGATCTGCTGCTACATATAAACTATTTAATTTCAAATGAAATAAATAACTGTATATAATTTATTTCATTATTGTCTATGATTAATTTTGAATCATCAAAAAGGGGTTTTAATTAATTGTTTTTAGGGTTATGTTTTTTTTATCTAATATATGAAATTGTAATTAATGTCTTCAATATTTCATCGCATATGTATCGGTTATTTATCGCGACTGCGTCGCAACGAAATATCGCTAGCTATTAATTTACTGAGCATAATTTTATATTGAATTTTCTACCAGGAAATATGAATTTTAAAAGTATAGAAGATTTACTCATATATTTCTCTATATTATATAGACGTAAGCCTCAATATTAAGCATTCTTTCTGCCTCCCCATCCTCTGCCTTCCTTCCCCATCTTCCCCCCTCATCACCATCTCTTATTTTTAAACGTAAATTACCGTTTGTTTTTTCAGCCTCACTGGATGCCTCCCCCATCCTCCCCCGTCCTCTTGCGAACTTCCCTCTCCCCCCCCCTCCCTTCCTCTCCCCTCCTCTTACATCGCCTCGGTTTCCGTCGCCTCTTACATCGACTCAGAAATGCCTCAAAATACTTCTGGAATGCCTCAAGTTTTAAGGAGGTATTTGTTATTTAAATTTAAAAAAAAATAGTCAAAATGATCGCGAACGCATCTGAGTCGCCGAAATGTCTCCTTATTCTTTCCTCTTACAACGCCTCATATTCCGCCTCACAATGAAGAATTTATTCTGTATTCCTCTTACCTCCCCTATTACAATGCCTCTTACTCTGCCTCATGTTTCGCCTCATAGTACGTCTCTTATTATGATACGCCTCATACCGCTTCACTGACTTCATTTCACACTACGTCTCTGATTTTGTCGACTAAAAATAAGATAATAATTTATTAATATTAATATAGATTCATTAATAAATATTATATTACTTTAGCTTTGAAATTATCAATTAATTATTAATAAGAAAATGTTCATATTTAAGAAATATGATTTTCAATAAATAAATTTCAGTTTCAAATTTCTATTCTTTTCACACCACCCGTAAGGTAATAGCAAGGGCAAGCTTTTTTTTAAATGGTGTCCCTAATTTTTTAATATTTATTGGAATATTTTTTAAAAATAATTATAATATATTGAAAATTAATTTTTTTACTAAATTATAATTAATAAATAAACAAAAAATATTCCAGTAAATATTAAAAAATTAGGCCTAATCTATAAAACTAAAATTTATAAATTAGAAAATTATGTTTTGTATCTGAAAAGTAAAATATTTTATGTTTCATTATAATATAAATACATGAAAAATTTTTAAAATTCCATGAACTAATAGGACATAATATTAGAACTTAAGCATATAAATCATATGATATATTTGCTAAAATTAATAAATGATTATTATAAATGTTATCATTTTTAAAATATTCCAAATTTGGCCTAATATCATTTTCTAATCGATATATTATTAATTTTTTCGTTTCAATTTTAAAAAATTCATCTACATTGTCCCAAGTGGTAAAATGATTACTATAATTTACAAAATTAAAATTATCTATTAGTTCATTACTTTTTTTAAATTTTTCATCATTTTGATAACTATTTACACTTTTCTGAAAATTTTCTTCGTCTGCATCTGCTTTATTTATTAAATTTTGAATATCTCTCGATAATCGTAATAAATACATGTAATGTGAATCGTTTTGAACTTCTACATATTGATTTTGATCAGCATCCTACATTAACATGTTGAATTTGTTGATTATGAATCTATACAATATATATATATATATATATATATATATATATATATATATATATATATATATTTGTATATAGGGGCTTATGGTACCTTTTCGATGTTAAATAGTAGCTTATGGTATCCGACAATGATTATGGAATCCGGGTGCCACAAGCATCCGTGATATAGGGGTTTATGGAATCCGGATACCATAATATTTTAAATAATCATTAAATAGAAGGTTATGGTATCCGGATATGATAATTATGAAAAGCAAATACATTGATTCTTTTAACTCTGATAATGAAAATTCCTGCTATTATTTAAAAATTAATTACCATTGTAATATGATTGTAATACAAATAATGAAATATAACATACAAATGAAACTGCATGAAAATTGTAGTATTTCGAATGAGAATCTGGTAGGACATTACGTAACCACAATTGAGGGTCCGGAAATAAAAAGGGCACATAGCGCCGATCGTGCGTATAAGTATTGTCCAACTGTACTACATTTCAAAGTTGCTCATAAATAAATTTTTATAATTTGAATTTATAAAGAATATAATTTTGCAACTTTTTTGTGTTGGAATCATGTTGAAATTTTTTTTAATTTTTAAATTGTAAGCCAAAAACACGATTGTTTGAAATTTATTATTTCAATGCTTTTTTCACTTCAACTCGTCGCGGTTTTTTTTCTGTCAAATGTTCAGACTTGAAAATTTGTTTATGCATTCTGCAATATCTTCCAAGAGTTTTAGGCAAAGAACGAAGTCTTAAAATTTATTTATCCACAAATGACAAATTTTTAAACAAATAAACCATGTAATCATGGACTGTTATCTTCAAAGACAAAAGTTGAGTGACGAACTTTTGGAAATGGCAAATCTGCTAATACAGTATTAAAATATAATAGTTTAAGAAGTTTTTTTTGAAAGTTTCAGATCTGTAACTATTATAGTTGAATGAGAGCATTTTTAGATTTTACAACTTAACGCGCTCAGACTGCAGAGTCAGGGAGTGGGTGGCGGCACAACAGAGCCAGATCAATTTGCAATTTATAAATATAAGCTTTCTTAACTAAATTTTGATATCTGTATAATGAAATAATTTGAAATTTTTTCAAGGCATAATTTGAGGTTAAAACTATCTTTTCTTAAAATTTTAGAAAATTTTTGATAAGTTGAAGTTAGGCTAGAATTGCTTTAAATTATACATGAATGATTAAACTTAAACTATAATTAGTTTGATTAGCTGACATTATAGCTCTATTTTATTTATTTTTTAATTTCCTGAATATTTTAAGTATTGATCTTTTTTTTATATTTGCACACCCACACAGCATGAAAAGTTGCTGCAAGGTTTCAGTAATGATAATTTAATAACTAAAATCCTGCAGCAACCTTTTACACTGTGTGAGCATACTTTAGATTAAAACCAACTTAGCCCTAGTAGAAACCCATCGCAATTTCGCTGCAATTTTGCTGCAATTTCGCGTGCATGCACGAAAATTACAGCTATCTATACGTGGTCTGCTTCCAACTTTTATTATGTTTTTGCTGGCAGATGATAACAACAGACGCGTGCAGCAGACTTGCGCCAAAATTGCAGTGGAAGAGTGCTATTTTTTACAATGAAAATATCGCACTTGCACGCGCAGCGAAACTGCAGAATAATTGATACATGTACATTAAGCATTGATTTGCATTGACATCATGTTACAATAAGACATTTTAAAATTATTTTCAAAATTTTAGAACTTTGAGTGTTATAATTTTAAAACAAATAGTCCAACATGTGTATTATTAAATATTTTACTTGTCGCTAGACCAAAAATGAGACTTGCCACAAATTTTTTCAAAGTGAAATTACAATACAACCTACATTATATGAATCTGTATTGATATTATAATAGACAGAATATTCTAAACTTATTTACAAAGTCTATGAATAATTTTAAAATATCTCATCCAATGCTTAAAATCCTTTTAATTAGTCAAAAATGTGATTTTTTTTCAATTTGGTGGTTATCGTAAGCTTTCTCAGTCAATTTTTAACAAATTGACTTCAAAATTTGCAGATCTTCTACTTACACATCTTTATTTATTTGTATCAAAAAATAACAGTAATGGAATTTTTATAAGTTTTAGTGAATATTGAACTAAATTAAATACATGAAATTCACAAAAATATCTACTTTTTCCAATATTTTCAAATTTTTAAACTAAACTTTTAAATTCTTTTTCTTTTTTTTTTAAATAAAAGTGTTATTTTGTGAATATATATAAATTAAAGATCTCTGAAAATTTTTAAGTCAATTCGTAGAAAATTGGCTGAGAAAGCTTGCAGTGACCACCAAAATCAAGTATTCGAATAAAGGAAGAGATTTCAATCATTTGATGAGATTATTTAGAATTATTCATGGGCCAAAGTCTTATATTTTATATATCTAAGGTAAAAAAACATTTTTTAAATAATATTAGTAAAAAAATTATTATGACATTTAAATTTAATTTTTATTTTAGGCTTAAATTTGGGCCTGATACCTTAAGTTCTTAATTAATTGATATTTTATAAAGAGTGTAACTACAATTGATATCAAATAATACTAATATCTCATTAATTTATATTAATACAAAATTTATTTTCTACATAAATTATAACCTATAATGTTTGTATTGTTCATTATAACCTTTGTCTGTTTGAGTGATGTACTAACAAGTAATTGTTATCAATTGTAAATAATATCGGAAGATTAACTATAACTTATCTTTATTTCAGAAACATTTCATGAAAGGTTTCACATAATTATTTGAAACATTTCTGAAATGTTTCAGAAACACTTCATGCTGTGTGGAAAATTATTCACAAATTCAAAAAATTTTTGAAAATATAAATAACTGTAAATAATTATGAATAATTGTAAATAACTATAAAAAAACTGTAAATAATTGTAATTAACTGTAAATAACTATAAATAATAGTAAATAACTATTATTTATGTCTCAACTCTGACATTTTTTAATGACTGTCCATCGTTTGTCAACTCAAAAATTTTTATGATTTAACATGGAAGATTAATGATTAGTCTGAATTTCAATCAAACACTTGTAAACTTCTAGTCACAAGGCTACTAACAAGGTGACACTCTCACCTTCGGGTCCTGGATTTTAGATTTAAAGAGTTTAAGAGATTTATTTTATTATGAAACAAACTCACACAGCATGAAAGGTTGCTGCAAGGTTTCAGTAATAAAATTATCATTACTGAAAGCTTGCAGCAACCTTTCATGCTGTGTGGGAAGATATCTCATGGGTTTCTTACCAACGAGCACTCTATCACCTCTTTTGGTAGATCTAAAGTTGTTAAAAATCAGCTATTTTTTCATAATTTTATACTATAACATATGAACTATCTGCGTACACTTTCTGATCCACTTCACTTACACTCAAAATAGATGATACTCCCTTTTTATACCAATATATAACTAGATTAATAAATATTCACACTGATTAAGTGTTTTCGAGCTTGCTAATTCATATGAAATAGCTAAATTATAAATAAATATAACATTTTCAAGTATCTCACCAGGTTCGATCATACTCCAATTACTTAAATATTACCTATTCTGCTGCATATAAATAGACATTATATTCTACACAATTATATTGATCACTTTGTTGTACACCATGCATTAGATTTAATGATTAAATGCTCAAATTAATTATAGAAGCAGAACTTATTTTTAAAAAAATTTGATCGTCTCTGTCTCACTTTCACTAGAAAATAACAGTCTAAAAAATTGAAAATGATGAGTTATATTTAATTACACTCAATAAGAATTATTAAACACAAAATCAGTCCAGAGAAAAAAAATTGAGCGCACAAATTTTATATTAAATACAACTCCTCAGCACACTTTTCACAATACTACATCTTATGAATTGATGTCAAATATTACACAATTATACACAATATTCCACAAACTCATATTATCACAATATGCAGCTACTTCACCAATGAAAGTAGTAGTTTATTTTCTATGAAATACTCTAAAAACATGGAATTCTTATTATTATTATTAATTGAAACTATTATTCTCAATTCTTCTATACTCGTTCCAGATCTCATTGATTTTATTGATTGAATTTTTAATATCCTGCAATAAAAAAGAAAAATTTACACAAAGCAACCCAAAACTTTTTCAAATCAACAATTCAAAATTAAATTCTACTTAAAAAAAGGTTACTTATCTGACTCCATCAGCTGGATTATTCCACGTTGCTCTATTCTATGATGCTCTATTCTGTGATTCTATAATTATTTCAGAACTCGATAGTCTGTTTTTGTCAAGATGTATACACATTGACAAAAACCAACTTATAACTCGTAACCTCAAATCATAGCAGAAATCATAAACTAAACATGTTTAAAACTCAAGCTGACTGTCACAACGTTGCATACATTTTTTAAGCTAACTTTACCGTGATAGGTTTTGGCCACGGTCGTATATACAGGTCCCGAATCTCCCATGGTGGGGGAAGGTCTCTTATTTGGACAAGGCATAGTTTGAAAAATGATCGCTAGAGAGCACTGCAGTAGGATTACTATGCGGAAAAACTGGCACCCGCAGAGAGGGAAATTTAAAAATTCGTAAAATATGAAAAAAAGTATTTACAAAAATAGTCTTTATGATTTGATAGTTATTACAAAAAAAGCAGTTACTGTAATAGAATTAATTTTTTATAAATGCTTCTCATATTTTTCAATTTTAGAAAAGATAGTTTTAGTGCGCGAATAATTTTTTTGATAGTCGTTTCAACTTATAAATAGGGAAATATTATATATAAAAAATACATACAATATTCGTTAGTTATGACAGTAAGATAATATTATATTTTTTAAATGTAAATAGTATTTGCAAAAATATGAATTATCTTATTCATTTGAATTACGAATAATATGCTAAATTTTTATTAACGGCAGGCCGGAGTAGAACCTGATACCGACCGAGTAACAATTAAGTTGTTTGTTATTTACTCAAGTATTAATCGGTGTATCTTCAAAATAAAGGTTGATCGCAATAGATATTATTATTATGAATATCTATGCACAAGAAAAAAAAAATCTACCGATTTGTTTTTGAGAAAAGTAAGGAACGGCGAAGTAAAAGATTATGTTTATAATATTTTCGCGTTCCTTACTTTTCTCAAAAACAAAGCGATAGATTTTTTTTTTCTTGTGCATAAATATTAGTAATAATAATATCTATTGCGCTTAACCTTCAATTTTCCGATACACCGATTAATACTTGAGTAATTAACAAAAATGCCAATTAGACAAGGACAGCGAATCCGGCCTGCTCTTGTATTTTATTTTAAATTATATAGGGGCCACGGTCGTAGATACAGGTCCCGTAACTCCCGTAGTGGGGGAAGTTCTCTTAAGCGAGCACGATTGATTCTTTCTCCTACCACAAGAGTGAAAGCGCTGTGATCGCTTTACCCATGAATAGTAATGGTCGTGAAAATTCTATATAACATGTATTATAGTAGGTATCTGTTTTGTGCTTGTGCTATATTATTTTCTTTGCATAATTGAATGATTCTAAATTAATTGAAAATTTGTAATGTACATAGATGTACAGAAAAATAACTATTTGATAATTTTCCAAAATAATAGTTCTTAATATAAAAAATACATATAATACTCGTGACTTATTACAATGAGATATTATATTTTTGGACTATAAATAGTTTTCGCAAAAATATAAATTCTTACACATTTTAATTACGAATAATAATTTTAATTTTTAATTTTAAACTTTATTTTAAATTATGTAGGGGCAGATAAGCATATATCATTTCATGTCTTAAGATTGAAAATATCGCGGTGGCTTAGTGGCTAGCACTCTTGCTTTTGGTTTTTGCTGCTCAGGATCGAATCCTGGCTCAAGCATCTTTTTTTTTTGCTTTTTTTTGCTTTTTAATTTTTTAAAATATTTTTTAACTGTATATATTTTTTTCTTTCATACTTATACTTGTATGTGATTTTGAATCTTTTCGCGTTTAAAAAATGTGTTTTAAGTTCTCATATTATGTATGTAATTAAATGAATCAATCATAAATAATTTAATTTAATTAACTTATAAAATTCATTAAATTAATAACAAAGAATGATTTTTTTTTAATTTGATGATGCATGAATTATATAAAAAAACATTTTATTTATGACAATTTCATGTAATTTTATTAACATTGAAATTAACTTCTCAATAAAATATTTACAAATTTTCTTGTTGTACGTAACTTTTAATCTTTTTAAAATGTGAATAATTTTTTTCAGAAGTTATTTTCAATGTTAATAAAATAAAATAAATTAATAATAAGTATTCGAATACTAATAAGTCATTTATAAAAATAAATAATAAATGAAAGCATTAAAAATTCATTTTCGTATATGAAAATTCACTTTTTTATTCAGGTATTTTATGGAAAATTTATTTAATTTTTATGGAAAAAATAATAGTTTTTTACTAATAATATTTTTCTGTTATACAAAAATGTAATGTATATTTATACGAAAAAGATAACTTTACTAGGATTCGTATGAAAGAAATAATCAATTAAAATATTTATTTACGTATTTTTTAATAAATTATTTTGTTTATATAATCAACGCATCATCAAAATAAAAAGAATATTCTTTATTATTAATTTAACAAATTTTATTAGTTAATTAGAGTAAGTGATTATTTATGATTAATTCATTTATTTACGTATATATATTAAAAGAACTTAAAACAAATCATTTACACGCAAAAAGGTTCAAAGTCACATACTAAAAGTATATATGTATAAAATAAAAAAATATAAACAGTTAAAAAATATTTTAAAAAAATTAAAAAGCAAAAAAAAGATGCTTATCTGCCCCTGTATAATTTAAAATAAAATTTAATAAAAATTTAGCATATTATTCGTAATTTAAATTAATAAGATAATTCATATTTTTGCAAATGCTATTTACATTTAAAAAATATAATATTATCTTACTGTCATAACTAACGAATATTATATGTATTTTATATGTATAATATGTCCCTATTTATAAGTTGAAATGACTATCAAAAAAATCATTCGCGTACTAAAACTATTTTTTCTAAAATTGAAAAATATGAGAAGCATTTGTAAAAAATTAATTCTATTACAGTAACTGCTTTTTTTGTAATAACTATCAAATCATGAAGACTATTTTTGTAAATACTTTTTTTCATATTTTACGAATTTTTAAATTTCCCTCTCTGCGGGTGCCAGTTTTTCCGCATAGTAATCCTACTGCAGTGCTCTCTAGCGATCATTTTTCAAACTATGCCTTGTCCAGCCAGATAAGAGACTTTCCCCCACCATGAGAGATTCGGGACCTGTATATACGACCGTGATAGGGGCAGATAAGCATGTATCATTTCATGTCATAGAATTTAAAATGATGCGGTGGGCTAGTGGCTTTTGGTTTTCGCTGCTTAGGATCGAATCCTGGCTGAAGCATCTTTTTTTTTGCTTTTTAATTTTTTTAAAATATTTTTTAACTGTTTATATTTTTTTATTTTATACATATATACTTTTAGTATGTGACTTAGAATCTTTTTGCGTGTAAATGATTTGTTTTAAGTTCTTTTAATATATATACGTAAATAAATGAATTAATCATAAATAATCACTTACTCTAATTAACTAATAAAATTTGTTAAATTAATAATAAAGAATATTCTTTCTATTTTGATGATGCGTTGATTATGTAAACAAAATAATTTATTAAAAAATACGTAAATAAATATTTTAATTGATTATTTCTTTCATACGAATCCTAGTAAAGTTATCTTTTTCGTATAAATATACATTACATTTTTTATAACAGAAAAATATTATTGGTAAAAAACTATTATTTTTTCCATAAAAATTAAATAAATTTTCCATAAAATACCTGAATAAAAACCTGAATTTTTAATGCTTTCATTTATTATTTATTTTTATAAATGACTTATTAGTATTCGAATATTTATTATAAATTTATTTTATTTTATTAACATTGAAAATAACTTCTGAAAAAAATTATTCACATTTTAAAAAGATTAAAAGTTACGTACAACAAGAAAATTTGTAAATATTTTATTGAGAAGTTAATTTCAATGTTAATAAAATTAAATGAAATTGTCATAAATAAATTGTTTTTTTATATAATTCATGCATCATCAAATTAAAAAAACATCATTCTTTCCCATATGGAAATAGTTTATGTAAAAAACTGTAAATAATAGTAAATAATTGTAAGTAACTGTTAAAAAATGTAGGAATTGAGACATAAATAATAGTTATTTACAATTATTTACTATTATTTATTATTAATTACTATTATTTACAGTTATTTACAGTTATTAACTGTTATTAACTGTTATTTACAGTTATTTACAATTATTTACAATTATTTACAGTTTTTTATAATTATTTACAATTATTCATAATTATTTACAGTTATTCATAATTATTTACAGTTATTTATATTTTCAAAAATTTTTGAATTAGTGAATAATTTAATGTTATTAATAATCATCTACAATTATTTATAGTTATTTACAGTTATTTACAGTTTTTTACAGTTATTTACAGTAATTTATAATTATTTACAACTATTTATAATTTTCCATAGTTTTTTACAATTATTTACAGTTATTCACATTTTTAAAAATTTTCGCCTATATATAAAATTATTGAATAAATTCGTGATAATTTTTGAAAATGTAAATAACTGCAAATAATTGTAAAAAACTATAAATAATCGTAAATAACTGTAAATAATTGTGAAAAAAGTGAATAAATGTAAATAACTGTAAATAAATATAAATAACTGCAAATAAGTGTAAATAACAGTTAATAAGTGTAAATAATAGTTAATAACTGTAAATAAGTGTAAATAACAGTAAATAATTCTAAATAATTGTAAATAACTGTTATTTATGTCTCGATTCCCACATTTTTTAACACTTTTCTACAGTTATTTACAGTTATTTACATTTATTTACATTTATTTACAGTTATTAACAGTTATTGACAATTATATCAAAAAATTTTTTCCATATGGGTTGTTATTAATTTAATGAATTTTATAAGTTAATTAAATTAAATTATTTATGATTGATTCATTTAATTACATACATAATATGAGAACTTAAAACACATTTTTTAAACGCGAAAAGATTCAAAATCACATATAAGTATAAGTATGAAAGAAAAAAATATATACAGTTAAAAAATATTTTAAAAAATTAAAAAGCAAAAAAAAGCAAAAAAAAAAGATGCTTGAGCCAGGATTCGATCCTGAGCAGCAAAAACCAAAAGCAAGAGTGCTAGCCACTAAGCCACCGCGATATTTTCAATCTTAAGAGGCGGTCGGAACCAAATCGGTGACTTAGTTCGGTGCTTGTAATAAATGCTTATAATAATTTATTCATTTATTAATATGGTAAAAATATAATCATTTCCTCTAGTCATGTATATAAAGAATAATTTAAAATAGTTAAAGCCACAAAAATATACAAAATATTGTTATAAAGCGAAAAATGCCACCTAACAATCGACACGACAGTTTTTTGCATGCGGTATATGTCAAGTCAGTTTGACATTTGTCATAAATGCTTATAATAATTTATTTACTTATTTATATGATAAAAATATAGTCATTTCCTCTAGTCACGTATATAAAGAATAATTTGAAATAGTTTAAACCATAAAAATATACAAAATATTATCGTAAAGCGAAAAATGCTGACTTGATATATACCGCAATTCACCGATTTGGTTCCGACCGCCTCTTAAGACATGAAATGATACATGCTTATCTGCCCCTACATAATTTAAAATAAAGTTTAAAATTAAAAATTAAAATTATTATTCGTAATTAAAATGTGTAAGAATTCATATTTTTGCAAAAACTATTTATAGTCCAAAAATATAATATCTCATTGTAATAAGTCACGAGTATTATATGTATTTTTTATATTAAGAACTATTATTTTGGAAAATTATCAAATAGTTATTTTTCTGTACATCTATGTACATTACAAATTTTCAATTAATTTAGAATCATTCAATTATGCAAAGAAAATAATATAGCACAAGCACAAAACAGATACCTACTATAATACATGTTATATAGAATTTTCACGACCATTACTATTCATGGGTAAAGCGATCACAGCGCTTTCACTCTTGTGGTAGGAGAAAGAATCAATCGTGCTCGCTTAAGAGAACTTCCCCCACTACTGGAGTTACGGGACCTGTATCTACGACCATGGTTTTGGCTCAAAAATTTTGGTCATTCTACAATGATGAGCATGTGTCATAAATTAATCCACTGTAGAGATAAGGCTTCGATCTATAAGCCCAACTCAAGTAAAGGTTGTATCATCTATCTTTTTTTTTTATTATGAGGGAGACAAGGACAGAAGAAGGTTCGAGTTGTAATCGTTGCTTGAGTTGGGTCTATGAATTTGAGTCTAAAGGTGTAACCAAAAATGAGTATAGAGAGTAATATGAATTGAATGATACTTTAAAGGTCACTGCGGGAATAATACCAAAATTTAACTACAAATAATACAAGAAAAAAATTCTCTATAAATAATAAAATTTCGTAATTGTAAAATGAGATTCTGGTGATAAATTATGTCCATTGATTCTATGGTAATAACGCCATAGTGCGTTAGTTGTAATTGACAACGGAACTATATGTGGGTTCAACTTAATTCGTGTATAAACCAACTTATGGTACACTTGGCGGAAAGGATATTTTTCCAAATGTTAACCTCAAATGACAACATCGCATATTTTACCACAGGCATAAGAAAATTCCAAATTATAGAGCAAATTTCGCATCATAGTTACTCATTACTTAATGACATAATTTTAGTAAACAAACAATATTACTTTCTTTTTTCATGATTCGAATTATTATTTTATTAAATAAAATTCTTATTTCTTAGATCAATAATCATATAGAATTTAATATTGTGAATTTAAATTATATGAGCAATAAAATTTAAATTGTTATCATTTGAATTTTGCATGAATAACCTATAAGAAAAAACAAAATAATCATGATGCGAAACTCAATGCATAATTCGAAGTTTTCTTATGTCTGTGGTAAAATATGCGGCGCTGCCATTTGAGGTACACATTCGGAAAAATATCCTTTCCGCCAAGTGTACATAAATCCATAATATCTAGTTTAGGAAGAGGCCGTATAGCTCTGTCCTTGTCTAACCTAAATTTTGGTTACTATTAATAAATTAAATATTGTTATACAGAAGTAAGGGCATAGCCAAATAGATGTTAGGACGAGCAAACGATCCTATTTTATGAAAAAATATAAAATTTTCATAAGTTTTCGAGTGAGGTCTGAAGTGGAAATACAATTATCAAGTTCAATTGTTTTTCCGTTTCAGATCTCACTCAAAAATTAATGAAAATTTTATATTTTTTTCATATAATAGGATCGTTTGCTCGTCCTGAAATCTGTTGGGCTACGCCCTTACTTTCGTATAACAATATTCAATTTATTAATAGTAACGAAAATTTAAGTTAGACAAGGATAGGCCTATACAGCCGCCTATTAAATTTTCTATTTAAAAGTTTCCAGTCAAAAACCTCATAGATTCGAATTCATCAAGGTAACTGAAGTAATGATTGTATCGTCTGTTTTTTTCTCTTATCATGAGAGAGACAAAGACAAAATGAGGTTTGAGTAACAATCGTTACTTGAATTAAGTTTATAAATCGGACCCTTATCTCTGTAGAACAACCAAAACTTTTGAACCGAAACCGATCACGGTTGAGTTAGCTTAAAGGCCGTTCTAATCAAATAGTTATACCCTGTCGAAAAAATATACGTATTTTAGTTATGTGTCTCAGATACGTAAAAAAATTACGTAATCCATACGCAACAAAGCGTTCGAATTTGTTACGTATTATGAAATACGCATTTGATATTGATGATACATAGTGTCAATACGTATTCCAAGGGAGTATATACGTAATTAAGCTAGATTCAATGATCAATCAATCAAATGTTGATGCATATTCCATACAAGAAATACGTATTTTCTCACACAATATACGTATCTACAAGACAGGTTTCGTATTCAGAATACGTAATTGTAGGCCGCACACATGTCAAAATTAAATATTTAATGCGATTAATACGTAATTTACAATCGCAGTTTCAGGCTCCAATACGTATCGCCAGTACAAATACGTATTTCCAAGCATAAGATATGTATCTACGAGGTAGGTTTTGTAGTGAAGATACGTAATATTTGCCACATTCGTATTCTGAACACATGCCGTAATTAAAATACGTAATTTTCATTTATATGTATGCCCAATATGTGTATTTTTTGTTATTGGAATAAGTATTTCCCATCGATATTTATGCATGAGATATGGATTTATGATATGTATTTAATGCGAATAATACGTAATTTTTAATTTTAATGCGGGTTCGAATATGTATCATCTGTATAAATAAGTGATTTCGAGCACAAGATACGTATTCGAGCCTAAAACTGCGATCGAACATTACGTATTTTTTGCATTAATACGTACTTTTGACATGTGATTGGTCTACAATAACGTATTCTGAATACGAATCCTGCTTCATAGATACGTATTTTGTGCTCGAAATTACGTAATTGCACTGGCAATACGTATTCAAGCCCAGAACTGCGATTTAAAATTACGTATGTTTCACATTAAATATACAATTTTGACATGTGTGCAGCCTACAATTATGTATTCTAAATACGAACCCTGACTCATAAATACGTATCTAGTTCTCGAAATTACGTATTCCCAGAATCAATATGCATTTAAGCCTGAAATCCGAATCGAAAATTACGTATTATGCGCATGAAATACGTATCGAAAATACATATATTTAGCACAAGTATTTATAAAAATTACGTATTCCAATTGGAAGATGAGTTCAGGATACGTATTATGTGGAAAAAATTACGTACTTTTACTACAAAACCTGTCTTGTAGATATATATATATATTGTGTGAGAGATTAAGTATCTCTTGTATGGAATACGTATCAACGTTTGATTGATTTATCATTTAATTTTGCTTAATTACGTATGCTCCCTTAGAATACGTATTGAAACTACGTATCATCAATATCAAATACATATCTCATAATACGAAACAAATTCGAACGCTTTGTTACGTATGGATTACGTAATTTTGTCACGTATCTAAGATACGTAACTAAAATACGTATATATTTTCAACAGGGCAAGTTACAGATACAGTGACAGATAAAAAATTATGTTCGTTAGTATATCTATATATATGAAAAACAAATGCATTGTCTCTTGTATTTTTTTATGTAAACATATTCTAACCAATATAATTTTGTATTTGCTAGGCTCGAATTTATAGTCGACCCTCAGCACCCAAACATCATTTTGTCTTTATTTTTCGGATGGTGAAAGAGTAAGATGGAATGATGTTTGAGTGCAAAGTGTGGACTATAAATTCGAGCTTTACTGCATCTGTTACTTGTAACTTTTTGAGTGAAATAGCCTTAAAAAATGTATGCAACGTTGTGACAGTCACCTTAAGTTTTAAGCATGTTTAGTTTATGATTTTTGTTTGATTTGAGGTTACGAGTTGTAAGTCTGTTTTTGTCATGATGTAGGGTTATAAAATAATTAATTATAAAAGAATAGAGCAACTTGGAATAGTCTAGCTGATGAAGTCAGATAAGTAACCTTTTTTTAAGTAAAATTCAATTTTAAATTGTTGATTTGAAAAAGTTTTAGGTTGCTTTGTGTAAATTTTTCTTTTTTATTGCAGGATATTAGAAATTCAATCAATAAAATTAATGAGATCTGGAACGAGTATAGAAGAATTGAGAATAATATTTTCAATTAATAATAATAATAGGAATTTCATGTTTCTAGAGTATTTCATAGAAAAAAAAATACTACTTTCATTGGTGAAGTAGCTGCATATTGTGATAATATGAGTTTGTGTAATATTGTGTATAATTGTGTAATATTTGACATCAATTCATAAGGTGTAGTATTGTGAAAAGTGTACTGAGGAGTTGTATTTAATATAAAATTTGTGCGCTCAATTTTTTTTCTCTGGACTGATTTTGTGTTTAATGATTCTTATTGAGTGTAATTAAATATAACTTATCATTTTTAATTTTTTAGATTGTTATTTTCTAGTGAAAGTGACACAGAGACGATCAAATTTTTTTAAAAATAGGTTCTGCTCCTATAATTAATTTGAGCATTTAATCATTAAATCTAGTGCATGGTGTACAACAAAGTGATCAATATAATAGTGTAGAGTATAATGTCTATTTATATGCAGTAGAATAGGTAATATTTTAAGTATTAGGAGTATGATCGAACCTGGCGAGATACAAAAAAATGTTATATTCATTCATAGTTTAGCTATTTCACATGAATTAGCAAGCTCGAAAACACTTAATCAATGTGAATATTTATGAATCTAGTTATATCTTGGTATAAAATGGGAATATCATCTACTTTGAGTGTAAGTGAAGTGGATCAGAAAGTGTACGCAGATAGTTCATATGTTATAAAGTAAAATTATGAAAAAATAGCTGATTATTAACAACTTTAGGTCTATGAAAACAGGTGATAGAGTGCTCGTTGGTAAGAAACCCATGAGATATCTTTGTTTTATAATAAAATAAATCTCTCAAGTCCTTAAGATTTAGAATCCAAGACCCAAAGATTAGAGTGTCCCCTTGTGAATTTAAGCCTAAAAAAATCGAATTGAAATGTAGTCATAATTTTTTTTCTAATGATATTAATTTAAAAAACTTGTTTTAACTTAAAATACATATTAAATATAAAACTTTTTTTAACTTGAAACATTGATCCTGTAACGGTAATTTACTACACGTTACAAAAGAAATTAGATTTTTTAATTCCAATTTAACTTTAACTAAGTCTATGTATTTTTGTTAGAATACGGAGCTGCTAGAATTTATATTAACTATGATAAACTAGCAACAGACTCCGGTAAAGCTAGTTAGTATGTTAGATTGATGCGCGACGGAAGATTTTTCTATCAACTCGTCGCTGCGCGTCTCTCTCTCTCTCTTACCTGATCGAGAGACGCGATGCCGGTAGCGCAGTTTTCCTTCGTGAGGCAGGTTCCAAAATACGTTATATTAAAATATATGATGTTACGTAATTAAATAATTTATAACTGCTCACAAGGACTGCGGAGGCGTCGGAGTAAGCAACGGGAAATATATATTTTATGTTTAATATAGTCAAGCAATATAAATTAATTGAAAGCACGATTTAATAGAAAAGAATTAATTTATTACAAGAAAAATATGAATATAATAAAGATGAAGTATGAATTAAACGAAAATGAAATTGAGTAATCCAAGAAAAGTAGTTTACGCGTCTAATAAGAGAGTGAGCAAAGGGAGGACACGTCGCGAACTAAATGACACTCGCTTATGACGCTGATCGGTTATATCACCGATGATACAATATGCCCGAACAAGTATCTCTCGAGGAAGAGACACTTGGATATCGCACAGTATAATTATACTTACAATAACGCACTGGCCAGCTTACACTAATTACCTACGTGCACGTAGACGCCGCTCGCCCGTTATCGAAGCTTCTCCCCTGTACGTAACCAATACGTAGATGCTCTAGACTAGGTCGGTGGAAGACGTCTCTTCCCGATCCTTGAATTCCGCGGAGCTCTGCCAACGTGGTTGCCTGGACGTAGATCGGTGGAATCCTATACACGCCGATCAACGTATTTGCTGGCACTTAATGGCTGACCGCTAAGACGCGCGAAAAGCGGTCAAGCAAAACTCTACAGAAAGAATTTCTGAGAGTTGCAACTTGCCAATATAATCTAATACGCTTGTCGGTATAAACTCACGACTTTTACTTAAGACAATGTTTCGCGTTATCAATTGCGAAGTTAGTCTAACGTATTATACGACCACGTGGTGAAATTCTCTAATGAGCACAGTGCGGCTTAGGTTTCGTGCTAACGCAACGGTAGCCGGAAACTCTCTGAAGCGCCTCGCGGCCGGCTTGCTTCTCGCTCGCGTGCCGGTCGTCAAGATACGCACTTCTTTACTCGTCTTAGACGAGATATATGACCGAGCGTTTATTCTATTTTAATACCTAAGCGCGCAAGATTCAAACACGGTAGAATACCGTTACAATCCATGAATAATTTTAAAAAACCTCATCTGATGCTTTCAATTCTTTCGATTAGTCAAAAACTGGATTTTTTAAATTTTGGTAATTGCCGCAGACTGTCTCAGCCAATTATAACCTAATTTATCTCAAAATTTCTAGAGATCTTTAGTTTATATATCTTTACAATATAACAGTTCTGGAATTTTGATAAGATAAGTTTAAGTAAATGTTGAATTTAATTACTTACATGAAATTTATAAAAATATGTATTTTTTTAAACATTTTCTCAACCAAAATTTTAAATTCTTTTATTTTTTCAAACTAAAACTGTTATTTTGTGAAGATATATAAACTGAAAATCTCTGGAAATTTTGAAGTCAATTAATAGAAAATCGGCTAAGAAAGTCTACGGCAAATACCAAAATTAAAAAAATCCAGTTTTTAATTAATCAAAAGAATTTTAAGCATCGGATGGGGTTTTTAAAAATTATTCTTAGGTCAACGTCATGTATTCAATATATATTTGAGTTAAAAAGAATTTATATTAATTAATTAATATTATTAAAGAAAAATTATCACTACATATAAGTTTGATTTTTTTCTTGGCTTAAACTCAGGTATGATACCTCATGTGTCAACCGTATCGCTCTGTCCTTGTCTAATCTAAATTTTCGTTATAATAAATAAATTAAATATTACTATACAAATGTAAGGAACGAGCGCAATAGAGCAAAAAACGAGCAAACAATTCTATTCCATGAAAAAATATGAAATTTTCATTATTTTTCAAGTGAAGTACGAAACGGAAAAAATTAAGTTGAGTTTGACTGTGTTTTCCGTTTTGTACTTTACTTGAAAAATAATAAGAATTTCATATTTTTTCATGAAATAGAATCGTTTGCTCTATTGCGCTCGTTCCTTACATTTGTATAATAATATTTAATTTATTTATTATAACGAAAATTTAGATTAGATAAGGAAAGAGTGATACGGCCGACTCTTAAGGGGATGTGAAACGGAGACTACACGTGTACTCATGAGTCCGGCCTATCTTTGCATTTTATTGCAAAACTTAAGGAAAAAAATGCTTCATGTAACATTTGCCACGAAGATTACTCAGTTAAATTTTCAAATGGATTCATTCATTAGTTTCTCAAAATTTTGGGTTTCAATATGATTTATTAAAATTTTTAGATTTTGTACAACAAACCTAATATTCTGAAAAAACTAATAAATAAATCAATTTGGAAATTTAATTGAATAATCTTCGTAGTAAATACTACAGGCTAATGTATTACTTTTCTTAAATTTTTGCAATGAAATAAGTAGATTGTCAATATTTACGAAAACAGGTGTTAGTATCCGGTTTACATCTCTTTAACGGCATATCGGAGCTGCAGTAATCGAGTTTTGCTTTTTTTATTTTATCGATATCTTTTTAAATTCTTAAATTAAACAAATATAATGACTTGTCCACACTAAAGTTATATTAGTACAATAATTTTTGTTAAAATAAAAAATCATTTGGACTTGTTATTTTTTTATGAGCTTGGATTGGAAATTAGATATCAAACTCGATAAACCTAACCATAAAATATGATATATTGAAAGTTTTTATTATAACTTTGTATGTATAATATTTTGGTGGTTTTCTTGAGTTGTCCGCACTAGAGTTTAATCTTACAAATTTTTTCTTTATAGCAAAACAACTCAATTAAACGCATCGTTTATTCATAAGTTAAGATTGGAAATATTATTAGAAGGCGAACAGCTTCGTCATGCTCTTAAGATACTTAACCCAATTGAAAATATTTATGTGAACTTTTCACATAAGTTATTCACATGATTTTTGTTCCATTTTATTACGTGAATAATTTGTTATCAATCTTACTTCTATTGGCAAGTTTATTAATTTGTATATTATTAAATAAAATAAAATATTAGCAATATAAATAATTATTTAAAATATTTTATTTTTTTTTTGCTAACACTTTGATTTCTGTACTTTCAAGAACTTAAATTTAATAAAATGTAATCTATAGTATTTAAAGGAAACGTTTTAAAAAACTGTATACTATTTAATAACTAATTAGATTTTACAGCAGTTTGTTTATAAACAGAGATTAGAACATCGGATGCCATGAACATCGATACATAATCATCGGATACCATAAATCCCGAATCACCAGTTTTTTTATACAATTGAAATATTTTAAAAATTATGACATTATAGGGCAAATTAACAACATATATATAAATAACATCCAATTTTCTTCCAACATATACCACAAAATCTCAATTTTAGACTGGATGCCATAAGCCCCTATATATGAATATATATATATATATATATATATATATATATATATATATATATATATATATATATATATAAATTTTTCAATTTTAATTTTGATATTAATATAAATACATATTAACATTTTATATATATATATATATATATACTTCAAATTTTATTTACTTTTAATTAACTTTAAAATGGAAAAAATATATAAAAATTTCTTTTTTCATTATTATATTAGGTGTATCTGACTAATAATTTTTAATTTAATGCATTATATCTTTTGCTTCAAATTTAATCATCTTTGGTTATTGCTTATACGGAAGAAAATATGGTTTTTGTTTAAAGTTTATATATTGATATGAATTATATAAGGTATCTAAGATAAGCTGGAAATACGTATCATTGGTTGTTGCTTACACGGAAGAAAATATGGTTTTTATTTAAACTTTATATATTGATACGAATCATATAAGGTATTCAAAATAAACTAGAAGTAGTGGTCATTGGTTGTTAGTTACACGGAAAAAAATATGGTTTTTGGTAATTTCGATATTATGTATTTTGTAAGTTTAAAGAACATTGAATAAATGGATCTCGCAGCTGGGAATGTTTTTATCCCAAAATGGTAGTTAAGTAAATTCTATTATTTTTTAACCTATGCAACGCAACGGTTAACATGAGCGAATTCAATAATGGGAGTCTGAGACTCCCATCTCTAAGTTCACTAACTTCAAATATACTTAAACTTTTACAATTCAATCATACGTATTATAAGAAATCAAAATGAGAGTTATATGATTCAATTGATTCAGTCTCATATTATTGAAGACATTTGAAGTTCCCAAAGACTATATTTTTTTTTCTTGTCATATTACTAAGGACTTATAATGTTCCTAAAGATGATATTTTTTTCTGTTTAGTGAAATACAGAAATGATATAATTTACTTAAGTATTTCTTGCCAAACGATATTATTAATGACATCTTTATTTTCACATTCATTTTGAATATATATATTTTTCGAATTTTTATATCGTGATAATGCTACATATAATTGTCCGTGAGAAAACAAGTTTCTTCGAATGAATAAGCCAACTTTTTCAAAACTTTGTCCTTGAAATTTATTAATTGTGATAGAAAAAGCTAATACAATAGGAAATTGTTTCCTATGTAATATAAAAGGCAATGATGACGTTTCTCCTGAAAACAGAGTTATTTTAGGTATGAAAACTTTATTTCCGATTTGATCACCCGTAATAATTTCGGCTCCGATATTATATTAATACAATTTTATGATTTTTAATCTGGTTCCGTTACATAAACCATCAGAAATACTTAAATTTCGTATTAACATAATGATGGCATTTATTTTTAAATTTAATTCATATGGAGGTAGACCTTCTCTAATATTGTTTAATATTTCAATTGGATAATTTAAAAAGATATTATTATCTGCTTGATCTACTCCCTTATATGTTGCATAGTCTATACTATGATATGTTATTAAATCTCCTTTCAATAATTTTAATATTTTATTATTCAATATTTTATTATCTTCATTATGACTGGTTAATATTACATTATTCATGATATTTTTGTAATCTATATTTTTATAAATTATCGAACAGACATCATTAGTCTTCCAAGAATCAGGTATAACAAAAGGATTAATTTTTCCTTCTCCAATTTGTAATAAAACGATGAAAATTTTTCTTTTTTAGAACGTATATTTTAATTTAGTTTCCAAATATTAAATAATGGCCAAAAATACGAAAATTTTATTGTTTCTTCTATTATCATATTTCTATAACTATTTTTTATAACTGGTAAAATTTGTCTAAAATCACCACGTAAAATTATTAATTTATCACCAAAAGTTTTTTTGTTATTACATATATCTTGTAAAGTTTTATCTACGATTTTTAAAGCTTTTTTAGGAATCATTGATGCTTCATAATACATAAATTAATTTTTTAGTATATTTTAAGTTATAAGTTGTAACGTCAAATGTTAAGAGATATAGCAAGATTGGTTAAGCTTAATTTAATATTCAATTTTCATTTTATTAATTGATCTTACTTTTCTATTTACTTTTCTAAATAGATATATGCATATATTATCACTTAAACAATTGATTCACAAATAAGCAGCAAAAGAAAAATACCAATTTTGCCTTCTTCTGTTAAAGTTAGTATACTCGCCAACTTTACAACTCAGCAATATCCATCAGGTTCGTTGTTTGATGTTACATAAAATTTCTTTTAATTATTTATATATTGGACATAACATATTAGCATGCAAAATAACACTTAATCTACGACCCACAGAAAATTGACATAAGATGGTTTGTGAAATAAATAACACTGTATTTTTGTTTGAATTGGTCATGTATCTGACGTCTTTTATAAATTTTTCTCATTTATTTTGGATTTGATACATAGTTCGTTGTAAAAAAAATAAGAAAACAAATTCTTAGTAAATCGTTAATTAAAATGAATATTCACTTTAATCATAATTAATAAAGATCTCAAAAAAAATATCTAAATTCAATTTCAAAAAATGAATCATAAAAGTAATTGAACCTAATTTCGTAAGAAAAAATATCTTTCAACAAAAAAAAAGAAAAACCACTCATGATTTTCCTTGGCTTTTCATACATTAGCTATATCTATCAATCCCAGTAAAAATAGGTCGTGTGCAAGTTTTGTTTATCGGGTATAATCTGAAACAGACAAGATAGCCTTAATCCCTGGTGTACGATAACCTGTGCATCACCAGGCATAAAATGCACGTGGCGTCCACTGGATAAGGGCAGCTTTTCAGTATCCTTTTACATCCATCACCATCAGGCTTTTGTGCAATGCACAGCAGTTCTATGAGAACACAGAACTACCACTCGGGGCTTTTCGGCCGAAGGCCTAGTCTTTCCCCTTATTAGTCAAAATAAAAAAAATATATTTTTTATTAGTTATATAAGTTAACGCACAATCACTGTTATTACACTGACTCTATTTTTAATTAGTAATAAATGCCAGTAACTCTGCAAAGATTTAGCTTATACGCAGGATTACCTATAATAAAAAAATATAAAACAAGTTCGAGTTTATTCGCGAAGAAACAATCTTAAGGATCTTTATTTTTATTGATTAATTAACACTTGCTCATAAGTATATATATATATATATATATATATATATATATATATATATATATATATATATATATATATATATGTAGCAAGAAAATAAATAAAAAAAACACTTAAGAAAAACAAATAAAAAGAATCATGTCTCTTTCTTACTTTACACAAAGAAAAAGCAAGAAAAAACAATTAATTTGAATCTAATAGTATTAATAACTAAGGTGGTGCAAGAGAGAATCATCATAAGTTCCTCTCGCTGCGCTAGCTCGAGCTTACTGATCCCCTCTTACTTTATTGGTTATCTAGATAATCTACTTCGTCTAGGCTGTCCAGTAGATATGCGCGGAGACCTCTTTGTATTGATTCCCAGCGTACATGGATACCCCCTCTACATACTGCATTAGATAATAAATCTATTACTTCAATAAGAAATTGCCCTTAAAATGTTAACTTATTTAGAGAAAGTACATTATCTTATAAAAAAAATATAACATCATAGAATTACTATATTTCCTTCTTCAAATTTATTATTTAATTCGATTAATTCCGTTCTTAAGTCTTTGCCAGTAGGTAGATGCTTTGAAAGCCCCGTTTACGCTGGGAAAAAATGCTTAACTTGAATTATTTCTGTTGCAACTCCCTTATTCATTGAGTTGAACAATTAAGAAATTCATTGAAAAAGTATTAGAATTAAGTGTAACCTTGTTTTTTTTTATCCGTTTATTGGACATTCCGTTTCCGGCATGTACCCATTCAGAGTAGCCTTGTACCGACGTGTTAGTATCGCGTCTCTTTGCCTCTCTCTCTCTTACCAATAGTGAGAGACAAGGAGTGCTGCGCTTCTCTCTTGGTCCCTCGGCGAATGAGATTCGAACACGCGAACAGGCCTACGGAGGGCTTTTCATTCAAATTTGAATTAATGTTAATTTTAGAAAAAAATAATAATTTATTGAAGATTTTTTTATGAAAAATTCTATTATCTATTTCTCTATGTTTTTTAATAAAAAATAAATTTTTCTGATTACTATTTTTTTTCCCTTAAATGCATTAAAACTAATCTACCTTATCGACTGATCCTGCATATTAACTTAATTAAAATTTTTACTTTATTTCAATAAGAAAAATGCATTTTGGACTCGTTGCAAAGTATTATTATCAGAAATATTATTTGATCGTTTATATTCAGGATATCCATTTTCTTTTATTATAGTATAATTTTCAAAAGTTTTTGGAAAAGACTTTTTACATGTGATTTTGTTTTCTATGTAGCAAGGAGATTTTTTAGTATGTGGACCATGTAACATATGTTTTATTACTAATTTTTTTAATATATATAGAGAGGGGCGATTGGCGTAATCGAGCAAGGCGCTGTGCAGATGTGCCTGCCGGTTGACACAATCGCACCTCGAGGAGCGCGGGATCGAATCCCCGCTAGGGCGAAGGTTATGGAAGCATTGTCTGCTGAACAGTATTTTTTCCGGATTTTGGTGGCTGGGATCGATCTCGTGAACCGAACCAGTAAAGGGATGGTCTGGCACCAGGATAAAAAATGTCAAAATAAAATCTAGGCGTGGTCTGACACCACAGTAAAAAATGTCAAAAATCTTGTTTAATGGGATGAAAATCCCGTAGAAAGAATAGAAAAAAAATATATATCATTATTTTTTAGTATTTAATATTTGATATTTAATGTGTTTATCTATTTCTATTGGATTTAATAATTTATTTTTCGGATGTAGTGTTATTATAAGATGAGCGTGAGGAAGTCCTCTCTTTTGAAATTCAATTGTATAAACATAAGCCAAAACTGTACCAAATAATTTATTTTCAACAATGTCATTTAATATTAATTTAAATTCAGTATAAAATAACCTTACAGTTATGTTAGGTATATCATTTGGTGTTGTTTCTCGGGGGAAATTTTTTAAAACTTGTTTAATTTCTTTCGATTTAGGATTACAAGTTATAGTAATAAATAAATCTGTTCTTTTTGTATTACGCATGGTTGCCATTGCATCTTGATGATGCCGTTGCATATATCGTGGGCTTCCAATGTATGTTGCTGGTAAAATAAATAAATTTCCTAATCTTTCTTTGTTTTCAAAATTTTTAGTTATGTTAGATGCACTTAATTTGACGTGATCAAGTAATCTCTGATAACATTCAATTCTTAATTGGTCTATATTTGTATTATCATTTTTAATCTTATTTAATAAAATATCTAATTTGAATTTTCCATCAGTTAATGTTGCGAAAAATTCATTTTCATTATTTTTGTGTTTTTGGACGAAAGAATATTTCAAATATCCTTGAATTTCTAAAATAATTTACTATTATTTTTTGTTTCATTTAAGATAATAATATTTTATTTACTTATGTATTCTGGTTTTGAAATGTCTTCAATATTTATTTTTATTGGTTTATTAATTTTTAACGGATCAATTTTCCCTAAACATAATATAGATGAATAATATTTTAAGTTGAATTCTTTGTTAATGTTTCCTTTGTTGAAATTACTCGATTTTACTACATGAACGTTTTCTAATAAAATTTTCTTTAAAAATAACATATTTAAATTAATAAAATATTTTTATAATAAAATATATTTATAATAAATATATTTATTACTTCATATGATTTTATTTTATCAGAAAATTTTTCAATATTGTCATCATAAACATTACATTAAATTTTTTAATTTTCAGAATTATTTGAAACAAATTCAATAATTTTGAATTCCAATTGTTTTATTTTATTTAAAAAAGTTTGTTCTTCGATTATTTCTTCTATATAACTAACTATGCATCGAATAATATATATTATATTAAAAATTAATATATTTAAACATATAATATTGATTTATAACTTTGTGTATTTTACGCTGATTTATCTCCAATTTTAATCTTTTTCTGACGTACTATAAGGAATTGTTTTCTCTTTCTTATGATGTTCTTCATTTTTATTTTCTTCAAATTTTCTTTTATTTGGCATAATTACTATCAATAAGATATATTTATTAATAAACCTATTGCTTTTTAATTATATTAATAATATATATTATTTATATAATTATTTAGCCTAAAGGTTGGAAAACACTTTTGATTTAATCTAAATTAATGGAAATTATTTTAAAAATGTAAAAAAAATATATAATCAAATTGAAGTTTTTAACAAACTATTAAGTAAACTTAACTCTTGAACTTTAGTCAAGAAGCAGTAGGACTAATGTTATAAACTTATCTTTTATTTATTTATCTTTTATTTATTGTATTTGTATAATAAATATCAATATTGATGTCATTAAATATTCTGGTATTTTTATAATAAATGTCAGTACTAATGTGATTCATTGCTTTTTAAAAAAAAAATTGCACATACTGGTAGGGTAGTTAAATTTGAATTTAAAAAATAGTTGGTATTTAACAACAAAAATCCACCTTGATATATATATATATATAACGCTAAAAAAACCAACAACAACAAACAATAGTAGAAAAATCCTTTTTCTCATCGTTTAAAGTACATACTAAAGCTTGGTTAACCGCGTGGGCGCCACTTGACCTCGTATATACACATAACATACATGAAAATACACTTTGATTTCGAACATCAAAACACGTGTTGCTTTAATAATTTAGATTATTGATTTTCATAAAATAAAAAATTTCATAATAAACATTTTATTATTTTATTACTTACAATTTGTAATTTTGAAAAAACATGAACACATCTAATTTATTTATCCTTTTTCCTTAAAAGTTAATTACAAAAAACTAAAAAGTAGTTGAAATTTTGTCAAAAATCATCCGATAAAAAAATTTAGTTGTTATTACAAAATTTACTTATTATACTAATATCTAGCGAGGGTTGTTACAAAGACAGATAGTTTGGTCCCTTCTTAAATGCATTCAATGCAAGTCAAAAATCTTTTGTAATATGCAGATAGGAGAAAGGCTATGTTGATATGAGATAGATTTGACATTTTCTTCTGAAGAAACGATTACAACTCCAATAAAGGTATAATATTGTGATTTCGTTTGAATATTTGATGAGGGATAAAAGGAGTATTATTTTGAGGGGTGAAGCTGCTATAGGTTTTGTAAGTTTTGGTGGCAGTATTTTTATTGAAAATTGAAGAGAATCTGAAAACTTATTTTCATTTTAACTTTTTATTATTTTATTTTATTACTTTCTATTTAATATAATAATACTAATAAAATGTTTTATGATGTTCAATATTAATTTGAAAATTTGATATTTAAATTCACGAAAGCTTAATGCCGAAATATTGGTAAAAGTTGTGCGCACACTGTGATTAAGAATTTCTTGATATGCTTTTTTGTGAATGAATTTTCGGAGTATATTTCTATAAAATATTCAATTTTTTACAAATAAATAATTGATTAACTAATGAAATTTCACAATATTTTATATTATAATTATTCATTGTACAATTGCTAAAACCAATTTTTTATTAAAAATTTTTATGCATTTTTTAGTCTCTCTAAAAGCAAAAAGCATAAAAATATTAACTATTTATTAACGCGAGGAAGAATTTATTTTAGATTTAACTAAAAGAATTTCTAGAATAAATGTTATAAATCGAATGAAAACAATATTTTTCAGAAAATTAAGCAATTTCGTGGCATATTTTTTTTTTAATACAAAGGTTGGATAAAATCTAATAGTTTTACATGTCAGCCATAGTCTGGTTGATATCCCGAGTAACCTTTTTACTTCGGCGTGCAAGAGGCCCGAAGTTGGTGCCGAATCACCCTCAACGGCACCGAAACTCTTGCCGAATTGTCGCTGTAGTGATACCGAATCGGCGTGAGGTGTGACGGTGAAAGGGGGCCCACAGAGGACAGCCGAATCTAGCTTATAAAATCATAGAATGAAAGGCAATTCCTATACAATTATTTGTATATACAAACAGCTGATTTCGAATGGCAACCGATCGATCAATTGTTCAAGTAACTGTCTACTTTTTAAAATACTTTTCATTAAAGAAAAAATACGAGTTATTCAAGTAAATTGAATTATTCGAGTAATATTAGTTATTCGAGTTTATATTTTTGTCGCGTATTTGATATTTTGAAGTACTCAGCTCGAAGTTGAAGAAAAACTTGATTAAATAATTGAGTGCTCGCACTTGAGGGGTACTCAAATTTCCATTCTAAGCAATCGAAATATGAATTACTCGAGTTACTCGCATAACTAGATTATTTAATCTGTGGTAATTAATTCTCATTGACACGAAAAAAATTAGTTTTGTATCATATTTTTATTAATTGTTTTTAGGTTGTATCTGTCCATGTATTTAATAGAAATTTAACTATTTATGACTGAAATTCGTAGGAGAGGCACATTCTTAACATGCCGAAGAATTTATTGCAACGTTAACAGACAATATAAGGGTAAAAATAAAGGTGAAAACTGCTTTATACGATTAACTTTTCAATGTAGTTATGAATAATCGTATTATACAGTTTTTGTCTTCATTTTCACTATTATTCTGTCTTTTAACGTTGCAATAAGTTCTTTATAATGTTAAGAATATGCCTCTTCTATGAATCTTAGTAAAAATAGTTAAATTTTTATTAAAATGCATAATTTAAATGTAGATAAGGTAGATCTCTGTGCCGGTATGAGGACACCCCTTAAGGAAAAATTTTTAAATAGCATAATAATATAATAAAGAATATTTTGCGGTTACGTAAGATACACATCGATATTATGGCAAAATCTATACGATTTTCAGCTAACCGTTATAGGCCCATGCTCACCACCACGACTCACCCATATGGTGAGCCAACTTCGGCAACCAAAGATGGCCCAACCAAAAGAAGGTGGTTGCCGTAATGAAAAGGTTACTCGGGATGTCATCGACAGAATAAGCGAAATCGAGTGCAAATCATAATAAGATTGTGGATAAAAATGCGCAGTTCGGATATTGTTGGAAATAAAAAAAAGAAGGAAAAATAAAATGATCGACTATTAAAACGATCGTACTACTTATTATTAAGCTTGCAGTGAATAATGAAAATATAAGCGGCAGGTTTACAAGTAGATACGATCGATATCCTATTTACTTGAATCTATTGTTGTTAATATTAATTTTTTGTGTAAAAAGATGCTATTTAGTTCAAATGATAGTTTTCAAATTAAAATATCATGATTTAAAAAAATATATCATCAATCAAAAAACGATTAATCAATTTATCTCAAAAATTAAATAATGTAAAAGAAACATTCAATTACTAATTTTTTTTATATTTATTTCTTTATTGAATAGATAATATTATATTGAAAAAAAAATAATAATCCAAAAGAAAATTCAATCTACCTAACGCATGAAATTACACTATAAACAATTCGATAAAACAAATAGCTAAAAAGGCTAAAAAAATAAAATAGTAATAACAATACTAAGGACAATAGAAAGAAAGTATAGAAAGTAAAAAAAGGATACAACGGGCAAAGCACACTCACACTTTTGCTCTCTTTTTATATATAAAGCAATGAGAGAGAGAGGAAGATATCATAAGAGATAGATAGAAATAAGAGAGAAAACTAAACGGTTATCGAGAGAGAAGTAATAATAAAGATGAAAAGGTTAAAAAAAATAAAATAGTAATAACAATACTAAGGACAATAGAAAGAAAGTATAGTTAAAAAAAGGCGGTGTGAGAAGGAGGCAAAAAATCCATTAAGAAGGGGCCGAACTATCTGTCTTTGTCTAATAGCGTTTTTCATCATTTATGTAAACACTATCCGGTATAATAAGACAAAAATAGCAGCCCCCGCTAGATATTAGTATGATTAGTAAATTTTGTAATAACAACCAAATTTTTTCACTGCGTAGTTTTTTAATAATTAGAGACCTACCAAAAAAAGATAGGTTATATTCTAGATTGCTAGTAGGTCTCTAATTAGTCAAAAACTATGCGGTAAAAAATTTGGTTGTTATTACAAAATTTACTAATTATACTAATATCTAGCGGGGGCTGATATTTTTTTCTTGTTATACCGGATAGTGTTTACATAAATGATGAAAAACGTTATTAGACAAAGACAGATAGTTCGGCCCCTTCTTAAGACTGATATTTCACATACTTGATTCAAAGGCAATATTTCGCAGAAAATGTGATTATTAATCTCTTTCCGTGCGGCTTTTCCTGTTACTAAAATAAAAAATTATTAAATATAGAATTATTTGCATAAAATATGATACTTTAAAATTACTAATAGTTAATATTCTAATTCGTGATATTTAAGGAATAAAACGATACATGCCCTATTAAAAAAAATCAGGTGATAAATCACCTGATTTATCAGGTGATTTATCATGCCAAAACATCATGTAACGATTTTGTTGGTCGTTACACATTTTAAACCATGCTTAGTCAATTTAGAACAATTTTTGAAAATTCTGGAAAATTTTGAGCTTAGAAAATTTTTTAGATGATTTAGTCTTAGAAAAAATTTTGACTAATTTCACAAAAAAATTTCTAAGTTCAAAAATTTCAAAATTTTTTAAAAATTGTTCCAAATTGACTAAGCATGGTTTAAAACGTGTAAAAACCAACAAAATCGATACATGATATTTTGGCATGATAAATCACCTGATAAATCAGGTGACTTGTCACCTGATTTTTTTCACCAGGGTGTTTATATTCCATATTCCGTTTTGAAATAGTTACTTTTGAGTTTTAAATTAATTATTAGTAATTAAAATTGATATATGTATATATATATTATATGATTTACATTATATTTATCAACTTGAAAATTGTTTCACAATGCAATGGGTTTGACGTTAATAGGTATCAATTATATTTAAGTTTTACCCTGCTAACGTCGCTCGGTTAAATTTTCTTTTATTATATTATTATGTATAAATGACTAATTTTAAGTAAATAGGAATTAATTAATTTAAGTTTATTTTGAGTACTGAATAAAATTGAAAATAATTTGATGGAACATAATATTAAATTATATGTACACATGTGCTTAAAGTAAAAAAGCGTATAATTTATTCCAGTAACTATTTCTCACTCTACTTCCATAAGAAAAACAAAGATAGTACGATATTAGATATTAATAAACTGAAAACTGGGAACTGAGTAACAACTATAATTTCCAGACCTTGATATGACCATGAATTTGAATTATGAAATTACTTTTTACGTGAAACATGCTTGAAAAAAATTTTGTGTTTATTTCTAATAAAAATATCTTCACAAATGTATTTTATATATATGAAATACGAAATTTAAATTTATAAAATTATAAGATTGAAATACACATTTTTGGTTAATTTCAAATTTGAATATTGTAACCTAGCGTGCTCGCGTCTTGGAATTTAATAGGCATTAATGGAATTATGATTTTTACTCGATTTGGCTATTTTATTTGCCATAACTCTTAAAGGTATTTCAATTATTTTTATCGCTCCATTCCCCGACGTTAGCGAGGACGAGCACACTATGATACAAAAAGAGTGAGGACTTTCTCGCTCTTGCTCCTACTAGCTGAGTCGTAGACCACGCGACTCCAAAGATATGAATGATTTAAATATTTACTACATTTTCTCTAGGGTGAATTCTCAACCCTGGTAATTTATTATTGGGAGCGATATAAAGGAGCATGCAGGAAATTGAGTTTAGGTTATATTAAATCTGTTTCTCTTAACTTAGTAATTATATAAAAGAAATTTGTGAATGTATTGTACTGAATGGAATATTTACAATGAGAATCTTAAAATTAAAGTTTACAAAGTATCGGGTGTTTTCTCGATATAAAACGAGACCGTTACGCTCGCAAAACAATTATATTAAAGTCGTGAGAAAGAGAGAGATGGAGATTATTTTACTGTGACTCGCGCCGCGTTTTACAATAATTAATCTTTACCAGGACTTACGCTACTGAGGTTAATGAGGCGGGCCCACCACTTGCAGATCTTTCTCTCCGCATTTCCTCTCTGCAGCTTCCTGGCCTTGCTATACGAGCTCGGAACGGAGAACCGAACACGCGGCGATGAACGGGCTTCTATGGCACACGTGGAGCCTTGGGCTGGAGTCCAATAAGAGAGCGACTGGCTCTGCTGGCGGTCAGGCGACGAGAGAGCGAGCTTCGCGTTGCGCTTGCTGTGCGAGGCTCTCTCGGCCATCCCTTCCTACTTCCTAATCGTTAGCTTATTCTTTCTAACTTGTTACTTGTTTAGCTAATCTCTCTTTCTCATTAGATTTCTTAGTCGCGCTTTCGCGAGTACATATCTTTCGTTCTTTATCTAAGCGTGCGAACAGCGCCTCCTGGTGCTATTTAATCTTACTTAAATTGAAATTAGTAACCATGCTTCGGTACATGGTTACACACCCCCGCCGCTAAGACCTGAGCCTAGCGAAGGTTGTTCGCACGACCTATGAACATGGCCGTCACAGTATATAAAAAGAGTAAACAAAAAAACTAATTTTCTGAATGTTTCTTATAGAAAAAATAAAAATTTATTTTGTTAAATGAAAAATACTACTACTAGTGTGATTTATTTTTATACTTTTCTCTCTCTCTTTCTTTTACAATTTGAGTTTTTCTTATATCTATTTTTGATACGCAGGATTATTTTACTTATATTTTCCTTCACTTTTTTTCTAAGCATACAAAGTTTCTATGGTTATATTTTCCTATTTAAATTCATTGACTTTTTTGTCTTTTTTTCTATATATTATATCAATCTTTTTTCGATTTATTTTTCTCTATTTTATTCATTTTATTTAAAAGGAAAATGATTATTTTTTCTTAAAATAGATTATTTAAAATTTTATTTTATTATTATATTTTATTATTATTATTTTTTTTCCATTATTTAATTTTTCCAAAAATCTTTTACGTTTATTCTTGCGTTTCATATTTTTTCTTTATCCGGTTTTCTTTTCCAATTTTCTAAACATCGTGTTTGTTTCTTCCAGTTTTTTTCTTCCAATCTTTCTCTAGTAGTATCCATCTTGGTTTCTTTTGCGGCCTTTTTCGCATTTAATTTTTAACTTTTCCATTTATTGTGCTTATGATCAATATTCATTTAAATTCTTCTGTGCCTAATTTCATTGTTTCTAGTTTGACCATTTTGCTTGTTTTTTACTATCTTGCCAATTTTTTTTCTAACTTTATTAAATGCCTTATTAGCATGATTTTTTCTTTTTTCCTTTTTGATACCGGATATTCTTTTAACTTTATATTTCTAAATTCGTAGCTTTTAATTTATTATCTTCTCAATTTTTTTCCTTTTATTTGGCAAGTAATTTATTTTGTTATAATTTTTCCTTTGATTGATTGTTTATTCCGGTGTTTGCAACATTTATTTTCTCTTTTTGTTTGGCAAGTTTTTCAATACTAATTTATTTTATTATAATTTTTATCTTTGATAGATTATTTGTTGCGGTATTTGCTACGATTATTTTATATTATTTTTGCCTATTATTTTTCTTCTTTTTACATCTCAATACGATTATTTTATTTTATTTTTTTTTGCACATTATTTTTCCTTTTAAATCTTTATTTATCCTTTCTATTTAAATCATATTTTTGCATATTATTTTTCTTCTTTTTAAATCTTTATTTATCCTTTCTATTTAAATCAGCTAGTTTGTACTCGTCCATATCAGCTAGACTATGCATGCCGGAGTATCTCTGAAATCGTTTCTTGCTATCATCTTGTAGATCTTAAGAGGCATGGAAGCATCCCCCTTGGTTTTCTTTGACGCCGGCGAGTCAATACCTGACATCTCCATCTATTAATTTGGCTGCACCATTGGCCATTGGGCTACCATTTTAATTGATGTTTCGAGATGTGCTCCTACTTATTTGATGATTGTTCTCCATTGGTTTACAACTATGTGCTGCTTTTTGGTTTAGGAGTGCCTTGAAGGAACTTTCTCCTTTTTATTACGTTTGGCCCATAAGGGCGTAATCCGTTATTACCTTACGCATGCCAATGGATTAACTAAAGCTTTAAGATTCATTGACTCTGACTTTCCTCTGCTGTTTAAAATGGATTATAATTAGCTACTCTAATGATTTATTTCTCTTTTATTTTCTTCTTCTTTCTTCTATTTTTGTTGTTCGATGTTTATCATTTATTCTCAATTAGACTTTTCAATCGATATTATTAATTTTACATTATTTCTGTTCCCGTTTTTCTTAATTTTTTTCTTAATAAATTATTTTATCTTTTAAAATTTTCCGTTGGTCTTTTTAATATTTTTCTTTCTTTTTTTTTGGTTCTTTTATGTCGATGTTTTAAAGATATTCGTCTTGATTATTATTCAATGCCGTTTTTTGATTCGTGAAGAATTATTGACCGCCGCGTCTCTTTATTCTTTGACTGTTCTCGTGTTGCTTCTCGCCGCCTTTTATTCCTCTTATTCGAATTTCTATTGCGTTTCTTATCTGATTTTTTTTTTTTTTAATTTTAATCTTTTTATCGTCTTTACGTCTTCTTTCTTTTGCTTTTTTCCCATTAATTTTTTATTTTAACTTTATAAACCGTGATTTTAATTTATCTTTTGGTTTACTATTTATGCATATTTGCTTTAATTGCGTGTTATTTTCCGACATTTTTATTCTTATTGTTTTTTCTGATTATTTACAAAAAAAATTTTTTATCGTGTTTTTCTAACTTTTTTTTCTTTTTTTTTTTTTTAATTTTTTGTATAACTAATTATTTTTTCATATTTTATTTCTATTGATTATATTTTCTTGACATGAGAAATTTTCTTGAGTTCAGAATGAACAAAATTAAGGAAATAAATTTTCTTACTTTCTCACTAATTATTGAATAATTCTCTCATTAATTATAATATTTTTTCTATGATTTTATGTCTGTCTAACTAATTCATCATTTATAATAATATTGTGTATCTAATTATTATTAGATTTTTCTTTTACTGCTAATATTCCAAAGTATGCTATTAAAAAAAATATTTTCGCACGTTGTTATATAGTTTACTGTATGTCAGTATTCTTTAAAATAATTAATACAAATTTGCAAAATAATTGTTACAATTATACTGTTTAACGATATCTTTGTTTGATCGTAATTAATTTAAAAGTATTTAACTATTAAAATTATTATTTGCTTTAGTTTCAAGTGAATACTGATATTCAGTTAACCTGTGCCTCTTTTGCTTTCTTTCCGAGAAATATCTTTTGTTTACAGTATTGGAATGTGGCTACTTTACAAATTTATTCTCGAGAGTACTTTATTGTGAACTTTTGTGTGTTAAACGAAATAATATTTCGGTTTCTTGCAATTTGATTTTATTTTGTTTTATTTAACGATTTAAAATTTTTCGCTGAGCTTTAAACTATTAAGCTACAAATATGTTATAATTTTATTTTACACTATCACGTTTTTATTTTTAATATTATTTCGTTCGCTGCACACTTTCCTAAACTGATTAACTATCTCTTTTTATTTTTCATAAATTTTCCACTTACTAAATAGTTTTCTTTATATGAATTTTACAATAAATTAATACTTATTTTTTTTCGTTATTTTGTAATTTACACTAAATTTCGTAATAATTTTTTCTATTTAAATACTTTAGATAAGTTTATATTCAATTAGATACATAAATTTGATTTTTAATGCTTCTACTGGACGCCATTTTGTTGGGCGCTCTTTTGCAACGTACGCCTTATTTCTGCAGATTTTAATATGAGAAAATTTTCTTTCTGTCAAATAAACCTTAATATTTCTTTTTGTTGAGCGCCATTTTGTAACGTAGCGCTTAATTTTTATAAATTTCAATCTAAAAGAACTTTAATCAATTTTTATTAAATACATTTTAACATTTTAGTTGGGCGTCATTTGTAACCTAGGCGTTCGTTTTCTTTATAAATTTTAATGTAAGACAAATTTTCCTTTTTATTAAATAAACTTTTGTTTATCTTTCCGTTGGGCGTCATTTGTAACGTGGCGCTTTATTTTTCTAAATTTAAATATCGGAAAACTTTAAATTCTATGAAATACATTTGATTATTTCGTTGGTCGCCATATGTAACCTGGCGCTTTGTTTTTATAAATTTCAATGTAAAAACACTTTAATTTTTATTAAATAAATTATTTAAATTATCACTATTTACGTTGGGCGCCATTTGTAACGTGGCGTCCTATTTTTCTAAATTTAAATATCAAAAAACTTTAATTTTTATCAAACAAATTCAATTATTTATGTTGGGCGCCATTTGTAACGTAACGCCTGTATTTTATAAACTACAATATAGGAAAACTTTAATTTTTATTGAATAAATTCTTTATCTTTTCGTTGGGCGCCATTTTGTAACCTAGCGCCTGTATTTTATAAACTACAATATAGGAAAACTTTAATTTTTATTGAATAAATTCTTTATCTTTTCGTTGGGCGCCATTTGTAACCTAGCGTGCTCGCGTCTTGGAATTTAATAGGCATTAATGGAATTATGATTTTTACTCGATTTGGCTATTTTATTTGCCATAACTCTTAAAGGTATTTCAATTATTTTTATCGCTCCATTCCCCGACGTTAGCGAGGACGAGCACACTATGATACAAAAAGAGTGAGGACTTTCTCGCTCTTGCTCCTACTAGCTGAGTCGTAGACCACGCGACTCCAAAGATATGAATGATTTAAATATTTACTACATTTTCTCTAGGGTGAATTCTCAACCCTGGTAATTTATTATTGGGAGCGATATAAAGGAGCATGCAGGAAATTGAGTTTAGGTTATATTAAATCTGTTTCTCTTAACTTAGTAATTATATAAAAGAAATTTGTGAATGTATTGTACTGAATGGAATATTTACAATGAGAATCTTAAAATTAAAGTTTACAAAGTATCGGGTGTTTTCTCGATATAAAACGAGACCGTTACGCTCGCAAAACAATTATATTAAAGTCGTGAGAAAGAGAGAGATGGAGATTATTTTACTGTGACTCGCGCCGCGTTTTACAATAATTAATCTTTACCAGGACTTACGCTACTGAGGTTAATGAGGCGGGCCCACCACTTGCAGATCTTTCTCTCCGCATTTCCTCTCTGCAGCTTCCTGGCCTTGCTATACGAGCTCGGAACGGAGAACCGAACACGCGGCGATGAACGGGCTTCTATGGCACACGTGGAGCCTTGGGCTGGAGTCCAATAAGAGAGCGACTGGCTCTGCTGGCGGTCAGGCGACGAGAGAGCGAGCTTCGCGTTGCGCTTGCTGTGCGAGGCTCTCTCGGCCATCCCTTCCTACTTCCTAATCGTTAGCTTATTCTTTCTAACTTGTTACTTGTTTAGCTAATCTCTCTTTCTCATTAGATTTCTTAGTCGCGCTTTCGCGAGTACATATCTTTCGTTCTTTATCTAAGCGTGCGAACAGCGCCTCCTGGTGCTATTTAATCTTACTTAAATTGAAATTAGTAACCATGCTTCGGTACATGGTTACAATATTTCAGAATAATAAAATAACTATTTGCAATTACTTAACAATCCTCTTTGCATCGAATATAAAATTTTAATGAGATACAAATATTACTAAGTGTATGTATCACAAGTAAGGTTTGCATATCATAAAGATTATAATTTTTAGAAAATTCTTGATATTAATAAATTGATAATTTAAAAAATTAAATATTTTTTTATTAATGACAAGTAAATATTGTTAAAATAATACTGTAAATTTTAATCAAATAACATTTTCATCAAAATAAATTTCAATGCTATAATTATTAAAATAAATATTTTTATTTAACTGCAATCGTGTTAAGTGACAGAATTTTCACTTAATTTTTTTTTATTATTATTGAGAAAATATTTTTGATCTTTCAAAAATTTTTAATCATTTATTCCCATAGTGAAAAGAAAGAGGTCTTAAAAGTGCCAAGGCCACTTTCTTTTCACTCTCTTATCGGGTTCGGGGAATTCAACAGTTTAACCGTTGACGGAGATCGTCATAAGTCTCCACTCTCTCTACTTTTCTGCATTGAGAGTGGGAACTTATGATTTCCAATGCACTGAGCAAGGAAGTGCGAGAAGGAGAAAGAGAGCTATCTCTCTTTTTCTTGCATCTCCTCCCACTACTAATCGCTTGGTTTGAAGTTGGATTGACGATGTTAACGTTGACGACGGGCGAGATTGAAGAGAGACGCGCGCGACCAAGCCTAAGGGCAGCACGTATGTGCTGCAGCCCGCGAGGTTGCAGACACTAACTTCAAATTTTCTATTGTTCGTTTTCGGTTTTGCTTTTCGCTTTTTTTGTTGTTCTATTACATTCATAGGGGTAATTTTTGTATTAAATTCATTGCGCAAACTAGTGTGTTGATTTATTTATTTATTTATATTTTCTTTTCTCGGATGTTGCTATACTAAACCGCGTTTAACCGGGATTTGCGTCGGGAAAATTCGCTTGTCGTGTTTGAGCGGGATAGTGCAGTGTGTTCGCGTATTCACGATTAGTATTTTGGGTGACTATCAGGAGCCGCTTGGAGAGTCCAGGAAAGCCGGCAATGCTGTGCCAGCCGGCTTCACTTTATAAATTACAGATAATTATCCAAATTCATAAATAGCTCATTCTTCTTTATGTTGAAATTTTCAAAATAAAAAAATAATAAACAGAAAGGACAAGTGTCATAAAGAGACATATCCGAGAGTAAAGCATGCAAGTTATGATGATATAATGAGTGCAAGCATAATTTTATTCTGATTGAATTTTTCGAATTTTTAGACCATTAATAAACATGTTAAAGTGTTATAAAGACTCCTTAATCATCAAAATTTACCAAAAATTTCTATGTAAAAAGTGACGGTTATAAATCTAAGTTAACTGATAAGCCTTTGAATATTTTAATCTACACGCATTCCAGTAAATAGAATAAAAAGTAGATTTCTTTGTTGATTGCAGAATATTCATGAAATTTTACAATACAACTTTTCAAAAATAGATTGTGCGATATAAAGTATTAATAAAAATTACAAAAATGTTTACTAACAAAACAGTGAGGGTTTATGAGCAAGGATTTTCATATAGTAAATTTCTAGATTCACGAAATAATGATATTTGCAAATCAGAAAAATAAGAGAGTCTTTGACTTATGACATAAGTATAAAATAAATGATTTATTTAATGAATAAGCATGACTAATTATGACTAAAGAAAAAAAAATTAATTAAGTGAAAAATGTATTTGAAGTATTTGTAAAATAAACTGCAGAAACGAATTTAATAATAAAGATACTAGAATAACTATAAGTAATTAAGGTATGGCTATAATAATATAATTTTAATACACTTTTAATTAAATTCAAATAAAAATTTAAATGAAACATATGCATGTTGCTAATATAAGTAAGCGTAAATTTTACACTCAAAATATTTTGTTACAATATATTCAGAAAAATCAAGTTTGCTTTGAAAAGCCGATGCGTCGTAGTTATTTCTATAGATGAAAATAAAAGCCGTCCGTAGGTTAAACATAAGTATTAATTGAGGGTTTTACTCTGTATTAATGAAGTAAATAGATTTCATTTAAAATCTGAACAAACAATGAAATTATGCTGTAGCTCGAATAATAAAGAGAGATCTACCGCTGTATCGATTGTAGTATTAGGTGAAAAATTTTGCTTTGTCTCGATTAAAGTTAAATTAAAAGTGAAATTTGTTTTTCTTCTATCCTGCCGTTTATTCCATTAAGGAATTTCGTTAACCTTACCTATTTAATTGAACAATAATAAAAAAATATATACAGTTAAGTAATGTGGAATTTTAATGGAGTAAAATTGGGTTGGTTTCTCGATTTTGGAAAGGTCAATAAAAAAATTAATTGTTAGCGGCGGGGTTTTGTTATGGGAGGTAAAACTCCTTGAGGCAAAAGCCCGCCTCTTTACACTGGCGCCCAGCACGTGGGACTCGTTAGGTCGAAGAAATGACCGAGATTTTAGCAAAATATCCTGCTGGAGTCTCGATCATTTTTGCATGAGATGCTGACGGTTCTACATTGAGAACTGTTTAACAACGAGAGCCACGACCTTTTCGAGAAAGAGAAGAATGCGTATAGACAGCGTAATACGTGAATACGTAATATATAATTGATTCTGTGAAGTATATCATCGTCTTTTAATCAAATAATTCTATTGTTATATTATAATTAACGGGATGCATTAAATTGATTGAATTTTTAATTAATTCAAATATTTGATTTATTTTGTTCTAAAAATTATTTTATTAGTTTTATTATTTAATTATATTGCATCTTAAAATCGGTGATTAATTGAATTAATTAATTATTTATTTATTTATTTATTCAGTATAAATACTTACAAGCATATATACTTTCTCGACCTATAGACCTTTATTATTTTAAACAATTAAATATTATATTTTTCTGTTTCCAACTAAACATTTTGTTGCATAAATTAAATTTTTTTTTTTTTTGTGAGATCAGTTAGATGATTATTTAAATCAGTTGAATTTTTAATGATTGTATCATCTCATTGATTCAGTGAATTTCTCTCGGTGTATTAAGGTAAATCAAAGGTATGGGAAAATTACTCATGTGTCAATGTGTCTTACATTTATATGCAATTTTGCATATAAGAAAAAAGAATAGTATAAGTTTCTTTTCTGCTTAAGTTTACAGAAGCACTTATTGATTGCTGCTTCAATTTTCTTTTCTTGGTGCGGCCGGGACTCGAACCCACGAGCCCGCTGTATCTGATCTAATTACTAAGATAATAAATTTTAATACACATATATATATAAATATAATATATATATACATATATACTATCTAATTAATATGTACTTTCTTTTTTTTTATCCACAATTCTAGCCATATCGGCTATTGCGGAAGGGTACGAACAGTAATGAGTAGGCACATCACTTAGTAGTTGCCGGAACCAATAGTGTGATCAAGATAGGCCGCGATAAAACCAAGGGGAGTGAACGAATTGGAATCTCCCCTCGTTCTAAAAATTTTTCAGGTGGACCATGGATTTGAAAGGAAAATATCGCGAAAATTAAAAATTTTATTTCTCATTTTTAACACCAAATTTTTTAATAAAAACAAAATCATTTGCCTTCCGTACGTTAACCTGCGCTAAACTACGCGATCTGACCCACATAAAAAAGGTTTTAAATAAAAAAAAAATGAACTAGCAACGAAATCAAATAGAAACGAAATTTCTTATCTGACCCAACCGCGTTCGCGAAGGAATCATCACTGTTGATTCCAAAATCCCTTTATTATAAAATGATTAATTTTCTCTAGGGTAGAGAATTGAAGCAGGAATCAAGAGAGTGTTTCCGCAAGGGAACAAGGGTTTAAAAAAAAAATGAGATTAAAAAAATCGAAATTCGTGTTGATAAAGAAAATTATATAGATGCAAAGCGTTATGGATAATAAATAATAACCTTTACTAATAGATTTTTAGTGGCGTAGTAATAATAAAAATAATACTTAGAAAAGAATTCAGTTTACCTGCTTTTGGTGCGAGGGGTCAAGGAAAATCCTAAACTTATACTCTTAAAGAATTTTTTTTAAAAAGAAAAAGGAACTTTCGTTTTAAAGCAGTTTAAAACAGCTGAACAAAACTATAAAATGGAAATAATATCTGCAGCTAATAAAATTTTCCCTCTGGAGGTAGGAAGTTTTTTTTTTGGAAAATAACTAACTATAATAAAACTTATAAAATTTTAATAATAATAACAAAATCGCAAAATTGTTCAATTTTAACAAAAATTTTAATAATAAATCCTCTGTGCGGTTTAAATCAAACTAAATAAGTAAAAATCAATCGTAACCAGAATTTTAGAATCTGGCCACAAAATTTAAGCAATGTTACAGAAAAACTGTTAAAAATTGACCATTTTAGAATTGTCTTTTCTTTTTCTCAAAAAGCCAAATCATAAATTTCTGAAAATAAAATAAATCAAGTTAATAAATTTGCAATTAATTAAAACCAAGTTCAAAGCTTGTACATGCTCAAATGAAAAAAGTCAATAAAATTTCTAATTTCAACCTTAACATAAAACTAAAGAAGAAATTCAACAGTATACACGGAGAGAAATTTGGCTATCCTACATTGACAACAAATATCACCTCGTAGATTGCGAACTATATTATAACCTTAAATTGGATTAATGAAAACATTCTATTTTCAAAATGAGAATCTCACAGTAGAGGCAAACATTGCATCGTCTCATTTCAACGATGTCAATGTTTCGTTGACATCGTTGAAATGAGACGATGCAATGTTTACTTTTGTCTTGACTTCGCTCGAATAAAAACAAAGTTTGTTAACGGGCTAATAGGCAGATGTTAATCTATCGTTCACATCGCGTGAATATAACGTATTTTCGTTTGCAACCTACGAAGGATATTTTATGTCAATGTAGTATAGCCAAATTTCTCTCCGTGTAGTAATCCTTAGATAATTTGAATAAAAACTTGGTAATTAAGAATAATAAGTAATTCATCATTTAGTATTATTAATCAACTTTTAATGAAAGTAAAGATCGTAATTCATTAGGATTGAAATTTTTTTTTAAAATGAAAATTTATTCAAAGTTAAATAAATTGGAATAAATTCAAATTATAAAACATTCGTTTCAGTTAACCGTGTGAACATTAACCAAAAATTTCTTATCGAGAATGTCATTGAGTCATGCAGTGCATGTGCGTTAAACAATAACGTATTTTTTTTTTACGTAGCTTCGTGTAGCCGAACATACAGTTACATCCGGTCGAGTAAAAACATAAAAATATCAAGTTCGAGTCTGAAGCTTAAAAGAATATCTCATTACATAAATATCCCGGCTACTCAGAACTGATCGTTGTTGGTCTAATACGAGTCAGCAAATAGTAAAATGTAACTTAAGAAATATAACTTCGAGATAAATACAATGTGTTCCGAACACGTACATACGCAAGCGTGTCTTAATGAAAATTAAATAATATGACTTAAAAATCTTAAAACTGTTACATATAATAATTTTTGAATAAATTTTTCTTTTATTTTATTACTATTTAAATCTTTTTAAGTAACCTATAAAATTTTTCTTTACAAATTTAATTAATTTACTAATCGCGATACACACTCTCAATAATTAAAGACATTAATCTTAAACAATAATCAAACAATCAGATAAATACAAATTATTACCGTTGTTGTGTTTCTCTTCTTTTTTTTTATAAACAATAACACAAATAGGAAAAAAATATATAGAGATGTGATTTTTCCCAAAAATAAATTAATAGAATCAATTTTAACGATTAAATGAGATCAATCAACTAAAACAGTAAAACCTTATTGTAGTTATTCTGAAATTGAATTTTCCCTCATTCCAGAGGGAATAACTGAAAACCATTTTTTTTTTATAAGTTACATTATCATAAAATAAGATAGTTTAAAATATCTAAAATAATAAAAGTAAAATTCGGCATTTTTGAGTGTTGGTAAGGGCACTAACCCTTATTAACGTTAGCCTTGAGCCTTCGCATTATAAAGTACAGGTAGTGGAGAGGCAGGTATAAAATGCGTAGTTTAGCATAGACTTATAAGCTTGAAATGAAGCATAAGAATCCTGTGTAAAAGCATGTAGTTTTAAGCCATTTCAATGAATACCCGTTTGAAATATTATTAAAATTCCTAAAAATAATGCAATTTTAAGAAAATGTTTTCAAATTTCCCAAATTATTATATATAAAGACGCACTAGTATTGGGGGAGGTGGGTCCTTTCGCTTTTGGTGATCAGAGCTCTGTGAAATTCGTAAATTTAAATTTTAAAATACAAATTTTTAAATCAAACTTAATGAAAGCTTAAACTTTTCTAAACAAACATTACTATAATAACGGCTAGAATAGTTAAAAATTTAATTTGGTAAAAAAGAAAAACACAAACAAATTAACCTCGTTCTATTAAAAAAAATTTTTTTTAAACAAATGTGTAGTTTAAATAAATATACCTAAAGATAATAAAATTAAAATTTTCTACCGTAAAAATAATTTGTAAAATAACAGAAAATTTCATGAATAACACATCGAAAATTCTGTATTTATGAATCCTAGAAATTTACAAATTTAATGAAAATTCTAATAGCTATGAATAATATTTATTAAAATGATACTAAAATAAAATACTAAAATTTTTTTTTAATCAACGCAATGTATGAAATGTCACAATGGGTTTCAAACTTGCTACGCATACGCGATAAAGAAATAAAAATTTCCAAGTCGTAAAAGTATAATGTTACTCGCCCAAATAAAAACCGAATCCTAAAACAACAACTCGAGTTTGAAACTGCTAAAATATCGGCTTGCTTATTATCGTTACTACTCGGAATAAACGTCAACTTAATCCTAGCAATTAAACTGAAATTAAATCTTCAAATATAACAACCATGCGTGTGGGAAGAAATGCTGATTGTAAAATGAAATAAAGTACTTAATATTTTTACGATTTAGTTATCGGGAATAGAAACAAAATTTTTGTCACTAAATATTTTCTAAAATAAATGGTTTAAAATTTCGTTTAAATAAAAAGGAAATAAAGAAAGAAAAGTAAAAGGCTGATACTCAACGTTGTAAAATACTGCTATTAATTCACTATATTATTAAGGATAACTCTAAACAAAACATAAAAAAATGCTTTGTGTTTAAAATTTGCTTTAACATATTAATTTTTCAATAAATCCGTTTTTCTTTATGAAACTAATAAAACTTAAAAACCAACCAAATAACTTTCCTATTTCTGGAAGTGTCATAAAATTCAAATATAGGTCATTTTGTGTTTTCGAAAACACGCACTTAACAGAGTTTTAAAACAATTATCCGTAGATAGAATAAAACTGCAAAATTCTTCGAAAGCTTAAGCAGATGCAGTTAAACCATATATATCATAATAGCACTCTAAAATTTTAAGACTTTTAAGAAAAAACTAAAACCAAAATAGTAAATGAAAGCTTTCAAAAACTAAAAAAACGATGTTCTCATTTTAAATTTTCAAAAACATTCTTTGTATATATACGTTTAAAATCCGTGGAGAAATATTTTAACACTGTGTACAACTCATCATTTTTATTAAACTATATTTAAAAATTTTTTTTTTTCAAAACATTTAATAAATTCCGATCAAAATTTAATTAAAAAATAAATTTATAAAGCAATAACGTTAACATAATAGTTAATCCAGTTAAATCAATCATTCACAATTTAAAATTTTCTTTGATAAATTATTTTCAAGACATAATTAAAAACTAAAAAGTACATTTAACTCAAAGTTCTAAATTAAACTCAAAATAATCAAAGTAGAAATAACAATAATAATTTTAAAAGAACTAATAAAAATTAAAATTACTTTTAAATACTAAAATATGTAAAACCTACAAATTTGGTAAAAATTTTTACAAAAAAAATAAAAAGTATAAATTATATTAATATTTAACTAGAATAAATAGTCATCGTTAAATAAAGATACTCATCAATGTTTTTAACCGACTTCAAAAAGGAGGAGGTTCTCAATTCGACTGAATTTTTTTTTTTTTTTTATGTCTGTTACCTCATAACTCCGTCATTTCTTAACCGATTCGAAAAAACTTTTTTTTATCTGATAGAGAATGTCTGCAGGAAGGTCCCATACGTGTCCTATAATTATTGGGCCAATATTCGGTTTGTATGACCCAATTATCAAATTAAGAAAACTGGGAGTTTTGTTTTTTTTCTCTCTCTCTCTCCCTCTCTCTCCCTCTCTCTCTATCTCTCTCTCTTACCTGAGCTTAAATATGTATACATGCACACATATCGACACTGTGCTGTTGAGCCTTCTTTCTTTCCTGCTATATATTGCTTGGTGATGTACTAATGCATGCGTTATGAATTAATAATGAAAGTTTAATGTAATTAGTGGATCTACCTATATTTGCGTTTTTAGTAAGGGGATTCACCAGAAGATAGAAAATAAAAATTTTTTAACAAAAACAAACAATTTAAAAAATTGTACTAAATATTTATTACACATTATTTTTATTTAATAGAAAAAATGCGTTTTTATAATAATTTATTTTTAAAAAAATGCGTTTTTATAATAATTTAAAAAAAAAAAGTTTTTTTTTATTGTAATGGAATCATTAAATTTAACGTTCGATTATCTTTGAATTTAAAGTTAAAGGTTTAATGATGATGATAGAATACGGGAAGTAGCAATATGATTCTAGAAAAAAAAAAAATTAATTATAACACAAGATTCATGATGAAATAATTATAATTATTTTTTTTTATTATTCATATAATATTAAACACCAATACAATATAAAATAAATAAAAAAAATTTTTAATAAATAAAAACCGACTTTAAAAGTATCGAATAAAAACAAAATTTTTTACAAAAAATAAGATTTTAAAAACATTGCACTAAAAAATGACAAATAAAAAATTTGTAACAAAAAAAACCGACTTCAAAAAAAAACATTAAACAAAGACAAAATTTTTTACAAGAAAAAAAAGATTTTGAAAAAATTGCACTAAAAATTAACAAATAATATATTACCCTTAAAAAAAAACATTAAACAAAGACAAAATTTTTTACAAGAAAAAAACGATTTTGAAAAAATTGCACTAAAAATTAACAAATAATATATTACCCTTAGAAATTATACGCATAAGAAGCATCTAACACATGTGTAGTCAATATAATATAGACCATCTAAATCATACTAACACAAACAAATTATTTTTTTGTTAGGTTGCTTACAAAAAATTAGTCGATAGATAAGACAATATATACATACAAAAAAATTAGAATTTTTGGAGTCGGTGCCAGCCTGAAAAAATTGTCACAAATCTAAAAAAAAATTTTGAAAGTGAACAAAGGAGGCGATAAATATCTAATAAAATTTTAGATATCAAGAATACTATTTATACTCACAACCGCGTCAATTACCTATTTGTAATTGTCACCAATTTCACACTGTACTGTCTTATATGTCTTAAATTTTCTCCTGCGTGATGGAGTTTTCTGGATAACTACGAAGTAACTCAACGCGGAACTACGGCAGTCTGCGCATGGCCATTCAAATGCAAAAGACGCGAATATTTAAAACTTGTATTCAGATTTAATATTAACAAAATATTAAATTTATAATAACGGAAATATGGAATTATATAAAATAACTATGATTCGAATACGCTTATCGGTATACCAATAATATATTTTACATATTTTTTTTTATATTTAATGCAATTTTTTCAAAATTTTTTTTTAGATTTGTGACAATTTTTTCAGGCTGGCACCGACTCCAAAAATTCTAATTTTTTTGTATGTATATATTGTCTTATCTATTGACTAATTTTTTGTAAGCAACCTAATAAAAAAATAATTTGTTTGTGTTAGAATGATTTAGATGGTCTATATTATATTGATTACACATGTGTTAGATGCTTTTTATGCGTATAATTTCTAAGGGTAATATATTATTTGTTAATTTTTAGTACAATTTTTTCAAAATCGTTTTTTTTTTGTAAAAAATTTTGTCTTTGTTTAATGTTTTTTTTTAAGGGTAATATATTGTTTGTTAATTTTTAGTGCAATTTTTTCAAAATCTTTTTTTTCTTGTAAAAAATTTTGTCTTTGTTTAATGTTTTTTTTTGAAGTCGGTTTTCTTTTTTGTTAAAAATTTTTAAAAATTTAAAAATAATATCTATGATTAAAACCAAGCAAGCGTAAAACGTACTTGCTCTCGGGCAGTGAGCTGTAGTTCTTTGCGCGCGATAACGCACATTTCAATCTCTACGTTGAAGTATACATTGTATGTGCTAGCGTGCTCTGTTAAAGCAGCTCGAGTCTGAAGCGAAGTGACGTCATGCTGGCTTGCATTTACAGTACGCTCTAAGCTTAAAAGCATCTCTGCTTTATAATATCTAGATGAATTATGTTTAAAACCTTTTACTTTAAAATTAAAACCGTTTTCTATTACAAATAATTTAATTTTGATGAAATATTGTTTTTTACGCCATAATTTTGTTAGTGGTTTTTCCGGATTAGAAAAGCCCCGGAAAAGATCCCTTCACAATATTTTAAAACTAAAGAATGTAACTTCAAACTTATAAAATAATAGGGTATGATATGATTCATTGTGCACATAATATATTAAGTTAGAATAAATTCAATTAATTCAATTCTTTTAATAAATTCAAAATGTTAATTTCCACACTCAGTAATTATTAATAGAACTAAAATGAAAATTATAACTAAAATTCAACTTAATTAATTACATAGGTATAAAGTTGTTCAAATTGAATGTAAGAGTTACAAACATCACTCTATTTTTAATTAGCAATTTGCATGTCTTAAAATGATTATTAATTATTATTTAAACTTATCTCTATGGAATTTCCCTGGCTTCTTGTACGGCGTCCTCATTATTCGACGGATGATTTTAAAATTAGAACATAAAAAATTATTTTTTCACAATTTGTACAATCGCAAATTATTCTAATAAAAACCAAATACAATTAATTTTTAATGAATAAATTTTTAAGAAACAACATATAGAACTCCAAACAAAATTTTAAATGAGAAATAGTTACTATAAATTCCATTTCGGTGAAATACTCGCAAAAGAACGCAAAAACCTCTTTAATAAATAATAAATAAAAACATACATTATAAGGAGTTTACTTCAAAATCCTTCTTGTTTTAAAAAAAAAAGTCAAGAAAACCTAAAACGTCCAAAAATTAAAAACTTTTCTTTCTTTACCTATTCAACCTAATAAACTCAAATACACAAAACATTATTAACAATAATAAAAACATAAAAAAATATTTACATTTTGATGGTAAATGTTCTCTTTTATTTAAAAGCATTCGCATAAAACCGAAAATTTATCGTAAAAAGAGGGGGTCGAGGATAAAAAGATCTGTAATTACAACCTTTTGAAAATCTAAGCGCGTTCGCATCACGGGGTTTTGCTCGTTGGAGTGAGGGATTCGCCTTCACCAAGAATTATATAACATAACCACAAGTTTCGTGTCAAAATACAGCGTAGTGCCATTGGATATTTTCCTATCTAATGTAAACTTAATGCTTTTACACAGTTAGTTTTAAGAATCCGCGAAATGCGAACTACAACAACTGAAATAAAAGATACCAGACATTCGTGAACTAGTGTCCATGCGAAAAAAATCTGTAATTGGGCTCACCACATGAGAATTTTAGAAATAATATAAGTAACTTGTTGCAGGCATGGTGAGAAATTCACGTCTTGAATTTCCTATATTATTTTCTTTAGTATTTTGACCAGTGAGTTTTTCTGTTGACGCTCCTTTTTCATCTAAGGTGCTGAACCTTGTCCTCGAAGGGGAACGTTGGCAGTGACTAAGCAAAGTGAGGTGTAATGATTAATCTAATCGAATTGAATTTCCCACCATGCACCAACAAAAATATTAAAATTTCGTAAAATACAAAATGATTATATTAATTGCGCTAAAATATAGTAAGAATAAGATTCCGAAAATAAAAAATTTTTACATGCGACTCATACAATAGTTAATAAAATTATTTTGAAATGAATTGAAAAATAAATTAGTTTTATAACTATTAAATTTAAGATAAGAACAGTGCATGCGAATTTGCTCGCATTAATTAACAGGATAAATGTAAAGATTTAAATCAAATGCAACACTTTTAAATAAACAGTGAATTATCCGTAGATAAATAAAATGCTCGCCAATTCGCAAGCATTTATCTAAAATATTTCTAGTAAACAATAGCAATTCGTACGATTAATAAATTAGGCTGGCAAATAAATCTAATATATTGCCAATTTTTAATTTAAAATAATGTATTTATCAAAATTCAATTTCACCATTAACCTTAATCGTACAAAGTGATAACGTGACTAGAATCACAATAAACTAAAAATCAATTTAATAATTCAATCTAAAATACTACTTAATTGAACACGCAGAGTTGTTGCCATGCAGCACTCCAAAATTTTTTTTATTTTAACCTAAACATCAACTTAAAATTTAAAGAAACTTTCATGAAATTAAAATAATTTTAAACAGTTGAATAGTATACAACCATATTAAATCTTCGCGCTAAGATTGAAATAACCTTTATAAAAAAATCTCCGGTCGATACAAGCTCTAAAAATTACCGACCTGATAACCGAAATCTGTAATTATCTGTTACCATCCGTGGCAGAGCAAATAATTGGTAACGATCCAAAATCAATACCATTTATGGTAACTCCAATGTAAACTTAATATTTACCGCTGAACAATAACTTTTAAAATTCTCAACTAATGTAATTTAATTTCAACTTTAGAAATACAATACATTACTTTAATTATTCAAAATTTTTTTTTAAATCATTTTTCATCATTTGTTCTCTTTCCGTTTTTCCTTTTTTTTTAAAAAAATTAATATTTATACTAATAATAACGAATAAGTAACCGAATCACTATTCATTTTTCGAGATAATATTTATTTTTGTTTATAAATTTGTTTTAAAGACAACATAATCTACCGGTATACTATAAGGAAATTAACTAAATTTACAAAATCGATATTGAATATTACTATCCTTACAGTGCATACCTAATAGTGAAATAAAATAAATTTTAAAAAAATGACATGCTATAGTTTTCCGAATATCTTGAATTAAATAACTTTATTCATTCTGTTAATTAAATATTAGTAATTAAAGTACATTCACAGTTAGTCATTTTAAATAATTTTGAAAATTAAATTGAAATAGCCTCAATATGTTTTGAACCACAATTTTTATCGATAATTAATCATATTCAGTATAATAAATTAAATTATTACTGCTTTTTTCTATTTAATTAAACTCTTTACAACACATAACATATAATAATACTCGAATTATACAGTAAATATTTAACACTTCTGTTACAACCGTTAACTTTCAAATTTAATGCTTACCAGTAATATAAAGAGTGCTGCAAGCAGGAATCTTGTTTCAGAAAAATAATAGAAATATAACGCGAAGTTTCATCTTAACTGTTTTTTCTCACGTTGTCACCTAAGACAAGTAAGGCGATATAAGTGCAAAAGCGTCGCACTAACTATATGCTTCTCGCGTGTATTATATCTAATATTTCAAATAGTACACAGAAATTTAAAAAATATATCATCTCATATATTTTAACAAAAAACCGCGTAAGCGAATTGCTATCATACTAAATAACACATTTATATGTATATTTAAATAAATACATTAATAAAATTTCGTTAGTTTCAGATAGTTGAAGAAGTTGAAGAACCATCCAGTTCACAGGAAAATGTCGAAAAAAATAAAACGACGGAAATCAGTTACCCTTGCGTTATACAAATAGAAGCTGTACAACCAAGTGATACAGGTGAAGGAACAGATATAGACTGTGAATGTAGCCAGTTGGAACTTACAACTACTACTCCTACTAAAAACCAATCCACTGAGTGTAAAATAAACACCAGTGATTCCCGCGTTAATTTTTCGGACCTGCCTGACTACGAAGGAATAATTCCAAAATCAGTTTTGTCATCAACAGGGATAAATGAGCTCAGTCAAGGTCAAGACAATCGACATGACCTTGCTGTGACGTTACCTGCAAGCACCACTAAACTTACCGCTGCAGACAAACACCGTATTAGGCGCGATTGTACCTACAAATCCAGGAAATTGGAGCCAAGTCTTTAAGACTACTGGTTTAATACAGGGGACTGGTTGTTTGTAGAAAAGGATGCAGATTCACCGTTAAAACCATTGCCAAAGTACTTGTCTGAAGATGAGGAACCGACACCTTCCCAATGGGAAATTTTAGATAAGATGGTAGCAAAACTAACGCTTGCAGAAATAGGCAGAAACTCGGCAGAGGAAAGACCAATCACGGTTGATGAACCAGGGACAGTGGAACAAGGACCCCTTATGGACACTGTAATACCGACAACGATGCCATTATTGTCAGAAACTCATGAAATTGTGAGTACTGCAAAGCACACTGTCGAAAACTTAATAACGGACCTAGAAGCAGGTTCTGAAGAAGCTGATATCGAGGATAACCTAGGCTCCTTTATAATTCCACGATCACAGGAGCGAACGATATCGACCACTCCCAGTGTACGATGGGCTGTGCCCAGACATAGTAGCACTCCCAGGGCTATCAGAAAACCAATACCAAAACTCAACTTACAGGCAATCCCAGAAGTAACCGAAGAATCTATTAACATTGAATATTCTAAAGCACCAGATGACGTTATGGGTGTAATTTTACCTAACCCATGGACTTGGAGTGATAACTCACTTACCTCTGATGCGAGTACAACGAAGGCTGTCATGTCTGACGACGGAGTTCAAGTAATAAGACCCACCCGACATTGTCTCACATATCAGCGGGATAATATTATTCATTTTATCTCTGGTGATTGCGATCGTCACGATTCAATAACAAAATTATTAAATGACATCGGAGCAATAGAGCGAAGGGATATAAAGAGACGAAAGCCCAAGAAGGGAAACATTATTATCACCCCTTATAAAAAGCACAAAATATTTTCACTGGTAGTTAAAGACTACGAGGAGGATTTATTAGATTGCGAGGATTTGCGTGATCTCTTACAACAAACGATTGACATATTCAAGAAGCAAAACATTGCTACCATTAGAATATCAAGAACGAGTAAGGTGACTAACCACCTAGCACCTGGAACACTTAGTGATATTATAAGGGAAGAATTTCAAAACACGGGTATTCTCATAACCCTGTGCTGCGGAAAATCCGAATATCTTACCGAGGAGCAAAGAAATCCAATCATTTCTACCTTGCATGACAGCTTGATAGGCGGTCATAAAGGCATAAATCAAACTTATGCTAAAATCAGAGAGAGATATTATTGGCCTGGCATGAGAAATTATATTTTAGATTATGTACGAAAGTGTTCCACTTGTAAGCAACACAAAATAGATCGGATTAACAAAAAGGCTCCTATGGTAATTACCGACACACCACTAGACAGCTTCGACAAAGTCTCTATCGACACGGTTGGAAAACTAAGATTAACGACTTCGGAGAATTGCCACTTGCTGACGATGCAGTGCCATCTGATTGAGTACGTCATAATAGTTCCTATTCCGAATATAAGGGCGACGACCATAGCAGAAGTTCTAGCTAAAAATCTAATCTGCCAATTCGGAGCACCTAGAGCCATATTATCTGACAGAGGTACTAGCTTCATGTCCGACCTTATGGCGGCATTGTTGCAACTACTCAGGGTAACCCAGTTACATTCTTCTGGGTACCGACCGCAGACTACTGGTGCATTAGAACGTAGCCACGCTCCTCTCGTGGACTTTATCAGAACGTATTCTGAACATTACTAGGACTGGGACCGTTTAGCACCATTTGCTGCTTTCTCATACAATACAAGTGTTCATGCTTCGACGGATTCTACACCATTTGAATTGGTTTATGGAAAAACTGCTCGTTTTCCTCTCAGAATACCGTCTATTTAACAGTATCTAACAGATCTTGTAAAAAGACTGGAGGAGATGAAGTTAACAGCTGGACAAAACCAGGTGGAAAAGAAAAATCTTTCAAAAAAATACTACGACAAGAAGGTCAAGACATTTCAGCCAACAATCGGACAATATGTGTACGTAAAGAATGAGCCCAGAATCTCAAAACTCGAAAAATACTACTTGTCACCTCTAAAAGTAATAGGTGCTCAATAACATCTTGCTGGAAACCCCCGATCATAAAACTATATTGAAACATATCGATAAGGTTAAACTTGCTTAACGATATGAAAAATTCCATTACAGGCTCAGACACCTAGTCATGAAGGGCTATATCTTGACGACCCTAATTTCGGTGTTAACCTTGTATGGACTGCAAACCACAGGATTACCATCTCATAAACTGACGCCCTTAAGCACTAATCCGGGCATTTATTATGAGAAAATAGGCATTTTACGACTAAAACGAGCAGAATGGAAAATCCTTATACATGTGAACACCGACATGATTGACTCTCAGATAGACATAAGCCAGGTTATAACTCTATCGATTAATAACTGCCGGGAACAACTCACTAAGCTAAAATGCCAACCTAAAATAGCTGACCAACGAACAGCCGCTATTGACAGTTACAGAGATTGCTTAAAAGGCTTTGACAGCGAGGATTGCGAAAATGCGTTGAATTCGCATGTGTTACTGGGGAAACAGAGCCAAACGCACAAATTTCAAAACCAAGCTAAGGACCTGTTGACTAGATTGCATTTTAAAGACAAATCAAGTAACAGTCAGGAGACTATCAAAAGATCGATGACGCCTTTAGGTATCATTGGCAGTGTTAGCGACACACTTTTCGGGCTAGTCACGGAAGATGAAATAGAAAAAGTACATCAAAATATCGATAAGTTGCTAAACGATAATAAAGAAATCATCAAACTAGCAAATCAAAAGACTCATCTCATAACCGCAAATTTTAAAAGCCTAGAAAATATCACGAATAATCATGCTAACGCGCTGAAAAACTTGGAAAGGACGATTCAAACACTCGAATCAGAGCAACAGCGAGACTCCTATCTCCGAAGTCTCACTGCCCATTATAATCGTTTAGTTATGGCTATTGAACAAGCTCAAAAAGCTCTCAAACAGTTAATCGAACTAGTTAAAACCTTATTACAAGGGAAGCTACCCTGCGAATTATTGACGCTCCAGCTCCTAGCCCAAATGAGCCAGGACATTACAGAACATTCGAGTGATTGGGATTTATCTATGCCTATCAAACATGCGAGTCCTGAAGAAATAGCAAGGGTCTCGAAAATAGATGCTGTCTATGATAACAACCGGCTGATAGTAATGTTATATCTGCCTATGGTCGAGACAGAACCGTATGTACTGTATCGTATGTACCCATTAGTAACTACCCAATCATGGGAAGACCAGCATCTCGGTTTTGCGAAAATCCAGCCAACTCATGCGTTTTTAGCGCTAAATGAGAAAAACGATTAATATGTAAAGTTCGACCATGACTATTTACATGAGTGTACAAACCATGCTTATGGGATGATTTGTGAAACTCATCGGCCATTGCTCGACGTGCCAACTTCTGAAGATTGTGAACTTCTGTTATTGACGCAGCTGACTGAAAATCACTTTAGACACTGCACTATAATCTACCTGACCGAACCCAGTTCTCAATGGAGTTATCTTCATAATGAAGCTGCATGGTTGTACTCTTTAGTCGAATAAACAACTATTCGAATTACCTGTAACTAACAGAAAGACCAAATACTACGATTAAATGGGACTGGAAAAATTCAGATACCTGATGGTTGTACTGGTAGAACTACGCAAGTGACCTTAGGAAGTATGACAACTCATACAAGTACAGAGTTTTACACCTATCAACCTAAGCTACATCTGGAAATTACAGATGTATTGACAAAAAGTATTCCTGACCATATTATGAAACCTAAGGATTTATTTCCAATACTGCAACTTAAAAATGAATACAACTGGAACAATCGTGACGTACAACAACTTTCTTATAAGCTAAAAGAAATCGCACAGCATAAATTATGCAACGGTGAACTCCGACATACTGTGTATGGAAGTTACGGTTTGGGAGTGCTGTTGTGTTTTGCAGTTATAATGCTGGCAGCCAAGACTATTAGATGCAGACGCACTGTTGGGACCTACAAGCCACGGGCAAAAAAACGCTATCAACCTGGAACCTGCCATGATCTAGAAACCGTAACCTTGGGTGTAGGAAGTGACATCTTACCTTCCACTGACAGAGACCAGACTACGACCACTCTTACGACAGGACGAGGGTTAAAACAAACAGCTTTAGTAGACAATTAGTAAAAAATTTTGACGTCTCTATTTCTAGACGAACATCGCATCAGGATGTCGAGAAATGAGACCTTGCAATTGACCAATAACAAAGACCAGACCCTTTGGGAAATCATCCGAGATCTCGAACGACAAGGGCCTGCCCAACAAATAACGACATTAGAATACGTTAACCATAAGTATACTAGACTCCAAATAAAATTTTTCGACCATTTTTCTGTAGAAAAATCTACACCTAACGATAAAACTGACTTTCAAACTATTGACCCTAATCGACTTTTTTGTTTAGTAACAAAAAATGACACGGTGCAAACTTTAGCTTCGGCATTTAGACCTTTCGGGTTATTAGATTACGTACATATTACTCGTGGGAAGATAACTGAAAATCGGTACGGATACGTAAGATTTTTACATAAAAATGACGCTGAAACAGCCTTGCTACAGACCCGTAGTGAATACGGAGCGAGACAAGCTGAGCCCTTACGACAGAAACGTAAACGGAACGAAATTCAAAACATCTGGACTAGGTGTAATAATTGTAATTACGACATTACTACACAGTATAGACGCACACATATGCTTTTGTGCCATGACCAGCAACCCTCGACAGACGGTTCCGCGAAACTGCATGATGACCACATTTGCTTTATATGCATCTTGTGTAAAAAACCAATTACAGGTAATTACGCGTTGCATAGCAAAGACTGCGTTCACGCGCTAGACATACCTGAACTACCGGAGACCACCTCTAACCAGGTGTCCGTTGCGACTGAGTTACAACCTAACTCATTGACATGGGTAGACACGGCTACCAATAGTGCAGCCCCGCCCACCGCTTCAGTACCCTGCTACAATGCTGAAAAGCATTCTTTTTCCTTGACGGAGTATGAAGTGCTCCAACAGGCAATACGCCTCATCCTTAATCCTGCAGAACCTAGACCGCTTGCTTTGCGTGTAGATAACTTAGAACTTGACTAACAATTCAAATATTTTTTTTACTAATGCTAATTAACGTGTAAATAGCATTTAATTAACCAGTGCATGCGACTAACCTAACTCTTTTCCAAAACAAATTTTTTAATATACTTTGGTTTTAGGTAAAGGAGAAAAAAAACGGACTTCACAACTGCCAGCATGAACTGCTGGCATATACCAATATCAACCGCCAAGGTATGGCCAAGTTTGACCAAGGTGCATATCGACGTTATGGGGCATCGATAAAAACAAAAATCAACCCACCTACAGGGGGAGCAAACGGAAAAGGACCCCGCTCCTCCTGTGAAGACTGTACATCGCCATCTCAAGATGCCATCAGAAAAAAAAGAGAAGAAATTTTTCTTCTTTAAACAAACATTCGAAATAAAATATTTTAAATCTTGATTAAACAATTAATTTCAATTTATAATCTTATATTCTTAATGTAATAATTACGGTTAAATCATTTTTCTTTTTCTTTTAGTTTTTGCAAACGCTAAGAAATTCTTAATTTAACTCGGCTACATTTTTAAATTCTCATCTAAAACAAATACTTGTAAAGCGGAATCCTTATCTCCTCCTAAATTCTAAACTATTCCCAAGCCAACCCACCTTATGAGGTAAACCATTATCAACCTTTCTTCTATCCGCTATTTCGTTTTTTTTATCAATACAATTACTGTGTACATTTAACTTTGTGATGCAGGTTTTCTTGGATTCTCAAAGCTTGCTCCGGCGTGACCTTCTACTACCGGGGACGGCAGTTCTTTTTAGTAAGGGGGGTGTTAGGTGACAGAATTTTCACTTAATTTTTTTTATTCTTATTAAGAAAATATTTTTGATCTTTCAAAAATTTTAAATCATTTATTCCCATAGTAAAAAGAAAGAGGTCTTAAAAGTGCCAAGGCCACTTTCTTTTCACTCTCTTATCGGGTTCGGGGAATTCAACAGTTTAACCGTTGACGGAGATCGTCATAAGTCTCCACTCTCTCTACTTTTCTGCATTGAGAGTGGGAACTTATGATTTTCAATGCACTGGGCAAGGGAGCGCGAGAAGGAGAAAGAGAGCTATCTCTCTTTTACTTGCATCTCCTCCCACTACTAATTGCTTGGTTTAAAGTTGGATTGATGATGTTAACGTTGACGACGTTAACGTTGACAACGGGCGAGATTGAAAAGAGACGTGCGCGACCAGGCCTAAGGGCAGCACGTGTGTGCTGCAGCCCGCGAGGTTGCAGACACTAACTTCAAATTTTCTATTGTTCGTTTTCGGTTTTGCTTTTCGTTTTTTTTGTTGTTCTATTACATTCATAGGGGTAATTTTTGTATTAAATTCATTGCGCAAACTAGTGTGTTGATTTATTTATTTATTTATATTTTCTTTTCTCGGATGTTGCTATATTAAACCGCGTTTAACCGGGATTTGCGTCGGGAAATTTCGCTTGTCGTGTTTGAGCGGGATAGTGCAGTGTGTTCGCGTATTCACGATTAGTATTTTGGGTGACTATCAGGAGCAGCTTGGAGAGTCCAGGAAAGCTGGCAATGCTGTTCCAGCCGGCCCACACTTTATAAATTACAGATAATTACCCAAATTCATAAATGGCTCATTCTTCTTTGTATTGAAATTTTCAAAATAAAAAAATAATAAACAGAAAGAACAAGTGTCATAAAGAGACACATCCGAGAGTAAAGCATGCAAGTTATGATGATATAATGAGTGCAAGCATAATTTTATTCTGATTGAATTTTTCGAATTTTTAGACCATTAATAAACCTGCCGTTAACAGCAGGCCGGAGTAGAACCTGATACCGACCGAGTAACAATTGAGTTGTTTGTTATTTACTCAAGTATTAATCGGTGTATCTTCAAAATAAAGGTCGATCGCAATAGATATTATTATTATGAATATCTATGCACAAGAAAAAAAAAATCTACCAATTTGTTTTTGAGAAAAGTAAGGAACGCCGAAGTAAAAGATTATGTTTATAATATTTTCGCGTTCCTTACTTTTCTCAAAAACAAAGCGATAGATTTCTTTTTTCTCGTGCATAAATATTTGTAATAATAATATCTATTGCGCTTAACCTTCAATTTGCAGATACACCGATTAATACTTGAGTAAATAACAAAAATGCCAATTAGACAAGGACAGCGAATCCGGCCTGCTCTTAACTAATAAGCCTTTGAATATTTTAATCTACACGCATTCCAGTAAATAGAATAAAAAGTAGATTTCTTTGTTGATTGCAGAATATTCATGAAATTTTACAATACAACTTTTCAAAAATAGATTGTGCGATATGAAGTATTAATAAAAATTACAAAAATGTTTACTAACAAAACAGTGAGGGTTTATGAGCAAGGGTTTTCATATAGTAAATTTCTAGATTCACGAAATAATGATATTTGCAAATCAGAAAAATAAGAGAATTTTTGACTTATGACATAAGTATAAAATAAATGATTTATTTAATGAATAGCATGACTAATTATGACTAAAGAAAAAAAAATTAATTAAGTGAAAAATGTATTTGAAGTATTTGTAAAATAAACTGCAGAAACGAATTTAATAATAAAGATACTAGAATAACTATAAGTAATTAAGGTATGGCTATAATAATATAATTTTAATACACTTTTAATTAAATTCAAATAAAAATTTAAATGAAACATATGCATGTTGCTAATATAAGTAAGCGTAAATTTTACACTCAAAATATTTTGTTACAATATATTCAGAAAAATCAAGTTTACTTCAAAAAGCCGATGCGTCGTAGTTATTTCTATAGATGAAAATAAAAGCCGTCCATAGGTTAAGCATAAATATTAATTGAGGGTTTTACTCTGTATTAATGAAGTAAATAGATTTCATTTAAAATCTGAACAAACAATGAAATTATGCTGTAGCTCGAATAATAAAGAGAGATCTACCGCTGTATCGATTGTAGTATTAGGTGAAAAATTTTGCTTTGTCTCGATTAAAGTTAAATTAAAAGTGAAATTTGTTTTTCTTTTATCCTGCCGTTTATTTCATTGAGGAATTTCGTTAACCTTACCTATTTAATTGAACAATAATAAAAAAATATAAACAGTTAAGTAATGTGGAATTTTAATAGAGTAAAATTGGGTTGGTTTTTCGATTTCGGAAAGGTCAATAAAAAAATTAATTGTTAGCGGCGGGGTTTTGTTATGGGAGTTAAAACTCCTTGAGGCAAAAGCCCGCCTCTTTACAAATCGATTGTAATAATTATTTTTTTAATATATGTATATTAAAGAAATAATAATTTGATTTAATGAACAGTTATATAAATATTATATATTTATAATTCTATAACTAAATTTATTAAATTAAGATTCTATTCAGTTATCATTCAGAGAATAAAGTATTTAAATTAGTTTTCATGAAAATATATTATATAAAAAGTTACTTGTTAACAATTTTTTATAAATAACATACATTTAACCTCAATTACATTTTCATTTGTACACGTGTTTGTATTCAAATGAATTGTCATTTATATTAAAATTGTTAACAATTAAATATATTAAAATTCATTTCATTAAAGCAATAATATTTTTAATAAGAGAAACATATCAAATTACCTCATTTGAAAAATTATCATAACATGATATAAAAATATTTTTTTTAATATCGTTTGAACATAAATTCTATGAAATACAATTTTAAAAAATTATGTGTGTGATATTAAATTTTTTTAATGGTCAATTATAAAGATAGGAAAATATATGAAATATGAATAAATTTTTCTGATTATGTTTATAATTAATTATGAATTCATATTTATGAACTGTCTAGATAGAAATAAAATTTCCCTTGAAAGAGTAAACATTTCAAAAGAAAATTTACTTATTATTTGTGAAACACTTATTATAAATGCGTCATGTTTCACTATAAGAAGATATAAAAATTAACTGTCATATTTAACTGTCTTTTCATTCTATTGCTGAATTTCCATAAAAGGAAAGTATTAACTTGTAGTATGTACCATGATGATTATTTAGTTAAATTTTCAAATTATTCCAATCATTAGTTTTCAAGATATTTAAATTTTTTATTTTGAATAGAAAAATTTTAGTAAATAATATTGGAACCCAAACTTCTCAATAACTAATGAATGGATTTATTTAAAAATTTTACCGAATAATCTTCGTGATACATACTATACGTTAATGCATCTCTTTATAGTCTAGGCGCTCTGAGGGTTCCGTATGAAGTTAGAGGTCCCACCAAGCAAGTAGGTGATTCATATGTATTTTGAGCTGCTGAATCCGAATTTGCAACTTGCTTTTCGCGCAAGTGGTCGAGTAATTTGTTATAAACAAATTGATTGTTTAAATGGCTATAGTTTATGAACTACAATGGATGCAGTGATTTTCTCTGCAAAAACTTGTTCTAAAAAAAACGAAAATAATCGTTTTTGTTGCATGTCAATTCGATAATTAGAACCAGAGTCTATGTTTTTTTTGGAATATATTTGCCATATCTCTGGTTCTAATTATCGAATCAAAACGCAACAAAAACGATTTTTTTTGTTTTTTTTATTAAAGAACAAGTTTTTGCAGAGAAAATTACTGCATCTATTGTAGTTCATAAACTATAGTCATTTAAACAATTAATTTGTTTATAACAAATTACTCGACTACTTGCGCGAAAAGCAAGTTGCAAATTCGGATTCAGCGGGTCAAAATACATATAAATCACCTCCTTGCTTGGTGAAACCTCTAACTTCATACGAAACCCTCTGGGCGCCTAGACTATTATTCAAAATTTTGAAATACAATAGAAATGTAGTCAATATTTATGGGTGCAAGTGTACTGTCCATTTTACATCTCCTTAAATAATTTATAATTTATACTTATAAAATTCACATAATATTTTATAAAAACTTTTAAAATGATAATCATATATTTAATATTATTTTAAACTATGATTAAAAAATTTTAAAAATTTCAAGTGATAACTTAAAAAAATTTTTCAAAATTTTTGGAGAAGTCCCAACTTAATTATTTTTTTTTCCTAAAAATCCTGATGTTTTAGAGAGAAATTCATAAGAATACTTCTTGTTGTGAATGAAGAGCAAAGTTAGCATAATTCTTTACAGACCTGAATTTTAAAGTTTTCTATTAGTTCATATATGAATTACATGGTAATTGAAATTACTCATTTTTCGCCACTTCAGAAATTACTTCTCGCGGGCTTATTTTTTTCTATTGTACATGAACTTTAAAATAAATTTTTGATTATGTAAGACAGAGCCATCAATAAGGAGTTATGGCAGTTTAAAATATATATTTTCATGTATGATTGATTTTTCATATTGAATATAAATATATATTTTTATGTATGATTTATTTTTCATATTGAAAATATATTTTAAGCTGTCATAACTCCTTATTGATGGCTCTTATTTACATTATTTTAAAATTTATTTCAAAGTTAAAGTGAAATAGAAAAAAATAAGTCCGCGAAAAGCAATTTCTGAAGTGGCGAACAATGAGTAATTTCAATTACTATATAATACATATATGAACCAATAGAAAACTTTAAAATTCAGGTCTGTAAGAAATCATGCTAACTCTGCTCTTCATTTTCAACAAAAAGTATTCTTATAAATTTCTCTCTAAAACATCAGGATTTTCAGAAAAAAAAGATAAAGTTAAGACTTTTGAAAAATTTCCGAATTTCAAGTATCAATGGCTCCGTGATCCTTCCAATCTAAATCCTTGAAAATTTTTTTACACATATTGGGTAACAAACAGAATATATTCTCAGAGTTTCAGCGATTTTTATTTTTTCGCTCTTGCAGTTGGTGTGAAATGTCTCATATATATATATATATATATATATATATCTCTATGTAAATGTATAATTGCCAAAAATAACCATTTTTTATCGTTCTATTATTTTTACAAATTCCATTATTATTTATTTATAATATAACAATTGATTCATAGCATTTTTCATAATTTCTTTTATTTTTCATCTTTTAAAGTAAAAAGGTAGTAAATTAAATTAGTTAATATAATAGCAATTCTTTTGTGAATATCTTTGAAAAAAGTTCATTAAAAATATATTAAAATTCTTAAAAGAATTTTAATTTTCAATAATGGTTTTGACTGAGAAAAATAAATTGATTGTTAAAGGACAGGGATTGTATAGTGGAATTGCTTCCATGTTATCTGATATTTATATATTAGAATTTAATAATATTTCAAATCGTTGCATCTCATTTAACATGCAATCAACTCCACTAATTCAAAGTCCACAATATATCAATTCAGTACCGATTGATGGAGAATTAATCCAGTTATTATTTTCCGGAAATTTGGAAAAAGGTCACCGAATTTGTGTGTATTATAATAATAAGGTAATTAATATATATGACAGTTTGAATCTTAAATATCTATGAGATGAGCATAAGATTCAATTAAACAGATTATTTCCAAACATATCAGAATTAAGCATAGTATTCGAAACAGTACAATAACAAACAAATAATTATGATTGTGGCGATTATGCAATTGTTTTTGCTGTTGCAATATTTTATAATTTAGGTCCATGTTGTTTAAGATATGATAATTTTCAAAAACGATTACGTTTATCAAGAATTTTTAAAACGCAACAAATAAGAATGTTTCCAGTTTTACAAAATTATAATAATGCAAATATTAGTTACGATAATTTACCGGGCATGATGAGGAGGAGTTATTGACATGAGTAACGTCTCATCAAATACCATTAAATTTAGATTCCGCCGTACTTGAACTATTGGAAAAAAAAACTCACAAATGCATTTATTGGCAGAACAAAAAAAGATCATGGAAATGTATCGTAAACAAAAGAATTCGAATCATGAAACAATTTTAATAGAAATTGACAATGACATTTCAGATACAAATTTTTTAACCGACTTCAAAAAGGAGGAGGTTCTCAATTCGATGATATCCACTTCAATTATAACGATAATAAAATTAGGCTTGTTGAGATTAAATTAAATGAAGAAAAAAAAGAATAATAAAAATAGATGAAAATGATGCTTCATTCGTAACAGGACTTAAGAACATGACGAAGCTGCCCGCCTTCTAATAATATTCTCAATTCTAATTTATGAATAAACGATGCGTTTAATCGAGTTTTTTGCTACAAAGTGAAAATTTGTTGGATTAAACTCTAGTACGGACAACTCAAGGTATCCACCTAAATATTATACATATGAAGTTATAATAAAAACTTTCAATGTATCGTATTTTAAGGTTAGGTTTATCGAGTTTGATATCTAATTTCCAATCCAAGCTCATAAAAAATAACAAGTTCAAATGATTTTTTATTTTAACAAAAATTATTTTATTAATATAGCTTTAGTGCAGATAAGTTATTATATTTGTTTAATTTATGAATTTAAAAAGATATTGATAAAATAAAAAAAGCAAAACTCAATTGCTGCAGCTCCGATATCCCGTTAATAGGAAAATGGTAACAGAACAATCACATAAATATTCAAAAATGTCAGAAAAAGACATTATTGTGAAAATACAAGAAAAAAAAGTGACGATAAATTAGAACTAAGACGTGTTCAAGAAACTTTACGTAAGCAAAAAGCTTATGAAAATGAAAAAAGGACAACCAAATAAATATAAACAGAAATAAGAAAGTACTAAGGTAACAAAATTGAAATTTAAGGAAAAAATAAGTACAGATAAATTGGAACAAATACATGCGAATAAGGCTTTACGTAAGAAAAAAGCTTATATGAAAATTAAAGAAAAAAAAACAAAAATATGAAGAAAAATTAGAAAATACTAAGATAACAAAATTGAAATTCAAGGAAACAATGAGTATTGATAAAGTGGAACAAATACGTGCGAATGAAGCTGCACGTAAGAAATAAGCTTACATAAAAATGAAAGAAGAACAACCAAATATATGTAAAAAAAATTGAAAGTATTAAGATATAAAAAATAAAATCAATTGAAAATAGAGATACAAATAAATTGAAAAAATTGCATACAAAAGAAAAATTATGCAAAAAGAGACTTATAGAAAACTTATTAGTGAACAATATAATGAATATAAGAGAATGGTACAAATTAAAAATAAAAAATTAGAAAATGCCGACACTATTAAGAAAACACAAGTAAAAAATGATTGTTACCAATTAAAAGAATCACGCACAAGGTGTAAACAAATAGAAATTGATGACAATAAACATGTTAATAATGATACTACAATAAATAAACCAATAGATGGAAAAAAGCGAAAACATTAATATGATTCTTATTAATTAAAGACATTATTTATTGAGTGTAAGCGATTGAAAATTGAAGACAATAATTATTATAATGAAAATCACAATAATAATAATTATAATAACAATCATAATATTGTATTGAATAAAGTTATTGATAAAACGATAAAGGGCAAAGCAGAAGAAAAATTAAAGAAATTAAATGAAAAAATATTAACTAAAAAAAGTAATTCGAAACTGAATGGTTGTATAGCAAATATATATTTCGATGAAAATCTCATATCTAAAAATAACATTGGTTCCATGACAAATACGTGTGTTTATTATTGTGATGCGAAACATTTCGCTTTCGAATACACTAAAAGTAACGATATCTCCAATTGTTGTGATAAAGGTAGAGTGGAATTGTTAAAAAATCCTCCCAACCCAGAACAATTAAAGTTTTTAGTAACTGAATTAACGGAAGAAATTGATTTTTGACGAAATGTTAGGTTGTACAATGATGCCTGAGCATTCGCAAATTTTGGTGCTAATTTTGATACATTGCCGGGTAAAGGATCACAAGTTATTAGAATATGTGGACAAATTCACCATAATGTATATGCGTTACATCCTAATAAAGATGAAGCACGTAAATATGGACAATTACATGTTTCAGGTAATGAAATGGCAACGATTAAACGGAATAAGTTTAATATAAATTTAACATTATTAAAACATTTAGATACCTTGATAAATGACATTAACCCTCATGTCTAAGCCTATAAAATGATGCATAAAGTAGAAAAAGAAAAACTACAACATTGTGCAAATATCTATTATCCTCCAAGAACTGTTACTATGTCTATTGTCCGCAATAATAATTTGGATAAAAAAAGATATAACCTACGTATCTGTAATAAAGTTGCAATAGTATATGTTGGAGAAGACGATCTTTCTCCTATTGAACGTGATATTGTCATTTACTTTGAGTATGATTAACCAATTAGTATACCGACAATTAGCAAACATACAGATTCTATGACATATCCGCTTATTTATCCTAATGGTGGTTTTGGATGGATGCCAAATATGGAAAGTAAATTTGTAAAATCTAATATTTCAAATTTGAAATTTTATAATTATAGATTTAGTGTTAGAAATGAATTGAATCCATTCTTTAATTTGAGAAAATTATCTCAACAGTTCATTGTTGATGCGTTTAAAAGAGTTGAAACCTCCAGAGTATATTTCATACATAAAAACCAAAACGTATTAAGAAGTAATTGTTAAAAAGATGTTATGGACTATTTACATAACAAAAAAGAATTAGATTCTTCAAAAATTGGGAAAATGGTAATATTACCGACAAACTTTACAGAAAGTTTACGATTTTCAAAACAAAATCACATTGACTTAATGACACTTGTAAATTATTATAGTAACCCTGACCTCATTGTAACTATGACCTGTAACCCACTTTGGAAAGAAATAACTGAAAAATTGGAAATTTATGAAAATGCAATAGATAGACCAAATATTATAATAAAAGTATTTTATCAAAAAGTGGAAGAATTAAAAAATTTAGTAATAAAAAAAGGAATATTAGGAAAATGTATTGCATATAGTTATGTAATTAAATTTCAAAAACGAGGATTAATGCATATACATGTGTTGTTACTCTTAGATAAAAATGATAAATTTGACATTCCCGGAAAAGTTGATAAAATAATAAGTGCAAAAATTCCAAATAGAGATATTTATCTAAAATTATATAGTATTGTTAAACAATTTATGATACGCGGTCCCTATGGTATGCAAAATATAAATTATCCGTGTATGAATAAAAATACGAAACAATGCACGAAAAATGTTCCAGAAAAATTTAATAATACAACAACATTTAAATCAAATGGATATCCACTATACAAACGCAAAAATGATGGCGTCAAAGTTATTTTAAAAAATAAATTTACAGAAAGAATTGCAGATGGTGGATTTGTTGCTCCTTACAATCCTTACTTATTATTGAAATCTAATGCACACATAAACGTAGAAGTTTGTTCTACTGTCCAATGCATTAAATATTCATTCAAATACTATTATATAGGTCATGATTGTGCATACATTAAAATACATCAAGTAAATGCGAAAATAAATTATTCAAATAATAAACAAAGGCAAATATTGAACTCTACTATAAGAAGTTTAAACAACCAAAGTAAAGAAAAATATATTTTTATAGATGGATCAGGTGGAAGTGGAAAAAGTTATTTACTTTATGTTTTAATAGCTTATTCTTAATATCATACTATACATTATTTATGTGTAGCTCGGACAGGTAAAGCAGTGAATTCATCAGTCGATGGAAAAACGGCGTATACAACATTTAAACTACCGTTAAATATAAAAGATTGTAGAACTTGCAATGTTAAGCTTAATTCTGAAGGAGGCAAATAATTAAGGAGGTTAGTAACCAGTTACATCATAAGAAATTCATTATGTTAAGAATGCTTTAAAATTTTGATCACAATTTAAAAACAACATCATAAATAAGTGGTAAAAATTTCAAAACGATTATAGATAGATATAGATATTTGTTTATTTTGTAAAAAGAGTACAAAAAGGCGTGTAATACATGAAATAGTAAGTAATAATTCTATAAAAAGTATTGCACATAATAAGATAAGATATCACAGTCAATTTTTAAAATTAATATATAATACTGTATCAGTAAGTCACCATGTAAAAGTGATATCACAGACTATTTTAAATATACGCAGAAAACATAAATTACAATAAAAAAGTCTTAAATATCTATCAGTCATTGAATTAAAATACATAATTTAAAAGAGGAATCACTGTCATGACATCAATAAAAATAAAATTGGATAATACTATAAAAATAAAATTGAACAATACAATAACAAAGTAATAGTAAATAATTAAAAAATAAGATAATAATTACATTTAAAGAATAAAAATAATACCGAAGATGTCATGACTTATAATAAAAACAGAACCACTCATACTTTCCGCATACATTCATCCATCATTCACGCTAATAAATACATTTACACCTTAAATCTATAGATAGGACAAAACAAAATAAATTAACACGAAAATTAAAATACTTAAAATTAATTTCACTTGAGGTCGAGAAAGTACGTCCTCAAAGCCGGCTTAAACCTGCCGAGCGATGGAAGATTTTTGTATAGGCAGGGAATTCCAAAAATGCGCACCTTGAACTTGAAAGGAATTTCTTCCAGTCTCAGTACGCATGAAGGGCACCGCGAAGTCCTCAATCTCTCCCTTAGTGGCTACCCTAGGTACATATCTAGTGAAGAGACTCACTAGATACTTGGGAGTATTCATGTGCACGATTTTGTACATAAGTACAGCCATAAAATACTGTCTCCTTGAATCAGTATGCAGCCAACCAAGCGCAGCTCTATGAGGGGAGACATAATCGCCTGATCCTACGCCTAAAACATATCTCACACATGAATTTTGTAGTCTTTGTAATTGTCTTTTCAACCCCTGCGAAGCATCAAGCAGAACTACTGAGCAGTAGTCGTGGTGCGGAAATAGCAAGGCGGCTGCGAGTTGTTTACGCAGGGCCTCAGTGGTGTACCGACGAAAGAACCGTAAAATATACATTATCCTATTAAATTTTTTAGTCACCATATTAATATGCGGCTCCCAAGACAACTTAGCGTCAAGCACAACACCAAGGCTCGTAACGGTATCAGAGAAAGATATGCCGACACCTTCCTCAAGCTCAATCGTTCTTGGCTCACCAGCATAGGAGTCATTAATAAAACGACTACTGCCAAAGACGATCGCCTTAGTTTTGCTTGCATTTAATGTGAGAGAAGCATCGATAGCTCATCCCGATACCGCCCTGGCCGCCACCTGCATAATACGAATACCTTCATTCAGATGTTCATAAGGGACCTGAGTATACATTTGGAGGTCATCAGCATATAATATGTGCGTGACAAAACAAAAGTCAAGCGTGTCACGTATGTTATTAATGTAAAGGCAGAACAACAGAGGCTCCAGCACTGAACCCTGTGGAACTCCTAGATTGGTTGTTAGCCAATCCGAATCCTCTTTTAAATGTGTAGAAACCATTTGTTTCCTACCTGATAAATAGGAGTTGATCCACTCGAGTGCAGCCCTAGAAAACTCCATCAATCTAAACCTCGCAAGCGATTTGGAAGGGGAGATCGTGTCGAATGCCTTACTAAAGTCAAATAGGAGTAGTATCGTGGCAAGTTTCTTGTCAAGACCTGATCTTATGTCGTCTGTAAGTTTAAGTATGGCAGTCTGCGTAGAATGATGCTTCCTGAAGCCAGTCTGCAAAGAGTCAAGTATTTTGTGTGTCATAATATACTCCCCACACAGCATGAAAGATTGCTGCAAGGTTGCTGCAAGGTTTCATGACAGTTTCGAAACTTCACAGCAACCTTTCATGAAAGATTGCAGCAACATTTATATGTCCGCGCTAGAACCCGGATGGAATATTTCTAAAAACCTCGCAGCAATCTTTCAGAAAACCTCGCAGCAACCTTTCATGAAAACCTCACAGCAATATTTCAGGAAATGTAACAGAAACATTTCAAGAAACCTTGCAGCAATCTTTTAGAACACCACGCCACAACCTTGCAGGAAACCTCGCAGCAATCTTTCAGGAAATGTAACAGAAACATTTCAAGAAACCTCACAGGAATCTTGCGGGAAAAATAGCAAAAACATTTCAAGCAACCACACAGCAATTTTTCAGGAAATCTCGCCGTAGCCTTGCAGAAAACCTCGTAGCAACCTTTTATAAGATATTGCAGCAACATTTATACGTCCGCGCTAGAACCCGGTTGAAATATTTCTAAAAACCTCACAGCAACCTTTCATGAAAACCTAGCAGCAACATTTCAAGAAATCTTGCAGCAATCTTTCATGAAAGGTTTCTCGTAATATTTCATGAAATTTTTCCCAAATTTTGCCGCGAACAACGCTCATACCTTTCTTTCCGTATGGTTTCCTGCAATATTTTGCAAAATATTTCTTAAATCTTGCCAAAAGCTTGCTGCAGTAATATTTAATAGTAGGCAAGATTTTCTATCCTTGTGTGATAAAGTTTTTCTTATTTGCTTAAGTATCAATCGTTCTATCTATAAATTACTAGTTCAGCGCAATAGTATTATTATCAATATTTGTGCACAAGAAGAAAAAATTCCTCAGCATCGTTTTTGAGAAAAGTAGAGAATATTGAAATAAAAGGTTTTGTTTCTAATATTTATGCGTTCTTTACTTTTTTCAATAACAATTCGATGGATTTTTTTACCCTACGCATAAATATTTATAATAATAGCATACTTATTGCGCTCAACTTCCCGTTTACAATACAACTACAGCAATAAATACTTGAGTAAATAACAGGAAACTAAATATAAGGCAAGAACAGCGAATCTGGACTGCTCTTGGAATCTTTTATAAAAACTTGCGGAATTATTGCTGAAACTGTTTATGAAAGGTTTGCTGCAATTTCATTTTGAAATTATTCATGAAACTTTGCTGATACTTTTTGTGAAACGCTTTTCTGGAATATTTTATAAAGATTGCCAAAAATATGGTAATAACCATTGGCGAAATGTACATAGCAATGTTTTTTGTGATATCTTAGAAATCTTGTCAAAAACCTTGCAGAAATCTTACTGCAACTTTTAACAAAAGATACCTCGTAATATTTCATAAAATATTCATCAAATTTTGCTGGAAACCTCGTTGAAACCTTTCATAAAAGGTATCTTGCAATATTTCGTAAAATGTTTCTAAAATCTTGCACGAACCTTGCTGTAACCTTTCATTAAAGGTCTCTTGCGATATTTCGTAAAATGTTCCCCAAATCTTGCTAGGAACCTCGCTGCAACCTTTCGTGAAAGGTTTCCTGCAATATTTTATAAAATATTTCTAAAATCTTGCAGAAAGCTCGCTGCAATCTTTCATAGAAAGTTCGATGCAATGTTCCATCAAAATGTTGTCTAAATCTTGCTGAAAATCCCGCTGAAACTTTTAATAAAAGTTTTCTTGCAATATTTCATCAAACGTTTTTAAAGTCTTACAGAAACCGCGCTGCAACCTTTCATGAAAGGTTTCTCGCAATATTTCATGAAATATTTCTAAAATCTTGCAGAAAACTTGCTGCAACCTTTCATGAAAGGTTCCTTGCAATATTCCATGAAATGTTTTCTAAATTTTGCTGAAAACCTCGCTGAAATATGTCGTGAAAGTTTTCGTCCAATATTTCATGAAATGTTTCTAAAATCTTACAGAAACCTCACTGCAATCTTTCATGAAAGGTTTCTTGCAAAATTTTATGAAATATTTCTAAAATCTTGCAGAAACCTTGCTGCAACCTTCTATGAAAGGTTCCTTGCAATATTTTATAAAATGTTTTCTAAATTTTGCTGGAAACCTCTATGCAACCTTTTATAAAAGGTTTCTTGCAATATTTCATGAAATATTCCCAAAATCTTTCAGAAACCTCGCTGCAACCTTTCATGAAAGGTTTCTTGCAATATTCTATGAAATGTTCTCTAAATCTTGCTGTAAACGTCGCTGAAACATGTCATGAAAGTTTTCTTGCAATATTTCATGAATTTTTTCTAAAATCTTGCAGAAACCTCGCTGCAAACTGTCATGAAAGGTTTCTTGCAATATTTCATGAAAGGTTTCTTGCAATATTTCATGAAATGTTTTATAAAACCTTGCAGAAACCTCGCTGCAACCTTTCATGAAAGGTTCCTTGCAATATTGCTTGAATTATTTTCTGTAACCTTGTAGCAAGTTTGCAGCAATATCACACTGAAATGTTTCATGAAACCTCTTAGCAATGTTAAGACAAGATTGCTGCAATCTTGTGACAATATTTCAGCACAATATTTCAGTGAAAGTTTCACTGCAATATTTCATGCTGTGTGGGTCCTGCAGTTGGTCATGGGCAATCTTCTCGAGAACCTTTGAAAGAAAACATAATATTGCTTCGGGCCTAAAATCTTTAGGCATTTTAGGTGCAGGGAACTTCTTTAAAGGCACGATACGTGCGCGCTTTCAAAGGCAAGGGAAGACCCCCGTGCAAAAGAGGAATTGAACAGAGTCACAAGATGCTCTCCAATAACCGTAAGTGCTTTAAGTATCACACTCTGCGGGATGCCACCCTCGCCACAAGCCTGTGATGAAAAATGTGAAATTGCAAGGATTACATCATTAATATTAATTGGCTTAAAGGCAAAACCACTTTTACTACACTCAGAAAGAATCCTTTTACGTTCCGCAGTATCATCGTGTGGCGAGACCGACACCCCCGCAAAATGTGCATTAAGCTCATCTGGAGTGAATCCATTTAAGTCCCCTTGAGGTCCGGACAGGAATCCCAGGTCTTTTAACTCCTTTCAGACATCACCTCCAGCAAGAGCATCGAATAGTCTATTATGATAATAATTTGTTTTAGCTTGTTCCGTCCGTTCATCTATTGTTTTACGCAGCTGCAAAAATTCATAGAGATATCGCTCCTCCTTCGTCCGTTTAAATCTACGATACATGGCATCTCTCTTGTGCCGCATCTGCGACAACTCTTTATCAATCCAAGGAAATTTATCTTTACCAATTTTAAGTGTTTTTAGTGGCGCTAGATTTTGTATTGTCGCCGTAAGGTTGTCACAGAGGAAGCCAAGTGCAGATTCTGGGTCAACTGTACCAACTGTAAATGGCGTTCAATCACAGCCAGCCAAACTCTGTACCAATAAGTTTGGACAGATATCTTTGTAATTTCTATACTTAATTATTTTATTATCTGTCTTGATGTGATGACAAGAAATACATACATCAATTAAGTTGTGCCGACTGTGAAAATTCGCCGGTGAGTTGCGTGCGTCAAGTACTGTGTCATTATCGTCAACAAGAATCAGGTCAATCCACGTGTGAGACGTTGGAGTGTGATGCGTGGCACCGTGCTAAACCAACTGTAACGAAATCTCAGCCAACAATTTATTAATAAATTTGGCATCACTGCTCTCACGCAGGAGATCGGCATTCAGGTCTCCCATTATAATTTTATGAGAGTATTCGGAAGAAAAATTTCTCAAGTTATCCAAAAAATCGGTAGTTTTAAAAAAGGAAATTGCAGGAGGTCGATAAATAACAGAAACCAACACGGCTTCGGAGCTGCCCAATTGCACGGAACAAAAAATATACTCAGATACCTCCGGTTTACCTTCACTATGATTAGTTTGAGTATCCGAAGTAGCCAAAATAGTGCACTTTAAATTGTCTTTAACATACAAAACAACTCCTCCACCACGCAAGTTTCTGTCCTGTCTGAATACTTTATACCCTTTGACCCGAATGACGTCATCCGAAACAGATGGACCCAGCCATGTCTCAGACACTCCAAATATGTCGCAAGAAGGACCATCACTTAGAAACTCATGAACCTGCCCAATGTGAGCCCTCAACGAAGTCAAATTCAGAAAGCACGCTCGCAGTTCACTTCTCCTCCCTGTACGACTCTCCATTTTTGAGCGAGTCATGCATTTCGCATGACAGCGCTGCCGGCATGTGAAACACAAATGGAGCTTTGCCATGCCCCATTTATCATTAGTGGATAACTTACAGATCGCACAACTGTCCATAACTCAGACCTCTTGTGTATACTCCTTAAAGGGTGAGGTAAACTTCTATATTATTGGTCGAGGAGAAGGTTGAAAAATCAGCCACCAGGATCTCTGCCTGCAGATGAAAATTGCCTCCCAGCTAACCTCAAAACTGCAACAATTCTAACCTCTAAAGTGCAGCGTCTTGATGTAAATTATGAGATAAAATGCAAGGACCGCTAATAAAACTGATGATTTATAGCTGAAACGGTGCCTTGCAAATTGAGCGTGCAAGAATCTGTAAGAAAAAAGCTCTAGGGCACAAAAATGCAGTAACAACACAAAAATAACAAGAGTGAAAAATAAAGCGTGTTTAACTACTTACAGATGGAGAACTTTTCTTGATTCACTGTTTCTAAATTGAGATACAGAACTATAAAATTACAATTTTGAAGAAATTTACGTCATAATTGCAATTTTGAAGTTGTCCATCTTAATTTAGAAACAGTGAATCGTTTTGAAATTTCTACCACTTTTTTATGATCTTGTTTTTAAATTGTGATAAAAATTTCAAAGCATTCTTAACATAATGAATTTCTTATGATGTAACTGGTCACCAACCTCCTTAAAGGGAAAACAAATGATTATTTGGGATGAAACATCTATGACTTCAAAATTTGCTTTTGGAGCAATTGATCGTCTTTTTGAAGATTTATGCGATGTGAACCAACCCTTCGGTGGTAAAACTGTAATTATATCAGATTTCAGGCAAACATTACCAATTGTACGACATGGTAGCCGTATAAACATTATTGAAAATTCAGTTAAATTTAGTTTATCATGGCAAAATTTTAAGCAAATGAAGTTAAATGAGAATCTGCGAGTTTCGGATAGTGATAATAATTTTAAACAATGATTATTAGATATCGGAGAAGGAAAATGCCGCAATGTTTTTGAAGATGATGATGAACTAAGTGCTATACCAGATAATTTCATCAATAAAGGAAATCTTGTCGAAGAAATATTCAAAAAAACAATAAAAATAAACAATACGAATCAAACGGAAAAAGTTATTCTGGCTCCTAAAAATATGTTATGATTTGTATTATTGAGAAAAGTTACAGGATTGCGCAAACATCGAATCTTCGATTTGTAAGTTCGATACTTCACTGCTTGGTTTTAGCATGCACTTTTCTAATCGATCTTTCACTAAAATTAGACAACTAAGTTTTGATCCCTGTAATATAGAATATTATTCAAATTTTCAAAATTAATTGTTTATAAATAGAGGTGATCAAGTTTTTAGATTAATTGTTTATAAATAGAGATAAAGAAGTTTTAAGTTTGCAGTTTAACTATTTAAAAAAAAATCAATATATTAACGAAAATATATCTATTTTTGTTATTTCATTATTTAATTCTCAATTTCTTTATTAAGAGACTGCTCTATACTGACACAGATACCTGTTTTACCGACTGTATTTAAAATTTATATTTTATAAAAACTAGTCACTGGAGGTAGAAATTAAGAGATGGTTTCGATGTGTCCCTCATAGCATGGAAGCTTCCCGGAAGCTTTCATGCTATGTGGGATATTAGTGTGGAAGCTTCCTGGAAGCTTCCGTGCTATGTAGGGTATAATAAATTGTCCATGTATGGATAAAAATACGAAACAATGTACAAAAAATTTTCCAAAAATATTTAATAATACAACAACATTTAAATTAAATTGATATCCACTATACAAACGCAAAAATGATGGCGTCAAAATTATTTTTCAAAATAAATTTACAAAAAGAATTGCAGATAGTGGATTTGTTGCTCTTTACAATCCTTACTTATTATTGAAATCTAACGCACACATAAACGTAGAAGTTTGTTTCACTGTATAATGCATTAAATATTTATTCAAATACTATTATAAAGGTCATGGTTGTGCATACATTAAAATACATCAAGTAAATGTAGATTTTCGATCACAAAATAAAGACACTTTTCAAAATGACAATAGTGAAAATGTTTAATATGAATATGACGAAATCCAACAATACATTAATACATATTTATGTCCACCTGCAAATTATGCCTGCAAGCAAATTAAGTTAAATGAAAATCTGCGAGTTTCGGATAGTGATAATAATTTTAAACAATGATTATTAGATATCGGAGAAGGGAAATGCCGCAATGTTTTTGAAGATGATAATGAACTAAGTGCTATACCAGATAATTTCATCATTAAAGAAAATCTTGTCGAAGAAATATTCGGAAAAACAATAAAAATAAACAATACGGATCTAACGGAAAAAGTTATTTTGGCTCCTAAAAATAATGATGATACTGAAATCAATAACAATGTTTTGAATTTAATGGAAGGAAACCATGTTGAATATTTAAGTATTGATACAGCTGAAGATGATAACAAAGAAAATTTAGATATTATGTTACCTACAGAATTATTAAATAAGTTAACTCCCAATGGACTTCCACCACATAAATTACATTTAAAAGTAGGGGCTATAATAATACTTTTAAGAAATTTAAATGTCAATAAGGACTTTGTAATGGAACAAGGTTGATAGTGAAAAAATTGCCTAAATATTCCATTTAAGCGGAATCAGCAACTGAACAAAACAAAGGTAAATTAGTTTTCATTCCAAGAATAATTTTATCTCCATCTACGAAAGAAATTCCATTCAATATGCAACGAAAACAGTTTCCTATTAGATTAGGATTTGTAATGACTATTAATAAATCACAAGGACAATCTTATAAAAAGGTTGGTGTTTATTTGCCGTTACCAGTTTTCAGTCATGGGCAATTATATGTTGCTCTTTCAAGGACGAAATTTAAAAATAATTTAAAATTATTTTTAGGTGACCACCCTATTGTCAACGGAGAAAATAAAAATGATCAGAACACAATATATACAAAAAACATTGTTTATAAAGAGATATTATAAGGAATATGTCAAGAGATGTTGTATATGATGTTGTGTAATAGTTGAACTCCAAATATAATAAAAAATATAATATTCACTAAAATATATATATGATATCAACTGACGCTTTCCAAATAGTTTATATGATGTTGAATTAGCTATATAAGAGGACGCGCTGTTAAATCGGCTGCATATGGGGATGCGCTGTTGAATCGGCTGCATATTGGAATGGGCTGTTGCATTGGCTGCATATTTATAGAGCTGAATAAAATATAGGATCTGGAAAATTATTGGACCCAAAAAAATATAAGGCCCCAAAAAAAATAAGGCCTAAGAAAATATAAGGCCCAAAAAATATAGAGACGAAAAAATCATTGGACCCAAAAAAATAAGGTACAAGAAAATAGAAAGCCCAAAAAAATATAAAGCCCAAAAAATATAGAGACCAAAAAAATATTGGGCCCAAAAAAATATTGAGTTCAAAAAAATATAAGGTGCAAGAAAATATAAGGCCCAAAAAAATATTAAGCCCAAAAAATATAGAACCAAAATAATATTGGACCCAAAAAAATAAGGCTCAAAAAAATAAAGAGCCCAAGAAAATATAAGGATGAAAAAAAAGAAGGGCCCAAAAAAATGGGCATTGAATAAAAATATAGGGCCCAAAATAATATAAGACCCAAAAAAATATGGCCTGAAAAGAAGCTTGTGACTAATGAGTACTAATTATATAGGGCCCAATAAAAAATTGCGACTTTTATTACCAAAAGATTAGACCTATTTAAAAAATGCGGAGAACCGGAGAACCAGAGAAACAGAAAAAAAGTGGTTTCACTTTAATATAATATAAGTTTTTTTCGTAAGACGCAGCTTTGAGGATACATAATAGAATATTAATCAGTGATCAATTTAATAAAAAAAAGAAGTATTTTATAAAGAAGGAGGAATCAAAAAAGTAAATAGATAAATGACGGTTAAACAGTTAGAAATAGAGGGGGGACCCTTTTCTACTAATAAGTTAGTTTTTGTTTCAGATAAATCATACAATTACTGAAAAATCATGTACAAATTTTATCATAAAATTTCAACAAAAAAAAGGAGTTTGAATCCACGTTCGAATCCCGCTTCAAACTCACACAAAAACAAGTAGGAGGTTCTTTAAATCACTTTAGAATAAAATTAAATACTATCCGAGGAAGAATGCATTTCGTGATGTGAAAGGCTTCTTATCTTATCAAGAGTGCAACATGATACGCACGTATATCTTCAAAAGAAAAATCTTTTAACATTAGAAAAAAAGATGATGAATTTCGTATTTAAAGCTATATTATTTAATAATTTAAAATTCATTTTAATTTTTGTACGATTTTGTAAAATATTTTATTATAAATGTCATATCTTTTTGAAAAAAAGAGAGAGGGACCATAAATTCGTAGTTAAAATGAAAAAGTATTTAAAAATAAACAGTAGAATAAATTAGTACGCAAACAACACAACACCAACACAAAACAAATAGAAAAGGCTAGAAATTTTTGTAAGATAGGACGGGCATCGGCTCGCGTAGGTACACAAAAAAGTACCAATTACAATTTAGGGACTAAATTTTAATAAATTTTGTTAATTGTATTTATGTGTACGTTCTTGGCTTCGGGGGCTGAAGCCTTGCGGCCTCGAACGTGCTACGTACATTATATTGTACGTATATTAAAGTATAAAGCATAAAATAAGGTAGATACTTAGAGAAATGCGACTCCGAGTTTCCGGACCAAGAGTTGCACGGTGCGCAAAGTGCTGATTCGGCACTTCGTCGCGGGCAACTTACATTGTCGTTCTGGACGACGACGAGCGTCAGACCATCGCCGGACGCGCTAGAACAAAGTCGTATCTAGACTCTCTCTCTCTCATACTGTATTTTGATTTACAATAAATATCAGTCACTTATTACTAATTCTCTCTGTAATTATTTTGCATCCTAACACTCCTCATAGGAGTGCGTATCAATAAAATCCCATGTAACAATATGTTTTAAATGTATTTGATTATTTTAATATTAGTAATGAACATTATAATTCTATGGAAATTGGTTATCGTAATTTAAATTTTCTGAAAATCTGTCATTGAATCTAATGATGTGACAGCAATAATTTATAATAAATTATATGTAATTATGTATAAAAACTTAGAATTAAAGGGATGTAACAGAGTAAATGATTTATACATAGTTACCGACATCGTAGTTTTCCAAATTTTTAATCATAATTCAAAAAATTTTCCGAAATTTCTCTATATTAGGCTTTTTATTAGTAAAAATGGAAGGCTGTAATATAGAGATATTTTTAAAACTTTTGTATTATGAATGAAAAATTTGGAAAACTGTAATGTCATTATTTTACATTCCCTTAATTTAAACAAATAATTACAATCAACATATAATAGAGTTTAATATATATCAATATTCAATTCACTTTCTCTTATAGTCACCCTGGTAAAAAAATCAGGTGATTTACCACCTGATTTTTTTTTAATAGGGCAGTGATATATAATGAAACTCATGTCTCTTTGTATCTCAGTACGTCGAAGATCAGTATAAGGCAATTTGCGAATCAATATCCTAGTGGATGAAATCGGATAGATTTCAATTAAATAATAATTAACAATTTTTTCATGAATTTACACAAAAAGTTCTAACATATTAGTAGAAGTGAATTTTTAGTTTTACATCTTGTAACTGATACATCTAAGAAAAAGGTATAGGCATATAAATTTTGACTAAAAATTAAATTAACTATTCTTTAAAGTGTTATTGTATCGTGGGATGGATTATGTTTAAATTATGAAAGAAATAAAGCAAAAATAATTTTTCAAATCTTTTTAGTCAAATAAACAAAGGATATTTTAGTTACCAATCATAAGTTTCAAGAAATTCAACGACATTCAATTTTTTCCAATAAAAAAATCCATCCTGAATTTTATGAGAAAAAAATTTAACATATAGTTACCTGTCACCATGTGTTATTGGAAATATTAGCAGTATTATATAACTTTGAATTATGAAATGAACAAAAATTTTTTTTAATTCAGAATTTAAGTATATTTTTTATGTGCTACGGTGGCACATGATTTGTTAAAAAAATCTCAAGGTTTGGTTCACTCTGAATCTTTCAGGGGATATTTTAAAAAATATTTTAATATTTGTGAAGTATATTACTATTTATATGAATGCTTGCGAAGGGACATCTGCAACCGATGAGTACAAGTTAACATTAAAAGGAGTAAATGTAGCTAAAAATCACATTTTTCATTATTTTTTAATACATTTAAATTTTTTAAAAGGAATCACCGTTTTGCACCACTCTAAAATTTATAGGCTATATTCATACATATATTACCTACGTTGATGATTTTCTTGGACTTGGGATCATGGTTCGAAACCTTAAGAAGTAATATTTCAATGCTTTAAATGACTTTAGCTCAGCGAATGGCTACATTAGCCCTTTTACGTTAATTTTTTCTTAAAATTTAAAATATTTTGAAGAAAAAAGTTCTTTAGTAATAAATTTCTAAAACGCAACTCATCTGAGTAATTTAAGCTTAAAATTAGTCAAAAATGTCAAAAATATGGTATTTGCCCAACTTTGAAGCTTGGTAGCTCTAAAAATATGTCCTAAAGGAATCTGAAAAAATTCTGAGTGGTTCATAATATGGAAAAAAACATTTTTCTTATTTTTAGCAAAATAAATTTTACGCCCTCCGATTAGACAGAGAATGGGCGATGTATATACGTAGAATTCAGTGCTGCTCGTAGTGGCTGGGTAAAAGAGCCTATTTAAAACCACTTTTTCATAAGCGCATATATTAAATAAATAAGGATGTTTTCTCTGTAGAGGAGACCCCAGTTACAAGTAACAGGGGTAAGAATGAACAGTCAATATTTAGCGACGCAAACAGTCCTACAGGTTCTGTAGTTAACTTAATACGTTATATATAACTGCTTCTGTCAAGTAAACGTATTTAGTACTTTGCAGTGGAAATGCGTGCGACGTAACAATTTTTTTTGACAGAATTAAAAAATTTTCACCTACCTCAATGTTTGTTTTTGATTTTATTCGATGTAAATAGTAGAATAGAATTTAGATTATTTTATCTTAACTACTCTAAAAGTAATGTTAATAATCGCATTGATATTTTGAGATATATTTTTTAATATTTATTTAACAATATTTTTTGAAAATATCGTGTCTGCTATTTGAAAACAAAACGAAATACGATTAAAAAATTAATTTAATAAAAACTTTACTAGAATGTATTTCATAACATTAGATAATCATTCTATAGGAAAAAAAACATCTATAAATATAGCTAAAAATATGAATAAAGAAAATACAGCTATATTGATGTGTATTATAGCTATATTCATGTGTTTTTTTTAGCTGTATATCTATGAGAAATATAGCTAGATTTTCAGCTATATTTCTAGCTATAATGGGCTAAAATAGGGATTATACCTATAAAGATCGGTAAAAATATTGCTAAAAATCTAGCTATATTTCTCATAGATATACAGCTAAAAAAACACGTAAATATAGCTGTAATACACAATGTAGCTATATTTTTACCTATATTTTTTAGCTATATTTATAGATGTTTTTTTTGCAGGGTAGTTATAATTTTTCTGTAAATCAAAAATTGATGTTATTTTAACTTTTAAAAAGGATAAAAAATTCATTTCTTATATTTTAAGATATTTTATTTTTTTACATTCAATTTGTTATCTGGATATACATTTAAAACTATATAATTCTTGTTTACATAAATCAAATACTTGTATTTACTATTAAATTGCATTTCGATATTAAAAAATGTGATGTTAATACTTACCGCGAACGTGGAGTGAATATTAGCATGGGAACTTTTTTAATAAATTCGGTCCTGAATAAAATCTAGTGATGGTTTTTTAAAAGTTCTTGCAATAAATCATAGTTGGAGTAAATCACTAACATATGCGATAAGTTGGATGCTCAAGAAAAACGTAGATTAAAAAATATAGATACTTTTTGGAAAGTGTTAAAGTGTCTCGGTCTCCTTTACTGTCACTAGACATTCTTTCAAAATAAGATATTTCATAATTATTTATTGTTAAATTGAATTTTGAAAAATTTTTTTTTGTTCAGTATGATTATATTTTATTTGCCTGTCCATTCATTTAAATATTCAATCCACTTACCAACGTCATTGTTTATTTCCTTTATGAAAAAATCCTGTAGGATATCCTGCATGCATTTTGCGCCAAAGTCCTGCAGGATTATCCTACAGGATGCATACAAGATGTATTGCAGTATGGCCTCTGCAAACAAACACGGAATATTTTATATACCTGCGTTTCCAAAATTTCGTCATGGGATCGTAAAATTAAGAAATACGCCATCTAACACTCAAAGACGAAATTAATAGTCGATTCGAATTATTTTATGAGTAATTACATTTTTAACTACTAGGTGGCGTTTTTCTCAATTTGGCAATCCCTTATTCAAATCTAAAAGATGTAGGTGTTACATCCGCATGATCCCGGATGTAAAAATTAAAAATTTTATTATTCATTTTAATTCCTTTTTTTTTAACCTTTTGTTATATGTGCGTACATATACAAAAATATATGTACACATATACATTATGCATGCATATAAACATGCAATATTTGCGATTCATTCTCCCGGTAACATATATTTATTTTTTAAACATGTATTAATAAAAATTGAATAAAATAAATTCTATATTAAATAGTTAATATTAAGGAATAATTTTAAGTCTCTTTATATTCGTAAAACCAAGTCAGTTAGCGAGGCGCGAATGCTATTCAGCACTTTTAGGCGCGATAAGAAGATACCCTCTGTCAAAAGATCTGAGACTTTAAAGAGCTTCTTACGGCCGAATTGGCCAATGGGACTCTTTTAAAGTTTAAGCAAGTTATATTTTTCGTCTTTTTTCTTCTTCAAAATTCACATCTACCTTGCAGCGAAAAAGATTTATTGTCAATTAGTCCGCAGCTAGACCTCGCAAGGGTAACACCTTTTTTTCTCTTGCACATAAACCAAGCATAGAATTGTAACATTAAAACACTTTTAACTCGCATTTTACTTCCTCTAAAATTCTATTACAAGGAAAATAACTGAATTCAATTGCGCGCTTAATTTAGCAAATCGTTTCAATATAAATCATAATTTTATACAACTTGCTACCAAAAAAGGTGTGTTAACAATAAAAATAAAATTTATTCCTCTTTTTTGCTTTCTCATAGAGAAAGCATTGTATTTTTCAATCGAACGAATAATGAAATAAAGTTTTACGGAGGTTTCTTCAATTTATCGCTGTAAACTCGCGCGACTCACTTGTTAAGATTTTTGTACAACGTTTATAATAAATTTAAATAAATATCATTATTACAAATAAATACAAAAAAACAAAATTTTAAATTCTGTGAACATAAATATCATTGATCCAGACCTAACCCAGTTAATAAGCGGGCAACCAGAGAGGAGCACTACGCTCTTCAAATATGAGTTTTTTTGTAAGAGACTGCTTGCTTTCGACCACGCAGCCAGTAGTTAAGCCAAGGTAAGTGATTAAGCTCCTCTATCCCGCTATCTTTTAAAACAAAAAAATGATTAACAAAACCATCAAGAAATATCTGAAACAAACGCATGTCCGTGTAAACTACTTAATAGTGACCATACATAACAAATGGTGACAGCGGCAGTGGAATATTTCCTGTTGAAGAAATAACATTACTATCAATTTGCCTTATCGAAATTTACTTAAAGTTAACATCCTTCAAACAAAAATTTATTCATAAATGAATTTTTTTAAAAACAAAAATTCAAACGTGCAGTTCTAAACATTCTCTATCGCAGGGAAAAGCTCGACGAAATACTTGCTTCAGATAAATGCAGAACTAGCGTTTTTTTTGCATCTTAAAAATTTATTTATAAATTAATTTATTTGAAAATAAAAATCTAAACATGCAGTTTTAAACGCTCTCTATTGCACGGAAAAGCTCGACGAAATACTTGGTTTAGATGAACGCAGAACTAGCATTTCTCAACTCTAAATTTTTTTTATTAATAAATTAACTTATCAGAAAGCAAATGGAAAGAAAAAAACTAAAACGCGCATTTCGAAGCATTCTCTATAACAGGGAAAAGCTAGACGAAATACTTGTCTTAGATGAGTGCAGAACTAGCATTTTTCTTTTTTTTTCTAAATCTATTTATTTATAAACTAACAAATAAGTAAAATATTTCCTCTTTTTTCAACTTCACGGGTAATATTCGAACGTCATAACAATATATTTTGTTTTTTTCTCTCTTCTACAAATACCCAAATTAAACATACACGATCGTCCTATCTAAAGCAAGGCCCAGAATAAGGCTAATGCTTATATCTTTCTTTTTGTCTCTTTTTACTCCTTTCTCTTATGTCAAATGGATTATTTTCTTTCTTTGCAAACATAACTTTGCACTAATTTATTTTTTTTTCTCTTCAACGAAATTTTTTTTTTCACTCTCTTTCTCATTCTCTCTCTGACAGGATTTGCAATTTTTGAGCCTCACGGCGTAAAACTTGTGAAGTTTTTCCTTTTTATGCTTAACAGCATTTAAAGGATTTTTGAGAGAAAAAAAGAGAAAAGGAATGAAACATAACATTTTATTTCTCGAGAGCTTCGTAGGTTTTGAGCCTCACCGCATAAGACTTGCGATTCGTCTTTTTTTGCTTAACAGCAAAAAGGGCTCATCTCGGAGAAAATAAAAAAGGGAACAAGCTGACCCTATATCCGAAAGTTGATTTTTAATTTTGGGCGCGTATCTATTGAGCCTCACGGCATATAGTGCTAGCTCTCTTTTATTGCTTAAGAGGCGGTCGGAACCAAATCGGTGACTTGCGGTATATATCAAGTCAGCATTTTTCGCTTTACGATAATATTTTGTATATTTTTATGGCTTAAACCATTTCAAATTATTCTTTATATACATGACTAGAGGAAATGACTATATTTTTACCATACAACTAGATGTCGGAGCAATTTTTCTCTTATATACAGTTTTTTTTCTCTCTTTTATTAGTTTTTCTTTTTTTTTGGAATCTCACTTTACTGGTATTTTTTTTTCTCTTTTTCTTCTCCTTTTTTTTCTCTCTCTCTCTCTCTCTTTTTGCTTCTTCCCTCCTCTATCCTTTTTGGACAATCCATGACAGACAATAAAAGAGGAGGTCTTGGCCTTAAATCAAGGCAAGCAGCAAATAAGCTAAATCTGCAAGGAGAGACCAGAGCGTAGTTTATAAGGTGGATTAAAGGAAACAACATCGACCTAGAGCCAAAATTTCTTCTACCGGAAAAGAAAATTAAATTAAATATGGGTTTCATTTTTAACCCATACGTAATTGACACACTACCCGAACATTTAATAACTTCCCCCCCCCCCCACCCAGCTACGACAACCCTTACAACAGCGGGCTGTAATCAATTTGAGTCTCGAAGAAGTACAATCCGCACCAGCTCCACTATCGCCCTTGCAAGTTGACCAAGCCGGTCAACATATGCAGTCGGAAAATAATCTAATTACTATCAATTGAAAAATTTTCTTATATCGCGTTTCTTTTTCTTCTATAAGTAAGAAGTATTTTATTTAAAATTTTTTTTTCTTCTCTTTTTTTCTCAAAATTAACTTAAGAAATTAATCTTTATATATATATATATATAAATAACAATTCATAATAATAATTGCACAAGCAATAGCCTAAACTTAAATTCAAAAAAATTAATCGTTCCAAGGATTCCGACACTTTACAAAAAGAAAAAGAGAAATAAACAGATTTGAAATATCTTATAGGATGGCTACCAAAAGAATCGACCACAAAGATTTACCACTCACAGAAGCAGATCTAAAGCTATATGCTAAGAACTTAAAAGAACGCGAAAAAGAATTAAGGATTTAGAACAAGCGCTCGAGAATCGTGAGAAGAAAGTCCTAAGTGAGGCAGAACGGTTAACGCAGGACGCGATGGACTCATTGAGTGTAGAAAAAGAACGTATTCAAATGCTTGAAAAGGAACTCGGAAAAAAAAGAAAACGCATCGAAAATCTTGAAATTACCATATCGGACACTGCCTCTAGTGTATCAAATTTTCCCTTAGCACAAACCAATAAAACAGATTTGGGATCTCAAAATAAAACGAATTCGAGGTTAAAGCCAATAGACGAAACTAAGGAATCGACAGAGGACGTGATAATTCAATTAGCAAAAATATGCCGCGACATAGATCAAATGCGTGCAACCCGCTCAACGTCCCTCGTACCGCAAGCACAGCAAACATCACCACCAGACCCAGCATCAAGACCTAATAATAACCTAGCAGAATTCCAGAATTCATGGACTGCGCCACCAAGCATTTACATAAAGGAGGCCTTAAACAGCATACCAAAATTTGACGGAACAAACTTAATACCTTTCGTCAGAGCATGCAAACGCGCAACTCAAATAGTTCATCAGCACCTTGAGAGAGAGTTAATAAAGTTAGTGAAAAATAAACTGGAAGATAAAGCTTATATCGCATTCGAGCACAATAATTTCGAGACGTTGGACGAATTCGTCGATGGACTAAAATCCGTTTTTGCCGCCACGAAAACTCTAAACAATCTAAGAGGTAAACTTGACCAAATTTATAAGGGAAGGAACGAGTGGCTGCTTAATTATATTACACGAATTATTGACCTTAAAGAAGCTATTATCGATCGAAAACGTTTCGATATCAACAATGAATTAACTCGCGACGAACTTTCTGAAATCGAAGAAGATATAATCAAAGGATTTCGAGACAGCTCAACGCCGGAATTCAGGCAAGGGCTTAAAAACCCAGCAAGCTTAACTCTGAACGAAGTATTCGACAACGCAATCGCGGTAGATAAACAGATTGATAGGGACAACTTGAAGCATGGATATAAGATCAACGAAAGAAATAAAAATCTTTATGAAAACAGACGAGATACGAACGAAGCAACAGCTGTGAAACCGGATGTGCCACGAGCAACCACATCTAATCAGGGGAGATACAACCAGACTAACAACCAATCAAATTACAGAAGCAAAAGTCATAATAACAATTACCAGATAAAAGTATGTGCCTATTGCTAAAACAAAGGTCATGTAAAGGAAGAGTGTCGTAAATTAAAATGGGTCAAAGAGAATCAACAAAAAAACGAGACGAACGCTCCAGCGAAGGACGCTCCTGGAGCGACAACCGAGAAAACGCGTGCAGTAAACGCGATTGTAACAGATTTTACATCTACACCGTCAACTTAGAAGAAACAACGCCAATCGTCATCGTGGAATCCCCACAATTTCTACACAATTTCGTTGAAGCTATGGTTGATTCAGGTGCCCAGCCCAATATAGCCAAAATAGGCGTTTTCAACGGAGACGTAATGGTTAACGAATCAAACCGACCATTGTTAAGAGAAATATCGGGAACCGATATACCTTCGATTAGTACATGTGTCATTGACATATACGGATTACCAACAGAGGTCATTGTAGTCGCCAATGATTGTCCGATGAAAACAAAAGCAATTATAGGTTTAAACTTCTGTGAGCAGCACGGTGCAAGCCTCGATTTCTATCGAAAGACACTAATTTTCAAGGACGAAACCTTGCCATTCGTAAATTTAAAAGACGTTAAAAAAATACCTGCTCTAGCAACCGCAACTGTACATTTCCCGTTGAATAATCCAGAAGAAGAATATGGCTATATTGGGAAAATAAAATTTAACGAAAAAGGCATAGTGGCAGGAAATGTCATGGCAATCAACGACGGAGGCTACGTTGACATAGAAGTATTCAATACCAATATCTTTGATATTGACCTAAAAATAACACCGCTAACTCTAGAACCAACACAGAAATATTATCAGTATCGTAACGAGAAAATTTTTATAGACAAAGATAGCACTCTCTTCATGGATATAGAAGATATAAAAAAACTTAACGTCACGAATCAAGCACCTTCTCTTGTTTCTATGCAGGCCAATGTAAATGATGCAAGTTCAGTCGACGAACTAATCAACGACTTAATTACTTTTGAACATGGTAAAGAATACGATCGATTTTTTCAGAGACGCTACTCAGACAGTACTATTTGCTCACCTGCCGAAGAAGACCTCCAAATCCAAGAAAACATAATTCCTAAATCTAAGATTCCTGTGCAGGTGTTACCCAATTCTGCAACGTCATGCGTTGTGTCCGAAAATGCTTCGCGCGACATGGTAGACGATGACGCTCCGAACTCTATCGTAAATGTAATCGAATCCCCCGGCAGAAATCCAAAACCATCGTACGCTAAGCCCAAAGAAGCTTCGAGCAACACGGCAAGCACAAGTCTAACAAAAGGGAAAATTGAAATATCAGATAACGAAAGCACAGAAACCACTGAAGAAGATATAATAATTCGAGATTTCCTTTTAGGTGCAAATTTGCTGGACTATATCGAAATAAATCAGGTGAATCAACCAATCGAAACTTATGTAAATTACTCTGATATAGAACCATGCATCAACAAAACTATTTTAGACATAAATACTGTCACTGAATTCTACGTCAAGCCACATAAAAAGGATAATCGAAGTTCAAAACACAAAAGTTTTGAGCGAGTATACAATGCTAACGTCAAAAACAGAACAGAATGTATATTATATTAAACGACATACCTAAAAACCATATAGGGGAAGAAAACGAAGCAAGGCTGCAGAAGCTCATTGAAAAAACTGCTGATGTTTTTCATTTGAAGGGAGAACCCCTTTCTGCCACTAACATAATTGAACATAAAATAGAAACCTACGACGAAGAACCAGTGAACGTAAGAAGTACCCAATACCTCAAAAATTGCAAGAAGTCGTTTACGAGCAAATAAGTAAATTGTTAGAATCAGATATAGTCGAAAGAAGTGAATCGCCTTTTAACAGCCCTCTCAGGGTTGTCAAAAAGAAAGGCAACGTCGACGGGAAGCCACAATGGAGAGTTGTAGTCGATTTTCAAAAATTAAATGAGAAGATCAAGCCATATCCACATCCAATCCCATATATTACACATTTAGTCGAGCAGCTTGGTAGGGTTTGCTATTTTATCGTCGTGGATATGTATTAAGGTTTCCATCATGTGATGATTAGAGAAGAAGACCGAAAAAACAGCCTTTTCCACTCCTTATGGTCACTTTCACTTCAAAAGAATGCCTTTCGGAATTCGAACAGCAGCAAGTACTTTTCAAGAAATAACCAATAAAATATTAGGGCAAAAACTGTTAGATCTAAGCTGGAAAGGAAAAGGAAAGCTAGGATATATTGATGACGTCATACTATTTGCAGAAAACCTAAACGATCTAGACGAATTATTTTTTAGAATTTACAGAGACTTTAAGGAAATCTAACCTAAATTTAAATCCTTTAAAGTGCCAATTTTACGAAACATCAGTGACATTTCTTGATCACAAGATTAGCCATAAAAGCATGAGACCAGACCCAAATAAGACCCAAGCTGTAAAAAAATTCCCTTGTCCACGAAATGTCAAGAGATTACGCCAATTCCTTGGTCTGTGTGGATATTATCGACGTTTTATCCCAAATTTTGCAACGATCACAAAGCCATTGACAAATCTTTTGAAAAAAGCAGTAGCTTTCAATTGGTCAGGTGAACAGGAAATAGCTTTTGAGACGCTCAAAAACTGTCTAATTAATGAACCAATTTTGCAACATCCAAAATTCGAAGAGCAATTCTTTGTAACAATAGACGCCTCAGACTACGCAGTCGGTGGTGTCCTATCTCAAAGGAAGGAGAATTAAGATTTACCTGTAGCTTACGCAAGCCGATTGCTTACAAAAACTGAGATGAATTATTAAAATTCACTATTTAAAAGGAATTACTCGCAATGCGATTTTGCGGTGATCAATTCCACTATTGTCTGATTAGCTGACATTTCACCTTTATAACTGACCACCAACCTCTCGTTTGGCTGCACAAAATAAAGCATTGTACATCTAAATTAAAAAAATGGTATTTTGAATTAAGAGACAAATTTGACTTAACAATCAAATATCTTCCAGGAAAAATCAATTTCGTGGTTGACGCGCTATCAAGTAATTCTCCGGATAACGAAATGCAAAACGTGCACTAATCAAAAACCGAAGAAATAGTCGAACCGACATTCAAGGAAACCTTAAGAAAACCGGCTCATGAAGTAAACGCTATAGAGCCAATCGCAAATGAAACACTGTTTAAGAAAAATAACTTCCTAGCAGTAAGAAACAACAAAGATAGTTTTTATTCATGTTAAAGGAAACAGCACATTAAACCAAATAATAAAGTAATATCTATACGTTAACACGCCAAGACGAAAACGAACACATAGTTTTTTTACTATAACGACAAGATATACCTCGACAGCATACTTACGAGCGTAAAGCTGACTAAAATCGGGCAAGTCAGATATCAGCTACCGGCCGACGAACTATCACGGACGTTAGACATTCTTAAAGAATCTATAGAAGCTACAGCAAACAAATCGCCCGAAGACGCCCACGTGACTGACGATGCTATGAATGAAAATACAAATATTCCTGAGGATAATCAATCGCTCTGGGACGAATTACATTCAAATCCGTCCAGGGCGAATGAAGCTTCTCTATCTGTTCAGTATGAGATAGGTCGAGACGAATCCAATCGACCTCGACCATCACGAAATATAATCGAAACGAGAGATAACTTTCTCATGGCAAAGGACAATTTGATCTATTTCATAACACAAAAAATCAACCTCTTGACTCAGGAGCACTTTTTCTGTAACAAGAACAAAGACTTCCCCCCTGCAAGATATTGTCCTTACAAGAGCAAAAGTCATTGAAAATGACAAAAAGATTCTAATAGCTTTGCCAATTAAAGAGAATCTGCATATACAAACAGATAAAGAAATTTTCAAGGATGCTATTTTTTCACTGCTAGACGTATGCCAAACAACGTCTCTGGTATCCTTGAGAATTTCAAAAACAGAACAGATAGACGATATTACGTGGAGTGAAATTGTCGATCTGTTGAAAGATATATTTTCAGATTCTCAAACTAAGATAAGAATTTGTAAAAACTTGATACAAATACCAGAAGTTAATCTGCGTAAATAAATTATACGCGAAATTCACGAGTCACCAATAAACGGCCATAAAGGTATAACAAAGACATATAACCAAATTAGACAACACTATTTTTGGCCAAATTGAAAGCGGGAATCCAAATTTTTGTCAACGCTTGTCGCACTTGTCAACTAAATAAACTAGTTAGAAATAAGGTTAGGCAACCTATGGTGTTAAGAGACACACCGGGTTCTATCTTCGAAAAGATTTCGTTAGATATCGTAGGTCTATTGGATAAGACCAGAAATAGGAACATGTACATTTTGACGATGCAAGATTTGCTAACAAAATTTTGTATAGCTGTCCCTTTAGATTCAACTACGTCAACGGCAATTGCCGATGCTTTTCTGAAACGATTTGTTTCTATTCATGGGTTACCAAGGATAGTCCTGACGGATCAAGGTGAAAATTTTATCAGTTCATTAATGAAAAACGTCGCGAAAATGTGTAAAATTAAAACATGTACTACCACCGCATTTCACCCTCAATCCAATGGATCTATTAAGCAAATGCATCACTCGTTAAAGAAATGGTTAATGAACTATGTATCAAATATACGACAATTCCCATACGAATGCGTATATGGGAAGATAGCTCGCGTTCCATCAGCGAGGGCAGTATTGGGGGAAAATATTACCGATACTTATTATGACTATTTAACTAGACTAAGATCCAAATTGTTAGAAATACACGAATTAGCTAAAGAAAATCTGAATAACGCAAAAAGACGTTCTAAGGAATATTACGATAGGAAATTAAACCTGTGTAATTTTAAAGTTAATGACCACGTCATGCTATTAATAGAACCTAGAAAAGGAAAATTTTAACCACAGTATACCGGGTCACATAGAATTCTCGAAATATTAGAAAATGGTAGAAATATTAAAATTTCTTTTAAAAACACTACGAGAATTGTACACCCAAATAAATTGCGCTCAAAGAAACTAAGATCTGGAAGTTCGATCGATAATGATCAGAACCCTATATGTGACTAAAGATTTCTTAAAGTGAATACACATAACGATAATTAACGTAAATCTGCGTATTATTTTTTTTATCATCCGATTTCTTTGCTTTGTGATACGTATGGATATCCAAATTTTTCTTTTTTTTTATGTAATAACGAATAAAGAAACTTAAGCAAGTTGGTAAATTCACTTTACCTAATCACACATCTTTAGAATTTACCTTAGTAATTGGGTACAAATGCTTGTAACCTCAATCAACTGTAACTACGCAACATAATAAACATACCTGTATCAGCGTAAATTAATGAGCCTGCGAATAATCTTAAGTTATTTTTCTTTGTTATAGGAGGATGAACTACAAATTAATGTTCTTTTTGTACACTTATATTCGAGTCACCGTCACTTTTACGACATACGAATGTGGATCTGCCACCCCCCAACATAACAACTATAGCACTTACAGAAGTCGGAGACTGCGTGCAATCCAACGCAAAACCTGCTGAAAAAGAAATATACCTCCAGCTGCTACAACATACTCAATGCTTCAAGGTCCGGGCCCACCAATGTAGAATAAAAGTGGAGCAAGAAATTACCTATTGTGGTATACATTCACACAACTCAAAAGTAAAAGGAGGCTCTACCGCATTCATGGAGTTGAAAACGAGAGAAGCATGCGAAGATCTTGTTAGATATGGCCAGTATAAATATGCACGCTCCATAATAAATAATCTATTGGTAAACGCGACCAATAGAAGGGCTGTCAAAGTCGCCGGAAGATTGAATGCAAACGGATATTGTGAGGGTAAAACTTACAATGATAATGGATATGAATACAAAAAAGTAGTCGTAACTGCGAAACTGGAGATCAACGCAACAGACTACGAGGTCACCGTAGATAAAAAAAGAATATGGTTAATCTAAGCACCGGAACTCGATGCAGCTACACCAGCGGTAGATGCATTGATGAGGAACAAAGCTGCATTTCCTGGACTCCAGTAATGGGATTCACATGTAAGTTCGATGAGTTCACCATCCTATATGAACGTATAGGGACACGTATGGCTGATAACAATTCAAACGCTTTCGTTATCTACTTTGATAATTCAACTGGGAAGATAAATTTTATTCTTACCAAAACTGGAGAAGAGATGCTATGCGGATATAAATCCATTAAAACGAACCAAACAGAACTATTCATTTTAGAAACCACAAGAGGCAAATCATTCACCACCCGAAAAAGCGTGGAGGTGCCAATTATCATCCTTTCTACACATTTCAACGCAAAAATAATGAATCTCGGAAGACATCTCGATAAACAACTAGGATCACTATGTCGTGACATAGTCCTGCACCGATGTATACTGGAGAAGCGAATCATAGAAAATGTTCTACCTCTGGAGTTCTCAAACTCAGACCTTTTTGCCATGAAAGTCACGAAGAAGCAAGGTTACTTAGCTATAGCAGCAAGAGAAGTCGCCCACATCATTCAATGTGTACCACGATCCTGCAAAATAAGAAAAACGGAACAATGCTATTACGGAGTACCAGTGACTTGCGATGACAAAGCTCACCTCGCCAAACCTATCAGCAAGGTGCTAGCACAAATAGGAACAATTAAAGATTGTAACACACTTATACCAAGTATCTTCAAAATCAGCAAGAAATGGTTTAAGATTCACCTTACAGCAACGGAGGTAAACCTACCGCAAACTCTAAAACTATTTGCCCAACCGACCTGGAAACACGCCAGCATCTCAGAAGTCTTGGAAAATGGAATATACACACCGGAAGACCTGCAAAATCTACGCGAACATTCGATCTTTCCAGCCGAAAAGCCTGCGATACTAGAAGAAATAGCGAGACGGCTTAACGACAGAGAAGCAAGGACGCGCTCTGTAAAGTTTAACAACCTGTTGATGCCAGAAGAAATGAAAACAATAATGGAATCCACACTTAACAAAATGTGGAAGGGATTTAAAAAATTTGGCCAAATCTTTTAAATTGATTATTTTAATTTTAATTATTCCTGGCAGGAATATTAATGATCATCCTGATATGTCAAGTAATCAAACTAATCTTCGACACCATAATCCGCGGATACACTCTATACACGGTATATGGATATAGCACAAGACTTTTGGGAGCCATCTTTGGCTCAATAACACACTTACTTACAAGCTTGGCCAAAACAGAACATACGTCCATGGAATCGTTATACCAGACAAGAAGAGGCGTCAGCAGATCTAACTCCATAGCACCATCAAATTTTTCTTAAAATTTAGAATATTCTGAAGAAAAAAGTTCTTTAGTAATAAATTTCTAGAACGCAACTCATTTGAGTAATTTAAGCTTAAAATTAGTCAATGTCAACAATATGATTTTTTCTCAACTTTGAAGCTTTGCAGCTCTAAAAATATGTCCTAAAGGAATCTGAAAAAATTCTGAGTGGTTCATAATATGGAAAAAAACATTTTTCTTATTTTTAGCAAAATAAATTTTACGCCCTCCGATTAGACAGAGAATGGGCGATGTATATACGTAGATAAAGTGCTGCTCGTAGTGGCTGGGTAAAAGAGCCTATTTAGAATCACTTTTTTATAAGCGCATATATTGAAAAAAATAAGGATGTCTTCTCGGTAGAGGAGACCCCAGTTACAAGTAACAGGGGTAAGAATTAACAGTCAATTTACAACGATGCAAACAGTCCTACGGGTTCTGTAGTTAACTTAATACGTTTTATATAACTGCTTCTGTCATGTAAACGTATTTAGTACTTTGCAGTACAAATGCGTGCGACGTAACAATTTTTTTGACAGAACTAAGAAATTTTCACCTACCTCAATGTTTGTTTTTGATTTTATTCGATGTAATTAGTAGAATAGAAGATAAATTATTTAGTGTTAACTACTCTAAAAGTAATGTTAATAATCGCATTGATATTTTGAGATATATTTTTAAATATTTATTTAACAATATTTTTAAAAATATCGTGTCTTCTATTAAAAAAAAAATGCGATTAAAAAATTAATTTAATAAAAACTTTACTAGAATCTATTTCATAACATTATATAATTTTTCTGTAAATCAAAAATTAATGTTATTTTTACTTTTAAAAAGGATAAAAAATTCATTTCTTACATTTCAAGATATTTTATTTTTTTATATTTAATTTGTTATCTGGATATACATTAAAAACTATATAATTCTTGTTCACATCAATCAAATACTTGTATTTATTATGAAATTGCATTTCGATATTAAAAAATGTGATGTTAATACTTACCCCGAACGTGGGGTGAATATTAGCATGGAAAATTTTTTAATAAATTCGGTCCCAAATAAAATCTAGTGATGGTTTTTTAAAAGTTTTTGCAATAAATCGTAGTTGGAGTAAATCACTAACATATGAGATAAGTTGGATACTCAAAAAATACGTAGATTAAAAAATAGAGATACTTTTTCAGAAAGTGTTAAAGTGCCCCGGTCTCCTTTACTGTCACTAGACATTTTTTCAAAATGAGATATTTCATAATTATTTATTATATAATTGAATTTTGAAAAATTTATTCGTTCAAAATAACCATATTTTATTTGCCTGTCCATTCATTTAAATATTCAATCCACTTACCAACGTCATTGTTTTTTTCCTTTATGAAAAAATCCTGTAGGATATTCTGCATACATTTTGCGCCAAAGTCCTGCAGGATTATCCTACAGGATGCATACAAGATGTATTGCAGTATGTCTTTTAATGATTTTTAATAATCATACAAATTTTACGAAAAAATATTTTAAAGGATTAAAATTATTTTATTTTTAATGATTTCTCAAGTTAATAACTTGATACTTTTTTTCTTCTTAAAGGAAGATCCAAAAATAAGACAATCGTCCGCAAATCGAGGAGCCTCTACAAACAAACACGGAATATCTTATATACCTGCGTTTCCAAAATTTTGTTATGGGATCGTAAAATTAAGAAACACGCCATCTAACAGTTAAAGACGGAATTATAGGTCGATTCAAATTATTTTTTGAGTACTTACGTTTTTAACTTCCAGGTGGCGTTTTTCTCAATTTGGCGATCCCTTATTCAAATTTAAAAGATGCAGGTGTTACATCCGCATGATCCCGGATGTAAAAATTGAAAAGTTTATCATTCATTTTAAGGGGAATCCTCATACCGACATGGAGTTCTACCTTATCTACATTGAAATTATGAATTTTAATAATAATTTAACTATTCATGACTGAAATTCGTAGGAGAGGCACATTCTTAACATGCCAAAGAATTTATTGCAACGTTAAAAGACAATGTAAGGGTGAAAATAAAGGCGAAAACTGCTTAATACGATTAACTTTTCAATGTGGTTATAAATAATCGTATTATGCAGTTTTTGTTTTCATTTTCACTTTTATTCTGTCTTTTAACGTTGCGATACATTCTTTAGAATGTTAAGAATGTGTCTCTTCTATAAATTTTAGTCAAAAATAGTTAAATTTTTATTAAAATGCATAATTGAAATGTAGATAAGGTAGATCTCTGTGCCGGTATCAGGACACCCCTTAATTCCTTTTTTTAACCTTTTGTTATATTGTAACGGTTATTTTGCCCGTTACAAAAAAGAATTAGCTTTTAATTTAGTATGAATTATAGCTAAGTCTATGAATTTTTAATATATGCGGAGCTGCTGAAAACAAAGAAATTTACTATATATTATACAGCAAACTCCGATTATGCTAGCTAATCAATCCTATTGATAAACGACAAAATCTTATGTGATATAGTTGTCGCTTGCTGCACTCACTGCGTCTCTCTTTCTCTCTTACCTGATCGAGAGACGCGTGGCTAGTAGCGCAGTTTTCCTTCGTAAGGCAGGTTCCAAAATACGTTGTATTAAATTACATGATATTACGTAACTAATTGATTTACACCTGCTCACAAGGACCGCCGAGGCGTCGAAGTAAGCAACGGGAAATATATATTTTATGTTATATATAGTCAGGCAATATAAATTAATATGAAGCACGATTTAATAGAAAACAAGATTAATTTATCATAAGAAAAATATAAATACAAAGATAAAATATGAATTAAACGAAAATGAAATGGAACAATACAAGAAAAGTAATGTACGCGTCAAATGAGAGAGTGAGCAAAGGGAAGACGCGTCGCGAACTAAATAGTACTCGCTTATGACGTCGGTCGGTTATATAACCGATAATACAATATACCCGGACAAGTATCTCTCGAGGAAGAGACACTTGGATATCCTAAGTATGCTTATACTCACAGTAACGCACTGGCCAGCTTACACTAATTACCTACGTGCACGTAAACGCTGCTCACCCGTTACCGTAGCTTCTCTTCTGTACGTAACCAATACGTAGATGCTCTAGACTAGGTCGGTGGAAGACGTCTCTTCCCGATTCTTGAATTCCGCTGAGCTCTGCCAACGTGGTTGCCTTGGCGTAGATCGGTAGAATCCTATACTCGCCGATCAACTTATTTGCTGGCACTTAATGGCTGACCGCTAAGACGCGCAAAAAGCGGTCAAGCAAAACTCTACAGAAAGAATTTCTGAGAGTGGCAACTTGCAAATATAATATAATACGCAAGTCGGTACAAACTCACGACTTTTAATTAAGACAATATCTCTCTCTATCAAAGGCGAACTTAGTCTACCGTATTATATAACCACGTGGCGAAATTCTCTAATAAGTACAGCGCGGCTTAGGCTTCGTGCTAACGCAACGGTAGCCGGAAACTCTCTCAAGCGCCTCACGGCCGGTGAGCTTCTCACTCGCGTGCCGGTCGTCAAGATGCGCACTTCTTTACTCGTCTTAGACGAGATATATGACCGAGCGTTTACCCTATTTTAATACCTAAGCACGCAAGAAACACGGTAGAATACCGTTACAATATGTGCGTACATATGGGACGTTTCACGTCAACTCACCTAACAAAAAAATAGAATTCGTCGAAAATCTGTAAAAATGTTCTATTTGATACCCAAAATATACAAAAAAAATTTTAGAGGTTCAGGTCAAAGGGGTCAGGATTTCAACGTGATGGAATTTTTCGAATTTTCCAAATTTTTTGCTAAATAAATATTTTAATAAATTTTTTCCTCAAAAACTATCAATTTTTCGTTAAAACTTAATAGAATACTTTTTCTTGGAAATTAGATGTAGAATTTACCTGAATTTTTGCAAATTATAATATATTGATTTTTATGCTTACTTGATCGATTTAAACATACTATTTAGTATATCTAAAAATCAAGCAGGTTAAATTGGCTTTTTAAAGCCTTATTTTTTTGGTTTCTTCAGGAGGAAAAAATATACAAAGCCTCCAGTTGGGCAGCCTTCTCAAAGTTACTTAATTGTGCAAAAAAATCTGAAAAAATCGTTATTTTGGATCAATGATGAGATTCGTGATTTTTTTTCTGAAAAAGTATTGATTTTTGGGACAAATGTATGAAAATGTTTTTTATTGTAAATCATGTGTAGAATATAAATATATTTTTACAAATTGTAATTTAAGACATTATGAACCATATATACAAAAAATTTAACAAAAAATAAATTTTAAAATTTCAAAATTTCATTTATAATTTGTGATGTTTAGCAAATAATGGTTTACAAAAATTTACATACATTTTACATACAATTTCCAATAAAAAACATTTTCATACATTTGTCCCAAAAATCAATACTTTTTCAGAAAAAAAATCACGAATCTCATCATTGATCCAAAATAACGATTTATTCAGACTTTTTTGCACAATTAAGTAACTCTGAGAAGGCTGCCCAACTGGAGGCTTCGTATATTTATTCCTCCTGAAGAAACCAAAAAAATAAGGCTTTAAAAAGCCAATTTAACCTGCTCGATTTTTAGATATACTAAATAGTATGTTTAAATCGATCAAGTAAGCATAAAAATCGGTATATTATAATTTGCAAAAATTCAGGTGAATTCTACATCTAATTTCCAAGAAAAAGTATTCTATTAAGTTTGAACGAAAAATTGATAGTTTTTGAGGAAAAAATTCATTAAAATATTTATTTAGCAAAAAATTTGGAAAATTCGAAAAATTCCATCACGTTTAAATCCTGACCCCTTTGACCTTGACCTCTAAAATTTTTTTTGTATATTTTGGGCATCAAATAGAACATTTTCACAGATTTTTGATGAATTCTATTTTTTTGTTAGGTGAGTTGACGTGAAACGTCCCATATATAAAAATTTATGTACTACATTATGAATGCATATAAACATGCAATATTTGCAATTCATTCTCCCGGTAACATATATTTATTTTTTAAACATGCATTAATAAAAATTGAATAAAATGAATTTTATATTGAGTAGTTAATATTAAGGAATAATTTTAAGTCTCTTTATATTCGTAAAATCAAGTCAGTTAGCGAGGCGTGAATGCTAAAAATCTGAGACTTTGAAGAGCTTCTCACGGCCGATTTGGCCAATAGGACTCTTTTAAAGTTCTGGCAAGTTATACTTTTTTCTCTTTTCTTCTTCAAAATTCGCATCTACCTTGCAGCGAAAAAGATTTATTGTCAATTAGTCCGCAGCTAGACCTCGCAAGGGTAACACCTTTTTTTCTCTTGCACATAAACCAAGCATAGAATTGTAACATTAAAACACTTTTAACTCGAATTTTATTCATTCTAAAATTTTATTACAAGGGAAATAACTTAATTCAATTGCGCGCTTAATTTAACAAGTCGTTTCAATATAAATCATAATTTTATACAACTCGCTACAAAAAAAGGTGTTTTAACAATAAAAATAAAATTTATTTCTTCATTGTTTCAATCGGACGAATAATAAATAAAGTGCTACTGAGATTTCTTCAATTCATCACTGTAAACTCGCGCGGCTTACTTGTTAAGATTTTTGTACAACGTTTATAATAAATTTAAATAATTATCATTATTACAAATAAATACAAAAAAACAAAATTTTAAATTCTGTGATTATAAATATCATTGATCCAGACCTAACCCAGTTAACAAGCGGGCAACCAGAGAGGAGAACTACGCTCTTTAAATATAAGTTTTTTTATAACAGACTCCTTGCTTTCGACCACGCAGCCAGCAATTAAGACAAGGTAAGTGATTGAGCTCCTCTATCCCGCAATCTTTTAAAATAAAAAAATAATAAACAAAACCATCAAGAAATATCTCAGACAAACACATGTCCGTATAAACTACTTAATAGTGACCGGACATAACACATGTATATAAGATGTTCCGTATTTGTTTGTAGAGGCTCTTCAATTTACGGAGAATTAACGAATGTCTTATTTTTGGATTTTCCTTTAGGAAGAACATAAGTATCAAGTTATTAACTTGTAAAATTATTAAAAACAAAATAATTTTAATTTTTCAAAATATTTTTCTGTAAAATTTGATTGATTATTGAAAATGTATGACATCCTGCAATACATCTTGAATGCATCCTGTACGACATCCAGCAGGATTATACTGCAGGACTTTTGCGAAAAATGCATGCAGGATGTCCTACAGGATTTTTTCATAAGGATTAGTATGTTTTTCAAGTTTAAAATAATTAGTATTTACTCTTCAAATTCAACCATTTTATCTATTTAAAAGAGATTCAGCTCAATCTTAAGAGCAGGCCGGATCCGCTGTCCTTGTCTAATTGAGATTTTTATTATTTACTCAAGTATCAATCAGTGTATCTGCAAATTGAAGCTTAAGCGCAAAAGATATTATTATTACGAATATGTATGCACAAGAAAAAAAATCTACCAATTTGTTTTCGAGAAAAGTAAGGAACGCGAAAATGTTATAAACATAAACTTTTACTTCGGCGCTCCTTACTTTTCTCAAAAACAAAGCAGTGGAATTTTTTTTCTTGTGCATAAATGTTTATAATAATAATATCTATTGCGCTCAACCTTTAATTTCAAGATTCACCGATTAATACTTGAGTAAATAACAAAAAACTTCATTTTTACTTGGTCGGTATCAGATTCTACTCCGGCCTGGTCTCAAATACAATTCGTTAACAAATATCAAATATCATTCAAATAAATTTTTTTTTTTATGCTATTTGGAAGTTGAGAACTTATTTAATTTCCTATTTATTTTATTGACTCTATATGTATATATATATAAATAGCCCACTCTCTGTCAAATCAAAGGACTAACGATTTTTTTTACTAAAAATTGATAAAATGGTTCTTTTCCATATTGAGAACCAGTCAGAATTTTTTTAGATTTCTTTAGTACATATTTTTAAAATAAAGCTTCAAAGTTGGGCAAAAACCATATTTTGGACATTTTTGACTAATTTTAAGCTTCAATTACTCAGTTGGGTTGTGTTTTGGGAATTTATTACTGAAGAACTTTTTTCTTCAAAATATTCTAAATCTTGAGAAAAAATTAATTTAAAAGTGCTAATGTAGCTAGTCGCTGAGCTAAAGTCTTTTAACCTTTACAGTCACAGGAGCCGATATATCGGCTACCTAATTTTCTTTATTTTTTCCTCAATATTTTTGTAATATCATGCTTGATTCTTGGATTTTTTGTATTTTCAGATACATATAGCCTCACTATTTATAATGCTGATGATATTTTATAAATTTATAACTATTAATTATTATTATAAACAAATACATACAAAAGAAGTGAATTGAATTGCATGACTGAAAGGGTTAAAGCATTGAAATACCACATTTCAAGGTTTCGAACCATGATCCCATGTCCAAGAAAATCATCGAAGTAGGTAATATATGGTTGTTGCTCTATGTAAATACCAAATTTATTCTCTCCAGTAAATTTACTTTAAAGATACATATAAGAAAAAAACCTAAGCGTTAAATGATAGTTTTAAGCTTGATTTAATATAATTTCAATTATATTACCACTAAATCAGTCTTTCATAGTAAGGAGATACTTTAAAGCAATTGAAAATGTAACACTGTCGACTTCTTCAGGTAAAGTGAAAATTTGTACTCCGTTAATTATGACTAATTCATTATATATCCCAAAGTATATCATGATAAACTGTTAGGTTTTAGTGTTACTTAGTTAACTAAAAGTCAAATGAAGCATAATTGGAATCTACATAATATGTGAATGAACTATTAAGTTTGTTCTTCCGTATAAAAATTTTCGTAGTTTCAATAAAAAATTTAATTTCTCTCGAATAAGGTGTTTCTTTAACGTTTCATATTCTTTATGTTAGTCAAAAGTTTATATTTCTTTGCTACTTTCAACTGATGATTTGAAACATAGGCGGTTTAATGCTTGTATATTAAAAATATAATCAAACATTTTGAAAAAAATTGCGTATTTTTATTACATGTAACTCCGTCGACACCTGTTTTTTACGAATGCGCCAATCTGTAAAATAATATGAGTTAACGGCATGTCGGAGCTGCAGCAATTGAGTTTTGCTTTTTTTATTTTATCAATATCTTTTTAAATTCATAAATTAAACAAATATAATGACTTGTCCGCACTAAAGCTATATTAGTACAATAATTTTTGTTAAAATAAAAAATCATTTGCACTTGTTATTTTTTTATGAGCTTTGATTGGAAATTAGATATTAAACTCGACAAACCTAACCTTAAAATACGATACATTGAAAGTTTTTATTATAACTTTGTATGTATAATATTTTGGTGGATTTCTTGGGTTGTCCGCACTAGAGTTTAATCTTACAAATTTTTTCTTTGTAGTAAAAAAACTCGATTAAACGCATCGTTTATTCATAAGTTAGGATTGGAAACATTATTAGAAGGCGGACAGCTTCGTCATGCTCTTAAAAAGTCAATGTAAATCTATGCTTTTTAATATAGAAATGTATCGAGTACGTAAATTAAATTTTAAGTAAAAGTTTTAAAGTATTTATAATAAAAATGTAGCTCCGTCGACTCTATAATATATTATATACATATAATAAATTGGTGAACTATTTGAATAATTTTGGTATCTCATGTTTAAATTAGCTCTGTATACTCCCCGTCAAAAACGTTTAGCTAAAAAAATTAGCTAAAAATATAGCTAAAAATGCAGCTAAAAATACAGCTATATTTAGCTGGAATATAGCTATATTTATCTGGATTTTTTAGGTAAAAATCCAGTTATTTTTTAGGTAAAAATCCAGTTATTTTTTAGGTAAAAATCCAGTTATTTTTTAGGTAAAAATCCAGTTAATATTTTGAGTCTCTTGTAACAGCGGAAAATATAACTGTATTTTCAGCTGTATTTTTAGCTGTATTTTCAACTGTATTTTTAGCTAATTTTTTGAGCTAATCGTTTTTGATAAGGCGAACAATAGCTGATAATATAGCTATATTTTCAGCTATATTTTTAGCTGTATTTTTAGCTTAAATTATTTTATAATTTCACGGAATAATAACTCGTTAGTTATTTTCCTGTAAAAGAAAGTTCCAAAAATGAGGTAAACCTCGTAGTGTCGGCTCTCCGAAGATCGAAGAGCTACATTTTGGCACAAAGTATCTTGCTCTTTTATACTTATGGCCTCAAAATTTCTTAATGGAATCGTAAAATTTAGAGATCCGCCACCTAGCGACGTGAAGTGAACTTACCTGCCTTTAATTATTGATTAATGCTACGTCGCAAGGTGGCGTTTCTCAAATTTTACGATTCCATCGACAAATTTTAAGGACACAGGTATAAAAGAGCAAGATACTTTGTGCCAAAACGCAGAAACTCTTCGATCTTCGGAGAGCTGACACTAAGAGGTTCACCTCATTTTTGGAACTTTCTTTTACAGGAAAATAACTAACGAGTTATTATTCCGTGAAATTATAAAATAATTTAAGCTAAAAATACAGCTAAAAATATAACTGAAAATTTAGCTATATTATCAGCTATTGTTATCCTCGTCGAAAACGATTAGCTCAAAAAATGAGCTAAAAATACAGTTAAAAATACAGCTAAAAATACAGCTGAAAATACAGTTATATTTTCCGCTGTTACAAGAGACTCAAAATATTAACTGGATTTTTACCTAAAAAATAACTGGATTTTTACCTAAAAAATCCAGATTAATATAGCTATATTCCAGCTAAATATAGCTGTATTTTTAGCTGTATTTTTAGCTATATTTTTAGTTAATTTTTTTAGCTAAACGTTTTTGACGGGGCTTGGTTTGCTTACATATTGACACTGTCCATTGCGCAAGTGTGATACAAGCGAATCGTAATGGATGCATTGTATCTTGTGCCTTCAATAGCTGTTGAAAAAATTAAAATGTCTATTTGATTATTATTATCATATTATTATATTAAAATAATAATTATTATTTAATTTATAAAATTTCATGTATTATAATAATAATCATTATTATTATTTTCATTTTTCAAATTATGCGAAAAATCTCATTTGAAATAACCAAATTAACATATTCAAAAAGAAAAAATTTTAAAATTTTAGAATTTGAAAAAAAAGTTTTTAACAGCGATTTGAACTTTATTTGAAGAAACAACCATATGTATAAATATGGTCTACAAATTCTAGAGTGGACATCGTGGGCGATCTCTTGAAAAAAATAAAAATGTAATTGAATATAATGAAAAATGTGATTTTTAGTTACATTTATTTATTTCAATGTTAACTTGTGCTCATCAATTGCAGATGTCCCTTGGCAATATATACTTTACAAATATTAAAATATATTGAAAAATATCTTCTGAAAGATTTAGAATGAACTAGACCTTGAGATTTTTTTAACAAATCATGTGTCACCGTAGCACATGAAAAATATACTTAAATACTGAAATAAATAAAAATTTTTGTTCATTTCATGGTTCGAGGTTATATAATACTGCTAATATTTCCAATAACACATGGTGATAGGTAATTATATGAGGGAACGCGTGGAAGAAGGGCTTAACTCTAAAAGTATAGTTTTTAGTAATTAAAAAAAATTGTTTATCTTGATATCAGCTTTATAAAATATTGTGATATTTTACAATGTTATAGTAAATACTTTAATACAAAAGATCCAAGTGGTATTTTTGAGTTAAATATTGTTAAGACCAGGCCGGAGTAGAATCTGATACCGACCGAGTAAAAATTGAGTTTTTTGTTATTTACTCAAGTATTAATCGGTGTATCTTCAAATTAAAGGTTGAGCGCAATAGATATTATAATCATGAACATCTATGCACAAGAAAAAACAATTTTATTGATTTGTTTTTAAGAAAAGTAAGGAACACCGAAGTAAAAGTTTATGTTTAAAATATTTTCGCGTGCCTTACTTTTCTCAAGAACAAAGTGGTAGATTTTTTTTTTCTTTGGCATGAATATTTGTAATAATAATATCTATTGCGCTTAACCTTCAATTTGCAGATACACCGATTAATATTTGAGTGAATAAAAAAAATCTCAATTAGACAAGGACAGCGAATACGGCCTGCTCTTGATAAAAAAATTTTAAAGATTCAAAAATTCGAGTTAGGCCCTTTTTGCCAATTTTGTATAAATAATAAAGACTTTGTGATGAATAAATCATAAGAAAATCATTTGATTATTTGAAATATATTTATTATTAACTTTTACTTACATAATATAAGATATAACAAAACATTCAGTTTTTGAATCCTCATTTTCATTAACGAAAGGAAAAACATTTTCATTGTACTAATTTTGCGCAATATTAATAAAAATTGCATCAAAGATTTTATATCTGTAAATTTTGCCTCTTTTATTCCAACATTATCGATGTTTGTTAACTTGTTTTTAGTTTTCAAAAGATTTTTTCGGGAAATTTGAAACAATGAAAATGTTGCATAATTCAAGTTAGGCCCTTCTTGTATATTCTGTATCATTTAAACATACAGAGATACGTTTTTATTCTTTTATATTTTATAAACATATAAAGAATATCTCCTAGATACATTTTCAATCATAATTTCAAAAAGGGCCTAGCTCGAGTTAGATCCTTATTCCACGCGACCCCTCATATGTAAAATTCTTTTCTTATAAGATTGAGAATGAATATTTTTATTAGAAAAAAATTGAATGACATTGAATTTCTTGAAAATTATGATTGGTAACTAAAATATCATTTGTTTGTTTGACTAGATTTGAAAAGATTTGGAAAATTATTTTTGCTTTGTTTCTTTCATAATTCAAACATAATCTATCTCAAAATACAATAACACTCTAAATAATAATTAATTTAATTTTTAGTCAAGAAATAATTATACATATTGAATAAAGTCAACAGTCCAAGAGATAATAAGGCACGGTTCACTTTGTACTGATAATTCATAACATTTGTTATTTTATTTTTACAGTAAGAGTAATTCAAATTTATAACCAACCAATATTTAAATTCAATTTCTTATACACTGAATACAAAATTTATATACATGTACCTTTCTCTTAGATGTATCAGTTACAAGATACAAAACTAAAAATGCACTTTTACTTGTATGTTAGAACTTTTTGTAAAAATTCATAAGAATATTGTTAATTATTATTTAATTTAAGTCCAACTGATTTCATCCACTAGGACATTGATTCACGAATTGCCTTATACTGATCTTTGACGTACTGAGATATAAAGAGACATGAGTTCAGCTATATATCACTGCCCTGTTAAAAATAATCAGGTGATAGATCATTTACTTTTTATTATAGTCACCCTGGTGAACAAAATCAGGTGATAACATTATTCAATATGTAAAATTATTTTTTGACTAAAAATTAAATTAATTATTCTTCAAAGTGTTATTGTATTTTGAGATTGATTATGTTGAAATTATGAAAGGAATAAAGCAAAAATAATTTTCCATACTAAAAAAAATCCATTTGCAATCTTATAAGAAAAGAATTTTACATATGTCACCATGTGTTATTGAACACACCTGTCACCATGTGTTATTGGAAATATTAGCAGTATTGTATAACATAGAACTATGAAATGAACAAAAACTTTTTTTAATTCAGTATTTAAGTCAGTTTTTCATGTGCTACGGTGGCACATGATTTGTTAAAAAAATTTCAAGGTCTGGTTCACTCTAAATCTTTCAATATATTTTTTAAATATATTTTAATATTTGTAAAGTATATACAACTATTTCTATGAATGTTTGCCAAGGGACATCTGGAACCGATGAGTACAAGTTAATAAAATATTTAAATTAGTAAATGTAACTAAAAATCACATTTCTCATTATTTTTAATTACATTTTTATTTTTTTTCAAGGGATCGCTCACGGTGTCGACTCTAAAATTTGTAGGCTATATTTATACATAGATTACCTATTTCGATAATTTTCTTGGACATGAGATCATGGTTCGAAACCTTGAAAGGTGATATTTCAATGCTTTAAATGACTTTTGCTCAGCAAATGAGTACATTAGCACTTTTAAATTATTTTTTTTTTAAATTTAGAGTATTTTGTAGAAAAAAGTTTGCCAGTAATAAATTGCCAAAACGCAACCTAACTGAGTAATTTAAGCTTAAAATTAGTCAAAAATGTCGAAATATGGTTTTTGCCCAATTTTGAAGTTTTGTAGCTCTAAAAATATGTTCTCAAGGAACCCAAAAAAATTCTGAGTGGTTGTTAATATGGAAAAGAACCATTTGACCAATTTTTAACGAAAAAAAAATTTTCGTCCTTCTATTTGACAGAGAATGGGTGATATATATATATGTATATATATTTTAAGCTTTAGGATTAAGAGTCAAAAATTGAAAAATTGTGATTTCGATATATTAAATTCCTTTAATAATATTTTCATTTAACTTGACTTAAATTTTTTTTTAATTTTTTGATAGTGACATTTAATGTAGGAACAATAATTTTTTACATTTTATAAAATTAAGTTATTTAGTTAATAACTTACCTTTCCTTTTTGATTAATTTCGTGTCGTTTTTGCCGATCCTCATATGAAGGGCCATAGTTTTTATAATATTGGATGGCATCTTCGATAGTTTTAGATAAAGAAAACTTAATATGCTTCTTCATTTACTATGGGTTCATCTTTGGGATTTCCTTGTTGACTCAACTTTACATCTATTAATTTTTAAACAATCAAGTCGGTTAAAAATAATTATAAATAGGGTTTTATGATATTTTATTCTCAAGGTGGTATCAATTTTCTATATTCTTAATAAAAATTTTAAAAAATGAATGAAACAGAAAAAAATATGTTATAAGTTTTCCATACAAATTTTAAGAATATAAGGTCTTGAGAGTTTCATAAATATTATTCATTATTAAAAAAAAATTACGGATATTTAAAAATTTAATATGGATTTTCTTACAAAAAATAGTATTAAAGATGGATAAGAAAAATATATTTTTTTATGAACCAAAAATTGAAATATAGCTAATTTTTTCAATCATTCTAATAAATCAAATTAAATGTAACTAACGAAATAAAAAAGAATCTTTTAAACATTGATTAATTGTTACTTTTAGAATGATAGTTATGATTAATCGCAGTAATTGTTTATAAAAATACAAACTATAATCGAAATTACAAATTTAATAACTGATTATGAACATTTTTTGTCAATCTTGTTTAAGTGAAAATGATAACATATTTAAGTTTAAGTAGTAACAATCACTGGGAAAGGAAGACCAAGACTACTTTCAATTATAGTTTTTACCATTTGTTTTTAAGTTAATATATGAGGATATTGTCCTCCATATAATTTTTTTTCCTCTTTATAAACTTTTTTCAATATGATGATATCAGAGAGAGTCTAACCTTGTACCTGTTCAACATACCACATCAGGTTAGACCATGTAACACGCCATACCATAAACTCTGACTACCAATGGACGATGAAGCACTTCTGTGACCAACAATCAACCGATACCTAATGAGGTTGGATTTTTAAAAGTCACGATATAAGTGGCATGTATACTAAATTTCTTTCGGAAAAAAGTCAGAAGTACCCGGCCGGGATTCGAACCCTTGTCCTCCAGTATAGAAAGCAAGAGCCTTATTTGTTACACCACCGCGCTCTTTATAATTTTTACGATTACGATTATCATTATTTTCTGATTCTTGTGGCGACTGTGATGTTATTCGTAGATGAATTCCCAGTACTAACTACAGAAATGTCTTAAGTGGAGGTCACGTATCTCCGTCCTGGTGAGTTGGACATCTAAGAGTCGCCTTTCTCTTAATACCTCTAAAACCAAAGCTATCATATTTGGATCACTGGTTTATATCAACCGTATTTACTCCGAGATAAGCTATATCAACATTGGTGACTCCGTGGTGCCTTTTGAGTCATCAGCAAAGAGTCTAGGGGTCTTCCTGGACTCTGAACTATCTTGGAAAAATCAAATTACTTCAACCTGTAGTCGGGCTAATTCCCTAATGTACCGTCTCAATTTTTTCAGGAGCAGTACTAACCTTCTTCTACGAAAGCACTTAATCTTATCTCTTTTGTCTCCTCTTATTGACTATTGCTCAACTGCTATATTCAATATTTCAGAGGAGCAAAATCTTCATTTACAGCGTGTGTCAAATACCGGTATTCGGTACAAATTCCGGGCGAGAAAGATTGAACACATCTCACCATATAGGCGTTCCCTTGGATGACTTTTCCTTAGTTATTATCTTCTGTATCGAGTACTAGGAATGCATGTTCCATCTTATATTTATAAAGATTTTAATATAAATATTGTCACTAGACCGGTCAAGGGTGAAATACTGCCTTTATCAGTGCCTTGATTCTATAGCGAAACGCTGCGCAAATCGAGTCGCTGTTGAGCGTTGGTAGCGAACGGTCGCATTTAAGCCGCTCCTGCCTAAAGTGCAAAAAAACTGAATATACAGACAACGTCTGTTTTCATCTCTGAGCCGATTGTTCTAAAAATCAACTAGTGGATGGATACACCATAAATGGTGAGTGATTTAGTTAAAAGAAGAGGAAAAGCTTTCTTCTGAGGATTTTCTCTTTCTATATACTTGTATCATGGAAGGTATAAGCGGGGGAGTGGTTCCGCGAAAAGGAAGCAACAAATCGAAGAATCTGCGCATGAAAGCCACGAGTCGCCAAATTTCAATAAACTTTTCAAAAAGGAAAAAATTACCACATCTACCATAGACCGTGAATTTCAAAATGCAATGAAAGAATTAGGCGCTAGAAAGCAATCGTCCATTAAACCTAACCTGGATGCAGGTAATAAAAGGCATAAAATCATCGATAACAGTCAAGCCAATATGTCCGAAAATGGCGGCAACTCATGCGAATCTATCGACGCGCACATCATGGAGATATCAAACGAGAAAGGAAATGACGTCAACTCAAATTCTCAACTAACAGAAAATTGGCAGTTACCAAAAAGAACAGTTGAAATCGCTCAACAAAACAAAAGATTAAGCACATTACAAGAAAACTTACAGCTTCAAAACAAATATGCACAGCTTAACAGCGAAAATCTATCAATGCTACCAACTAAAGCAAACTCACATAAAACAACAGCATCTAAAAACAATAAACCTCCGCCAATATACAGCAGGCACACATCAGTTAAAACACTCATCACTTCGTTATCAAATACAATTGATAAAAACCTCTTTCATATTAAAAACTGTACAGATATAGAGCAAACCATTGTAGCAGCGAATGAAGAAGCATATATTACAATCAAGAATCATCTAATAGAAAACAAGATACCTTTCTATTCATATACACCACAAAAAGAAAAAAAACAAGTTATTAGTACTCAAAGGATTAAATGGCATTTTTTCCACGGAAGAAATAAAACAAGAACTGATTAACCTAAAAATCCCAGATGTAAAAATTGAAAAAGTCGAATTGCTAAAAGTGAGTGAAAATTGCTTACAAAAAATAACCTATTAGTTCATTGTTCAAGTGATAGCATCACAAGAAATTTAATCAGACAAAAACATATACTAAACCTAAAAATAAAACGGGATCATTTTAGAAAGAATAAAATCATTCAATGCCACAAATGCCAGCGAGTGGGCCACTCAAGCTCAAACTGTTTCCTAAGTTTTCGCTGCGTAAAATGCAAGGAGAACCACGAACCACAGAAATGTAACAGACTTCAAGAAAACAATACAGACCCGCCTTACTGCGTCAATTGTTCGCAAGAGGGCCACACGGCGAATTACAGGGGATGCCCATACCTCAAGTATGCGCAAGCAAGAGTCAACAACGCAAAATTAGAAAAAAAACTAACTACATACACGACGCGATACGCCCATCCATCCACGTCATACGCAGCAGCTACTTCATTTAAAGGTAACATAAACCAATTTCCAGCCTTAAAACACAAAGCTGACGCCCCACCAGCAGAACAAGAAGTGGATCTTAACATAATAACAACTTTAATAGACAACTTATTTAATACTTTTAAAAATGATCTAATCTGCATGTTAAGCAAACAAAATGAAATGTTACATCAACAAATCTTAAATAATAGTCACAAAATTAAATTATTTTTCGAAAAATTAGAATTGTCATGGATAGATTAATTAAAAACATTAAAATTATTTCAATCAATGTAAATTCAATTATAACCAACGCGCGTAGACATAACCTATTAGATTGTATTCAGACACACACACCGCACGTTGTATTACTAAATGAAACAAAACTAAATGCAAACCACAAACTCTCATTCAAAGATTACACATTTTTACGCAATGATAGACCGAATGCCATCCAAGGAGGAGGCACGGGTATTCTGATTAAAAATAATATCTCATTTACTAAAACTATTTACAAACCTATCGAAAATAATTCAATAAAAGTTTCAGCAATCAAAATCTCTTGTAAAAATCAAAAAAATCTAATAATAATCTGCATATACGCGGTTGGTCATAATCATAACAACATAATTAACGAATTCAATAGTGTATTTGACCAATTTAATTTGGATTCACATTTTAATTATTTTATCATTGCAGGTGACTTAAATGCAAGGTTGAAGGACTGGGAAGACGCCGTGGACAACCCTCGTGGGGGATACTTAAGGAATCGGATAAGCGCAGAGGCGATAAATCGTAGGTTCAAAGTCTACCCACCAGAGGTACCGACTTACCCAAGGACAGGATCATATTTAGACATATGCATTGCAGATGCAAGATTAGAGTTAATCAATAACGCCAACAATAAACTAGCAACCATAGATTACGACAGCGATCACCGAGCAATTAATATGGTATTTAATTTAGACTTTAACGACCTATCCTTTGATAATGTAACCCCCCCTACGCGGAAAAACTTTAAAAAAACAAATTGGCAAATTTTTCATAATAAGGTAGAGAAAGCTTATCAACTAGGAATCCCCCCCAATAAAAACCTCGAAAACGAAGAAATCAATTCACACCTTGATTAACTGTCCAATTTAATAAACGACACAATAAACGAGAATGTACCAAACTTCAAATCGAATAACAGTACAGAGAAATACGTAAATAATAAAATTAAAAAACTACTCCAAAAAAAATCAACAAAATTATCAAAATATAACAATCTTAAAAAAAACTAAATCCTAACCTAACTATCAATCAATTCACGTTAATAACTATCAAAAATTAAATCAACGCGTTAACATACAGTATCAACAAGGAATTTTCTATCTCGGTCAATAGTTATTGGGCCAATATGGCAAAAAAAATAAATCATAAGAAAAGTGAATCCTTTTTCCCCAATATCAACTTCATGTACCGCGCTAAAAGCTTCAACGAAATTGAATCTATCCAAGTTGACACTAATTCTGATTGTATAACAGACTTAAATATCAACACAATCAATCTACCGTTAATAAATAATAAATATCTTATTAATGACCACCAAACAATATTAAATATCGTGGGATAGCACTACTCCCAAGTAAATAAAGCTAACGTACTAGATGATAATAATAAATTACATAACATTATAACAAAAAAAAAACAAATAACTATGATACTAATACATCTATGAACCCCTTGATTATAAACAACCAAAAAATTTTTTACTCTTCAATGGAAATTTTCAATATTTTTAAACATCTAAATAACAAGACCTCTACTGGTCTTGTTATTTAGATTTTACTACAATATTGTGCTTAAAAACTTACCAATCAAATTGATCACTGATTACACTATATTATTTAATAATCTTTTAAACAACTGTTATTTTCCAGATGCCTGGAAAATGGCAAAAATCATCCCAATACTAAAAAAAGGGAAAGACCCCATGTCACCTCAAAGTTATCGCCCAATCAGCCTACTACCAAATATAAGCAAGATCTTTGAATCTCTTTTAAATATTCAAATCAATAGCTTTATCAACAACAATAATATCATCCCACCACAGCAATTCGGATTTAGATACAGACACTCTACCACCCACGCGGTAAATAAACTAGTATCCGACGTATATTCATATCTAAATAAACATGAAATGGTTGCAGCATGCCTCGTAGACTTAGAGAAAGCTTTTGACTCGGTTTGGATAGACGGTCTTTTATTTAAACTAATTAAAAAAGAATTTCCTGATCACCTAATATCAATAATTAAAAATATGCTCACAAACAGAAGCATTTCAGTCGCGAACCAAAAAATCATATCTAAAAAATTCGAAATAATTGAAGGCTTATTACAAGGCACGGTTAACTCGCCGGTACTGTTTAACGTGGACACTTGTGATATTCTTAAACTCTTTGAACAAAATTCTAACAATGGCACATACGCGATAGCATTCGCCGACGATCTGATAGTATATGTATCAGGTAAATACCCAGACACAGTGAAAGACCAACTTGACACTCTGATTAACAAGATTCATAACTATTATAAAACATGGTTTCTAACCATGAATGCCAGTAAATGTGAAACAATCTTATTTAGATTGCCAATTGATAAATTAAGTAAAAGAGAAAGACTTAACTGGAAAAACTTTCAAATCTCAATTAAAAACTCCAACGGTACAAACACCTTAATCCCAGATAAGAATAATGTTAAATATTTAAGTATTAACCTAGACAACCTCCTACGTATATCAAATCACCCACTCACTCAATTAAAAAAAGCAAAAAATGCCTTCAACTCAATGAGTAAGCTTTTCTATAGTAAATACCTACAAAGCAGAGCTAAAATCATTTGCCTTTCCCTGCTTGTGAGACCCATTATATCATATGTCTCTCCTATTTGGTTTAACCTTGGTAACATTTAAATTTCAAAAAAAAAACCTCTTTTCCCCATCCGCCATAAAATGACACGTCTAATTATCATTAAAAATATAACAAAATGAGTTTCTAATAACTCAATAAATCAGTGAACATTTGCTAACAAGATGTGCTATCTCATATTTAGGAGAAATGACGCAGTAACATGATTTTTAAAAGTATGAAAGAATTACCCTTATATAATATACAAATTAATCATAGAGATGAATAGTAATTATTCATAATTATTTAAAAATATTTTTCATGATTATTTAAATATTTTTAAAGATATTTATAGTTATTTACAATGATTTACGTTAATCAACTATTATTTATTGTTAAAATTTTTTCTTTTTTTTTCTTCAATAAAAACTTTAAATATATTCCATTAGTGGTGACGAGATGTGTAATAATCAAATCGTCAATCATATTTATCTAAATCTGATTCAAACTTTAAAAGAAGGAAGAAAGAGGTAGGAAAGAAGACAAAGTAAAACCTAACTAATGAATTCATATTTAGAGAAAGAGATAGAGAAGATATTTAAATATAAAAAAAATGTATCTATTTACATGATATACAAATTAATTATGAATAAATAAAAGTAATTTAATAGGGTTCTCCAGGGCTGCACTCGAATGGATTAACTCCTATTTATCAGGTAGGAAACAAATGGTTTCCACGCATTTAAAGGAGGAATCGAATTGGCTAACAACCAATTTAGGAGTACCTCAGGGTTCGGTGCTGGGGCCTCTGTTGTTTTGCCTTTACATAAATGACGTACGTGACGCACTAGACTCTGGTTGCGTCGGGCATCTGCTGTATGCGGATGATCTTCAAATTTACACACAGGTCCCTTATGATGATGTGGATGAGGGGATTCGTATTTTACAGAGGGCGGCCAGGGCGGTGTCGGGGTGGGCTGCTGGTGTTTCTCTGACTTTGAATGCTAGTAAAACAAAGGCGATCGTCTAACAAAGTAATCGTTTTATTAAAAATTTTTATTCGGGTGAGCCAAGAACGATTGACCTGGGGAGCGGTATCGGTATTCCTTTCTCTGGCACCGTTACGAGCCTTGGTGTTGTACTCGACTCTAAACTGTCTTGGGAACCGCACATTAATATGTTGACTAAAAAATTCAATGAAGTGATTTATAGCCTGCGGTTTTTCCGTTGGTACACCACTGAGGCTCTGCGTAAGCAGCTCGCAGCAACCCTACTGTTCCCACATCTTGATTACTGCTCAGTGGTTTTGCTCGATGCTTCGCAGGAGTATGAAGACGACTACAGACAATGCGAAATTCGTATGTGAGATATGTATTAGGCGTGAGAATGAGTGATCACATCTCTCCCCATAGACAAGCTTTGGGTTGGCTACGTACTGATTCGAGGAGACAGTATTTTATGGCTGTACTTATGTACAAAATCGTACGCATGAATACTCCTGAATATCTAGTGGGTCTCTTCACTAGATATATACCCAGAGCGACCACTAGGAGTGAGATTAATGATCTTGCGGTGCCCTTCATGCGCACTGAGACTGGAAGAAATTCCTTTCAAGTTCAAGGTGCGCATTTTTGGAACTCCCTACCTGCTGATATTAAAAATCTTCCATTAATCAGCAGGTTTAAAGCCGCTCTGAGGAGGTATTTACTCGACCTGTTAATTTATTATATGATGTACCTTTTATAGATTTAAGGCATGATTGTATTTATTGGCGTGATTGTAGAACGTGTGTGCATAAATAGAGTAAATGATTCTATTGTTATCAACTTGACTTGTATATTAACTGTATACTGCTGATATTTCGACTACGCTCTTTACACGCTTGTTTTTATGTAATTCTTTAAGACTGATAGATATTTGAGACTGATTTTTAATTATATTATTTATACTCTTTGCGTGTATTTATTTGTATTATCTGTGATATCACTTTCATTTAATTTATAGACTTACTATTAGAGTATTATTATCTATATTATGTTTTATGACTGTGATATCATACTGTACTATTTTAATATTATATTTACAAGGTTATTTCAAGTATTTTATGTATTGTAACTTTATTTGTAATTTTTACACGCTCTTTTTGTAATTATAATACAAAATAAAACAATATCTAATCTAATCCACTAATTTACAGATTTTTAAAGAAATATATAATTATTCAAAATTACTAACTTTGATAAAACAAATTATTTTACCATCTATTTAAATAATATACAAATTATTCATAGAGATAAATAATAATTATTTACAATTATTTAAAAATATTTTTTATAATTATTTAAATATTTTTAAAGATATTTACAGTTATTTACAATGATTTACTTTAATCAACTATTATTTATTGTTAATTTTTTTTTTTTTTCTTAAAAACTTTAAATATAAACTAATTATTATTTACTTTTATTTAAATTTACAAATCTTTTCATAATGCTATTTCTAAATCTTTCTTTAAGAGGCGGTCGGAACCAAATCGGTGACTTAGTTCGGTGCTTGTAATAAATGCTTATAATAATTTATTTATTTATTAATATGGTAAAAATATAGTCATTTCCTCTAGTCATGTATATAAAGTATAATTTAAAATAGTGAAAGCCACGAAAATATACAAAATATTGTTATAAAGCGAAAAATCGCACCTAACAATCGACACGACAGTTTTTTGCATGCGGTATATGTCAAGTCAGTTTGATATTTGTAATAAATGCTTATAATAATTTATTTACTTATTAATATAGTAAAAATATAGTCATTTCCTCTAGTCATGTATATAAAGAATAATTTGAAATAGTTGGAGCCATAAAAATATACAAAATACTATCGTAAAGCGAAAAATGCTGACTTGACATATACCGCAAGTCACCAATTTGGTTCCGACCGCCTCTTAAAGATGTATATTAGGTTATTCATAATAACTACATTTTTTTTATTAAATATTATCATAACATGCCTTACAATAATACAAAATAAAATTTTATTGTATTATGATTATTCTAAATATTATAATTATTTTTAATATAAAAATTATAATATAATTAATGAATTTATATTTAATATTTATATTATGATTTAATAAAAATTATTTATTTAAAATTTTTTATAAATATTTTTTTTTATATATTAACCTTAAAATGATATATAATTAAATTTGAGTACAAGTTAATTGTTTAATAATTAAAGCATTATTTTTATTTTAATATCTATTAATGTTAATAATTCATATATATTTCATAATATATTTATTAGATATCAATTTTATTAATTATTGATTAATTAAATATTTAATTCAATATAAAAATAGTAAATATTTTAATATTATGCATTTACATTTTCCAAAAATAATAAATATGAATCATATAAATATTTTGGCCAAATTGTTGGAGTTATTTGTTGATCGTTTGCTTCAAACCGATTATTATTATCTTTTAATAAATTAGTATAATGCCCTTTATGTAAATTTTCACCATGATGTAATATACAATTTATGAGTACATAAGATTTCTCATTTATTATGACATTTTTCAAAATATCATATATTTTAAAATTTTCTAATTTTTTTTTATTATTAATTTTAAATAATAATAAATTTAAAATTATTATTTTATTATGGATTATAAAATTACATTTTCGTTTCTGATATGTATTATTGCATAAATTACAATTTCTTTCAATTTTTTCAGAACTATTTGTATTATTGTCAATTAAATATTGTAAACTATATGTTTCTTCATTTTTTGGTAGATATAATCTTATCATATAATCATTCGTTATTTCTTCGTTAATATTTCCACAATTTTCACATACTATTCTTGTAATATAATCATATCTAAAACAATTTTGAAGTATTTCCGATTTGGCTATAAGATCAGTAAGAAATTCTGCTGCATCTTGTTGACGATTAAATGTATATTGTATATTTACATATTTTCTAATATCAATTATATTTAAATTATTATTAATATAATTATTTAAAATATCTTTCATGATATCATTATCAAAGTAATCATTAATTATTTTTTGCATGTAATTTATATTTAATAATGATTGAATTAAAACATTTGCATAACAAGATTTATTTTCATTATTTTCAATATTTTTACTATCATTGTTAATTTTATAAACTTCGTTATTAATTGAATTATTGTTGATATTATTACTGTTATCATTGATTTTATTTTCATTATTATTAACATTAATATTATATTCATTATTATTTCCGATTTTATTATTATTATTATTATTATTATTATATTTTTCGTTATCAGTTCTTCTATTATTATCAACATTATTAGTATTTTCAATGTTGTTATTAATACCTATAAAAATAGGTTTATGGTCAGAAAAAAATGTTTCATAAACTCCTGATATATAATTTTTAATTTCATCATTAATAAATATTATATCAATTTGTGTATTAAAATTAGTTGTTGAAACATATGGATGTAAACCTCTCTTGAAATTTTTTAATCTGAAATAGTTTTCTATGTCAGTGTTATTTGTAAATGAATCACAATTAAAGTCACCAATAATAATTATTTCATTACTTAAATAATTATATATTTCAATCTCTAAAAGACAATCATACAATATTGTTTTTATAACTGATGGTGATTTGTATCCTGTTAAAATATAAATTTCATTTACTTTTAATAATAAAAGACGAATATGACAATCATGTTCATTAATAATAAATTCTTTATATATTTTATTGAAAATCTTATATTTATTATATTTTTTATAAAACATATTAATCCTTTAGGCATTCTTTTGAATTCATTATCAAATCTATATATTATTTTAAAACCATTTATATCATAAAAATCCGTTTTTAAACTTGCTGTTTCAGAAAATATTAATAATGTTGATTGTAAATACCAATTATCAGTTTTTATAAATTTAATATTATGATTTAGTGATCTAATGTTTTGATGAATTATAATTAATTTATCTCCTTTTATCATTTGAATGTAAGAAAATTGAAGTTTTTTATTACTACGTAGATTTTCTAATTCCTTTTGAAGACTATTATTAGTAGTAGTTGTAGGAGGAATGAAATCCCCAACAATGTATAAATCTTCTATTTTTCTTACTCTGCTAAATGCAACATACATTAAACATTTTTTTAATTTATTTTTTTCATTTAATTTTATACAAACTTTATCAAATGTTTGTCCTTGACTTTTATGAATAGTTAATGCTTCAGAAGGAATAATAGGTATTTGTTGTCTATAACAGTCATAATTTCTTTTTAAATTTATTTTCACATCAATATTTTTAATAGGTACTAATTTAATATTAATATTATTTTTAATCTGAAATTGTTTAAATTTAGATTTAAATTTCAAACCGATTTTCTTATTATCAAATCTTAACCAAGCAATAGCTGGTTCTTTTGCATTATTAAAAAACGTAATAAATTCTAAAATTCCATAAGCTCCATTAACTAATCCATCTTCAACATCAATATTTGATATTATCATATATTTTATACCAATTTTCCATAATAATTCATATAGCAAACCACCATATTCTTGTCTTTTTTTATTTTTTAAATTATGTAAAATAATTTCTTTTTCAACTTCATCATCAAGATGATAAATATAATCTTTGCTTTTAGATACGTATATTTCAACTGATCCCATTTTAATTTTTTTTTTATTAAATTTATCGACGTCATCATTTTTCCAAAATAATCTTACAGCAGAATTTGGAATACTATTTTCATCATATTTTCTTGATTTTATTAAAGAAATATCGTTTTCATCCATAATACCAGATGATAAATTGTTTAAAGCTTTTGCAAACTGTACATCATTTTCTTGTCTCATCATTTTATTTAATTCTTAAAATTTAAATTCTTCCCATAGTATATTTCCTGAAAATATACTTAGACTTGATATTTTTGCTGGTTTAAAAATAATAGAATCATGAACAGGTGGTAATTGATTCAAGTCTCCTACTAATATACACTACCCTCCAGTCACATTTGCCCACCCTACATGAAAATCGATAAAACTTTAAAGTTTTGTGGCTTAGTGAAAAATAGTCGTAATTAAAAAATTCCGATGGGGTTTTAAAAAGGGCTTAAAAACCTTTAGTTTAAGCCAAGTTGAGCAAAAAAAAATTAAAAAATACATGCCTTATGCGTAAAAAACTAACTAAAAAATATTCAATTTTTTTTGCCCCTATTCAAATGCCTGCCATTTTTGCGGAAATTATCGAATCATAGAAAAACAAAATGGAGGTAAAAGCTAAAGGAGTCACCTTTAAAATGAGCCATAGAAAGCTCATTTATGATCGATTTTACGGTAGTTATGGTCATTTTTTATGAAATAAACGATTTTTTAAAATAGCTATTAACTCAAAAAATACGCATGATATAAAAAAATTTTTAATAAAAAAGTTGTTTATTATTGAGTTAAAAAATAAATATTCAGGTTAAACTGAGAATCAGTGAAAAAAGATTTTATTCGTTTTTGATCCCATTGAAAAAAAATCCATTTATTCAATATTTATATTTTAATGAATTTAAAAAAAAAATTTTTCTTCCGGATTTCAGTTAAATCTAAATATTTATATTTTTGACTCAAAAATAAACAATTTTTTCATTGAAAATTTTTTTATATCATGCGTATTTTTTGAGATAATAGCTATTAAAGAAAATCGTTTTTTTAATAAAAAATGACTATAACTTCCGTAAAATCGATCATAAATGAGCTTTCTATAGCTCATTTTGAAGGTGACTCCTTTGGCTTTTACCTCCGTTTTGTTTTTCTATGATTCGATAATTTCCACAAAAATGGCAGGCATTTGAATAGGTGCAAAAAAATTTAATATTTTTTAGTTAGTTTTTTACGCATAGGGCATGCATTTTTTAATTTTCGCTTAACTCGGCCTTAATTAAAGGTTGTTAAACCCTTTTTAAAACCCCGTCGGAATTTTTTAATTACGACTATTTTTCACTGAGCCACAAAACTTTAAAGTTTCGATTTTCATGTAGGGTGGGTAAATGTGGCTGGAGGGTAGTGTAACTGATATACCACCGAAAGATTGATTGCATCCCATTATTTGTTTAAGTCGAGTATCAATCCTTGATAACATGTTAGATCCTACCATTGAAAATTCATCAATTATTAATAATTTCAAATCAATTAATTCTGATCTAATTGAATTAGCAATTTCTTCAGACATTTCAGGCATTTGACCAGAATATTGATTAATTGGTAATTTAAATGCTGTATGCAATGTTAAACCATTAATTAAAAATGCTGCTAAGCCAGATGGAGCGCATAATAATATTTTTATTTTATCATTAATATTGCCAGGTAATTCATTAAAATATGCATTTAATATAAGTTTAATTGCTTTAATTACTAAAGATTTACCTACTCCTGCAGGACCACTTATAGCAATTTTTATAGGCAATTTTTTAATTTTAAAACAATTAAGTACATGTATTACACATGATTTTTGCTCTTTATTTAATTACAACATTATTTCAAATAATTTCTGTTTAAGTGTTTTTTCATCCAATTTTTCAATATTAAATGTGTTTATTGCTTTCTCATAGAGAAAGCATTGTATCGATAAAAAATTTTTTTTCCTATTTTTTCATTAATTAGTACATATTTGAACTCGGTGAGTCGAAAAAAGTGGTTTCCAGAAAATGTCTGTATGTATGTATGTATGTGTGTGTGTGTGTGTGTGTGTGTGTGTGTGTGTGTGTGTGTGTGTGTGTGTGTGTGTGTGTGTGTGTGTGTGTGTGTGTGTGTGTGTGTGTGTGTGTGTGTGTGTGTGTGTGTGTGTGTGTGTGTGTGTGTGTGTGTGTGTGTGTGTGTGTGTGTGTGTGTGTGTGTGTGTGTGTGTGTGTGTGTGTGTGTGTGTGTGTGTGTGTGTGTGTGGATGTATGATTTCAGTTAGTAAATTGTATCTCGAGAACTAATCGATGGATTTGCTTCTAATTTTGCATGAAATTTAGTTTTTTGACTAACTTGCTGGGAAGCTATTGATAATTGGTTCTTCTAGCGTAGTTTTCATTTTAGAGTTGTTTAAAAAAAAAAAATTTCGATTTTACATTTTTTTTTTTTTTTTTTTCTTTACTACTCGATGAATTTGCTTCAAAATTTGCACAGAAATTATTTGTGACTGCCCAAATAAAATAAATTTTAAAAAACTGATTTTCTTAGCTTACTTTTAATTTAAGAGCATTTTGAAATTTTTGAAAAAAATGTTTCTATTTATTAGGCTAATAAAATCTTAAAAACTACTTGATGGATTTACTTCAAATTTTCCATACAATTCAATTTTTCGATCAACTGGTGCGGAAGCTATTGAGAATTGGTTTTCTTAGCGTAGATTTTTTTTAGAGTCATTTTAAGAATTTTAAAAAACTTTTAATTTTTCATTTTTTTTGTATTTTACGTAAACTACTCGAAATATTTGTTTGAAAATTTGAATGGAACTCAATTTCGACTGCCAAAAGTAGAAAAACTTTTGAAAACTGATATTCTTAGCGCACTTTTAGTTTTAGAGCATTTTAAAAATTTTTTTAAAAATTTAAAAAGTTTTTTTTTCTATTTCACGAAAACCATTTGATAGATTTGCTCCAAAATTTAAATGCAAGTTATTCGCTACTGTCTGAAAAAAATAAGCTTTAGAAAACATTTTCTCAGAGCAGTTTTAATTTTAGAGCATTTTGGAAATTGAAAAAAAAATTTTATTTTTCATCTATCTTCTATTTTGTGTAAACCATACTATAAATTTTCTCCAAAATTTTGTACAATCAATTCGATATTGTCTGAAAAAAATAAGCTTTCAAAAACTAATTTTCTTAGTGTGGTTACAATTTTAGAAAATTTTAAAGATTTAAAAAAAAAATTTCGATTTTTTATTTCTTATTTTTTTTATTTTACGTAAAGTACTCGATAGATTTGCTCTAAAATTTGCAGGGAAATCATTTACAACTGCCGAAGGAAGGGAAATTTTCAAAAATTGATTTTCATAAAGTAGTTTTAATTTTAGAGCATTTTTAAAATTTTGAAAAGAAAATGTTATTTATTCAGCCAATTGGATCTCGAAAATTACTCGATGGATTTGCTTCGAATTTCGCATACTATCTATGTTTTTGTATGAGTAGACGGGAAGCTATTGAAAATTGGTATTCATAGTGTTGTTTTTTTTATAGAGCCATAAATATGAACTGTATTTATATATAAATATAATTGCATTTTATAAAGATTAGAAATTTTGTTGTCATCATTCTTTTTATTACTACATTATATCATTTTTTCAATAGAACAAATTTTCTTGTATTACTTGATGATTTAAAATAAATTATAAATGTTGAAAAAGCAAACAGCTAGCATATATGTTCGAAATTTATAAAGTACAATATGAGTAAATATTAATGTTAGACAATTTTTTAATATTAAAATTACATTTAAATAAATATAAAAAAATTAATGAAACTCTAAGAGCTCTATGAGAAAGCATTCCGCTAAAGCACTAGGCAGCGTTTTTTTATCGATACAATGCTTTCTCTATTAGAAAGCAATATTAAAATAATTTTATCATGATTTCCTACAAAATGTGACTCATGCTCTTTTTCCTTAAAGTCACAGAACTAACTTAAGGTGGATCATCCGCTAGCTATAGTTTGTTGTTCATAAAAATTAAAAGTTAAAAAAATTCTTCAATATTTTGAAAACAATTAATTTATAGCAAGAAAAAAATCCCCGTAAATTTTCAAGTAGCCTTAACGATTAATTTTTTTATATGTGCTCACTCAAAGTTTGCGTGTTTTGTATCTTATAGTAGTAAAAAGATAAACTTTAAGTGAGCATAAATAATAAAATCAGTCGTTAAGGCTAGCTGAAAATTTACGGGGATTTTTGTCTTGGTATAAATTAATTATTTTTAAAATATTGAAGAATTCTTTTAACTTTTAATTTTTATGAACAACAAACTATAGCTAGCGGATGATCCACCTTAATTAATTAACGCGATGCAAAATATAATAAATAATATAAACGCACGCATGATCGCAATCACCTACCTTATCTTTACAGCGTATGCGTTGAATCGAAGTATAAAAGAAAAAGCTATCTCTCCCTCCCCCTTGTATTTATGGCGACTTAAGACGTTATTTTTCTCTATGACCCATAGGTCATACACTCTTCTGCTAAGAAGTGCTTCTTCGTAATATAAGAATAAAAAATGAAATGCTAATAATAATTTTAACTTAAGTATAATTTTTGATTTATTGAATTGTAGTTTTCCATAAATCAGATAAGTTCAAGAGCTTGACGAAGCTGCGCGCCTTCTAATAATATTTCCAATCCTAACTTATGAATAAACGATGCGTTTAATAGAGTTTTTTTGCTACAAAGAAAAAATTTGTAAGATTAAACTCTAGTGCGGACAACTCAAGAAATTCACCAAAATATTATACATACAAAGTTGTAATAAAAACTTTCAATTTATCGTATATTAAGGTTAGGTTTGTCGAGTTTCATATCTAATTTCCAATCCAAGCTCATGAAAAAATAACAAGTCTAAATGATTTTTCATTTTAACAAAAATTATTGTATTAATATAGCTTAAGTGCGGACAAGTCATTATATTTGTTTAATTGATGAATTTAACAAAATATTGATAAAATAAAAAAAGCAAAACTCGATTGCTGTAGCTTCGACATCCCGTTAAGAATTTGCATATTATAATTTTCCAAAATCTGACTACGATTCTATAAAATTTTAATTGAAAATTAATAGATTACTAGAAGAAATTTATGTAAAAAAGATTCGAAAAAATGTAAATATTCCATAATGCCAAACTTTTGACCCTTTTTACTTTGACCTCAAAATTTTTTTAGAATATTTTTAGTACAAAATAAAATACTCTTAAACTTTTAACGATTTTTATATTTCGAATGATCAAATTGTTGTTAAATATCACTTATATATAATTAAAATAACTCAAGTGAATTGCTGATACCCTTAAAAACGCTTTTATTTGCAAAAAAAATATATCTTCATCTAAGAGAAAAAATTTATAACTTTAAGAGCAGGTCGTATATCTCAGTCCTTTTCTAATCTAAGAATTAACTTTCTTGCAAAAACTAATAATCGTAGCAAAAAATAAGAATATAGCTCCATCTTGTGTCATAAAAAGCAATATTTTCTTTGATGAGGAAAAATTATTTTATTGATTTGTTTTTAATAAAACCTTGAAAAACTTAGAAAAAATAGAGGTTAGTATAGACAATTCAGTTTTTCAAAGTTTTCTTAAAAATGAAGCGATAAAATGGTATTTACATACCCTGATAGGTACTTGTCAATATTTTCTAGCTTGTAATATAGAAAATAACTAGATTCGTTAGATAGAATTAATTAGGTAATTCATACAAGTTCTGGTTGAAATCACAGTAAGGATGCATGTATATAACAAATTAGCGATGCCGAAAGTGACAGCGTTAAGAGCAGATCGTATATCTCTATCCTTTTCTAATTAAAACATTAATTTTTCTGCAAAACCTTATGATTGTAGCAAAAAATAAGAAGAAAGCCCCATCTCGTATTATAAAAAGCAATATTTTCTTTGATAAGGAAAAATTATTATTATCGCTTCGTTTTTAAGAAAACTTTGAAAAACTGAATTGTCTATCCAAACCTCTATTTTTTAAGTTTTTCAACGTTTTCTTAAAAACGAAGCGATAAAAATAATTTTTCCTCATCAAAGAAAATATTGCTTTTTATGATAAAAGATGGGGCTATCTCTTTATTTTTTGCTACAGCTATTAGTTTTTGTAAAAAAATCAATTCTTTGATTAGAAAAGGACAGATATACTCGACCTCCTCTTAAGGAGGGAAATTCAAAAATGTTTAAAAAAAAAGTATTAAAAAAAAATTTTTTTACAATTTGTTAATTAATAAATAATTCTAAAAAACAAAGTTACTATAGCAAAATTAATTTTTTTTATTATTTACATTTTCTTGAATTTCAAAAAATTTTTGAAACTCAAAAACAATTTAAATAATGAAAAAAAAAAAATTTTACTATAGTAACTTTGTTTTTTAGAATTATTTATTAATTATCAAATTGTAAAAACTATTTTATTTAATACTTTTTTTTTAAACATTTTTTAATTTATCTCCCTCGCGTTGTCACTTTTAGTCGAACGCCGCTTTCTTAGGTTAAGCTCAAAATGTATCATGGATAACAAGAAACATTGTGAGGATATATGGTCAATGTCCCAATTGCTACTCGCTGTTAGAAATGAACCTATTACTAACCGCTCAATGTTATTTAGATACAAAAAAAAATTTTTAACAATGAACGGCTAGTAATAGGTTCGTGAGTAGCAATTGGGACATTGACCATAGAATTGAACAAATTAAAAGAGAAAGTAAAATTTTTTAAACGAATATAATAGTTTCAAAGTATAAAGAAGAAAATTAGCGGAAAAAAATAAAGAAGAAATTTTTTATACTTATGATCACGCACAAATGCATGTGTTATTCTATATGTTTGGAGTGCAATTTTTCTCCTTACCTGAATTTCACCTCGAAATTCATGTAAAATGCATGTCGCCATTCATAGTATTTCTAGTTGGATTCATAAATTAGATTCTACCGATATTGAAAAATTTTAGGTGAAATTCATGTGTAAAACCAGCAACGAATCTACCAGGGTAATTAGTGCAGAAAATAGGACTTACCGCACGTGCAAAGATTGCCGCTCGAGCGTAGCCAGAGCGACAACGCGCATGCGGTAAAGACCTATTTTATGCACGTGTTATGCAATAATTGCAATAATTTTCCAATTTAAAACAGATAATAAAATGTTTACAATAAAAGATAAAAATATACGATATATTACAATAAAAATTTAAAGTTTTGACGTTAGCATTGTAAGACAATTTTTATAAACAAAGAAAAATAAAATAATAAAATAATATTTTAACCAAGGAAAGAATATTCCAAAATATTATTACAGTATAAATGAATAATAATTTAATAAAGAAAAATAAAATACTAAATTAATATTTTAACAAAGGAAAATAATATTACAACCAATAAAATAAATTTGTTAAATGTTTAATATTATAAAAACGAGAATCTAAAGTTTTCGCGTAAGCATTGTAATTAAGAAAATTATTTAAACAGAGGAAAAAATATAGAAGAGTGAGGATACAAAAATCAAGTACTCAAATTGTTATATTTAAAATGATACTTTTATACGAGCAGTCAGTGATCTTTATATTCTTAGTGTCTTTATATTCTTTCATAATGAATTCAAATAGTGATTTGAGCGATAATCCAAGTGCCTAAGCAGCCTAATCAAGAAATATTTTGTTTGTGCTCTTGCAAATAATTAGATAGTCTATAATATTTTCGCTACACATGTGTTGGATCCGTAGTATGCGTATAATTTCTAAGGATAATATCCCACACAGCATGAAAGATATCATTGGAATATTCCGAAATATTCCAATAAAATATTTCATTGAAATATGTATGAAAGCTTTATGGAAGAAAACAGAAATATTCCTGAAATATTGCAAAGGAAACTTTCTACGAAGAACCCCTGGAAGCCTCCGTAAACCTTCCAAGGAAGATTCCGTTGGAAGATTGATCAATCATTGCACCGAAAGATTTCATGGAAGCTTTATAGAAGACTCCGTTTTCCTTTCGGGGAAATGTTCGGAATTTTCATTGGAATCTTCCGACTCAAGTCTCCTGGAAGATACCGTAAACCTTTCAAAGAAGATTCCGTTGCAAGATTGATGTATCATTGCATCAAAAGATTTCATGGAAACTCGAATGGAAGACTCCGTTTAACTTTCAGCGAAATATTCGAAATTGTCATTAAAACATTTCAGTGGAAGGCTCCTGGAAGATTCCGGAAATCTTCGAAGGAAGATTCCGTTGGGAGATGGATGAATCATTGCACCGAAGAATTTCATGGAAACTCGAATGGAAGACTCCGTTTAACTTTCAGCGAAATATTGGAAATTGTCATTAAAACATTTAAGTGAAAGGCTTCTAAAAGCTTCCATAAACCTTCCAAGGAAGATTCCGTTGGAAGATTGATTAATCATTGCACCGAAAGATTTCATGGAAGCTTGAATGCAAGACTCCGTTTACCTTTCAGCGATATATTGGAAATTGTCATTGAAATATTCCAGTGGAAGGCTCCTGAAAGCTTCCGCAAACCTTCCAAGGAAGATTCCGGTGGAAGATTGATGAATCATTGCACCGAAAGATTTCATGGAAGCTTGAATGGAAGACTCTGTTCACCTTTCAGCGAAATATTGGAAATTGTCATTGAAACATTCCAGTGGAAGGCTCCTGAAAGCTTCCGTAAACCTTCCAAGGAAGATTCCGTTGGAAGATTGATGAATCATTGCACCGAAAGATTTCATGGAAGCTTGAATGGAAGACTACGTTTACCTTTCAGCGAAATATTGGAAATTGTCATTAAAATATTTCAGTGGAAGGCTTCTAAAAGCTTCCGTAAACCTTCCAAGGAAGATACCGTTGGAAGATTGATTAATCATTGCACCGAAAGATTTCATGGAAGCTTGAATGGAAGACTCTGTTTACCTTTCAGCGAAATATTGGAAATTGTCATTGAAACATTCCAGTGGAAGGCTCCTGAAAGCTTCCGTAAACCTTCCAAGAAAGATTCCGGTGGAAGATTGATGAATCATTGCACCGAAAGATTTCATGGAAGCTTGAAAGGAAGAGTCTATTCACCTTTTAGCAAAATATTGGAAATTGTCATTGAAACATTTTAGTGGAATGCTTCTGAAAGCTTCCGTAAACCTTCCAAGGAAGATTCCGTTGGAAGATTGATCAATCATTGCACCGAAAGATTTCATGAAAGCTTTATAGAATACTCCGTTTTTCTTTCGGGGAAATGTTCGGAATTTTCACTGGAATATTCCGACTTAAGTCTACTGGAAGTTTCCGTAAACCTTCCAAGGAAGATTCCGTTGGAAGATTGATGAATCATTGCACCGAAAGATTTCATGGAAGCTTGAATAGAAGACTTCGTTTACCTTTCAGCGAAATATTGAAGATTTTCACTGAAATATTCCGGTTCGAGTATCCTGGAAGCTTCCGTAAACCTTGCAAGGAAGATTCTGTTGGAAGATTGATGAATTATTGCAGGGAAAGACCCCAGGAAGCTCTAAGGAAGACTGCATTTACCTTGCAGCTAAATATTGGCAATTTTTGACTGAAACATTCAGGCCGAAGGCTTCAGGAAGCTTTCGTAAACATTTCATGGAAGATCCCATCAGTAGACTAATAAATCAGGAATTATTATTTTGAATGAATGTAAAACGGATACGACACCAGCACTCATAAATATGGCTTATCCTCGTTTGTAAGTTAATAAAAAACAATGTTAATGATGCTATAGCTGCACCAAAAAGACATTTTTATAAAAATGAGATAATTGTTCTAAAAAGGAGGTAATTTTTTTAAAGAAAATGACTTTATTGCAATAACAAAAAACAAGTCCTTTTTCATTCAAATTTTTTATTATATCTAATGATGATATTTTCCCAATACATTACTTGACACACCAAAAGGCGTTGTAAATAACGTCATTTAGTATGTTGGGGATTAGGAAAAAAAATGACGTCGTTTAGTATGTTAAATGTTAACGAAAAATGACATCATTTTTTAATAACAATGACGTCCTTTTTTATATAACTTCCCACTTAGCATGAAATATTTCTGACATATTTCTGAAATATTTCATTGAAAGATTCGTAATAAAACAGAAAAAATGATATGAAATGTTTCTGAAATATTGATATGTCCGCCTAGAAGATTCGTTTAAAATATTTAATGTTTCTGTAACATTCTTTCATGATTTTGTGAAATATTAATTTGTAATATTGTTGAAAGATTGCAGCAACATTTGACCGAAATATTTATGGAAGAATATGAATCTTTCAAGAAATGTTTCTAAAATATTTCTAAAATCTTATTTCTAATATATCTAAAATAATGTTGGTGAAAGATTCTATCAGATATTATTTTTGATTTTGTAAGAGTTGCATCTCAAACCATATTAGATACCTATATATTTATTTGTTATTCAGAATTTAAGCGCTTATTTATTTGTATTAAGAATTTTCGGTCTTATATACTAAACGAGAGAACGTCCCACCATTTGCGAGAGTTTGTCAACCGCATTATGATCACATGAAAATATAATCAAGTAGCCACCTGCTGGCAAGATGGAAGAATTGCTACGCACGCAAGATAACTACAAACATTTAGACAATATTTCTCTAATATTTTACTGTTATATTCATAAATTTTTGGGAATACTTCATGAAATATTTCTTGAAGAATTTGCGCAGTATTGATTTAAAATATTTTAAGAAATGGTGCAGTAATATTTCTTCAATATTTCAGTGTTATGTTCAAACATTTTTTCAAATACTTCATGAAATATTTTTCAAATATAACAGGAATAATAAATATTTGATGACATGTTTCTTGAAAGATTTGAGAAATATTAATTTGAAACATTTCAAGAAATAATGTAACAACTTGAATATTTCAGTGTCAGATTCAAAAATTTTTTTGAAATAAAACATGAAATGTTCCAACAATATTACAGAAATATTTCAATGAATTATTTAATATTCATAAACTGAAATATTTCAAAGAAATATTAGTTCATCACTTATTTAATATTTTACTGAAATATTTCATTAATAATTTATGGAGGCTTTCAGTTATCTTTACTGAAATATTCCATGAAAAGTTTATGGAAGCTTCCGGTAAACTTCCTGGAAGCTTCCAATGTTTTTTTCTGCAGTGAATTAAATCTTCCACGTTTTCTTATAGGAAGCTTCCGGTAATATTCCACTGAAATTTTCAACGAAAAACTTACCGAGGCTTCCTGGAAGCTTTCACTGAAATATTTCAGGAATGATGTACGGAAGCTTCGAGTAAGCTTCCACTGAAATATTCCATGAAAGATTTACGGAGGCTTCCAGTAAGTTTTAACTGAAACGTTTCATGAATAATTTACGGAAGCTGTCGGTAAGCTTCTATTGAAATATTCCATGTATAATTTACGGAAGCTTCCAGTAAGCTTCCACTGAAATATTCTATGAAGGACTTGCGGAGGCTTCCAGTGAGCTTTCACTGAAATTTTCCATGAAAGACTAACGGAAGACTCCTGATCGAGGACATATCCATCTTCCGGGAAGTTTCCACTGGAAACTTCCTGAAAGCTTCCAACCTTTCTTCCACATCTTTCGGGAAGCTTTCAGGAAGCTTCCAGGAAGCTTAAATGCTGTGTGGGATATTATTTGTTATTTTTTAGTGCAATGTTTTTAAAATCGTTTTTTTTTTTCGTTAAAAATTTTTAATTTTCTACTTCTCAGTGAAGCTCCTTACTAAAAGAACAAATATGGGTAGACTGAGAAAGTTAGTCTGAAAAATTGCCTTAAATCTAAAAAAAAATATGATAAAAAATATTTTTATAAATAGATTTTTTAAGGCCGGATTCGCTGTCCTTGTGTAATTGAGATTTTTGTTATTTACTCAAGTATTAATCGGTGTATCTGCAAATTGAAGGTTAAGCGCAATAGATATTATTATTACAAATATGTATGCACAAGAAAACAAGAATCTAACGCTTCGTTTTTGAGAAAAGTAAGGAACGCGAAAATATTATAAACATAAACTTTTATTTCGGCGTTCTTTAATGGAAATGTTAATGGAAAGATGTCAAACCATTATAAAAATCCCTCCACTATGCGTAACTTTCTTAACAAAGCTTACATTAGTACATTACGATACATGGACTCTAAGTGATCCTTATTTTGGACAGCGTGCAGTTAGCATCCGAGCGCATCGAGGACGCTAAACACGCTGTATGAAAGGACCACTTCGAGTATAGTATATCATTTCACACGTATAGTATATTATTTCATAGCACGTGGACCATAAATCCACTACACGACATCTGTACGCATAGAAATCAATAATTAATAAAAACTACACGCTTCGCAAATGATGATTAAAAAAAAAACGAAAACTAGAAACTCACAAAAACTATGTACTCCGCGAATGCTAAATCCAAAAAGAAAAGCAATAATTTAAACATAAAACAGATCAGAATTTTTTTCAAATAATTTATTTCTTCTTTCCTAGTTTATTTTTCTTGACAATCTATATAAATCTATATAAATCTATATGAATCTATATAAATCTTTCTTTACCACAATTAAAACTATTGATAATTCACAAATATTCTCAATTAAATTTTTAGCAAGACATTCAACTCGTATATACATTGTTCTTTGTTGTACTCTGTTCGCACACGCACTGTATGTATATGCTTTTTACGTATAGACAAAAGATAGCGCTCCGAACAAAAATATGCTTTATACATTTATTTAATTTTAAATTATTAGTTGTTGTTGACGTTTTTAGTACTTTATTCGAGTGTTTATATATTCTTTCGATTATTTTATGTATAATTATATGTTGAATGTTTGAAAATGATCGTGTAATGTGCAAATTTAATATAAATACCGTGTAAAAAAGAGAAGGAATTCTCAAAATACTTTTTTGTATAGCCCAATAATAGCTTATTTGGCGTACGCTAGATCGTCCCGAATACGCGGATTTAAAGTCTGCAGTGCCATAAAGAAACAAAAGTTTTAACTTAATTATACAAACGTTGCCGCCTAGTATACCCGGTCAAAAAAGGTTAGCTATAAAATATAGCTAAAAAAATAGTTAAATATATAGCTGTATCGTGCTCGTTTTACAGCTATATCGATGTGTTTTTTAGCTGTTTTTTATAGTTAAAAATGTACTTAATTTTATAGTTAATAATTTCGTTATACCGAAAATATTAATAGCTACTTTTTCAACTATATTTTATAGCTATTATTATAGTTAAAAAAACACCTAGTACACTAAAAATTTAAGTGTTTTTTTAACTATAATAATAGCTATAAAATATAGTTGAAAAAGTAGCTATTAATATTTTTGGTAGATAACGAAATTATTAACTATAAAATTAAGTACATTTTTAACTATAAAAAACAGCTAAAAAAACACATCGATATAGCTGTAAATACAGCTCGATACAGCTATATATTTAACTATTTTTTTAGCTATATTTTATAGCTATCCTTTTTTGACCGGGTAAACATATAGCAACGATAACATATCGAACTTACAAAGTTAAAATTTTTTCTTTCATGACTATCTAAATTATCATTATTATTATCATCATTGCAGTCGACAAAATATTATTTGACATTTTTTTCTTCAAATTTAAATTCCAACCACTCTTGCCATACGGATAGAACAATGGATATATCATAGGCTCAACATCAACATCTAATGAGCTTATAACTTGTAACGATTTCGAAATTTTATTACGAACAGGTACATACGACTTAGGAATTTCTGCATTAGCAGTGATAGAAAAAACAGCGTCGACTCCATTAGTTATTTGAAAATTACACCTATTTTTATCGTATTCGGGTTTCAAAGAAAATAACCGTAATTTAGATTCAACACCGTTCTTTGGAATATAAGAATTAATTTCCTGTTTCATCATTTCATATGATTTAGCTAGAATATTATGCTCTTGCATTAAACGTTTTATAGTATTAAGAATATCTACATCACTTCCGGGATTAGAAACATTTTGAACATTTTATTTTCTCGTGTGGATCAACAATAAATAATTAACCATAAGTCGGATGATTATTTTCAGATAGATACAATGCTTCATTAATTTGATAATAAATCTGGTCAAGAATTTTAAAACAATAAGGAATTTGTCCAGCAGAAAGTAAATGCACTAAATTGGTATTAGATGAAACGAAAGAAAATATATTAATATTTGGACAGGGATGAGGCAAATAAAAGAGAACAATACATGATACACAAGCTTTATATATGCAAAGTTAACTATTATACGTGACGCGCTAGCATGCTGTACAGAGAGCGGTCTACAGTGAACTGAGCTTACATAAGGAAAGAGTCGCGCGATAAACTAGCGATATTTAAATAGAGTGCGTCACAGCAGCATCGAAAACGCGCCTCGAGAAAATGAGGATTGTATAAATGATTCTACATTTCTAAAAAATATTGCAATTTATTAGGAAAATTATCAAAATTTTAAGATATAATAGAACTATGACTACGACAATCATTGCCTTTCCATGAATTTTTTCACCAGAAAAATGTTGCGCATTAAAATGTTTACACACAACATTCGATGAACCTAAATAATGCTCAAATTCGTTAAATCGAACTTGACTACCATTTTGAACGTTTACGTTATTTCTCATTCGATTGTTATATGCATCATTTCCACCAGAAATTAAACAACAACGATCTTTAGGAGTTGGTTGATTTATAGAAGAGTACGATATAGAAATAATTTCAATTTCACGAACATCTTTTATTTTTCGCTGCAACGTTTGACTTACGTTCACTAAAAATGTCACCAAAATTAGATGAAATCGGTTCGTGATTTTGCGAGAAACCAAGTGTATTTTATTTTGTCTTAATTGATCTCTATATCATTTCTTTCGGTCAATCATCATAATACGACGTTCTTCGAAGATACATCTTTATCTAGATCTACTTCGACTTCGATTATTTTCAATAACATTATTATTTCTAACAGTTTCACTACGTTCCATATTTCCCTCAATGTCAGAAACGCCCGCATCAGCAGAACAACAATTAGACATATTGTAATCTTTAAAAGTATTTAACCTTCAGACAGCCGGCATTTTTTCCACTAAAAAGTGTAACTTTCTCGAAATTTTCCATATAAATGTTTCTTAAGTAATAGTATATGTGGGCCGATCATGGGATGACGCCATATGGCTAATGACATATGTTATTAACAAATTCCATTCATACAAATCCTTAAATTGTATTACGAATCTATACAATAACTAATTAGTGATGAATTAAATTTACTAAATAATATATGTTTAACAATTAAATAATAATTTTGTAAGATTCCCTGAGCGGTAATCTATGAAAGCTACAATAGCTTATATTTTTATAAGAACAAATCCCACAAATACTTGGGAATTTCATTAATAATAAGTAGATTTTACTTCTTATTCATGTAAAATTATTGGTCGTTGAAAACCAAGTTCATTTGTAATAACACTGATATGCTTGGCTTTTTTTGGAGAAAAGCCAAGTCTCCGATTGTTATAAATTTTAAATAATCAAACACAGAGAGAGAAGGCCAAAAAATTAAAACAAAAACAATTTTTTAATTTAGTTGCAACGTTTCGTCAACATGGTTTCGTTGACCTCTTCAGGCTAAAATAAAGAATTTATTTAAATAAATAACAAAATTTTTTATAAATAAATTTTAAATACAAAAATATAACCAATATACAGAGCACGCACCACAAAACAAATCAAAAAATTACAATAAGTGAGAGTATAACTCACATCGTCAAGTGTACACATTAAAGCAACCGCCTCTATTTATATTGCCCACTATGTTTACCTATACATTCAATAATATGACTGTATATACCTGACAAAGCCAACGTATCAGATTTTAAATTGATAGAATCTTTATAGCTATTAATGAATATCATTTCTGAAATTCTTCTTTTCATATAATTTGATTCTCGATCAAGAATCTTAACGTTGTCCCAATCAAAAGTATGTTCAAAATTTTCAATATGCTGAGCAACGACAGTATTTTTATTTTTATAATTAATATGTTCTTTAATGCGAATCTTTAAACATCTTTTTGACTCACCAACGTAGCATGCAGAACATGATTTACAATCGAATTTGTAAACAATTCCAGCAGAATCATATTTTGACATTTTATCTTTGCCAAGCTTTATTATATTGTTTAATTTTTTGTTAAGTATAGGTCTTGTAACAATATTAAAATTCCTTAAAGTTTTATTAACTATATTATAAAGACGAGAAACATACGGAATCGACACTGAACACAATATACCACTATTTACATTTTTGTTTATATCAGTAACAATATTACCGTTTTTACGAATTCGCTGACTAATACATCGATCAACAAAGTCAGATGGATAATTATTAACATGTAGTAAATCCCTAACATAATTTAAGTTTTTTGTATGAAAAGATACATCCGCAAGATTAATAGCACGATCAACTAAATTATAAATGATGTTACGTTTCAATTGAATCGTGTGAAAAGAATTAAAACTTAGAATTCGGTTTGAATTAGTAGGTTTTTGAAACCAATCAGTGATAATAGAATTGTCATTGTTAATCAATGTTATATCCAAAAAATTTAACCTATTATTAGTTTCAATTTCATGTGTAAATTTGAGATTCAAGTTGTAACCATTAAAAACGCTCAAAACAATATCAACACAATCCTTATGAATACAAGAGACAGAATCATCGACATATCTGTAATAAAATAATGGGATAACATTATGCGCTTCCTTTAATGTTTTCCAGCATTCGACCTCCAAATCATTCATGACTAAGTCCGCAAAAAAAGGAGAGATAGGAGAACCCATAGGAGTACCAAAAGTTTGTCTAAAAATTTTATTATCAAATTTAAAATAGGTATTATCAAATAAAAACTTAGTAATAGTAATAATATCATCAAAGGGAATTTTAGATTTCTCATGTAAAGAGACAACACGTCTTTCCAAACTTCTCACTACAAGATCAAATGGTACATTAGTAAACAAAGAAGTTACGTCCAATGATAAAACCACAAAGTCATTAGGAATAAAAACATTATTAATCTTACTTTTAAGAGAAAAACTATTATCAATATGTGAAAGAGGTAATTTTATGATATCTTTTAAATTATTATAAAGAACTTTCGCAAGTACATGGATCGGACTATTAACAGTGGATATAATAGGTCTGAGAGGTATATCAGGCTTATGAATTTTTGGAAGGCCATATGCTCTTGGCAAGACGGTATCAGTTTGCGTCAATTCAAAATCTTTATATTTTTTATCCAACAAGTTATTATTATTAAGCTCTTTTAAGAACTTATATACATTATTCTGAAGACGCGTGAGAGGATTTTTATTGACCAATTCATACGTTTTATTATCCAACAATAAACTAAGCATCTTATCTCTATAATCAGAAACATTCATGCAAACCGTAAGGTTCCCCTTATCGGCTCTAGTGAAAAGGAGGTTGTCAACATTGTCTCTAACAAATTTATTCGTAATTGAAAGCTTATGATTAAATATTTTTTCTTTATAAGAAATAGGCTGTTTATTTTAAGATTATATTTAATATTATTAGTAACAGCATGTCTAATATTATTCTTAACAGACATATCTAAATCTTTAATGCTATTCAAGCTAGTTTCTAAATTTTTTATAATCTCGATAACATCATGTTTATCCGCATTAGATTTGACATTAAAATTGTGACCCAATGAAACGATATCAACAACCTCAGGAGGTAAAGAAACATTAGAAAGATTCTTTATCCAATCCTCTCTCACGTCACCAGTAATAAACGAATTTTGATTAACATTTAGCTTTGTAAACTTTTCGATGAGATGAGAATTTCTAGCATTAAAAATGTCTAAACTTTTGTGTTCTGTAAATATAAAAAAGTTATCTATTATAGTCTCATTTACATTTAATCCATTAATTTTATATCTTAAAGCGTTCAGTCTCTTAAGTAAATAAGATATATGAATATGTATGTCATTAACAAGAAATTGAATAGTTACTTTGTTATATCTATTGACAAATTTTGAGAAACGAGTTTCGGTCGACTTACTATAAAAACTAAAGCTACGAAGTGCCTTTGTAGAGTGTAGAACATGCGCTGGTATAATGTCGTGTCGTTTACAATTTAGAATAAACATTCGATGAGCGTTAGCAGAAGCCAATTCATGCCTCAATGTAGTCCAAGTCTTTAACAGGTCTGCAGTGTAAGCTCCATAATTTGTACATATATAATTGAAAAAACCCATCCTTCTTTGGGTCTGGCAGTTACTAGTTTGTATGCCGTTATTCATAATGAGAATAATACTCTCCACAAAAATCCAATAAATTTTAAATAATCAAACACAGAGAGAGAAGGCCAAAAAATTAAAACAAAAACAATTTTTTAATTTAGTTGCAACGTTTCGTCAACATGGTTTCGTTGACCTCTTCAGGCTAAAATAAAGAATTTATTTGAATAAATAACAAAATTTTTTATAAATAAATTTTAAATACAAAAATATAACCAATATACAATTAAATTATATCCGATTGTTATAATTTAATGTATGATTTTGTGCGTCGTTACTCTTATTGTTAAGATGACGAATACACAAATATTTAAGCGAGCTTCATTCCATGCGTTAAAATATCTGTTTTTTCAATACAAATCAATTGGGATCTGACATGGGGGCGTGGTCTAAGCTAAGATGGCGTACCATAGTATACAATTTACATTGTCATATATGGAGCAAGTACCTGTTTATGTTAATTATGAATATTTCTGTGCTATTGGGCAGATACTAATCCTACCAAATGTAATTTTATAGAAGGTGAACGAGTTTTCAGAACAGGACATATAATAAAGTACGTTAAAAATAGCAAAAATATCGGTGATATAATAACCTTTTCACGCAAGACACACAAGAACATACAAGACGCCTCACCGAACGCTTTCTGCTTGTATGCTACTATTCGTTCAGATTTTATCCACCAGAGAGCGTCTGGTCTATGTCAGATCCCAATAGTATTACTCTTAAATCGACAATCTAATATAAATAGAAATTCCCGGGGTACTTTTATTATTCTTCTATACTAATCAAGATTTTTAATCAACATTTATAGCATTATTAATTTATTTGCGTGTTAAAAAGAATCACATTTAATCTAGGCAAAATGTGCGCGGTGAAGCCGTCACAAGTACTTAAAACAAAAATTAAATATATATTGCACGGTCACAATCACGCGCTAATATATAAGTTTGAGTGTTATGCGTTTTGTTATGTTCATAAGAGTATGATAAGAGCTAATCCGTTTGTAGCCAGGACACCATGCCTGACTACTTCGGGATCGTATGCTCAGATAAAAGACAAGGAAAAGAAAACTAGAGAAGAAAAGTCTTCATATCTATTGTCTCTCAGTGCCTGCATAAAGTTCGTTTAATTATTGAGAACTTCGATGAATCAATAGATTTTAAGTTTAATAAATACTTGCAAAGGCCAAACGCCATTTTGATAATTGCATTTGTAAGTTCTCACTTTTCAAGCAAAAAAAAACTTTTAAAACTCTAAGATATTTTATCATTGAAAACTAATTTTAAAAGCACTACGCGCAATAAGAAAACCTTATGTTGTAAGTGAATAAACGGGTTTGCAAACCGAGCTTATGCCGATCTGCTTCGCCGTCTTAGTATTTGCTTATAACAAAAAAACAAATTTCGACTCTTATTTAAATTTAAGATGACTTTATTATTTGATAGCCGACACGAGAGTGAACTCTCTCAATCTTAACCTTAACACGAAGGCTCGCATTCAAGCCGCCGATGCTCATTTCACCTCTCTTACGCTAGAGAAGGGATATTACGTGTATTCACTGTACAGCATGTAGGTAGCAGTATAAAGCATGGGCATAGCTGCGCGCACGTGAACGCGCGAACGGTTCTCGTTCGAGTACCGATTAAAGCAATGCATCACAATTTATACATGAAATTTGCATATAATTAATTTCTTATAATGCAATAACCCTCTATTTTAATAAAATAAATTCCATATATATATATATATATATATATATATATATATATATATATGAGACATTTCACACCAACTGAGAGAGCAAAAAAATAAAAATCGCTGAAACTCTAAAAATATATTCTTTTTTTTTACCCTAAATATGTTAACAAATTTTCAATTATCTAGATTAAGAAGATCAAGAGCTATAGATCCTTGAAATTTGAAAAATTTTCAAAATTTTTGGAAAAGTCCCAACTTTATGATTTTTTTTCTGAAAATTCTAATGCTTTAGAGAGAAATTTATAGGAATACTTCTTGTTGTAAATGAAGAGGAGAATTAGCATGATTTTTTATAGACCTTAATTTTGGAGTTTTCTATTGGTTCTCACATGTATTACATGGTAATTGAAATTACTCATTGTTTGCTACTTCAGAAATTGCTTTTGAAGGGCTTATTTTCTTCTATTTTTTATTAACTTCAAAATAAATTTTTGATTGTGTCAAAAAAAGCCACTAATAAGGAGTTATAACAATTTAAAATATATATTTTTATGTACGATTTATTTTTTATATTGAATATAAATATATATTTTCATGTATGATTTATTTTTCATATTAAAAATAAATTATACAAAAAAATATATATTTTAAACTGTCATAACTCCTTATTGGTGGCTCTTTCTTACACAGTCAAAAATATATTTTGAAGTTAATAAAAAATAGAAGAAAATAAGCCCTCGAAAACCAATTTCTGAAGTGGCAAACAATGAGTAATTTCAATTACCATGTAATACATGTGAGAACCAATAGAAAACTTTAAAATTCAGGTCTGTAAAAAATCATGATGACTCCCCTAATCATTTACAATAAGAAGTATTCTTATGAATTTCCCTCTAAAACATTAGAATTTTCAGGAAAAAAATCATAAAGTTGGTACATTTCCAAAAATTTTGAAAAATTTTCAAATTTCAAGGATCTATAGCTCTTGATCCTCTTAATCTAGATCATTGAAAATTTGTTTACATATTTAGGGTAACAGAAAGAATATATACTTAGAGTTTCAGCGATTTTTATTTTTTTGATCTCTCAGTTGGCGTGAAATGTCCCATATATAGACGATCCAGGTGAAAGTGGTAAAAGCTATTTATTAAATACAATTATAACTTATCTAAAAATTCACGGAATCAATTATTTAGTTGTATCATGGACAGGTATAGCGGCTAATTTATTACAAGACGGTGTGACAGTACATACATCATTTAAATTATCGTTGAACATATCTGCAAACACTATATGTAATATTAATGCAAACAGCGAAATAGGTAAAAAAATAAAAAATGTATCAATTATTATCTGGGATAAAATCACAATGACATCAAAATACGCTTTTAAAGCCGTCAATCGCATGTTTAAGGATGTATGTGATAATAATTACTTGTTTGGAGAGGAAACATTTGCCATATCAAGTGATTTTAGACAAACATTACCAATAGTAAAACATGGAAATAGAATAGAGGTAGTATAAAATTGTGTCGAAAAAAGCTATTTATATGAGAGAATCGCACACGGAGACGGATAAAAAAAAGCGGAAAGACAAAAGCGGAGAGATGGAGACGGAAAGACGGAGATGGAGAGACGGAGACAGAAAGTCGGAAACGGAGGGGAGAAGATAAAGAGACGAAGACGGAGAGACGGTGACATAGGGACGGTGACGGAGAGAGGGAGAGTCGGAGATGGAGAGACGAAGATGGAGAGACGGAAAGACAGAGAAGAGAAGATGGAGAGACAGAGACGGAGGGACGGAGAGACTGAGACGGACAGATGGAGATGGAGAAACGGAGACAGATAGACGAAAATGGAGACAGTGAGACGGAGATGGTGAGACGGAGATGGAGAGACGGAGATGGAGAGACGAATATTGTGTATGTGTGTATGATTAAGTGTATGTATATGTGTGGATGTGTATGTGTGTATATGTATATATGTGTATATGTGTATGTGTATGTATGTATGTATATGTGTGTATGTGTATGTATGTATGTGTATGTGTATGTGTATATGTGTATGTGTGTACGTGTATGTTAAAGATGCATGTGTGTATGTATATGTATGTATGTGTATGTGTGTACGTGTAGCTATAAAATTTTATATACATATTTTTCACTTAAAAACGAATTTTCTTTTCCTTTGACATTTTTTAATACGGTATAATATTTACGAGATATTGCAAGCTAAAGAAAGCTAATTTTTTTAGAAAAATCATTATAGTTTTTTAACGATTCTTCATAGCATAAAAAACCAAATAGCGTTTGAAAAAGGACTAAAAAACTTTTAATTCGAGAGATATATTGTTAACTTAGAATAATTTCACTGGAATTGGCTAAGGGTTAAACATAGGCAAAAAATTTTTGAAATTTTTTCTTTTTTTACCTCTATGAATATAGTTAAAAAATAGACATTCTTAAATCAAACCACCAGCATTAGAAAGAGCTCTGAAAAACCTTTCAAACTCATCTTTTTAATTTTGTTATACGCTTTTCAACCAAACAGTAAAACTTTTTATATTGTACCACGACTGATTAGAGTGGGCAACTTCGTGTGAACGGGAGTGTATCATAATATATTTTATTAGAAATGGATACTAGGAAATATTTAAAGGTTTATGCGTAGTATTGAGCGGAAATCTATGCTGATTGGTATATCGATTTGTATGCGGAGAGTTATTTATAATTTTATGCTCAATGGTTTTCTTAGAGCATGCTGAGGGGTATTTTGAGTCGATGTTGCGGGGTATGCGAAGCAAATATATAAACTACAATATTATTGTGAAGAGTTAATCAGAGGGGTATATGGAGGGGTAGATGAAGTCATAGGTGAAGGGGTATGCGGGGCTTTAAAAGAAGGGGTACATGGAGCGGCCGTTAGCTGCATGGAAATATCGTGGAATATTTTAATGGAAATCTATACAGAAGCGTACACGGAGCAAAATCAACAAAAAATAACGAAATAATAACGTTATTTTAAAAAGGGTTATATGGAGGGATATGTGGACCAAAGTTAAATGAAAATTTAAATGGGATGGAATATCTATATAATATATAATTTATATTATAACTCATATAAAATAAATATATAAAAACGAAAAAGGATACAATTATGTTCCTTAAAATATTGAAAATATTAAAAATAAATAAAATAAAAATTATATAACTTTATATGCTTGTATAAAGAGTTTAAAAGATAATGTTACATTAAGGATATAACTCTTATTTTTACTTTTATTACATGAATGAATGAATGAATTAATTAATAATTATTATAATTTGTTTCTTTTAATTAATTTGAATATATAATAACATTAGTATTTTTAACATTTAAAGAAATGTGAACAAATTTTTCAAATTGAAATTATTTTAAATTAAAATCAATGTGGCTATGTAGGGCTACTGTCGAAGGGTACCACTTACATTTTTTGAATTTTCATTAATATATTCTTTTGTTTTTAAATTCAAAATAAAAAAAACTCTACGCACCATTGACGATACCTTACTATATTGATAAATTGTCTCAGTATGGGTGGTGTGGAAAGTTGTCTAAGGAAGGTAAGTATTAGTTGATGGTTAAAAAGTAGTTGTATCAACAATATCTCATTTGGAGATATGGAATGTTATCGAAAATATTTTTATTATTATTATTATATATTATTTTAATTAAGCATAATGTAGAGATATTTTAGAAAATTTTTGACTGAAGATTAAAAGTTTTGAAAACTACAATGTTGGTAATTATGTATTAAATATATATCCCATTACATCACCTTAAGGGGATGTAAAATACCGACATTACAGTTTTTCAAATTTTTTATTATTAATCCAAATTTCTTTTAAATATCTACGTATTACTGCTTTCTATTTTAATTAATAAAAATAATATAAAGATATTTCATAAAATTTTTGAATAAAGATAAAAATTTTGAATAACTGCAATGTCGGTAACTACCTTCGAGCATATACTACTGGAGGAAGCCTCCGAATGGCAGAAAGCGTTACAAGGCGAAGAGAGAGAAAGTCTCTATTTTGGTACGTGCTGTCTCTCTCTAGCCTGGTTTGATTGGCTGTTTCTGTTTCCCACTAAAAAGTGAGAGAGAGATAGCACGTACCAAAATAGAGGCTTTTTCTCTCTTTGCCTTGTAACATAGTTAATAGCTGGGAGGCTTCCTCCAGTAGTATATGCTCGAAGGTAACTACGTATTAAACATATACGCTATTATATCACCTTAAATAATTATTTTATAAATATAATATGTATAAAAAATGTTTAAAATTCAAATTAATTCTAAATTAAAAATAAATTTGTTTTGCATATTTATTGTCACAAATTATTTCTTTATATAAACTCTAACACATCATTCATATTTACTTCAGTTGGTGATATGAGAATTCTTAGAGTCATAAAAATTTTTCACTACATCAATAAATATAAGTAACAAATGTATTGGTTAAATAAGCGGTGATCGAAAAGGAACCGAAGGGTAGCCTATGGGGCATCCGAGGGGTAGCCAAAGGAACGACCTGGGTAGACTGGTGGCGACTTGGGTAATGTAGTGGCAAATTTTTTTTTTTTAAGATATTTTCAAATACTTTGTCACGTTATTTTAAGGGGTAACTTGTGGCGCTTTGCGGCTGTGTAGCGGGAGGAGAAATAATGAGGGGTAGAGAGGCGGGAAATTTTTTTTGAATATAACTATATAATATAGGGATATATATATATATATATATATATATATATATATATATATATATATATATATATATATCCAAATCAAATAGATAAACAGTTTTTTTATATATCATTGTTTCTATATTAGACTAACTATCCTACTTCTTCTTCTTACATCATTTCGTTCTATTTAAGTTGAGTGCGAATGAACTCTGTTGCTCTACCCAGCTAGCTAAGTAGAGCAACTGCAGAGGGGATCAATACTTACTCAGCTGCTTCGGGTCGCAGGCTGATTCTAGCGATAAGAGTGGTTAAAAAATTTTACTTAAATTTATGACTTAATAAATGAAAAAAATTTAATTTAAATATTTAAGCAGTAAAGTAATTTTATTAATTAAAGTTAAGAGGCGGTCGGAACCATTTACCGCTTGGTGGCGCTGCAGGTGAGAGAAGAATATAAAATATTTTTTATACACGGATTTACAATTTAGTAAGACAACAATATACTTCTAATGTTGTCAGTAACTCTTGCCATATATATGTAAAATAATTATCGATGCTAATCTTGTTTGAAAAGTCTAAAATACTTTTGTAAAACGAAAAATGCTGCGCGTAATAGAGCCGATATAAACATGTGTATTTTTCTTTAGTGCGACAGAGAAAGTAATACTAAAGAATGATGAATACATATGCTCACGCCGGCTCTATCTCGCGCTGCATTTTTCGCTTTACAACAATATTTTAGACTTTTTAAACAAGATCAGCATCAATAATTGTTCTACATATATATGGCTAGAGTTATTGACAACATTAGAGGTATGTTATTGTTTCAGTAAATTGTAAATCGCTGAGTAAAAATTATTTTACATTTTTCTCTCACCTGACCGCAGCGCCCCCATGCGGCAAATAGACCCGACCACCTCTTAAAGCAGCACTTCAATACACTTTAATTCTACTGCAGTTAATTATAAAAAAATTATGTAAAGATCACTACACAGAAAGAGAAAAACTATTTTAAACAACCTCAATCATAATTAAATGTAATAGAATAAGCAGTCAATTCTTTTTAATATGAAACAAATGGACTTTTAGTTAAGATATCTCCTGACCTGAAAGAGATAAAGTAGGGAAATAACCAAATTCAGAATGTATTTGTATACATGTATTTTTTATTTTTTATTCTTTTACTCATTATATGCATTGGTGAGAACTAGACTGCACTTAGGCCTTGCGCCTGCGCAAAAGGGGAAAAATTGAGTTTCTTCACGCACGTAGTTAATGTAATTATCTATTTAATCAAGACAATAAAAACAATAATTATATAATTGAAATTTTAACTCTGGAACACTTAATTTCTTTACTGTTTAGTCACACGACCCGGTTTCTACCTTTCGCACTCGTATGACAATAAAATACAAAAAAAATAATCAATAATTTCACCCATGTTGCGTTTAAAAAAAAAATTAAACTTTGAATGAATAATTAACTCGTAATTGTCTCACTTACGCAAATTCAGAAAATGACCACTGCGTCGCCTCACTACTTTAATTATATTCTCTCAGAAATGATATGATAAAAAAACAGCAAGGAAAATAAAAATTCGTTCTACTCTTAGAGCATATATATCTGGAGGGAGTATGCAAAGCCAAAAAGTGTAAGAAAAAAAAGAGAGAGAAAGGTAGCTTAGGGTGAAGTGTTTTCTCTCTTGCGCGGATTCTTATTGGCTGTTGCTTCCTCCCAGCGTGACTGACCGCTCATGATTTTTCCTATACTATAGCATATTTAATATATGCTTTGAGGGGGAGAGCAACAGCCAATGAGAATCAGCGCGAGAGAGAAAGCACTTCACCTTAAGCTACCTTACTCTCTCTCTTTTATTTTTTACACTTTTTGGCTTTGCATGCTCCCTCCAGATATATATGCTCTAAGGTTATACCTTTAACAACCACGATTATCGCACTTATATATTTTAAGCAAATGGCGTCGCGTCGCAATACATGAACACCTTTACGCGTGGTCTTACGAAATATGATTTTTATAATTTGCATATTCGCTCACCCTCTTCACTAACCCACACTAAATCTAATTTTCAATTTAATCATAAAGTTTGAGAATAATAAAACTTTATCATAAAAAAGTTTATTAAGAAGGATTGAAAATTAACAAAAAAAAAAAAACTAAAAAGGATTTCAATTTATTCTTTCTTACTTTCTAAACCCGCTCGATGAAACTCCCACTTACTTTTGTACCGTTAACCTCTAGCAATACCCAAAAAGAGAGCAGCAAAGAAGTCGAGGACTGAGGAAGACTCTGAAGATAGACGCTGCGGTTGCTGGAGATGATGAGATGGTCGCTGATCTCCTGGTTGGTTGCTGGATGCTCGCTCCCTTTATCCGTTTGGAGATAAACTTTCAACTGTCCTTGCCTTCTCAATTTCCTCTTCCTCAAACTGCTCAAGATTTCTCTCTAAAGGCCCATAGAAGCATTAAAGAAAAAGAATATAGTTTTGTCACGTTGATCCAAAAGGTGAAGCTCTTAGTTTGACTGCTAATTAATTTACACCTTGTCAAGTCGTTTGCTACTTCGTATTACCACTTTGTCGTAACTCTTCATGATTTGTTAACGTTATAGAAGTTATAAAGGTGTCGCTTGGTGTGCATGCACATCTTTAATATTCTCTTCATAGGTTGGTCGCAATGGTAATGTGCATCGTGTATGTGTGTTTGGATAGAGTTACCATAGCGTTCTAACCTAGTACCTGGTTGAAGTTTTCTTCTTGTTGATTTAAATTTGTGCTCTTGCAAGGTGTTTTTCTAATTGTTAACCTAAGTCATTGGTTCATCTAGTGTGTGTGTCCCTGCGTATAAACGTCGTATCCATAAAACTTTCCTCATTAGTTGTTCGTATGATCTAAATATTCCACGTCTTCCTCTCTTGTGTGCATCAGTACAGCTGTTCGCTCTTGATGTGCTTTTGTTTCTACGTCTGTTGTAAGATCCTCTATCGGTGAATATTTTCTCTCTATTTTTACTGTATTTAAATTTTCTATTTAAATTATTAAATCGATTTCTAATAACTAATAAAGACTTTTTTATTTTAGGTTTTTCCTATGACTACTCAACCCTCCTTTAAATTTATTAATTTATTACGCTTCAAAATCGAATAAAAAGAAATTGAAATAAAATATAAACTTTTTTAGAATATTATTCGTAAATAAGTTTTGTTACACAGATTAAGTTGACTGAAATTAAAAATAACTTACGCTTACTTGTATCAAATTCATATTTTATACTTAAGAGGAGGCCGTATAACTCTGTCCTTGTCTAATCTAAATTTTCGTTATTAATAATAAATTAGATATTTTTATACGAAAGTAAGGGCATAGCCCAATAGATTCAAGGACGAGCAAACGATCGTATTCTATGAAAAAATATAAAATTTTCATTATTTTTCGAGTGAGGTCTGAAACGGAAAAATAATTGAATTTGATAACTGTTTTTCCGTTTCAGACCTCACTCGAAAAATAATGAAAATTTTATATTTTTTCATAGAATAGGATCGTTTGCTCGTCCTTAAATCTATTGGGCTATGCCCTTATTTTCGTATAAAAATATCTAATTTATTAATAATAACGAAAATTTAAATTAGACAAGGACAGAGCTATACGGCCGCCTCTTAATAAATAATTTAGTTAAATTTTATACATCACAACTTGAAAGAATTAAAATGTTAACTGTTGCGTATTAAAAATGATTATGTCGTTTGCAATTTTTACACTTTCTGAAGTAACAAGGAGCGAAAAATAAAGAGATACTTATTTGACAAAAGTTTACCTTTTTGATGTTCTAGGTTTTCAGGTTAAGGAGTGCCGAACGCTTCAGCGAGCTAGGATTCAGATCTTACGGTTTAATTAAATAATAACAACTAAAAATAACTTTAACTCTAAAATATATTCTTAAATTAATAAACATAACAAAAATAATCATAATATAAAAACGATAATTAGCTGGCTAGAAAACGAAAATAACAAATGCTTTTAGTTTTAAATAATTTAGCCATTAGATACGTTTAAAAACCCAATTTTATAATAAACTTGATAACACATCTTGATTCGCTAATGCGCATAAGCCGGAACAGAAATACATCAAAAGTCTCAAATCGCGTTTACGCATGCGCGGAGACCGAAATTCATCAATTTTGATTGTTCTCTGATTACGAGCAATTTCGTTGAGGAGGACGAAATTGTCGGTTTCTGAGATAAACGCATTTTATAATCACGTACAATCACGTGTATTGCAATCCGAGCCTAAGCGAGTGCAATACGAATGCTACGACTTAGCCCACACAGCATAAGATATTGCAGTAAACGTTTCACTGTTATATTGCGCTAAAATGTTGTCTCAAGATCGCAGAAACCTGTTCTATACACGGCTAAAAGGTTCTATGAAATATTAGAAAGCAATGTAACTACATCCTTGTTGATAAGTTTCACAAAACAATTCTAGAAACATTGCAGCAAACCTTTCATGAGAGGTGCCAGCAAGGTTTCTGCAAGGTTTTATGAAATATTTCAGGAAACTTTGCAGAAATCTTCCATAAAAGATTCCTGCAATGTTGCCAGCCAGGTTTCGGCAACTTTAAGCGAAATATTGCAAGAAACTTTTTAAGAAAAGTTAGAGCAAGGTTTTTGCAAGGTTTCATGGAATATTTACAGAAACTTCGCAAAAATCTTTCATAAAAGTTTTCTGCAAGGTTTCCAGCCAAGTTTCGAAAACATTGCAAGGAATATTGCAAGAAACTTTTTATGAAAGGTTGCTACAAGGATTTTGGCAAGTATTCTGAAACATTTTAAGAAACCTCTGGTAAAAGGTTCCAGTAGGGTTCCTGCAAAATTTCAAGAAACATTTTTAAAAATATTCAAAAAACCTTTCATGAAAGATTGCTCTAAAGTTTTCAACAAGATTCCAGAATCATTTTTAAAAACATAGCTTTAATAAAAGATAGCTGCAAGATTTCTATAAGGTTTTATAAACCATTTCAAGAGTCTCTACAAAGCCTTGCTATGAAAGTTTTCGGTTAAGCTTTTGACAAGATTTTAAAAGTTTTTGAGCAACAACAAACTTTTATAAAAGATTGATAAATTGTTTTTGATAAGGTTTAGTGAAGTAAGTTTGCACAAGCTTTATATAAAAGTTTCCTGCAGCATTTTCAGTCAAATTTTAGAAATATTACACGAAACATTGCAAGAAACTTTTTATGAAAAATTGCTGCAAGATTTCCAGTAAGATTTCAGAATCACCTCAAAAAATCTTTGATAATAGGTTCCAGCAGGGTTTCTGCTAAAATATTTCAGAAATCATTGCGAGAAATTTTTTATGAACAATTTTTACAATGTTGTCGGCAAAGTTTCAGAAATATTTTTAAAAAATCACGTAATGTGTACTAGATAATTTAGTGACGTCTGCGTTAAAATATAAGCACACATTACTAGCATACTAATAAATTAATTCCATAAATAGTTAATTTTATTTACACTTACATAAATTCCAAAGTTTAATTGCCATTTAGACAACTATAAAATGGAAATATCACCGTCAATAAGTTTTACGTTATTTCAGGTATCACGACTGAGTTAAAGCCTAAAAAAATTCAAATTTAAATCAAATGATAAATCTTTTTTCTTATAATATTGATTTATGAAACTTTTTTAATATTAAATATATATTAAATACAAGACTTCGGTCCATAAATAATTTTTAAAAAATCTCATCTGATGGTTGAAATCCTTTTCTTTAGTCAAACACTTGATTTTGGTGATTACCGGTGGCTTTTTTAGATAATTTTTAACAAATTGACTTTGAAATTTCTAGAGATTTTCACAAAATACTATTCTTGATTTCAACAGTTTTCCTTTATTCTACCTTCTAAAGGTCATTGAAAAAAACCATCATTTTTGACGTAAAATTTCCCGCTCTTTCAGAATTTGGTTTTAAAATAGGGGTTCCGATTAAAAGAAATCACTTTGATCTTGAAATGCCCTTAAATATGAAGCTCAAGGACAAAGTCGAGGTCACCATCAGATGTACCGTTTGATTTCCCAGAACTTTTAACTTTACTTTTTTTCTAGCACCCTCGTTTTCCAAAATATTCAGGTATGTCCATACTTTTGGGTCACCCTGTATACATATATTCGTAGCAGAACGGTTCTGCTACACCTTTAACTAAATATATGAAGAAGAAAATAAAAAAATCAATCAAAGAAGAAGAGGTTAGTTCGAATAAGTTATTTAATTATTAAAATTAAACTTTTTTATATTATAAGCTTGTTGTTTATAAATTATATTATTTAAAAATACATTATACAAGACAGTGTATTTATTATTTTGTAGGTATCATCAATCATATAAGTATGTAATAATAATGACATCATTAAAAAAACTTCAGGAAATAATGAAAATCCAAAAAGAAATTATATAAAAAAAATGTTGATAAATAAAAAGTGAATAATTTAGAAAATCTTAAAGAATCATCTATGGATTTTACATTTAAATTCTTAGAGGTAAAAATTAACAAAAAATATAAATATACTAAGTTTGAATGCATTTGAATTTATTAAATATATTTTTTTCAGTCAAATGAAGATTCAAATGTAAGAATAGCAAATGGACATCGAAATACAGATGACCAAACCAATCATGAATTAACAAGTGAGTCATTATTCTAAACATTAAACGTGAGTTGGATATATTTTTAAGATCCAACACTTTTTCAATTAATCAAAATTCATGTTGATCCTTTTATTATTATTATTTATTAATTTCAATAGTATTAACAATATACGAATAATTATATAGTCCTTACAAATTTTATTTATTATTATCCATAAACTTTAGGATTTTGATACATTATTTATAATAACAAAAAAGGTATTTTTGTAGTCTGAATGAATTAATGATAGTTTTTATATTAACATATAATAAAAATATTTATATCATATTGTTGATTAACTCAAAACATGCTTAAGCTCATTAATATTTGAAAACAATCTATACAACAAATAAATCTAATTTTCACCTAATATTGACTTACAATTCTGTTCCGTTTCACTTTTTAGAATAAAATAAAATTACTCTTTATAAATTGTGAACTTAAAAGCATGTAATAGTGTATATGATTTATACATAGTTACTGACATTACAGTTTCCCAAATTTTTAATCTTTATAGAAAAATTTTTGGAAATATCTCTATATTAGACTTTTTATTTGTAAAAATGAAAGGCTATAATATAGAGATATTTTCAAATTTTTTAGCTTAATAATGAAAAATTTGGAAAACTGTAATGTCGGCATTTTACATTCCCTTAAAAACTTTATCTATAACTGTTTTTATCATTTGATTACATTATAATATTAAAAAAACATATGATTATTAGTTGCAATAAGTATAATATATTTTTAATATCTTTAATATTAGCAGTTTTTAATCATTTGTTGATTTTCATCGTCCTTTTACTTGTATAGAAGCATCACTGCAATCAAATTGTTAAAGGTATTCTTTATACTTTTATATGATAGTGGAATGAAATTTGAAACACATTGATATTAGAAAGAGTCACATTCCCTTTTCTATAATTTAATAATCATGATAGAGTAGATATATGTGCAAAGTAGTTGCCAATATTTAGATAAACATTTCATGATAACGTTTTCTTAACTATTCAATTTATTCTAATAACTATTTATACAACTGATTGAAAAAAAATTAATATTGAACACATTTAATAAAACCTAACCTGATATTAATGATCGGTGTCTTTCCTCTTTCCGATAAAAGTAACAAAAATTTGGACTCTCTCTTCCTCTTAAAAATCTTATGTAATTTATGGATAGTCCCTTAAGTTATATTATATAGTTTTACTATTGTAATAATTGAAAATGGTTTATTGGAAAAGTAACATAGTGCTTGTATAGTGAGGATTTTTTTAAAGAAAAAGAGGAAGTAACTGCTAAAAAGTTGAACACTTCCCAGTAATATCGAACAGTACGATATACTGCAATTAAAATCGAATAATTGCGAGAGCACCAATAATTTTAATATACTTACGAGGTCTATCGAGCTAAAAATAAAAAAGGCTCGTCTCATCATCGAATATATGGATAATATTTTGTGTGATTTTCACTCGAACCTCTTTTCATGACTTTCGCAACGATTTGCAAAAGTCATATTAATTATTTTAGTATTCGTTAATTCTTTCATAGCTCTGAAATAAAATAATAGTTATCAGCATATCATTTAAAATTATATAAAATTATTTAAAATTTCATTTAATCTTCTATTTCTATTATGAAATTTGTCACAGTTAAAAAATTTTCAGCTTTCGACGAGAGCTCGTCGCGAACACACGAGTTTGCAAACAATCCGTGTATCTCAACGAAGTTGAGCAATAGTATAGTGAAAACACAACAGTCTATAGTTGTTAAAATTTATACCTTTAATTGCGCTTCGGCGTAATTAAAGATGATGACTGCGGGAAAAGCATCTCCTGGCAGGAGTGAAATACCAACGTTTCAAGCAAAAAGAGTAGAAAATATCAGTTATGCAGATGCGACCCAAAAATTCAAGTTCTCAAAAAGAAACCAAGGATTAATGTTAGTATGTATAGATGAACTCAACCTAACAGATTATACCTGTGCGATAGGAGATATTAGTCAGCCCAAAAAATGTAATAGCATCAACAAAAACTTCAAACAATCGTATTTGTATCTATTTAGCATCAAAAGAACTAGTAGATAAACTAACAGATGATAGAGAATTCATAATTATAAAAAAGAAAAAAGTATTTATTAGACCACTTGTAGGTAAATACAAAAAAGTTATATTCTCTAACGTATCACCAAATATTCCCAATCTCGTATTTGAAGACTTATTGGACGAACTAAAAGTAAACCGAAATGCATCTGTCTCAATATTAAAAGCTAGTATAGAAAAAGAGGGATATGACCATGTCATCAGCTCACGAAGGCAAGCTTACGTCAAAACAGAAGACATTAAAAAAATACCTGAAGTTCTTAAATTGAATTACGAAGACATAAGCTATTTCATTTATTCCAGTACAGACACACTAAGATGCTTTATATGCAAGAAAGAAGGACACATCGCACGATATTGCGAAAATAAACAAAGCCAAGATACTGAAATTCCAACGGTAAATAACAGTTGTTATGTGAATATTTTGAATAATGATACAAGTCTTGCTAACGACACTATGACCAATCTAAACGAAACTCAAGATGTAAATAAGAACGGACATTACAAAATATTAGAAAATAAAATTACACACAACAATGAAAAGCCTACGGAAGAAATGGAAATAGAATTAAGTAAAAGAGAAAAAAAACGAGTATGCTCACAAATTAGTTCAACCGATACACAAATGAGTTTAAATGAAAAATACAATAATGATTTTCCTAAATTAACACAGGACCAAACAATAAAACAATAAACAGAAAAAGAAAAAATTATAACAACAGAGGAAAATATAACTAAAACTCAAGAAACAATTAATCTAAACGCTATACTTACTGGAAAAAATAAAACAAACACCCAACAACTAAATACAACTCCAATGGATGAATTAGACAAAAAATTAATTAGTTTAAGAACATACTTAAATGAATCCAAAACTATGCTGAATTACATCCAATTCAAAAATCTACTCGAAAATCTAAGTGGTGCAAAAAATCCTATTGAAATAGTACGTGAACACACAACATAGAACAAACATAGAAGAATTCATCCAATTCATAAAAACGGACGTATACCCAAATGTGAGGGATAGTGGCATAAAAAGAAGATGCGCCTTACTTCTAAAATCCTTAATAGGAGCAACAAATACTCCTCTAAGTACACCAACAACATCAGACACAGAACAGTAAATTAACTCAACAAAATAAAATAATAAAATGGAAAAAATTATTCAATTGAACATAAATGGAATAAAAAACAATTATGAATGTATGGAAAAACTAATAGAACAACATAATTGCAATATACTATGTATACAAGAAAGAAATCTAAAAGAAAAAAAACATTCAATTAAAAAATTTCAACTGCTACAACAAAAACAGAACAGATTGTACAGCAGCCAGTGGTGGAGTAGCAATACTAATCAAAAACACATTATACAGTCAAGAAATTCAAATCACAACGGACCTCGAAGCAATAGCAATCAAAACAATAATAGGCGGAAAAACACTATATATGCAACATTTATTTAAGCAACAAATATGAACTCAATATAACCTCAGTAAACCATCTAACAGAACAATCACCTACACCATACATATTAATAGGTGATTTCAATAGCCACAGTCAAACATGGGGATCATATAAACTAGACAACTGAGGCCAAACAACTGAAGAGTTCATCAACAATAATGACCTAATATTACTCAATGATTCTTTCCTAACTCACTATAACGTACACAGCAATAGAACTAGTGCAATTGACTTAAGTATATGTTCAAGCTGCATAGCACATCAAATAGAGTGGGAGGTTAGCAATGAACTTTATGGCAGTGATCACTTCCCGATCTGCATAACAATTACATACACCAATCCACCACAAAACGTGCATACACCTACACTGAAAGAACTTTTCGTATGCTGTATGCCAAAGCGTGAGGGCGCAGAACACTACAAGTTTACGGGAGACAGATAAATAAATGTTGGCGTTTTAAAAGCTAACTGATATCAGCCAGCAGTGCGCGCGCAACTCATAAGTAACTTTTGGCATTCAAAACGCCAACATATGTATTACTGTTCGCCGCTGAGTATGAGCGGACTGTATACCTCCCCTCTTGGTTGGCAGTTCGCTAAGGCATCTATCCGTGTAAATGGAAATATCAAAAAGCTAATTGGACAAAACATCAAAATACAATCTCTCAAAAGATAGAATATCTCCTCAACTACTTACAAAAGCACAAAAAAGACAATAGTATAGATATAGATCACACAGTAACTACATTCACAAACATACTTATGGGAACTGCCCATGAATGCGTACCTAAAACAACAAACACTAAACAGACTAAATATGCACCATGGTGGAATGACTCATGTAAAACTGCAATAAAAGACTCAAAAAAAGCATACAACAAATACAAAAAAAATCTACTTATGAAAACAAAATGGAACATCAAAAATTCAAAGCAATAGCCAAAAGAACCATAAAAAATAGCAAACGCAATGCCTGGTTAGAATATTTAAACTTAATCAACCACCAAACGCAAACCAAAGATGTATGGAACAAGATTCAAGCCATTAACGAAAGACATAAACAACTACAGATACCAGCTTTAATAGAGAACGACACGATCCTAAACAAACCCAAAGACATAGCAAACACCTTAGCAAATAAATTTTCAGAAAACTCTAGTAACAACAACTATGATCAGACATTTTTAAACTTCAAAATAAGCGAAGAAAAAAACTCCGGCCACATAACACAAAACGAAGATAAATCAGAAAGCCCATTAGACAACGACATCACAATAGAAGAACTACAACAAACACTCTTAAGAAGTAAAAACACTAGTCCAGGACCAGACTTAATACTAAACATATTCTTAAAGAACCTACCTACAAACGCCATAGAATGCCTTCTAGAAATTGACAACATCATATGGAACAACCAAGTTTTCCCTAAAGAGTGGAGAAAGGCCATAGTGGTCCCTGTACCCAACCCAGGAAAAAACAAATATGACAAAGATAGTTACAGACCTATAGCCTTAACGTGCTGCTTATGCAAGTGTCTTGAAAAAATAATAAGTAAAAGACTCAAATGGGACTTAGAAGCAAACAACATCATATGTAAGGAACAAAGTGGCTTCAGAGAAAAACACTCCACCACAGACTGTTTAGATACACTTGAATCTGAAATATGTGAAGCATTAGCAAGTAATCAACGCTTATTAGCAGTTTGCCTGGATCTAGAAAATGCCTAGTATGGAAAGATAAAATTCTGAAAATATTAAAAAAACACAAAATAAACGGCCGAATGTTCCACTTAATGAAAAATTTCCTAAAACATAGGTCTATTCAAGTCAGAGTAGGAAACGAACTATCTAAGTCAGTACTCATTGACAATGGTGTACCACAAGGGTCCGTAATAAGTGTAATCTTATTCCTATTAGCAATAAATGATATACGAGACTGCATACAAAAACCGGTCAATTTTACCATATTCGCAGATGACATAACCCTCTTTATTAAAGAAAAAAATATTAAAACAAGTGAAATAATTATGCAAAACACCCTACAAAAAATAAATGATTTTGCTGACCAAACTGGATTTAAATTCTCAAAAAATAAAACTAAAGTTATTCTATTCAGCAACAAACACAAACCAGAAGAACCCAAACTATATATTAAAAAAAATCCAATTCAAATAGTCAAAGAAATAAAAATATTAAGACTGATATTCGACAACAAACTAACATGGAACAACCACATAGTAAATCTATAAGCACAGTGCATGCAAAAAATAAACATATTCAAAACACTATCGGCCAAAAACTGGGGAACTAATAGAAACATCATTGAAAAACACATATAAAGCCATAATCCAAAGTAAAATTGACTATGGTAGCATTGTATACAGCTCAGCCAAAAACACATACTTAAAAAACTGGACACAGTCTTAAATACAAGTATGAGAATCGCTACAGGAGCATACATAACCAGCGCAATCAATAGTATATTAAGTGAATGCAACATGATACCAGTAGAATACAGAAGAATCCAAAACACACTCAACTATGGCACAAAAATATTAACGACACTCAAAAATCAAGTATATGGAATTTTAACAAAACAAAACAACACAATAGATTATAATCTTAAAAAAAAATACAAAAAAAACCGTTTTACTACAGATTCAGCACAAACGCAAAAAAATATATAATAGATAGATACCAAACATATCCAATAGAACAAACTTGTCTGTGCCCCGGATCAAAAAAACAAGACTTCAACTCATTCATACTGGAACACCCAGAATCAAGCATCAATGAAACTCGGAGCAATAGCACAAATGACTACAAAATATATACAGCAACTTACAAAAATAACAACGTAACCGGAAGTGCAATAGTATTACCTAATGGAGAACAAATATTGCATAAATACCCCAAATGGATTAATAACAACAACCTTCAAACAATCAATTTACTCATGGCTATAGAATACGCATCAAATGCAAACGGATCAAAAATTAAAGCCACGTAGTCTCAAAAAGTAAGGTTAGAAGAAAATTATTTTGAGGTTAAGTCAAAGCACGTGTTTGGAAGATAAAAGGAAAGAAAAAGAAAACAAGTAAATCGAAGGTAAAAAATAATAAATAATAAGAAGATAGTGAATAATAATTTTGAAAATATAGACTGTACAAGAAAATTGGAAGAGTGACGAAATAAAAAGATTGAAAACGTGAATTCAAGGAAATTAATGAGTTAAGAGGAGGTCGCGTATCTCTGTCCTTTTCTAATCAAAGAAATGATTTTTTTACAAAAACTAATAACTTTATCAAAAAATGAAGAGAAAGCCGCATCTTGTATCAAAAAAAGCAATATTTTCTTTGATAAGAAAAAACTAATTTTATTGCTTCGTTCTCAAGAAAACCTTGAAAAACCAAATTGTCCACCCTAACCTCTATGATTTAAGTTTTTCAAGGTTTTCTTGAAAACGAAGCAATAAAATTAATTTTTTCTTATCAAAGAAAATATTGCTTTTTTTGATACAAGATGCGGCTTTCTCTTCATTTTTTGATAAAGTTATTAGTTTTTGTAAAAAAATCATTTCTTTGATTAGAAAAGGACAGAGATACGTGACCTCCTCTTAACTGAATAAGATAATTAAAAGAAAATTTAATGAAACAGACAAAAGCTGAACATATAGTGCTCATTAAAGAAGAAAGAAATCGTTTAAGAAAAGTTTTCCTCAAAGAATTGAAAAAGGTGTTAAGAGGAGGTCGCGTATCTCTGTCCTTTTCTAATCAAAGAAATAATTTTTTCACAAAAACTAATAATTTTAGCAAAAAATGAAGAGAAAGCCGCATCTTGTATCGAAAAAAGCAATGTTTTCTTTGATAAGAAAGAATTAATTTTATTGCTTCGTTCTCAAGAAAACCTTGAAAAACCAAATTGTCCACCCTAACCTCTATGATCTAAGTTTTTCAAGGTTTTCTTGAAAACGAAGCAATAAAATTAATTCTTTCTTATCAAAGAAAATATTACTTTTTTTGATACGAGATGCGGCTTTCTCTTCATTTTTTGCTAAAATTATTAGTTTCTGTAAAAAACTCAATTTTTTTATTAGAAAAGGACAGAGATACGTGACCTCCTCTGCGCAGTAAAAGAAATTGATAAAAATATAAAATTAGAAAAAGAAAGAGAAATGGCTAAGCAAGTAAAAATTGATGATGTTTATATTCCCATTTTTGATGGATGCAATTATTCTAGCTGGAAATTCAGATTATTGAATATCTTAGAATATAAAGAGTGTAAAGAGCAAGCAACAAGAGAATTAAATGCAGCAGATAATCAAGATGCTTGGAAAAAAGCAGATTTAAAGGCGAAAAATATACTGATAAGCTCGATATCAGATAAGCAGTTAGAGTATATAGAAGAATGCATTACAACATTTCAAATGTCAAAAAAGCTAGACAGTATGTATTCTACAAAATCTACAGCTCTACCAATAATATGTATAAGTAAATTAGAAGATGTAAAATTGTAGAATTATGACAAAGTTGAAGACTTTTTTGTAGATTTTGAACAAGCCTGTAATAAGTTTTAAGCAGCTGGTGGAACTTTAAATGAACAAGAAAAGATAAGATACATAATAAAAGCGCTGCCACCCAGTTACAGCTTTATTGGTGACTTTATAGATGTCATACCAGAAGAGCAAAAAACAGTAGAATATGTAAAGTCCAAAATTCAAGAGAAAAATATGACAAGACCTGAAAGTGAAAGTAAAAGAAATGTCAGCACTTACAGCATTAACACAAAAGGACAATGTTTTAATTGTGGGAAAGAAGGCCACAATAAGAAAGATTGTTGGAGAGCGCCACAATTCAACTAAGACAGAGGAACGCATCCCAGTCAAGGTAGAGGAGCCTACTACAACAGAGGTCATGGTCAACGAGGATTTCAACGAGGATTTCCACGACCAAATTCAAGGGGGTATTCACAACGAGACTATGGACAGAACAGATCAAGTCAGCCAAAAGAAGAATCTTCTAGTCAACGTTACGACAACCGCAATGCAGAATCATGGGTAACGATGGTAAACCATAATGAGGTAAAAGAAACAGAAATTGACGAAAGTAAAAATAAAAATGAAATAAACTGGCTTTTAGATAGTGATTGTACTGGCCATATAGTTAATAATGATAGTTATTTTGAAAAATTTATTGTATTAAAAGAACCAGTTAATGTAAAATTGCCAAATGGAAAAATTTTAAAAGCTACTAAAATTGGTAATATTATAACGTATTTTGAAACTTATTATTATGAAAAGGAAGTTGATCTTAAGAATGTTTATTATGTAAAAGAATTAAGTAGAAATTTGTTAAGTTTTTCTAAAATAACTGTAAATAACACAATTGTATCGAGAAATCAAACAGCAAAAATTTATAATAAAAATAGAGAATTAGTAGCTGTAACAGAAAAAATAAATAATTTGTATTTAATGAAAAGCTTTATAGATAAATATAATGAAAATGTTTATGCAAATACAGTAAAATTAACAGATAAAGAAAAATGGCACAGAGCATTAGGCTATGTAAATTTTCAATATTTAAATAAATTAGTTAATAAAAAATTATTGAATGGTTTACCAGATAAATTAGAAAATAACAATATGAAATGTGCAAACTGTATTCAAAGTAAAATAGCTAATATACCGTTTGAAAATAAGAAAACTAGATCTACTGAGATTTTAGAATCAATTCATACAAAATTAAATGGTCCACACAGCACAGCTGGTTATGGTGCAGAAAGATATTTTTTAACGTTTATAGACGATTATAGTAAATGTAGTAGAGTTTATTGTATTAAAAGTAAATCTGAAACTGCAGGATGTTTTATAGAATACGTAAATTTAGTTGAACATCAGTTTAATAAAAGAGTAAAAAAGCTACAATGTGATAATGGTAAGGAATATTTAAATCAAGAAATTTATAAATTTATTAAATATAAAGGAATTGAATTATTACCTCATCCACCCTACGTCCATAAATTGAATGGAGTAGCGAAAAGATTCAATAGATCAGCTATGGACATAGGCAGATGTTTAGTAAGAAAAGCCAAGATACCTATAAGGTATTGGCCAGAAGTAATGAAAACAGTTCCTTATTTAAAAAACCGTACAATAGCCAACACACATGAAAATAAAACTCCATATGAAATACTTTTAAAATCAAAACCTGATGTAAAACATTTGAAAATATATCCCATACAGCATGAAAGGACTTTGAAAGGATTCTAAAAGGATTCATGAAAGGACTAAAATCTTTCAGAAATATATCACTGAAAGGATTCTGAAATAATTCTATGTCCGAGGTATTATTCTTTTAAAAATAATACAAAAAAATATTTCATAAAGAATTCATAAGACATTTCAAAATCCTTTCAATGAAAGAATTCTGTAAGGATCCATGAATTCTTTTGGTAATAATTCGTAAATCTTTTCATACATCTTCCATTGAAAGGATTCTGTAAGAATGATATGAAATATTTTTAAAATATTTCATTGTATTATTTCTAAAAGGAATATACCCCGGACATAGAATCATTACAGAATCCTTTCAATGAAAGAATTCTGTAAGGATCCATGAATTCTTTTAGTAATAATGCATTAATCTTTTAGTAATAATGCATATATCTTTAGTTGAGAGACGCGTAAAGTTGTAGAAACTTTATTCTTTCCTGTATTATTTAAGAATCAATTTAGAATTAATACATACACACACACACACACACACACACACATAAATATATATATATATATATATATATATAACGGATATGATGATATAATTATTTATAGGGTTACGAATAGTTTCACAGCGGTTGAAATCGAAGTTATCATAACACAGACATCGCACGCATAACAATTTATAGTTTCCATTTTAGATTCTTATTTTCCTTATATATGAAACGGGAAGCACTCTTACCGCTTGCTAGAGTAAGATATACCACCATCAAGCGGATAAATTATAAACTAATCCAGAAAATATTTCTAAATGATTCTGTTATATTTCACGTTTTCTTTCAAAAAGTCTTTTCAAAGTACTTTCAAAAGATTCATGTAATAACTTTTTCGTCATGATAAGTTCTTTCATGAATTATTTCAAAAAGATTTTTAAATTATTTCATGTAAGGATTCGTGAGATTTTACGAAAATCTTACATAAAATTATTACGTTAAGGGGATGTAATACGGTATATGATTTCAACATAGTTACCGACATTGCAGTTTTCAAAATTTTTAATCTTTATTCCAAAATTTTCAAAAATATCTCTCAATTAGGCTTTTTATTAGTAAAAATAGAAGGCAGTAATATAAAGATATTGTAAAAATTTCTAGATTAAGAATCAAAAATTTGGAAAACTGTAATGTCGGTATTTTACATTCCCTTAAAGCTTTTTGGAAGAATATTGAAATCATTCGGTGAAAGAATAACTTAGATTATTTCGAAAATCTTTCTGAATTATTTTACGACTGGAATTTTCGAAAGAGTTGTGAGTTCTTTCTTGTTTCCTTTCAAGAAGTCTTTTCAAAGTCCTTTCAGCAAGGATTTATGTAATAACTTTTATTCTCATCATAAGTTATTTCATGAAATATTTCAAAAAGATTTTTTAATTATTTCATGTATGATTTCTTGAGACTTTACCAAAATATTGCATGGATTATTTTATGAATGCTTTTTGAATGAATCTTGAAATGGTTCGGTGAAAGAATACCTTAGATCATTCCGTAAATCTTTCTATAGTATATTACGACCCAAGGCCAGAAAAAAAGAAATGTCTCAGATCACATGTAATTGTCGGCTGATGCGAAGCCGAAGTTGACAAACATGTGATCTGTGGCTTTCTTTTTTACTGGCCATGGGTCGTATGCTATTTTTCTGCCCGACGACGCCAGAAAGCGGCAACTTTGTTTTGGGCAGCGACCAGAAAGTTGTCGCTTTCTGGCCGGAGGGCAGAAAGATTATTTTATGATTAGAACCTTCGTAAGGTTTCTGAGTTCTTTCTTGTTTTCTTTCAAGAAGTCTTTTCAAAGTAGTTTCAGTAAGGATTCATGTAATAACTTTTTCGTCATGATAAGTTCTTTCATGAATTATTTCAAAAAAATTTTTTAATTATTTCATGTAAGGATTCGTGAGATTTTACGAAAATCTTACATAAAATTATTACGTTAAAGCTTTTTGGAAGAATATTGAAATTATTCGGTGAAAGAATAACTTAGATTATTTCGAAAATCTTTCTGAATTATTTTACGACTGGAATTTTCGAAAGAGTTGTGAGTTCTTTCTTGTTTCCTTTCAAGAAGTCTTCCCAAAGTCCTTTTAGTAAGGATTCATGTAATAACTTTTATTCTCATCATAAGTTATTTCATGAAATATTTCAAAAAGATTTCAAAATTATTTCATGTATGTTTTCTTGAGACTTTACCAAAATATTGCATGAATTATTTCATAAAAGCTTTTTGAATGAATCTTGAAATGATTTGGTGAAAGAATACCTTAGATCATTCCGAAAATCTTTCTAAATTATTTTATGACTTGAATCGTTAGAAGATTTCTGAGTTCTTTCTTGTTTCCTTTTAAGAAGTCCTTTCAAAGTCCTTTCAGTAAGGATTCGTGTAATATTTCATGTCTTAACTTCCGTTTCCTTTTTGGTATTATTTTTGTAAAGACTTTGTAATCTTCTTGTGTATTATTTCATAAATTCTTTTCAAAAGAATATAGTTATCTTTTTAAATTCTTTTTAAATGCTTTCAACGTTTTATTACTTGTAATATTTTATGAAATTATTTCAAAATTCTTTCATGCTGTGTGGGTATGGAAGCAAAGTTTTTGTGAGGGTGTTAGAAGTATTAAAAAAAAGTAAATGGGACGATAAAGCTAAATTAGGTATACTTGTAGGTTATACACATAATGGTTATAGAGTTTTAATTGATAATAAAGTCATAAATGCCAGACATGTTAAAGTAATTGAAGAAGAAATAGAATTAATTTGTACTGAACAAAATGATGAAAATCACATAAAATTAAATTTAGAAAATCAAAATAGTCAAAGTAAAACTGATTCTGAAAATGAAAATGATAGTGAAAATTATGATAGTGAAAATTCAAATTCTAATGATAAAATAAATAATGATTCTGGCAAAGTAAATAAAAGATTTAAAAAACGAAAAGATGATTTAGAATTTGAAAGAACCTCAACGAGAAAGAAAAGCCCTATAGAAAGATATGGTAACCCAATAACGCATTATATATAAGTAAACTATGTAAACGCGAATGTACCGAATACATTCGAGGAGGCGATAAACTCCACAGAAAGTAAAGAATGGCACAATGCTATGAATTCTGAAATTAATAGTTTAAACAAAAATAAAACATGGACTATTGTAGATAAAACTAAAGATAAGAAAATAATTGATGTTTAATGGATATTTAAAAGAAAAGGAGATAATTCTTATAAAGCTAGATTAGTAGTAAAAGGCTTTCAACAAAAAGAATATTTAGAAAAATTGTTAGATTGTATACACTGTTAAAAAAAATGATTGAATTTTCAGTAAAATGTAACTGAAGTTTTTTTTATTCACGAATATGAAAATTTATTTACAAAAAAACTGAAAATTCATGTATGAGAATTCATTAATAATGAAAATTCATTTACAAGAGAAATGAAAATTCATTTACAAGAGAAAAATTTCATTAATAATAAAAATCCATGCATGAAAATTCAGGTACAGTAATTAATTTTAAAATAAATGTAAAAATAATCATAAATTAAATACATTTATTGATAAATTATAAGTAATGAACGAAATGTTTGAAAATGACTTAGAAGTTATAAAATACTCATTAAATATTGACAGTAATTACTAAAATATTAAATTAATAAATTCCTAAAATTAAAAAAAATCCATCGATATTATTCATCAATTTTAAATTGATCTGAAAATCTTGAAAGATCTTTTGCCAGGTTGAAAACGACTCCATTAAACACCTTTAAACTCCTTTTAGTTTCTGAATTTTTTTTCCTTCCATTTTTAGGATTAATTTGCAAGAAAACTCTAAAATTATATTTATAAATTAATATAAATTTCTATACGTTTATTTTAAAATATAATTGACTTGAATTACCATTGTAAAAATTCTAATGATTATTTGCAATTTTATCTGGATAACTATATCCGAATATGTAATAACATAAAAATGTTGTTAATATCCCTTCGAGAACATCAAATACAAAAATAACTAAGTTTGCTTCGACAACTACAGTGCATATAGCATCAGAATCATAAAATGAATCACCTGAAATGAATTCATAAAGAATATTATATATTTATTACATCAAAAATAGTTTTTGAATAACAAATTTTATTAATTTAAAAAATTATAAAATACAAGTACATACCACGAATAATTAAAATTGGATATTTAGATAAAGTAGAAGCTAAAACATCTTTAACTGTTGATTCTTTCTGAAATAAAAGAATTTTAAAATATATAAACTTTTACAATTTTTTTATTAATTAAAAAAACGACACTGCCAATTACACTAAAATGTACGTACCTCGATTATTTTATAAAATAATTGTTCATCTTCTTCAAAATAGAGAAAGATCAATGGAAAAACTATGAGAATTTTTGGGATCTCATCTTTTCTTACATCGATAGCTTTCTTTGATTCAGCTATAATATAGTTAAGTTCAACTTCTTTCTTGTTAGTCAATTTTTCATGCAATTTTAAATATTGCCTTAGTGGTCTAATCTTATTGTTCAAAGAAATTGTCCATGTTTTGTGTACATCTTTTCCAAGTAACGTTGAACTATGTTCAATTAAACACTGAGCATCTTTTAAAAATGGCCATTGAACTGATATAACTATTAAATCTCTTTGAGGGTTATTAAGTAATTCTCGGATAGTTGGATATGTTTCACTCATTAAACGGGAAACTTCGCTAAAATTTCGATTCAAATTAGAAAAAAGTTCTAATAAACGAAGACGTTTGCTTTCTTGAGTGTCTGCGTTTTCTGTTGTAGGTAAAGTTGGAGCATATTCAACGCAAACATATTGATCAACTTTGAAATTAAGAGAAATTTCAGTTTCTCTAGCTTCAATTTTTTCTTCATCGCTATCCTTAGCTGTAGGTTTCTTCTTTCTAGGTATAGTCAAGCTTCGCTTGTAAGAAACTGCATTTAATATTGAAGTTCTTAGAGTTGCAATACCATCACTCCATATTTCTCCTTCAATTACATTACGAAAAGTATCTGGAAATTTTTTGCAAACAAGTTTTGCAATAGTATCAGCAGTTCCTCTTGTAAAATCTTTGAGATCTTCAATCATATAATCGCGAATTTTCTGTACCAAATTGATTCTTTCACTTGAAGATAATTTTCCACCTTTTTCACAAATTGCAAGTGTATTAGGACTTATTTTAGTCCAAAGTCCATCATGTAAATTTTTTGGCGTTCGTAATACATTTGAAGAATTGTTTGGTTGAGTTGCCGATTCTAAAGGTAAATTATGAAGGTCTTCTTTGTTCTCAACGTGAAAAATAATAAACTCCATTAAATTATGACTCTCTGATGCGTACTCAATAACATCAGAGTCCACCTCAGTTGTCTTATCTTCTAACACCAACTGCAATAGTAATAAAAATGATTATTAATTTTTCGCTATTTAAATATTAATTTGAATATGTAAATTATAACCTTGTATTCGGAGGATTCATGTGATAAATTTAATTTTAAAATCAATTTATTTATGATTTCTAATGTGGATTCTCCTCTCACCACAACACTATTTGAGCTGTTTAACAATTCGACCTTGAAAAATGGCATTCTGAAATTTATAAAATTATATCATAAATATATATCATTGACATACATGTCAATGCTCTGCAAAGTTCTAAAAAACCTAAATTTTTCTTAAATGTTTAAATATTACATTTTCATTAAAACAGTATATGGTCAATGTCCCAATTGCTACTAACGAACCTATTACTAGCCGCTCATTGTTAAAAATTTTTTTTCGTATCTGAATAACATTGAGCGGTTAGTAATAGGTTCGTGAGTAGCAATTGGGACATTGACCATAGAAGATTATTTATAAATGTTAAAAATAAATGAAAACGGATTATAATCATAAAACTATTTTTGGCGAATAAAATAAAATTTATCATATATTTTTAAATTAATTTAACCGAAGTATTTTTTATAGAAAAAATTACAGTTTAGTCAATAACATACTTTGCATAACAAAACTGAACTACAATGGTTGTGATACAAATCCATATTTTGGTTTGACGCATAGTATATCTTTCAATTTGTAAATATGCATTGTTTGAAAATTAATTTCTTGATTTAAAAGACGGCATTCATATGCAGTAATTTTTCCAATGCTGTAAGCCCTTAAGTATGCTAAAAATTCGGTTTCTACAATCTCCAGTAAAACATATACATCAGTCTCATTAACGCAGAGAAATGTACATATCTTTCCTATAACAAGATTATTTTGATAATCATTAACTTTGATTACTAGAACGTTTCCTTTTTTGAAAGTCGTTCCTTTCATAATAACTTTATTTGTTTCTAATAAATCTTCTGGCAAATTAATTTTTTTAATAGCTGATATTATATCATCGTGATGCAAATTCATTTGAAAATTACTAGTTTTACCAATTTCTACTTCAAGTCGAATGTTAGCTCCTAATCGAATATAGCTCGGTAAAGCTCATGCTTCTCACTTAATGATTTAACAACGTTGATAAAATTGAGAAGATTTTGAATACTCCTTTTAAAAAATCTATGTTTGCTTTCAAAGCGCATTGTCTAAACTTTGATTAAGGGACCAAAATCAGCAATGAGTTTAGCAATACGCTTGAGATAGTGATGTTTTGGTCGAGACTTATAACCTGGAAATAAAGATTCTACCGTAGCAAGGTATTCGCAAATTAAATTATTAAGATAAGGCAAAACACTCTTGTGAATCGTTGGTGCCGTTACTATTTCCACAATCTCGGACAATTTTAAAAGACAGCACCACACTTCATTTTCGAAATCTTTGACTTTATTCATTATAAAAATAGGCAAAAGTTTCAAAAAAGTCCATACTTGGCAAGCTCCTCCAGATATTCTGGATGTTTTGTCCGATACTGCACAAGGTTTATCTTTTCTATCTTCGGGTGAATATTTGAATTCATCTATTTTATTGTTTAACTGTTTTAGACTGAACCATCTTTCGGAAATAAAATAATTAATAAATAATTGCAAATCATACGCTATGATGCCTTCGAATAAATCATGTCCAATACACGGAGGAAGACCAGGCATGCAAACATGGTAAAATTGTAACTGATTAAAAACTGAGTCGAATTTTACCCCTTCAAAATCATTTGTTATGGAATGATGATCTAGTGCATTTTTATAGGATTCAATAGTTCTCCATTTATAATCTCTGTAAGCATTACCTTCTTGATTAAATTCTTCTCTTGTTATGAGACAATATCTACAGAAATATTTTAAACGGCTAAAATTTTCTACAAAACCGCCTAATGAATGACTCCCAAGATTATCGCCACAAATAAAAACAATCGAACCTTTGACAATTTTTCCGGCTATTTCAACCCCCATTTCTAATTGTTTCAAATCCTCCACTATTTTTCCATATACTATATTATGATCAAATTCACGTTCTTTACATAAAGCAACTAATTTAATTGTACTAATATGCGTTCCAATGAAACTTGGTAAATTTCCAATACTTATGTAGACAGCTAATAATTTGTGTTTTTTCTTAGCAGCCCCAATAGGATTCACTATTTCAAAAGCATCTTAATACAAAATTATTTTTATACCATTTGGATTATTGATAAAAAATTGATTAGATTTATAAACAGTTCCATCCGTGAAATCATGTAAAACTGTGTCGTAAAGTTTAGGACATTTTATCCATTCGTGTTGTACTGACTTGTCTTTCAATGTAGATTTCAACGTTTCTATAATAGGCACGTATGCGAATTCAGTGGATTTTTCCTCGTCTATTAAAATCATTTTAGGATTGACGTAATCGAGTTCTTTTTTATAAAAATTTTTTCTTCTGTAATTACTTTTTAAAATTTGATTGCTTTTTGATATAGGATCTTCATGAAAAATTTCATTTAAAATCTCCTTTGCTTTTTCAGGTGAAATATTTTTTTTTACTAATCTTTGTGCTAATTCTTGGTGCAAAACCTCTTCAACTTCATGTTTCATAGCTATAAATTCAGTTATAATATTTTGAACAGTAGATGCTGGTAATAACAACTTATTTTCTAATTTTAAATAAAATTGTGCTACATTCTGTAAACAAAAATTATCGGAGTCTTCTATTATTTTATTGTTTACATTGATATGCTCTGCAGGTAATTCTTCTGGCATTTGATCATAATAAATTTCATCAATTATTTCTTCTCCATAGTCAGCATCTTCATTTTCATTTTGTAAAATAAAAGCTTCGTTCAAATCTTTTACTGGTTCAGTGTCAATACTTTTCATATTTTGTGGATCAATATCAATTTTTTTGTATTCATTTCTATGTTTTTTTGTTAGATGACTTGTGAACGAAGATAATAAATCATACTTTTTAATACAATTATGGAATGGACATTTGACTTTCATTTTTTGCATGATATAACATTTTAAGTGTTTTATAAGTTCTGTAAAACAATCATGTTCTTTTTTACAAATATTTACAGAGCATACGAATTTACCTTTATCATTGGCAGTACTAGATACCAGCGGATTTTCTTTTTTCAAAACAATAGCTTGGTGTGTTCGTAGTAAATGTTGTTTCAATAGACTTTCTTGTTTAAAAAATTTACTACATTGCTCAAATCCACATTGATAATAATTGAAAATATTTTGATAAAATTTGTGATGTTCCAAATGTAATTTCAAATTTTGTGAAGAAAAATCACAAAATCGACAATAATACATTCTTCTAAGCTCTTTTGGAAAGTATGCACAATTTCTAGAAATCACGTTAAAATCGGTCCTGTAGATTTTTTTTATTTTCATTTAAAAATTTTTATTTTAAAATCAAAGCTTTATTTTTATGCAAATATTGTTGAACAATTTATATTAAAGTTATTCTTTTTCTGAAAATTTTTTGTATCATATTTATAATCAATGAACTATACTTAATAACTTATTAATAATTATATTACATAAATGCAATCATGCATTTTAACATGAGTAGCTCAATGCGTTGCGCAATTTAATGTATTATATTTACATATCAGGAAAGTAATTTTATAGCAGAATAGTGTATTATTTAAATATATTTTAGCAATACATTTTTATTTTATTAATAAAAAAAAATGTTAAAAAATTTTAATTAAAAAAAAAAATTAATTAAATTTATTGTTTTGAAATTTTTATTTTAGTTATTTGCAATGTTTGCTCTAAATAAATTAATTTTTGAAAGTATTATTTTTTATATATTTTTGTATTTGCAGAAAATTTTAAGATACAATAAACTTTTTACCAACAATTAATTTTTTAAAACAACATTTGAATAAGTTTTTGCAAACATACCACAACTATTTAGTTTAACTTACTTTTCTGCGAGAAGTATACATGTACAAGATGTATATACGTTTGAATATCAGAAAAAACTTTGTCCAGTCAAGTAGTTGAATCCAATATATTGTAAAACAATATCCTCGTGGATTGGGCTCTTCTTTGTTTGTCGAATTGAACAAATGATTAATCTGTAAACCATCAATAAATTAATAACTGGAAATACAATTAATATTCATATGCTATTTATTTACAAGTTAATAATACAGCTAAATATATAAAAAGATTAATTTAACTATACACAATTTTTGAAGTCAGATTTTTTTTATATAAAGAATAAATTTTAATTGAAATTCTCAGTATTTGTAATACTCATCTCTGGCATCCTGTAATTAAAATAATTAGCACAATGATGAAAAATAATAAGTGAAAGCATATATGTTAGTATAATTTTATAAATACTATTACGATTATCTTTTTAATCAATAACATTATTTTCAAAAAAATCGTATTAACTGTAGATCTTTCTTTAATGATTTAAATATATTTTTTTAGTAGAAAAGAATGAGTAGATCGAATAAACATTTAGTATTGTGACTGTTTATTGTATAAATTTATCAAGGAAAATTTATTATTAATTTAAATATTATTGATGATAATTTATATATTGTATTGAAAATATATAAAATTTTACTCACTTTTCTATGAAGAATAAGAGAATCATAAACGAACGCCTGAGAGAAATTTATTGTAATCAAACAATGGAATTCAATATATTGTAAAAATCTTGATTGTGCCCATATTTTGAATGAAATAAATCAATAAGCTGCGAACAAGCATTAAATAATTAAAAACAAAAATCAGAATTAGCTATAGTATATGTAATTTGTTTGTAAATTTATGTTTATAGAGAAAATGCGAATTTATGAATTTTTAATTAAACTACGCATAATAACTATTCTGATTTATAAAAAATGTTCATACTCTTAAAAAAATTTTATGCATCTTTTGATATGTTATAATATAAATTTATAAGTAAAACTTATAGAAATAAATTTACGATATTAGCACGCACTCAGTAACATCACGCTTGGTATCTGAGGTTATGTTTGTTTTGAATAAGACGATAAACGCTGAGTTCAGCGAACATTCGAATAAATATTTATGTAATTACTTACCTCAATATGTGAACAATGTATATTATATCAATATACAAATGAAAAGTTGATTTTCCGTTATTTAGATTAGATTTTCTATATGCTGCAGCGTGCTTGCTAATTCCAACCGTCAAATTTCCGTTTGGATAAAGAACTAAAACTAGAGTGCGTGCGCATCAACATATGCAACCTGTACTCCCGTGAATCGGCGCGAGATTTGAAATTTATACAAAATTGTAAAAGTTTTGCATTAAAATAATAATTTCAATGTTTTTTATTCATCATTTTATTGATCGTTAACATTAAAATGATTAATTATTTTTGTTTTACTTGAATCATATATTATTCTTATAACATAAAAAAAATTTATAAGTTTTTTCAGTTACATTTTCATGAAAATCTTCTTCAATTACAGAAAAATGAATTTTCATTCACCTAATGTAACTGAAAGTAACTGAATATTCAAAATATTTTTAACAGTGTACTTTCCAGTAGAAAAAATGCAAACTTTAAAAATGTTGTTAAGCTATTGTTGTGTAAATAATTTAGATATAGAACAAATGGACGTTGAGACAGCATTTCTCAATGGTACAGTAAAATCAGAAGTTTATATTTATGAACCTAAAGGTTATGAAACTGGAGAAAATAAAGTATGTAAACTCCAAAAGGCACTCTATGGTCTTAGAGAAAGTCCACGAGCATGGTATAAAACATTTAATAACTATGTTGAAAAATTAAATTTGGTTAGAAGCAATCATGACTATTGCTTATATGTAAATAACACAAGCAATGATCCTATGTATATGTTTGTAGATGATATGTTAATATGCTGTAAAGATAAAAGCAAGATCAAGGAAATAAAAACAAAATTAATGCAAAGATTTGCAATGAAAGATTTAGGTAAAATAACAGGATATATTGGAATTGATATTAATCATAATAAAGAAAAAGGTGTAGTGACTTTAAGTCAACAAGAAATAAATTGAATCATTGGCTGTGAAATATCATTTAGAAAATGCAAAGCTCTATGAAACTCCGATAGAGACAAGTTTAAAACTTGAACAAGCAACTGAAATAGATGAAAGAATTAGTTGTAGAAATTTAATAGGCGAACTTTTATACATTAGTACAGGGAAAAGACCTGATATATCATACAGTGTTAATTATTTAAGTAGATATTAAAGTTGCTACAACAAAACACATTTTAAGTATGCTTTAAGAATACTGAAATATTTATATAAAACGAAAGATTTAAAACTAATGTATTACAATAATGTAAAGAAAGAAAAATTAGATTGTATGGTCGATTCAGATTACGCAGGTGATCACATTGATAGGAAATCCACAACAGGATTCGTTATTAGAGTATTTGGTAATGTAGTCTATTGGAAAACACATAAACAGAAAACTGTTACAAAAAATTCAACTTTCGCTGAATACATGGATATGTCAGAAGCAGTGACAGAAATATTATTTATAAAAGATTTATTAAATGATGCATTTAAATTAAACATAGACCAATTAAAATTTATGAAGATAATTCCGGTGCGATAGCTATAGGTAAATTTGGTAATCTTACAAAAAATTCGAAGCACATTAAAGTGCAATATCACTATATTAATGAAAACTATGAGAACGGCGTAATAGATATTGTTAAAATTGAAACTGATAAAAATATAGCTGATATACTAACTAAAGGTCTATGCAAAGAAAAATTTGTTAAAAACAGAAAAGAATCAAGATTAATTTAAAAACATGGAAAAGCGGAATTGAATACAAAATAAAAGAAATAAAAGCCGCAAATTTAAGGGCACGACAGAGCCTGCTACCATCTAAAATAATTCATTAATATTTTAATTCCAAGTTCACGAGTAAACGGTGCGTTAGATCGAGTTCTTTCATTACAGTAAAAAAATTTGTAATACTAAACTTGAGTGCGGACAACTTACAGAATTTACCAAAATATCGTACATAAAAAGTTATAAACAATTTTTCGAAATATAATATTTTGAGGTTACGTTTATCGAGTTTGATATCTAACTTCCATTCCAAGCTTATGAAAAAATAACAAGTCCAAATAATTTTTTATTTTAACGAAAATTATTGCATTAACATAGCTTTAGTGCGGATAAGTCATTACAATTGTTTAAATTACGAATTTAAAAATATATCGATAAAATAATAAAAGCAAAAATCGTGTCCAGCAGCTCCGACATCCCGTTAAGGAGGCGTGTTGTAATATGTAAATTTAGCGTCTTATAATTGTATGCGTATCGCCATCCGTCGGTAAATGCGTACTTGACCATACATACGATACAGCAAATCAGCTGAGAAAGAGAGGCTCTAGTCAAGCTCAAGCAGTCTGTTGAACAGAGTCTAGCAAGCACCTTGTAGCGATAAAGACAAGCTCTTTACAATAGCATATATAAAGTAAAGCTCAGCCATTAATAAAAAGAAAGAACATTACTGTACTGAATATAATTTAGAATACATATCAACCAATTTAATATTATAAATAAAAGTGTTTTCTTTCCGATCCCGGAACACAAAACCTCTATTACCAACAAAAACTTTTTTTTAGATTGATTTTATTCATACTTTGTGATTAAAACAAATGCAGATGTGCTGCAGAACAAGATATCAAAACTGCATAAAACAACGATGGAACAACCATGCAAAAGGGATAATACAATATAATATGAATTCTGTTGTGTGAGATTATTTCATTAATTTTAATTAAGAGCAGGCCGGATTCGCTGTCCTTGTCTAATTAGCATTTTTGTTATTTACTCAAGTATTAATCGGTGTATCTGCAAATTGAAGGTTAAGCGCAATAGATATTATTATTACAAATATTTATGCACAAGAAAAAAAAAATCTATCGCTTTGTTTTTGAGAAAAGTAAGGAACGCGAAAATATTATAAACATAATCTTTTACTTCGGCGTTCCTTACTTTTCTCAAAAACAAATCGGTAGAGTTTTTTTTCCTTGTGCATAGATATTCATAATAATAATATCTATTGCGATCAACCTTTATTTTGAAGATACACCGATTAATACTTGAGTAAATAACAAACAACTCAATTGTTACTTGGTCGGTATCAGGTTCTACTCCGGCCTGCCGTTAAATCATAAAATATATGTTCTTCAGAATTTTAGCAAAAAATCTAATCTTTTATTCAGGTTTTCATTTAAAAAGTTTTTGTACTTGATTTGATCAGTTACCAGTAAATTATGATTACCGCATAAATACAAGGTCTTTTTTGAAGTTTGATGCTTGCCTATTGATATGACTAACATCAATTATGCACGTTTCAGGCAACAGATGAAAGATTATTAGTCGATCAAACAAAAATGCGTGTTATTGTTTAAAATTTTTTATGAAAACTCTGGTGACTGCATTGGCACTAAGCTTTTTATAAAAATATTTGAATTCGAATAATATTTGTTATGATATATACATTTTGTTTTCTCAAATATATTTTCATGTACTATGTAGTATGCCAATTTTATGCATACAAACATCAAGTTTTGAGATATAAAAGTTTTATGAAAAAATCTCTACTCATTTCAGATTTTTAAAATAATTTGTAGAGTTCAGTGGAGTAGTGGCTAAGGCGCGAGACTCGTATTCCCGTTGGCGCGGGATCGATTCCCCGTCTGGTCGCTTTTTCGCTGTCTCTGCCGTGGGCTGACACTACGTTAAATAATACGTCAAATTGTGTTGTTTTAAAAATGAATTTCTATGTGTTGAAAAGGGCAGTAATGCCCGTAGATATAAAAAAAAAAAAAAAATAATTTGCTATACATTTCTGATAAAATTAAAAGCAAGTTATGTTAATAAAGATTATTCATAGTATGAAAATAAATCTCCTTTTATTTCTGAAGTACATCGGAGTTTATAAACGTATTAAAATAAGGTATAAATATTCCTAATCTTTATGGAATTCATAAAGTATATTTACAATATAAAATGATGTCAAGTCAATAAAAAACTATTAAAAATTTTACATGAATTATTAGAAAATTTAACTTTGTTTTTGAAAAATATGATATAAAATTTTTTAATTGTGACAAATTTCATAATAGAAATAGAAGATAGGATGAAATTTTAAATAAATTTATATAATTTTAAATGATATGCTGATAAATATTATTTTATTCTGGAGCTATGAAAGAATTAACCAATACTAAAATAATTAATATGACTTTTGCAAATCGTTGCGAAAGTCATGAAAAGAGGTTCGAGTGAAAATCACATAAAATATTATCCATACCCACATAGCATGAAATATTTATTAAAGCTTTCAGAAATATTTGCAAGGATAGAATGAAAGATTTCAAACATCTTTCGATGAAAGATTGTTGAAAGCCCGGTATGTCCGCCTGAGGGACTGCAAATAAATATTTCAATGAAGGTTTTCTGAAAGATTTCAACAAGATTTTCTAAAATATTTCAAATAAATATTTAAGAAATATTTATGCAATATTTCGAAGCAATATTTAAACAATCAAATAAATCTTTCATGAAAGATTTATGAAAGATTTCAGCAATATTTACGGTAACATTTCAAGAAAATATTTATGAAAGATTTCTACAATCTTTCATTGCAAGATTATCACAGTTTCAAAAATCTTTCATGAAAGATTTATGAAATATTTCAACAATATTTACGAAAATATTTAAAGGAAATCTTTCTAAAAGATTGATGCCATATTTCATTGCAAGATTATCACCAGTAGAGAAATCTTTCATGAAAGATTTATGAAATATTTTTCCTTTCTTTCAGAAATATATTTACTGTACATATCGATAAAATCTTTCATTAGCCTTTTGCGAAAAGTTTTAAACGGAAATGTTGTTGAAAGCCCGCTATGTCCATCTGAGAGACTGCAAACAAATATTTCAGTGAAAGTTTTCTGAAAGATTTTAACAAGATTTTCTAAAATATTTCAAATGAATATTTAGGAAATATTTATGCAATATTTCGAAGCAATATTTAAACAATCAAATAAATCTTTCATGAAAGATTTATGAAAGATTTCAGCAATATTCAAAGTAATATTTCAAAGGAATCTTTTCGAAAGATTTCTACAATCTTTCATTGCAAGATTATTAACGTCATAGAAATCTTTCATTTCTACAATCTTTCGGTGGTATCGATATAACACACACACACACACACACACACACACACACACACACACACACACACACACACACACACACACACACACACACACACACACACACACACACACATACACATATATACACACACACAAATATATTCACAATAATTATAGTTTTTATTTACATGATACTATATTATATTTTGATACATTATACTTCTACATGAAATACATATCCGCATACATAATTTTACATTCACTTATAAAGTCGCATTTATATTGGATAAGATAAGCGCTGGGCACGTATGCACGTAGCTTTTGCCTTATATAGTAAGTCAGCTATCCTCTTACCACTTGGGGACAAAACGCGCATTGAACGCGCGTCCTCCTATCGGCATGATTAGGATACTCAATCGTTGCAGAAAAATAACTCCTAAAAATATTTCATTGAAAGATATCTGAAATATTTTAATAATATTTCTAAATCGTTTCGAATAAATATTTACACAATATATCCTGGCCAGATTTAAACAATCAAATAAATCTTTCATTGCAATATTGTAACTATCATAGAAATCTTTCATGAAAGATTTATGAAAGATTTCAGCAATATCAACAGTGATATTTCGGAAAAATATTTCTAAAATATTTCATTGCAAGATTATCAGAGTTACAAAAATCTTTCATGAAAGATTTATGAAAGATTTCAGAAATATTTACGGTAATATTTTAAGAAAATATTCATTAAAATTTTCACAATCTTTCATTGCAAGATTATCACTGTTTTAAAAATCTTTTATGAAAGATTTATGAAAGATTTCAGCAATATTTACGGTAATATTTCAAGAAAATATTTATTAAAGGCTTTCACAATCTTTCATTGTAAGATTATCACAGTTTTAAAAATCTTTCATGAAAGATTTCAGCAATATTTACAGTAATATTTCAAGAAAAAATTTATTAAATATTTCTACAATCTTTCATTGCAAGATTATCAGAGTTACAAAAATCTTTCATGAAAGATTTATGAAAGATTTCAGCAATATATCCGGTAATATTTCAAGAAAATATTTATTAAAGATTTCCACAATCTTTCATTGTAAGATTATCACAGTTTTAAAAATCTTTCATGAGAGATTTATGAAAGATTTCAGCAATATTTACAGTAATATTTCCAGAAAATATTTAAGAAATATTTCTACAATCTTTCATTGCAAGATTATCAGAGTTACAAAAATCTTTCATGAAAGATTTATGAAATATTTTAGCAACATTGACGGTAATATTTCAAGAAAATATTTATAAAAGATTTCTACAATTTTTCATTGCAAAATTACCACAGTTTTAAAAATCTTTCATGTAAGATTTATGAAAGATAGTGTGAAGGTTTTTGGCTGAAGCATGGAGAACACTGGAGAAAAATCTTTTATAAATCTTTCAAACAGGTTTCCTTAAAAATTTCTATGAAAGCCTCCAACAATCTTTCGTTGTAGTCTAAGTAAACAAAAAATCTCGCAGAGAAATATTGTTGAAAGATTTTATAAAATATTCCATGAAGCTTTCTTTGAGAGATCACTACTATATTTCCTTGCAATATTACATGAAATATTTATGAAATATTGCGTCAAGATTTTTGGGAACAGCATGGAGAACGCTCAGGAGCAATCTTCCATAAATCTTTCAATTATGTATCCTGAAAGATTTCGATGAAAGCTTCCAACAATCTTTCATCGCAGTCTAAGTAAACCATAAATCTTGCAGAGAAATATTGTTGAAAGATTTCATGAAATATTCCGTGAAACCTTCTTTGTGAGATTGCTACTACGTTTCGTTGCAATATTATATTAAAGATTTATAAAAGATTGCGTGAAGGTTTCGAGGTACAGTAGGGAAAACGTATGGGAGAAATCTTGCATAAATCTTTCAAACATGTTTCCTGAAAGATTTCAATGAAAGCTTCCAACAATCTTTCATCGCAGTCTGACAAGGAGAGTGTTTCACCTTCGGGTCACCGTTTTTGCTCAAATTTTGGGAATGTTTTCTGGATGCAGAAATATGAAGAAATCCAAAATTTTAGAGGCCAACGCTCAATATTTCCCTAGTTACAGGCCATTGAAGAAAATCATTAAAAAAGTTACTAAATTTTCAAACGCTTATAGTTCCTCAGCATTATTAACCAGAAGCTTAAACCTTTTTTTAAATGAAAGCTGAGCTCAAATCCTTTCGAAATAGCACCTATATTATCTCAAAATATTATTTTTTTCCAAAGTTAGAGCGTAATAAAGATTGGACCTGAATATTTTGTTTAAAACATTAATTAATAATAAAAGCTAAAATTAGGTTCAATCTTTATTATGCTATAACTTTGGGAAAAAATAATATTCCGATATGCTATAACTACTATTTCGAAAGGATTTGAGCTCAGCTTTCATTTAAAAAAAGGTTTAAGCTTCTAGCTAATAATGCTGAGGAACTATAAGCGTTTGAAAATCTAGCAACTTTTTTAGTGATTTTCTTCAATGGCCTGTAACTAGGAAAATATTGAGCGTTGGCCTCTAAAATTTTGGCTTTCTTCATATTTCTGCATCTAGAAAATATCCCCAAAATTTGAGCAAAAACGGTGACCCGAAGGTGAAACACTCTTCTTGTGAGTAAACCAAAAATCTTGCAGTGAAATATTGTTGAAAGATTTATGAAATATTCCGTGAAGCCTTCTCTGTAAGATCGCTAATATATTTCCTTGCAATGTTGCATAAAAGATTTATGAAAGATTGCGTGAAGTTTTCGAGGTACAGCTAGGAGAATGCCTGTGAGAAATCTTTCATAAATCTTTCAATCATGTTTCGTGAAAACTTTCTTCAAAAGCTTTCAGCAATCTTTCATTGCAATATAAGTTAACCAATAATCTTGCAGAGAAATATTGTTGAATGATTTATGAAATATTGTTTGTAATATTTCATCGAGATTTCAAGAAATATTTCAATATAATATTACTGTAATATTGCTGAAAGATTTCATTGAAAGATTTTTTATTCGTTCGTTATATCTTGCTACGAAATATTTCAACAATATTTATAAAATATTTCTAAGAAATCTTTCACTGAAAGATTTTGAAATGTTTCACTGTTTTATTTCATGCTATGTGGGTACATTCGATGATAAGACGAGCCTTTTTTATTTTCAACACGATAGACTTCGTAAGTATATTAAGACTATTGCCGCTCTCGTAATTATTCGATTTTAATTGCAGTGTATCGTACTGTTTAATATTATTGATAAGTTTCCAACTTTTTAGCAGTTACTTCCTCTTTTTCTTTAAAAAAATCCTCGCTATACAAGCACCAACATTTTCCTATATAAAAAATAACGATTATAAGTACTTTATAAATATTTTATGATAATGCATAAAATATTTATAAAGTATTACATACCCTAGTAGAAATTGAACCAACTTTAACCAATGGTTGGTTAATTTATTAAAGATTGACCAACCGTTGGCCAACAGATAGTTAAATTTCTACCAGGGTAATGAAATTCAGATAACACCTAACGAAATTTAGATAACAGATCTTATATATTAGGTCTCTTTTATTTGTCTTATACGAGGAAGAAAATTAACATATTTTAAAAATACATGTTGTATATAACTGCAAATATTAGTTACCTTCAAATCATTCTCAATCAACCTTAATGCAATCGATCAAACATTTATATCCCTGTAAAAAACACCTCTTATCTCTGTAATGTTTCCAAAACATGTTCTTAACTCCCTTACTATCGCGGAAATAAAAAAAGATCGAGGTGCTAGATCAGGCTGACAAGGAGAATATTTCACTTTCGGGTCACTGATTTAGCTAAAATTTCGGAAATCTTTTCTGGATGCAGAAACATGAAGAAAGCCAAAATTTTAGAGGCCAACGTTCAATATTCCCCTAGTTACAGACAATTCAAGAAAATCACTAAAAAAGTTACTAGATTTTCAAACGTTTATAGTTCCTCAGCATTGTTACCTAGAATCTTAAATCTTTTTTTAAATAAGAGCTAAGCTCAAATCCTTTCAAAATAGCACCTACAGCATCTCAGAATATTATTTTTTTCCAAAGTTACAGCGTAATAAAGATTGAACGTGAATTTTCTGTTAAAAACAATTAATAATGAAAGCTGAAATTGGGTCCATTCTTTATTACGCTATAGCTTTGGGAAAAAATAATATTTTCATATGCTATAACTACTATTTCGAAAGAATTTGTGCTTAGCTTTCATTTAAAAGAAGTTTCAAGTTTCTAGCTAACAATGCTGAGGAGCTATAAGCGTTTGAAAATCTAGTAACTTTTTTAGTGATTTTCTTCAATTGCCTGTGATTAGGAAAATATTGAGCGTTGGCCTCTAAAATTTTGGCTTTTTTTATATTTTTGCATCCGGAAAACATTTCCAAAATTTGACTAAAATCAGTGACCCAAAAGTGAAACACTCTCCTTGTGAGTACTGAAACATACTTTAATTAAAGATTACTGCGAACGTGTAAGAAACAAATTATAGTTGTCTTCACGGCCAATTTAAATTGTCTGGTCTTTTCCAGTTGAGACTATAAACTTTAAATGTGACGACTACAGCTTTGTTACAGGATCATATAGAGAACTTCACGATTCATCCTTAATGATTATTTCATCCAAATAGTCATGACAATCAGCGACTCGTGTTGCTTATTGATCGTTAAAGGACAGGATAAATCTTCTTGCAATTCTTCTAGTTCACTAATTTACTGGGAAAATACTTTGTTCCCAGCTTAACAAAAAGTCAAATAGTTCAACAAGTTCAATAATTTTTTTCAATTTAAAATTATTGAATTTACGGGAGTTTTTAGCTGTTAGGTTTGATCTCTTATGTATGAATAAGATACTTTTTTATGTATTTTGATGTTTATTTTATTTTAGTGTCGAGAACAAAAGGCTAATGCACCAATAAATGCAACTGGAATTTTTTCAAACACGAATTTATTGATTTTATAGGAGTTTTTAGCTGTTAGGTTTAGTTCCTTGTATATGATTGAGTGTCAAAAAAACAAGGTCACCACCAGAAGTAGCTGGAATTTGAGCTACGAAATTATTAATTTTACCGGAGCTTTCAGTTTTTAGGTTTGGTTCCTTATATTTTATGAAATTGCTGATTTTAAAACGAATTTTGATGTTGTCTTCATATTAACGTCGGAAAAAAGAGGCTAACCCACTAATAAAAGCAGCTACAGTTTTTTTGGGTACGAATTTATTGAATTTGTAGGAGTTTTTAGCTGTTAGGTTTGGCTCTTTATATTTTATTGAGATGTTTATTATTTCATATGTATTTTGATAGTATCATCATTTTAGCGTCCAGAAAAAAGGCTAATCGACCAATAGAAGCAGATGGAATTCTTTTAAATATCAAATTATTAAGTTTACGTGAGTTGTTACCTCAAAGGTTTGATTTCGTACATTTAATTTTGATGCTGATATTTTTATAAGATGTATTGAATTTATCTTTATTTTGATGTTGAGAAAAAAAGGCTTATCTACCAATAAAAGTAGCTGTAATTTTTTGAAATATGAAATTATTTAGTTCCGCTTATATAATTGAAATTTAATTTCAGATTTGTTTTAATGTTAGTTTTATTTTAGCGTCTGGAAAAAGACCAATTCATCAATGAATACAGCTGGAATTTTTTTAAGTATTAATTTATCGATTTTACAGGAGTTTTTAGCTTTTAAGTTGGGTTCGTCATATTTCATTGAAATGCTGATTTTTATTCGATGGATTTTGATTTGATCTTTATTTTAGTGTCGAAAAAAAGCTTATTTATTTATTACAAATGCAATAATTGAGTGAATAACGAATTACTTGATTAACAGAATAGTTAGTTATAAATATCTTTTTATTTAGTCCTTAATGGTTCAGATAGCTATTTTTATTGTTTTTACGCTTTTTTAAACTATTTACTAATTTTTGTTGTTAACAACAACGTCGTAAACTTCGAACATATATTCAATACATTGATATTGACTTATTCTCTACTAGGAATGTAAAGTTTCTTTAATGTTTCGAACTGCTTTCTCATTAATATTTGAATATGGAAATCATGATTTTCATATTTTGTAAATATTTTAGTTAGTGATTAATTAAGGGATTAATGAGAATCGTTTGCCAGAGACACACATACGAACACACACGCAAATTTGTATATTTCATATATATAATTCATGTTCATTTTGATCCAATATTTTATGACAATGATTTATGTTCAGATTTCATACGATTTGAATTAACATTGATTACATACTCATTTTCAAGCATTCTAAAAATATATTAACAAAAAATATGAAAGTGTCCAATACTGTTTAACTCTCCTCTACTATTGTGGTAGAGGGTGCCGTTCATAAATTTCATAAATTTCATGAATTTCAAAAGTGATTCCGAATCTATGAACAATACTGTACGTGAAATTTATGTCAAATCAGACCTGAAGGCTAATTAAAATAAATAAAACAAACAATTTATAAATAATATAGATAATATTTATTCACTTAACTTATTAACTAAACAATTTTCCTGCAAAATCTGGTATAAATTCAAAATATTATTTAAACAATTTATAATATGGTTATTCGTGGTAAATGAAATTTACTCATTTAAAATCAATTATTTATAATCGATTTATATTACTATAACGTTAAAAAATCGAATATTAAACCTTTAAACCTTCCAGAACACATCTTTTTTCAAATAAGAGGTACGCATATGATCGTCTATAATTCTAAATATACTGTATCTTTTGACCTTCAAAAATTCTTAAGCATTGTTTAAATCATGATCAAATCATTTGTCAATATGATAAGTGCTCCTAAAGTTTTTAACATACCTAAAAAAATCACAAAAAGTACAATTTTTGCAAAAATAAAAATTTAACGGAAAAATCAGGATTGAGTTGGGTCAGTGTTTTAACGGAGGGTTATGCTGCAAAAATTATAATATTACTTCCATTTTGGCGAAATAGGACCTTATTCAGCTAAATTTGAAGATAGGACCTTGTACAGTTAAATTTCGAAATAAGATCTTATTTAGCCACATTTTGAAATAGGATCATTTCCGACGTTAGTAGCGAATCTCAAAATCTATTTTTTGTTGAAAATTTTTAAACTGCAAATTTTATGTAAATAAATGTTTATTTGACATTACATTCTTATAATTATGATTTCTTTTAATTGAAAACTGTTTATTTTTAATTAAAAATCGAAAATAAATTTATTTTACAATCTTAATTTGGAAAATAAAAACATTAATTATTAGTTAGATTAAGAATTTCTGTTAAAAATTATGATTTTTTTTTATTAAGAGAACAAACAATTAATATTTGATATCTTTTTTTCCAGCAAAGAAGCAATGATTCTGTACTTGATTTACAAAATAATAGTGATGGCATTGCTAGCAATGACGAAGTTATTCAAATTTTGAAAGGAAATAATAAATTACAGCGCCTTCTCAATCTTCAACATGAAAAAGGATTCCTAGACTCTATTTATAATAGCGATGAAAAAAGTTAGGGTGAATTACTTTTAATGGTGATTAAATATTCATTGGCCAAAAATTTATCTTTCACGGAAATGGAGAATTTGTTCAACGTAATAAATTCGATATCTAATAAAAAAGTATTAGCCGACACTAGGATTATTAACTCACGCGAATCGGATGATCATATAGTTTAGCACTGTGTTAGCCGAGGATGTACTAATTATTTAGGAATAATTCAAAGTTTTAAAAGTAATGTGATTACATGAAAATATTGTAAGCAATATGTCGATGTATCTTCTCCATCTAATAATTGTGCTTTTGTGCTACTATCGATTCTTTGAAAGATATTCATGATTATTTAGAATCTCCTGAAAATTTTCATAATTTTGTAGTTAAGGAAAGGAAACTTGATCAAAAAACGATTAAAGATACATGAGACAGTAATCATACCAAATTTTGTTAAAAATTTATCTGATTCCAATCAATATACGTTACTGCTATTTTCAATTCTGCTGGGGCCCCTGTATTATGGTTGTCCAAATTTTCAATTTAGTCTGTATATTTATGCAATGAAATACCTGTTTGGACTAGATTTGATTATATGATAGTAACAAGCTTATGGTTTGGTAAAAGTAAACCCGAAATGTCGATTTTCATTGAAGAGTTTACAAATATAATAAATAAAGAGTATAGCTGAATAAGAACGTGAAAATAGCCTGTCCTTCGATTTTGCTGAAATTTGGTCTATATATTTGTCGTGTTAAAAAACTATGATCCTGAAAGTTACAGCTCCCTAGACTCAAAATTCGCTTCCTAACCTCAAAAAATGTGATTTTCAGTTCGATAAGCATATCTCTGCGAATTTTCAACCGATTTGGGCGATCCAAAATCGAGATTAAAGGGAATCAAAATGCGCACATAACTTTATCATTTTTAAAGCCTTTTGCAGCTAAAACATAACCTAAAAATAGGTTTGAAAATTTCAAAGTCACCTAGAACAAAACCTGTTGTTTGCATTTTCTTTTAGTTCACTTATAAGTCTTCATTTTATTTAAATTTATTACCAAAAATTTTTTCAGATTGTTTGAAAGGGTAGAAAGTAGTTAAAATGATAAAAAAACTCAAATTTTCATTAATTTTCGGGATTCTTAGAGTATTTAATCAATTCCAGAGTAAAATTTATGATAAAAAATGAGTTCAGCGACTCAAAATACCCCTTATTATAAGTTTCTGGTTATATTTTTCCTAAATATATTGCTCAAATGTCGAAAACTAACCTGAAAAACGCGTTTTGATACTACATACGACATAAGAACTCACATTATCTCGATAATGATCCAAGGTATTGACTTGATGTTTATTAAAAAAACAATTTTTTTTCGAAAATGCTACATAAGTAATACCAATTACTATAAATGACATAAAAACTCCCATTTTCCATATTTGACGCAGTGCTTTTGATGTAAAGCTAGAAACTAACCTTTGAAATGAGTTTAGCGACCAACAAAATCGTTTAGATATAATGGTAAATCGCGTTTCTGTTGAATAAGCTGAGAGTGAGAGTATATGCGCGAAAAAAATTAAATAAAAAACGCTGTCAACTGCCTTAGCGCATTTTTTGTGGCTTATTTTGTTTGAGTGATTTGACTTTATTTTTTTAAATGTAATTCTAATATAAAAAATGATTCATTAGTAATATTTCCCAATATTTTTTCAAAAATTCTATATTATTAATATCAATTACTTAGGAAAAATGTTTTTACATTTAAGTTTATTTGACTGTAATTTACGCTAATCTTCATCGCTATCTTCATGAATCACTGTTTCTACTTTTTGGACATGAAATAATTTTACTAATGCTTCAGCGGGTTTTACTATTTTAGATAGATATCTTGAATATGTTAAGTAATAGATTATTGCAGCCACGTGAGAGCAACACCCAATCGTACGGAGGCCATTTGTACAGTCACAGGCGTAACGCGAGATACTGCCAAGGCCAATACTGTTCGGCTTATACTCAATGTAGCAAATGTACGTTCTTCTATTAATGTGACGAGATCGAACTCTAATTTTTATTATATTTGGTTTTTCTCTCGCGTATTCTAAGTAAAAATTATCATTATCGTCTAATAATTCTGCTAAATATGAGATGGCTTATGAATATTGATAAGTTCCTGTAAAAAAAATTTTCAGATCATTTTCAGTCATTTCTGGGAAATCCATTAAATTTTCTGACAAAAGAGTTTCAAAAGGTAACTTTTTTCTGCTCCATCTTTCTGTTTCCACTTCGGCAGCCAAAGTATTTTCTTCATTTTTTCTTGATTTCATTTGTTCAACTATTTTTTGTTGGTTTTTTTCATCCGAATTCAGACGTTTTCCAAATGTGTTGTGTAAATAATTGGCAATTTTACAATAATCATTGGCTTTTAGAAGAAGTTTACTATCCATTTTTTTAAGGAGATGGTATTTCTGTCCAATCATCCCATGTACCACTTCAACTGGCTATCGAACTTTCGTTACGTATCTTGACTCATTAGCTTCTTTTGCAGTTAATTGAGATCGTTTTCCTTTTAAAGCGGGCATATATACAATGTAACCTAGATCTTCCATCCACTTTTTAGCATCTCGAAATCCCCTGTCAAAAAAAAAAAATATCGCCTTCCTTAAGTATTTTTCGGATACCATTTTTATCTGATAAAACAAGCTTTTGAATTTCAGCATCATTGATATTAGCTTCAAATGGACCCGGTACATCAACTACATAGCCATCTGTTGTGCAAATAGTGAAAGGTTTACATAGAGGAATGTTTTTTTGTACATCAACTACATAGCCATCTGTTGTGCAAATAGTGAAAGGTTTACATAGAGGAATGTTTTTTTGACCAGAATATGATGCTCTTTGGTATACATTATTCTTGCTATTTTGGTGGCGTAAATATGTTCCATCACATATTAATGCCAACTGATCATCCTTAATATTAAATAATTGTTTAGCAATAGGTGACGTATGATTTTTTATCAAGTCTTCTCGAGATATAACATCAACTCCGAAATAAGTAGGTAATATATCTTTCTTAAAAGCACTTATAACTGAGCTCGAAAACTCTGATACCTGTTGAGGATTCCTGAGTCCCAAAGTAGCTGCTATGAACTCATTAGAACTTCCATTTCTTAATGATTAATTTGAATAAAAATACAAATATAGCTTGGATGCTATTTCTATTATGCGTCTCCCGAAGCGATAATAAAAGTTTCTCCAAAAAAATTAAATTTTCATATTCCAATCCAGTAAATGTTTTTACTCTCTCATCGGATAATTCAAAAGATCCAACTCTATCATGCAACTCAAAATTATTTTCCACTGTTATGTGCTCAAGCAAAATATACTCGTATTTTCTGTACATCTTCTTCATAAAATCTTTTTTTTATTAAATGTTCTCTACAGCATCGATTACCTTTAGGTATATATATCCTTCTATTTTTAAAAACTTGTAAGCGAGCATCATGAGGCACAATTTTTGTTTGGCTTATTTTTTTACCACACACACAACAGTACGTATGAGAAATAATAGATCTTTCGATGGGAAACTCTATTAATTCTTTTGATGCTATCTCTTCAGAAGAATCAAATTGTATAATATCATTTTATGATGATTGTGTTGCAGTTGTTGTTGAAGATGTAGAACCCTGACTATTTGTAAATGCTGTATTGCTTGCAGTTTTTTGCTTATGGCGTTCTTTATAAACAACATTTACACATGCAATATATAAAATGTCACCTACGTTAATTTCAACTTTTAAAATATCTGAATATTCTGTAGCATCTTCTTCACAGTTAATGATTTTTTGATCTTTTTTTTTCATTTTTTTGAAGTTTTTTCTGGATTTTGGACACTTATCATTTTTACGAGCTTCCATGTTGTGCTAGAAAAAAATTTTTCTCATTTATATTGTAACATTATTTTTTATTTTATATTTATACATTAAATATATATTTAGAAATATTTTTTAGAATCAATTAATTAATTTGAATGAAAAATAATTACATTCAAAACAGCTCTATACTTTAAAATATAATAATAAAATCTCAACCCAATCATTTCACTTAGAAGGTAAGACATTTCAAACAAAGATTTTCATGATCTGCTCAAGTTTAAGTATTCTACAAGAAATCAAAATTAAGTCAATGAGTTTATATAGTAGTTGGATGAAACTTTAAATAAAAAAACCATAGGTAAGTGTTTGAATTAATTTACTTGTTGATTTATTAGTATCAGACCTGAGTTTAACCAAAAAATATTTCATTAAAAAAAACCTTTAAGGAGACTCGTGTACTGAATGCCATACAAAACAAGGGCATCTAAAGGATTTTTATAATTTTATGTTAGTATTGAATACAATTTTTGCAAAAAATACCTTTGGATAATTTTCAAACATATTTAATAGAAACTACTTATTGAAGTTTGACTCTTTTCTATAAATGTGTTGAAAGTATGTTTTCTTATAATTAATTAAGATAAATGTTACCAAATCGCTTATTGTTAGCAATTAAAATAAAATGATTTTAAGTATATATTGCAACAATTTTCAGCACGAATCTTGTTTTTAATGCAATTCACATAAGTAACCGTAAAGTTTTTTTTTTTAAATTGGTTATGCATATTATATATACTTTTATTGTGCATACTAGATGAGTCAAGATTTAATTGTAAAAAGATATTCGAAGTAAAATAATAATAGTAACGCACAGGAATGAATTATTTTTTCCTTTTATATAATCTTGCATATAGAACAATTGAAAACTTAGATTATCATTTAAGTAAATATCTATCTAATGTATTTATTAATATATGAACATTAAATTATTATGTAAAAGAGTATAAGCAGCAAAATTCAAAAAGGACAAGCAAGAACAAAGTTATTGAAATTAAAGAAAATTCGTACTGGTATATACAGCAACAAAAACTTGTATGTATGCAAAATTGATTTTCCAGGCCAGCGCAAGTAGTTGGATCAGCATCCACAGCAGAATTTTTTGAGTTTACAACAACGCAACAAAATTATAAGAGTTGGCTCTTTGATCTATAAAAAGAGCAAAGTTTTGTTTCAGAATAAGATTTTTATTCTAAGGAATTTAAAAAAAAAAACTTTTCCATTCGATTAATCAAAAAAAATCAACAACTTATGTTTTAGTTCATTAAATCAGTTCATTTATTATGTATTAAAGTCTGAAAAAAAATATTATCTTATTACGTTGTATTATTTTGTTATTATTCTACAGCAAAGCATTTTACTGATATTAAACTATCATTTATAATTTTTCAAACAAAAACAAAAGTTAAAGGTTACATAATTATGCTTAATGTAGGAAATGTATATACTTGTATACTTGTAATTAAATATTTAAAAAAAACTTTCTATTCAGGAATATTAAATATTACCAATGGAAATATTCTTCAACTTTAATATAAAATATTATTTGTAATATCGTTGTATATTCTACTAATACAAAATTCTTTGACCGCAATCAAAAATGTTCAGAGTCATGACAACTAAACATGCATAAACCATAACCATGAGGAACAAGAAGGTACAAGAAGGAACAACGGCGCTGCTGTCGTTAGGTATAGTTGTACATATCGTCGGGTGGGAATAAAAAGATCTTAACTCAGCCAAGCTCTTAGGCCGCGGCCACATAGACGCGTATGCACGCGCCAGCATGCGTATGCTCGCGCTAGCATGCGTTTGCACGCGTGGACTTTCTGGTGATTTTGATAGTAACCAACCTGCAAAATGAAGTACCCCGAGAATGAACTCTCTTCCTTCATATGAGTATTTTATTTTGCAGGTTGTTTACAATGACAATCACCAGAATGTCTGCGCGTGCATACGCGTCTATGTGGCCGGGGCCTTAAAAACGCAACAACTCGGCTTCATCCACTAAGGGACCCTCTACACTATGTACTTTGTGCCGTGCTCCGTGTGCTAATACTTTTAGGTGGAGTCGCTGATTTGTCATTTTTAAACAATCACCCAATCAGCGATTTCGTCTGAAAGTATTAGCATACGGAGCACGGCACAAAGTACGTAGTGCAGAGGGGCCGTCGAAGGTTGTAATTCAACTTAACGGACAAAAAAGTATTAACTCGGGTTTAGCCATAAAAACGTTATAACTTCTAAGCTTAAACATAGAATTAATAACGTTTATTTATAATTACTACTTTTTTGTGCGCTAGGTTGAATTAGAAACTTTTCGTGGACAAAGCCGGGTTGTCACGTTTTTAAGAGTCGGCGGTATCGCTCTGTACTTGTCTAATCTGAATTTTCATTATAATTAATAAATTAAATATTTATATACAAATATAAGGAATGAGCGCCGTAGAGCAAAAAACAAGCAAACGATTTTATTCTATGAAAAAATATGAAATTTTCATTATTTCAATTCAAAGTACGAAACGGAAAAAATTAAGTTGAGTTTGACTGTGTTTTCCGTTTCGTTTTTTACTTGAAAAATAATGAAAATTTCATATTTTTTTATAGAATAAAATTGTTGCGTTGCATCATATTTCTACGAACAGAAAGTTCGTTAAACACATTTTCTTAAAAACAGCTCTCCCGAAGGGCGCGCGGCCAGCGCAGAGAGATAACGCAAACCTCAAGTTTGTCAAATTCTAAGACGTTCGGAACAGCTTTTTGTAAAGGTATAAAAGTAGAGACACGCGTCAAGTCAGTTCAGTTCAGAGTCAGCCGCCTAATACGCAATATCTCTCTCTGTCGACCGAGCGCCACTTAAGCTTACATCGCAATTAATAACTCTTGCTCTTGTACTAAAGAGTTGATTCAAATAATAACTCTTGCTCTTGTACTAAAGAGTTGATTCAAATAATAACTCTTGCTCTTGTACTAAAGAGTTGATTCAAAATCAATCGCATTCGTTCTCTGACGAACACACACATATCATAAACGAAGCCGTACGCGTACGCATTAACGACTTCTAAAGTCAATAAGCCAACAACGTCTTCACGTCTGTTGTACTCACAATAACATAGAAATCACAAGGTTACACGCGTGTGCCTGCGAGCGTAATATTCGTGCGTAAATTCTTAGTTAATCTCAACTTGTAATTTAGTGCAGTGTAAAATTTAATAAAAGGGTTTTTTATGCCTTTAAGGCTTTTTCCCTCAAATTGAGTTAAATTCATTTCAACCTTTCTTTTCATTATAGTGCAGTGAATTCATAAAGTAATAAGTTCAATTAGTGCAAAATCTTAAATTCCAATAGTGTTGTGTTAATAAATTTATTGAGATTTTAAATAGCAAATTTTAGTTTTTCAAATCACAGTTAAATTAAATTTAAAGTAAAGTCAAATTTAAATTCTTTAGTTTGTAGATGGTAAATGTAGAATCAAGTTTTATATTTTGTGTTAAATTCAGTAAATTTAGATTTGCTAAAAAAGGGAAAATTGTGTTAGATAAAAAATAGGTTAATTTTCATTACAAAAAACATTAAATTCATTCCATTCTTTTTTTTTGAAATAAGACAACGGAAAATTAGAATTTCGATGTAGTTGACGCTACAAAAATCGTTTGCTTTTTTTTTTGCTCTATGGCGCTCATCCCTTATAATTGTATATAAATATTTAATTTATTAATTATAACGAAAATTAGATTAGAGAAGGACAGAATGATACGGCTAACTCTTAAGATCTTTGCTGAGTCACGATATTTTTTCGCCCACCCGACGATATGTTTAGTGGTCCTAACCTACTGTATATGATTGAAAATGAAATATTCTAATTATTTTATTTTTACAACAAGGAAATAACTATATCAACATAAGGGTTTTTGAAATTTTTAAATGGTTTTATAATAAACTAATTAATTGTTATTAAATAATTTTTGTAAAAGAAAAATTAAAATAATTTTGATTTTTTTTTCCTTTTTTTATATTACGTAAAGTACTCGATGGATATATTTTAAAATTTGCATGTTCTATTGATTTGTTAATTTTCATTCATTAAAAAAGCTTTATTTTTATTATTATTTAAAATTTTATATAGAAACTTTATTAAGATGAGCTATATAAAAATATTAAGAAATATTACTAATGAATCATTTTTTATATTAGAATTACATTTAAAAAAATAAAGTCAAATCACTCAAACTCAATGAGCTCTAAAGCATTGCGCTAAGGCAGTTGACAGCGTTTTTTATTTAATTTTTTTCGCGCATATACTCTCACTTTCAGCTTATTCAACAGAAACGCGATTTACCATTATACCTAAACGATTTTGTTGGTCGCTAAACTCATTTCAAAGGTTAGTTTCTAGCTTTACATCAAAAGCACTGCGTCAAATATGAAAAATGGGAGTTTTTATGTGTCATTTATAGTAATTGGTATTACTTATATAGCATTTTCGAAAAAAAAACTGTTTTTTTAATAAACATCAAGTCAATACCTTGGATCATTATCGAGATAATGTGAGTTCTTACACGGAAAAAAGTTTTCACCTTAAAAATTAGTGCTAAATAATAGAAGGTTAAAATTGCGTGTTTTATAATGAAAAAACGCTGCCAAGTGCTTTGGCGCAATGCTTTCTCATAGAGCGCATTGAGTTAGAGCATTTTGATTTTATTTTTTTAAATACAATTTTAATATAAATGTCCCTATCCTCTGTATTGAAGGCTGTCTTAATACCTACGAAAACTATATGAATTTTACTCTTTCTTACTTTTGCCATTTGCATAATGTGATTTTATGATGCTCTAAAATTAAAAATGCGTTCATAAAATTAATTTTCCCAAGCTTGTCTTCTTAACACTATAACCAATAACTTGCATACAAATTTTGGAACATTTTCATCGAATAGTTTACACGGAAAAAAGTTTTCACCGGTAAAACTAATGCTAAATTCGATTAGATGTTTAAATTCCAATGCTAGTGTGTTCTAAAGTAATGAATGGCATTAATTTTTTTCGCTCTATTGACAGCACAAATAAAATTCATACCAGTGTAGTATTTTTTAGTGCTATAAATATTTATTTTCGATAACTGACGCGTGAATTTACAGTGCCACCTTTGGCACGGTTTTTTCGGGTACCCAGCACGTTAAATAACGGCGCTGGTGTATGTTTGTGTATACAAATTTTCGATTGTAGCAGTGTGCACGATTGTGAAGTTTTACACAAAAGTTTTTCTATTTATTCCATAGAAATAAGTGTTAAATGGATAATTTTATACAAAAAATATTAAATGAGTGGAATCTCACTGAATTAAAAAATCTTTTCAAGTGTAAGTATAAATTACCTTAAATTTAAAAATTGCAAGTTCGTTTCGACCAGTTTTCACGTATAATTTCGTACTAAAATAACTAAATAACTTTTCTTGAAAAAGAAATCTTGTTGAACTTTGAACATAAAACTCTGTCATTATGTTTTCACAGACATGTATATATATATATATATATATATATATATATATATATATATATATATATATATATATATATATATACATATATACATGTATAAATAAATAAAATATAACTGACTTGAAAGATTATTTATGATAGCAATAAGTTGATTTTGTGAAAAAACTGATACCATGCATTAAGAATTTCTCTGTTAATGCGCAGAACTGAAATTTTGATGTTGGCACTGGAAAAAACCGTGCTAGTCGTTAGAATTTCTCTGCTAATGCGCAGAACTTAAATTTTGATGTTGGCACTGAAAAAAACCGTGCTAGTCATTGAAAATCAATGTGCTTAGAAGGTAAAATAGTAAAACTAGCATTGATTAAAATGATACTGTCATGGTTTTTGCTTTCTCATAGAGAAAGCATTGTATCGGTAAAAAAATTTTTTTTCTATTTTTTCATTATTTTGTACATATTTAGACTCAGGGAGTCGAAAAAAGTGGTTTCCAGAAAATGTCTGTATGTAGGTGTGTGTGTGTGTGTGTGTGTGTGTGTATGTGTGTATGTATTCAGTACGCCAATAAGATCTCGAGAACTACTCGATGGATTAACTTCAAATTTTGCATGCAATTTATTTTTTGTCTAACTGGGGGGGAAGCTATTAAAAATTGATCTTCTTAGTTCAGTTTTTTTTTTAGAGCCATTTTAAGAATTTAAAAAAAATTTTAATTTTTCATATTTTTGATATTTCAGGTAAACTACTCGAAGAATTTTATTGAAAATTTGTATGAACATTATTTGCTACTGTCAAAAGAAGAAAAACTTTTACCAACTGATTTTCTTAGCGCACTTTTAATTTTAGAGCATTTTAAAAATTTTGAAAAAAATTTTTTTTTTTCATTTATTTTTTATTTTACGACAACCATTTCATAGATTTGCTTCTAAATTTGTATGCAAGTTATTCGCTATTGTCTAAAGAAAACAAGCTTTGGAACACTTATTTTCTTAGCGTAGTTTTAATTTTAGAGCATTTTGAAAATTTTGGAAAAAATCTCTATTTTTCATTTTTTTTCTATTACACAAAAACCATTCGATAGATTTGCTCGAAAATTTTTATAGAAATCATTTGCAATGGTCTAAATAAAACAAGCTTTGAAAAACTTATTTTCTCAGTGCAGTTTTAATTTTAGAGCATTTTGAAAATTTTGAATAAAATTTTTCTATTTTTTTTTATATTTTACGTAAACTACTCGATGAAGGAGCTTTAAATTATGTATGGGAATTATTTATGATTGTCAAAATAAAATGAACTTTTGAAAACTAATTTTCTTCAATTTTTTTAGAGCACATTTAATTTTAGAGCATTTTGAAAATTTTGAAAAATTTTTTTATTTTTAATTTCTTTTCTATCGCACAAAAATCACTCGATAAACTTGCTCAAAAATTTTCATGCAAATTATTCACTATTATCTGAATAAATCAAGCTTTGGAAAACATATTTTCTTAGCGCAGTTTTAATTTTAGAGCATTTTGAAAATTTTGGAAAAAATGTTCATATTTCATTTTTTTTTATTACACAAAAGCCATTCGATAAATTTGCTCAAAAATTTTTATACAAATTATTTGTTATTGCCTAATTAAAGCAAGCTTGGAAAAACTTATTTTCTTAGCGCAGTTTTAATTTTTGAGCATTTTGTAAATTTTGAATAGAATTTCACTTATTTTTTGGTATTTTATGTAAACTACTCGATGAAGTAGCTTAAAATTATGTATAAAAATTATTTACGATTGCCTAAATAAAATGAACTTTTGAAAACTGGTTTTCTTAGCGTAGTTGTAACGTTAAGCGCTTTGAAAATTTTAAAACAATGTTTATTTTTCAATTATTTGGTATTTTTTGTATTCTTTGGAAAAATTAGTTGGTATGAAGGTTAATAGCCGCACTTTTTCGGAAAAACTTGAACAATTTTTTTAGGCCCTTTTATTATTTTCAAACCATTTATCACATGTTTTACATTCGATGCTTTAATTCAATTTAGATAAATCCATTATATCATAAAATTTCATCATTTTACTAGCTACTTGAGAATCACATACGCTTGAAACGCGACTTTGCTACCTAGCAGCGGCATGCACCAACTACTTTCGAACTGAATTTCAAATGTAGGTACGAAATTCAAACTGAATAAATGATTATATATTTTTGAACACATTTTTAAAATTAAAATTGCGATAATTTTTATTCTGATTGACCAAAAAAGTTGAGCAATGTCTCATTCTGTAGGTTTTTGTGAACGCTAACAATATACTTATAAATAAAACAGTGAACAAATAGTAAAAAAGCATAATTATTGGAAGATTACATGGTCTTGATATTCTATATTTGAAAAAAAAATTTTTAAATTCATTCATTTTTATAAACTTAAAATCGTCATAACTCTGGTTCTAATTGATCCAAAAACTTGATCGAAGGTTTATAGATTTTTGTTAATATTTTTATTACATTAATAAATAAAAGCATAAGCGAATCGTAAGAAGACGTAGTAGTTGAAAAAATGGCACGATGTGCCTTAGCATCAATGATTTAAAATGCAAAATATAAAAAAAACGTTCGAAAACCTTTTAAAAAAAATAAGACAAAATAGCATATTCTCACCCATCCTAAAAGTTAGCATTTTTTATGTATAAAAACATAAAAATTAAAAAAAAAAAAAAATAGTTTTTGAGAAAATTGCATTTTAAAAAAATCGTTTTTTTTAGGTTTTTCATGAATAATTCGGAGGGATCAACTCGCATCGCAAAAATCGGAACAGCATTTAAAACTAGACTGTATTCCTCACATTTAAAAAAAAATTCGTCTCAAAAAGTCAAAAATTGACGGAGATACAGCATTTTGAATACGGAGGTCCATTTTCATTTTTTCACCTTTTATTTTAACATAACACAAAATGGGCTATAGCGGTGTGAAAAAATTTTTTAAGCCGTATTTCGAGGTTTCCATTTCTTCTCTTGAGCATTAAAACACATGCACATAGTTTTCAGCCAAAAAAAAATTCGATCCGTGACGGCCTGCATGAATCTGAATGGAATCAGCCATAATTATTAAAAGTACGAGATTATTTGAATAACTAAGTACACACATGTTTGTAGAAATAACAAACTTTCCGTGTTAAGAGTCAGCCGTATACCTTTGTCCTTGTCTAATCTAAATTTTCGTTATAATTAATAAATTAAATATGTATATATAAATGTAGGGGCTGAGCGCTGTAGAGCAAAAAATGAGCAAAGGATTCTATTCTATGAAAAAATATAAAATTTTCATTATTTTCCGAGTATAGTCCGAAACGGAAAAAACAGTTGAACTTGATTTCATTTTTTCCGTTTCGGACTATACTCGGAAAATAATGAAAATTTTATATTTTTTCATAGAATAGAATCCTTTGCTAATTTTTTGCTCTACAGCGTTCAGTCCCTACATTAGTATAAAAATATTTAATTCATTAATTATAACGAAAATTTAGATTAGACGAAAGCCGCTATACGGCCGACTCTTAATTCTACAAATATTTTTGTGTTGATTATAGAAGTACACAGAAATTTTTAAATTACAAAAATTTGACGAGTTACACAAAATTTTTTACTGTGTAGGAACCCCCGTCAAAAACGTTTAGCTAAAAAAATTAGTTAAAAATATAGCTGAAAATACAGCTGAAAATATAGCTATATTTAGCTGGAATATAGCTATATTCATCTCGATTTTTTAGGTAAAAATCCAGTTAATATTTTGAGTCTCTTGTAACAGCGGAAAATATAACTGTATTTTCAGCTGTATTTTCAGCTGTATTTTTAGCTGTATTTTTAACTGTATTTTTAGCTAATTTTTTGAGCTAATCGTTTTTGATGAGGTGAACAATAGCTGATAATATAGCTAAATTTTCAGCTATATCTTGAGCTGTATTTTTAGCTTAAATTATATTTTATAATTTCACGGGATAGTAACTCGTTAGTTATTTTCCTGTAAAAGAAAGTTCCAAAAATGAGGTAAACCTCGTAGTGTCAGCTCTCTGAAGATCGAAGAGCTTCTACATTTTGGCACAAAGTATCTTGCTCTTTTATACCTATGGCCTCAAAATTTGTTAATGGAATCGTAAAATTTAGAGATCCGCCACCTAGCGACGTGAAGTGAACTTACCTGTCTTTAATTATTGATTAATGCTACGTCGCAAGGTGGCATTTCTCTAAATTTTAAGATTCCATCGACAAATTTTGAGGACACAGGTATAAAAGAGCAAGATACTTTGTGCCAAAACGTAGAAGCTCTTCGATCTTCGGAGATCTGACACTACGAGGTTCACCTCATTTTTGGAACTTTCTTTTACAGGAAAATAACTAACGAGTTATTATCCCGTGAAATTATAAAATAATTTAAGCTAAAAATACAGCTCAAAATATAGCTGAAAATTTATCTATATTATCAGCTATTGTTCGCCTCATCAAAAACGATTAGCTCAAAAAATTAGCTAAAAATACAGTTAAAAATACGGCTAAAAATACAGCTGAAAATACAGTTGTATTTTCCTCTGTTACAAGAGACTCAAAATATTAACTGGATTTTTACCTAAAAAATAACTGGATTTTTACCTGAAAAATCGAGATGAATATAGCTATATTCCAGCTTAATATAGCTATATTTTCAGCTGTATTTTCAGCTATATTTTTAACTAATTTTTTTAGCTAAACGTTTTTGACGGGGACGTGAGAATTTTCCGAGGGGCTTCTCACTGAAATACTCTTGCAAAAAGTGGTAAGAGTTTTGTAAGGGTATTGTGAGTACGCAAGAGTTTTATGAGAGTATTGGAGTTTGAAAATTGATTAGAGTATGCGAAGAGTAAGAGGAGTATTCGAAAAAATCAAAGAGTATGCAAAGAGTAAGATGAGTATTTGAAAAAATCAGAGAGTATGCAAAGAGTAAGTTGAGTATTTGAAAAATCAGAGAGTATGCAAAGAGTAAGATGAATATTCAAAATAATTAAAGAGCGTGCATAGAATACAATGAGTATTCAAAAAAATTATTGAATATTCAAAAGATTAAGGAGTACGGAAATTTTAGATAGAGTATTCATTTAAAAATCGATGTTTCAAGTTTTTTTTTATATATATATATATATATATATATATATATGTGTGTGTGTGTGTGTGTGTGTGTGTGTGTGTGTGTGTGTGTGTGTGTGTATGTGTGTTAAAAGAAAGAACTTAAAACATCGATTTTTTAAATTTTATATATATAATAAAAATGCAATTAATTATTTACAAAATTACGAAATTAAAAAAGAAAATAAATCAGTTTTTTGATAAAGGACTCAGCTGAGTGAGATATTCAAAGGGTCGACGAATGTATGGGTCGATGGATTGATAGATTAATACGTTAAAGAGGAAAAAGTTGATTGGTTCGTTGATGGACCGTTAGATTAATGAAATAATAGGTCAATAAGTTGATAAATAGTTGAGTTGAATATAAATCTGTGTTATTTTGGGTTGTCATATTTATGAATTTATCGGTCGATGGGTTGATAAATCAATGGGTTGATGGGTGGATATATGAATCTATCGATAGCTTGATCGGTTGATGAGTCAATAGGTTGATAATAATCAATCAATAATTAATTAATAATAATTAATTATTAAATTGTGAAATAAGGTAAGAAATTATTTTAAGTAACATTTCAATTATTTTAAAATTTAATGTTATTATAAAAAATTTTTACTCAAAATAAGTGATTATTACATCAATTTTTAATAAAATAAATCCAGCTATTAATTCGCTCAGAATATAGTGAATAAAAAGGAAATTTAAATAATAAGCTTAATATTATGTAATTAATATTTTGTATGTTACTGGTTACATTTCATATACATATTTTATGTAATATTCTAAAATAATTAAAATAATAGTAATAATTAATTTTCTACATTCTAAATATCAAACTAAATAAAAAATAATTGATGAATCGACCATTTTAGTTAACAAATTTTCTATTAGGGCTATTTTTAAATTATAAAATACACAGATATATAAAAATGCATTTTTATATATTTAATAAAGTAGTTTAGTCCAATAAAAACATATATCTTTTTATGATTACAATTTTTTATAGTTTTCACTATTACTTTATTTATTTTATATAATTATTTACCGACATATTACCGGTTGAACACGATAAGATTTTTTTTTAAATTTTGATAAGGTATTTAATATTGCTTATACCAAACATAATAGCATAATAAATAACTTTTTCTTATGCACGGTGGCAAAATCTATTAACTATTCGTAGCTTAAATTTAACTATTTCTAAATGTGTGGGTGAGAATGAGAGTGGCATAAGTCACATTTTAAGAAAAATTTAGTTAGTGGTATATTTCATTTCTTTAAGATTAAAACAACTTATTTTTCAAAATAGAGTGGCTTTTTTGTTTATTTTTCTTTAATATTTCAAGCACTGTAAAAATGTCACTCAATAGAAATGTATATTAATTTAAAACTTTAATATCGAAAATCTCGAAATTAGAAGTATGTGACTTATGCCACTCCCATTCTAACCCACACAAATATAGGTATGTTTTACGTGAAATTTTAAACAAAAATGTTGCGATTTATTTTATTTAAAAATAAATACTTTTTAGAAAATAAAATCAGAAATTTAACTATTAAAAATAATGTTTGGAAAAAAATAAGTTGTATATTACATATCATTCCCAACAAAAAATATTCTTATTACCAAAAGTTAATTACTAGTGAAAAATGGATTTAAAAGTTGATCTATGCAAGGGATAAAGTTGAATTTAAACAGTTGAGAAAAATAAAATATTGGCAAAATGAAAAAATATAACCTTTAGAATTACTATTTTACAAAAATATTATAAAAACCAGTTATTTGTCCTCACTAGATTAAAATATAATAATATTTCATAAAGTTGACGAACCAATATATTGTCTCCTGTTGAGAAAAAGTCGGAAAAAGTTTTACCTACGAAAATTTCATAAATTGATATAAGTACATCAACAATCGTTTTATAAGTACATTTTTTTAAAAAACTATATTTCTCTTATTAAATAAATTTTTTTTTAATTATAACTTTGTTATAATTAATAATTTTTACGTAAACGTAACTAATATTGATAAAGAGATGGGTTGTTAGATAAAGACTCAGAATTCAGCGTTATATTAACAAGATCTATCATGATCTGTTCTATTTATCAAACATGATATAAAATGACTTATCGTCGAAATCAATGAAATAATAAAATCAATATTACTAAAATTCTATTTGTACTCTTGCGTACTCTTGAATACTCATTGGTACTCTTGCATACTTTTCAATATTCATTCGTATTCTACAAATACTCATTCTTACTCTTGCATACTCACTAAATCTCTTTCAAACTTTTTCGTATTCATTTACTTAAGGAGGTTCTTGCGAGTACAGCTAAGGTCAAAATCGATAAAAAAAGTGAATGTAGATATTTATATATATATTTATTTTTGAAAATTAAATAATTATTTTTTACGTTCAAATCTACTATGAACATTGCATTTTTTGCACGTTACGTACTTAAAATGTAAATAAATTGTCATGAATTCGATCGCGTAATACAATGTATACATATATATATGTATGTAACATGGCGTCTGTGACCGATTTCTGCTTTTAGGTTAAGTTTGCTTATTTCAATTTTAATATTTTGATAATAATATAATAAAATTTAAAGAAATAATGTAAAAGTAGCAGAAATAAAATAGTTTATCATAAAACAATTTCAGATAAAACAATATATATTTATATATAATATTATTAATTTTATTTTGTTATAAGAATTTAAAACTTTCGAAATTCGCGCACTTTTTTGTCGTTGTCGAGTGATGCGAAAAACATGGCTTCTTTTGATCCGGTCGCAAAGACGTTTATTAACTTTATCGTGTAATATCTCAATATTTACCATGGCAATGAGTAATTTACTAGATATCATTTGAAAGAGGAAACTTTCTTTTAGACATTTGTTCATCTGTCTGTTTTTCAGAAAATCACTCCCTGCTTTGCAAATACTCAATTTTGATATATTTTATTCACAGTCCTATAAGAGTCTGTATAAAAAAGTTCAAACTTCAAGTTCTGATTTTATTAAATTTTGCACGGCAAGCCCATAAATTAAGCATACGATCGGATTCAGGACATTTCAAATAATAAGAAATTTTATTGTGTAGTCTCAGAATTTTCATGCAAGAACCTCCTTAAAGCGTTCACCAAAAGATTATTGGAGAGTACGCATGAGAACTAAAGAATGCTTGAGAGTACGAAAGAGTTTTTCTATGAGTATTTTAGTGAGAAACCCCTCGGAATTTTCCAAGACTGAAGAGCAGTATCAAATAAGTTTTTAGATTTTCAGAAAATAAAATTTTAGTAAGAAGGCAGTATTTTGTAGCATATATAGATTTGAAGTTTTTATAGTTTTCATTTAAAAATTTTCATCCCTATTCGAAACAATATATTCTGCTTACTATAAATATTTTTATAAATTTTAGTAGGCAATTCGAATAGTTTATGAGACTTTACTAGTATTGTATGAATGAATTACATTCGCAACGATCACTGTAAGAAAACAATATGAAAAAATGCAAAAATAAAGTTTGGAGGGGGATTAAGAGATTATGTAACCATCCAATTGTGTTACTGTAATTATTCTGTATTTCTAGACAGGAATGATTATTGCTTACACACAAGAAGAATATTACGTTTAAATTTGCGTCAATAAGGAAAAATACAAAAATATAAAAATTTTGTGATAAAAGCCGCCGCCGACGATCCACTATATTGAAATTTCCAGAAATACTGATGGAGTCTTAAACTACAACTAAAATTCCCACCTAATCCAGATGTTCAAGTATTTATGGAAAAACCATAGAGGATATGAATAAAATAACCACAGATTACTTGCACACTATTTCAAGATATTATGAGGTAATTGTAAAATACTTGCAAGATGGATAATAAATTACAAATATTTATTCTATCACGGACAAATCCAAGTGTCGAAATGAATAATAGAAATAATTATTTCTAGAGATACTTTCATAAAAAACTATCGTGCATAGTGATATAACTAAGAGCTTATAATGGACAAAAATATATGTGCTTATAAACAGATTATATATAATTTTATTATATAATTATAAACAATAATATAACGTAAAACGGGATAAAGCGATCAGGTGTGGGGTAAAGCAAGCATTTTTCCATATATGATTTTCTAATTTCTTATATAATCTTGTTAATGTATAATAGTAATTTTTTAACTTTTGTTAGTGATTTACAAAAAAATATCGTCATACATAAAGTACATAAGAAAATCGTATATGAAAGAATGCTCGCTTTACCCCACACCTGACCGCTTTTCCCCGTTTTACGGTATTTACTATGATTATTTTAGAATATATGCATTTCATGGCGAAGTCGCAATTCTTTTATGTATTTTTCGCAAAAATATAATTGTATTTATTTATAGATATTTATACATAACTAATTATAATCACATGGGTGTGAACATATCTATTCAACGTATTATATGAGAATATACAGAAATAGCTAATTCTTTTCTATACATTACTGTTAAAAAGGCACACTATATTCATGAAAATTCCCAAATATAACAACGAAATTGCATTCCCAACGATCTCTATGAGACAAAAATATGAAAAAATGCAAAATAATGCGTTTGGACAGGATTAGAAGGTTATGTATTCATTAAAACGTGTTATTGTAAATGTTTTTTTTCTTACGAGACAGGAATGATTACTTTTCACGCTTAAGAGTAAGCCGGAGCAGTTTTGATTACGGACCAAGAAGTGAAAATGTTATTTTATCATAAATAAAATAATTATACTGTTTTGCGATGCGAGAATTCCGGTAAAGTTAATAATTGCTTTATTTTTATTCAATGTATTAATCTACTCATGAGCCGATTCTCATATGCAAAATCGGTGTATCAAAGAATTTAATTTAAGGGCGCCAGATACACCACCAACTAGCTAGCCGTCAGCACGAGTCTCAAGCGGCCTTGGATCGGGAGGTGGCTCGTTTCGTATAGAATTCTTGTCTGAAATGGGAGGGGGAGAACACACAGAAAACTTTTAATTTAATTTCACTTAACTATAAGAAACTTTATTTTATTTAACAATCTGTCTTAATAAATCTTATTGAGTTTCTACCTACTCGTGCTCTCTCATATCCCACACACACAAACAAAATGATACTTTACTCAAAAAAATGTTATTTTCATCGTTATACTCATCGGAAAAAAAAATTTTCAATTCACTTAAAGTCTCTATTCATGTGAGAAATTTCAAAAAAAAAAAATTAATTATATATATTCTACGTAAATCACAAATTCGTAATCTAAAATGGCGGTCTTCCGGTGGCCATTTAGTTCGCTTCGCGTCTCTCTCTCTCTCTCTCTCTCTCTACATTATAGTACTAAGGTAGTTTTAGGAGATTTCAACACTAATTTGTGTTCTGAATCTGATGATTCTGTGTTCCTGAAGAGCCTTATTAAGGAAAATGCACTTTTTTCAGTGCCTTATGGACCTACGCATCATACTTATTCCTCTGATACGTGGCTCGACTTGTGCCTTGTCGATGCCAATGACTTACTGCTTGATTATTGGAAGACTGATGTACCATTTATTGACGGACATGATTTTATTGCTGCGACTGTGAAGTCGTCTCTCTCTAGGCCTACACTTAATAATTTTACTTATCATGATTATAAAGCGGTTGATAAGGCTGCTATTCTTGATTATTTTCGATCGCTGAACTGTGCTGTGTGTAACGGTGACTCTTCTCTTTTGGCTCGCCTTGAATGTCTTTACACTCATCTTAATGAAGCTATCTCACGGTTTGTGCCTGTTAGGCGTGTTCGACAGAGCAAGAGTCATCGTCCGTGGTTTACCTCTCAGCATCACCGCTTAATCTCTGAGAGAGATAGGCATTACAGACGCTTCAAACGTACTAGGCTGCGTGCTGATCTTATATGTTATAGAGATGCTCGAGATCGGGCCCATTCATGCATCGAATCAGCTAAATTACTGTATTACCACGACAGACTATCTAAGATTACTGACGCAAGACAGATCTGGAAAGAACTCAAGAACCTGGGCGTATGTTCCAGCAGTAGTGACTCTCGACATTCTTTTTCAATTAATGATTTGAATCGGTATTTTGGTGGTGTTGCGTTTGATCCTCTGGTCCCCTCCATTTCTGATTACATGAATACACTTGCTCTAGATGAACCACTTAAACCCATGTTTAAGTTTAATCCAGTTACTTTGGAGGAGGTATGGATGGCTGTTTGTCATTCAACTTCACAGGCCAGGGGGTTTGATGCTGTTCCTCAATCTTTTGTCCGTGTGGCATTTCCGGTCATTGGGCCTTTGTTATGTCGTATTTATAACGACTCATTGCGTGAATCCTTATTTCCTTCATGCTGGAAGATCTCACTGGTCACTACAATAAACAAAATCTCCTCTCCTCAAGCTTTTGGTGACATTAGGCCAATTTCTTTATTATCTTTTATGTCCAAGGTTCTTGAACGTCTAGTCCATGATCAACTCTACAATTACCTGACTATACGACAGCTACTAGACCCTTATCAGACTGGATTTCGAACTGGACATAGTACTCAGACCGCACTACTGAAACTAACTGAGGACATTAGACGCAATATGGACAGACGCTATGTGACGTTGCTGTTGCTATTTGATTTCAGCAAGGCATTTGATACGGTATGCCATGTCTCTCTGCTCAGAAAAATGTCTTCTCTTGACATCTCGCATTCAGTTGTGCGTTGGTTTGCGTCTTATCTCTCTGAGAGACAGCAGGCTGTTATTGATGCAGATGGTAATGCATCTGACTATGTAACATTAAATACTGGTGTTCCCCAGGGCTCTGTCCTTGGTCCACTGTTGTTTTCTATATACATCAATGATGTGGCTGCTGACTTCCATGCCGATGTGCAGCATCTTATCTATGCTGATGATCTTCAGGTGTACATTCACTTCCCAATTGCTAAGTTGGCTTCTGTTACTGCTCTCATGAGTGATCAAGCTGTCAGTATTGTTAACTGGGCGACAAAAAATCATCTGAAATTAAATGTGAGCAAAACAAAGGCTATTATTATTGGATCTTATTTCTATGTCAATATGCTGCCCTCATTACACATCACTGGTGTTCCAATAAACGGTGATCTTATTAAGTTTGAATCTTCTGTTCGTAGTCTTGGTGTATGGCTTGATAGTAAGTTGAACTGGAAGGACCAAATTGCGCATGTGTGTAACAGGAGTCACTCATTGCTCTATAGATTAAATTTCTTTCGAAAAAGTACCACCATTGCACTACGTAAGCATCTTATCCGTTCTTTGCTGTTTCCTTTACTTGATTACTGTTGTTTGGTCTATATTGACCTTTCTGCTGAACTCGATCTGAGGCTTCAAAGGGTTGTAAACTCTGGTATTCGTTACATCTATGGTGTAAGTAGGCGCGAGCACATCTCTGTTTATAGGTCCTCTCTAGGCTGGTTATCCACTTTGGGTAGAAGAAACTACTTCGCTACTACCTTCTTATACAAAATGTTTTTGTCATGCTCACCTTCATATCTTTATTCTAGATATTTGTAGAGCCGGCCTGTGAGGACACTGAGGGGTGATGTGAGACCGTTAACCATTCCTTTTTCATCTACCGATTATCACCAAAGATCGTTCCTGGTTGTGTCATCGCAACTATGGAACGGTCTACCATCATCTTTAAGAGATTCTTCATCGTTGGCATTATTCAAGGCATCAACATATTCGCACTACCTTTCCCTTGAGAATGAGCCTCTGCTCCGAGCTAGGCTTTAATTATTTTAATTACTGTATCATTATTTTAATTATATTTTTACTTAGTATCTCATTTTATATATATATACTTACGAATTTGTATTATTTTTGTTGTACAACATAATGTACAGTTAATAAATTTAAATATCTATCTATCTATCTCTCACTCTCGGCGCTCAAGACGCGGCCACGTGTTACCAGAACGAATTTTTGTCTTATAATTTTCACTACATACAAAGAAAAATTTTTATTTTATCACTATCTATTTTTATTCGCCCAACCGGCAATTTAAACGCGTCTCACCGGTCTAAATTTTATTTTTGATAACACGTGCTCACGTAACACACACACTGCGGCACTCACGGTCTAATCAAAAATTTTTAGAATACAACCAACTTTATTCCAATTCTATTCCGCTTTACAATTTCAAGATACACAAAAAAAAGGAGTTTATTTTACGCACGTTAGACTTTTCAATTTTACTCAGAATTAATCAATTAAAATTTTATGATTGTCATTTTATTCACGCTTAACAAGAGAATTTAATTTCGATACAATAATTTAAATTTTTATCACAAGAAAAAGAAAATCTATAACCGTGTCACTTCGCGTACTACAAGAAAATTCCGCAAAAACCACTTCACTGACTCTACAATCAATCGGCGAGAGCCGTTGATTTACAAAGAAATGAGCTAAATTTTCTGGGCGCAGCCCACTCACCGTTGCTGAGTTTTTCAATTCCCCCAGGTCGATACAGTCGACGGTAATTGAGGTTGTAGCTGGCTGTGGAAGGCTGGTGCTGGCGACAATGGCGGCGGTCTCTCGATCTTTCTCTCTTTCTTTCTCTGGGTCGCTACCGGCGACGTCAAGGATTCGTCTCCGCTCGTCTCTCTCTCTGGACTCTCGCTTTCTCCCAATAATCTCTTTCCTCAGCAACATACGAAAGAAGAAAAAAAAACTGTTTTAATTTCAGCGACGACACGAAAAAAAACTATTTGATAGAGCAGCGAGTTATAGCGTCCGATGTGGCACGAGGTCGACAGTCGAATCAATTCTTCCACGTCTACTTCCTTCTTCTTCGTTCTTGTCATAATTGTGTGTCCTTCTCTAATTTCTTTTTCTCCAATCACTCTTCTACACGTCTTCTTTGATGATCCTTATTGGTCTTCTTTTACTTCCTTTTTAATACACACACACACATTTACGCTCAATTTGTGTGCACTTTAACTTAATTTTAATTCAACTAATTAACACGTTTACAAATTCATAACGCCTGTAAAATTCAAATTCTTAATTTAATTTTAGCTAAACAATTTTTCTTCTTTCTCTTCTTTAATAATGTATTTTCTTTATTTGCTGTCCTTTTCTATCTTCTTACGTGTAGATTGGTCGTCACCGGCTACATATAAAGGCTTACATATACACATACATATGTGTACGTATATGTATGGTATCGAGGCTCAGTTAAGAGAAAAGACTCGTGACGATCCCCTCTCTAATGCTCTCTATCCATCTTTCTTCATTGCCTTCTTTCTCTCTCTTCGCTTAATGCGCGAGAGATCGACGCGCCAGCACTTGAGATTCGTTCTCTTAGCGTGTAAATCTCCCCATTTCTCTTGCTCAGTATCGCTGTTTCACTCTTCTCTCTTGTACTTCATCTTCTTGAATCCTTGACTTCTAGCGCACGCGCGGTCGTTGCTAAGTATTGGTGTATACTTAATTGCTCAACTGGCTGCTACAGCAACACCGATGTTCACATACATTAGCTATCGATGTGTGTGTAATGGCCGCCGCGCGCGTCAGTTAAAAATCAAATCTTCGTCTTGTGATCTCGTAACAAAAAGAAATTAAAGGAATTAATAAAATTAAAAAAAATCTCATATGCGTTTGGGTCCATGGGTGGTTGGTCGTTTGTGCCGACGGGAGAAAAAATTTATTTCGAAATTTTTTTATTGTTGCGTGGTATTTTCCACGTCACAGTTTTTAAAAGAAATTGTTATCAAGCGCAATTTTTTATTCATACATGATTGTAAAATAGATGTTTTTTTTATAAAATTCATCATATTTTAAATAAAAAGTAAGTAAACGTATTTAGAGTTTAATAAATAGCTGTAGTATAGAATTTTTAATTATTTTAGATTTTCTTCAATTATTTTTGGCAAACGCAATAAAGAAATAAATTTTCTGAATGTATTTGAAATTTTAATGCATTTCATTACGTATAGTAAGAGAAAATTAAACAACAGCTCTTTCATTCTCGGTCGGTATCGAACCTGCTCTGGCCTGATCAAGAAGAATACACTGGAAAAAAAATTAGTGATTTCAATAAAAATTTATTTGGTTCAACTAAATGGTTTGTTCCAATACTCCCTAACAAATATTTATTTGAACCAAACCACAATATTTAGTTGAATTCAATAAATATTTGATTACTTTAAATAAAATTTTTAGTTTGAACAATTAAATATTTCATTGAAATCAAATTTTCACACTCTTAAAACAAGCAAATATTTATTCAAACCAAATAAATATTTAGTTAATTCAACTTGATAATTTGTTTGAATCAACTAAATATTGATTTGAATAAAATAAATATTTTATTAAATTGCAAATCCCATTCTTTTAAAACAAGCAAATATTCATTTAAACCAAATAAATATTTAATCAATTCAGCTTGATAATTTGTTTGAATCAACTGAATATTGATTTGAACGAATTAAATATTTCATTAAATAGTGAATCCCATTCTTTTAAAACAAGCAAATATTTATTCGAACCAAATAAATATTTGCCCATACAGCATGAAAGGACTTTGAAAGGATTCTGAAAGGATTCATGAAAGGACTACAATCTTTCAGAAATATGTCACTGAAAGGATTCTGAAATAATTCTATGTCCGAGGTATTATTCTTTTAAAAATAATACAAAAAAATATTTCATAAAGAATTCACAAGACATTTCAAAATCCTTTCAATGAAAGAATTCTGTACGGATCCATGAATTTTTTTGGTAATAATTCGTAAATCTTTTCATACATCTTCCATTGAAAGGATTCTGTAAGAATGATATGAAATATTTTTAAAATATTTCATTGTATTATTTCTAAAAGGAAAATACCCCGGACATAGAATCATTACAGAATCCTTTCAATGAAAGAATTCTGTAAGGATCCATGAATTCTTTTGGTAATAATTCGTAAATCTTTTCATACATCTTCCATTGAAAGGATTCTGTAAGAATGATAAGAAATATTTTCAAAATATTTCATTGTATTATTTCTAAAAGGAATATACCCCGGACATAGAATCATTACAGAATCCTTTCAATGAAAGAATTCTGTAAGGATCCATGAATTCTTTTAGTAATAGTGCATTAATCTTTTCATATATCTTTAGTTGAGAGACGCGTAAAGTTGTAGAAACTTTATTCTTTCCTGTATTATTTAAGAATCAATTTAGAATTAATACACACACACACACACACACACACACACACACACACACACACACACATATAAATATATATATATATATATATATATATATATATAACGGATATGATGATATAATTATTTATAGGGTTACGAATAGTTTCACAGCGGTTGAAATCGAAGTTATCATAACACAGACATCGCACGCATAACAATTTATAGTTTCCATTTTAGATTCTTATTTTCCTTATATATGAAACGGGAAGCACTCTTACCGCTTGCAAGAGTAAGAGATACCACCATCAAGCGGATGAATTATAAACTAATCCAGAAAATATTTCTAAACGATTCTGTTATATTTCACGTTTTCTTTCAAAAAGCCCTTTCAAAGTCCATTCAGTAAGGATTCATGTAATAACTTTTATTCTCGTCATGATAAGTTCTTTCATAAATTATTTCGAAAAGATTTCAAAATTATTTCATGTATGATTTCTGAAGACTTTACCAAAATATTGCAAGAATTATTACATGAATGCTTTTTAAAAGAATCTTGAAATGATTTCGTAAAAGAATACCTTAGATCATTCCGAAAATCTTTCTGAATTATTTTACGACTGGACCCTCCGAAAGAGTTCTGAGTTCTTTCTTGTTTCCTTTCAAGAAGTCTTTTCAAAGTCCTTCAGTAAGGATTTCTGTAATAACTTTTATTCTCATCATAAGTTATTTCATGAAATATTTCAAAAAGATTTCAAAATTATTTCATGTAAGATTTCGTGCGACATTACCAAAACATTGCATGAATTATTACATGAATGCTTTTTGAAAGAATCTTGAAATGATTTGGTGAAAGAATACCTTAGATCATCCCAAAAACCTTTCTAAATTATTTTCTGAATTTAATCGTTGGAAGATTTCAGAGTTGTTTCTTGTTTCCTTTTAAGTAGTCTTTTCAAAGTCCTTTCAGTAAGTATTCATGTAATAACTTTTATTCTCATCATAAGTTATATCATGAAATATTTCAAAAAGATTTCAAAATTTTTCATGGAAGATTTCGTGCGACTTTATCAAAACATTGCATGAATTATTACATGAATGCTTTTTAAAAGAATCTTGAAATAATTTGGTGAAAGAATACCTTAGATCATCCCAAAAATCTTTCTAAATTATTTTCTGATTTTAATCGTTAGAAGATTTCTGAGTTGTTTCTTGTTTCCTTTCAAGTAGTCTTTTCAAAGTCCTTTCAGTAAGGATTCATGTAATAATTTTTATTTTCATTAAAAGTTATTTCATAAAATATTTCAAAAAGATTTCAAAATTATTTCATGTATGATTTCTTAAGACTTTACCAAAATATTGCATAAATTATTTTATGAAAGCTTTTTTAATAAATCTTGAAATGATTCGGTGAAAAAATACCTTGGATCATTCCGAAAATCTTTCTAAATTATTTTACGACTGGATCCTTCGAAAGATTTCTGAGTTCTTTCTTGTTTTCTTTCAAGAAGTCTTTTCAAAGTACTTTCAGTAAGTATTCATGTAATAACTTTTTCGTCATGATAAGTTCTTTCATGAATTATTTCAAAAAGATTTTAAAACTATTTAATGTAAGGATTCGTGAGATTTTACGAAAATCTTACATGAAATTATTACGTTAAAGCTTTTTGGAAGAATATTGAAATTATTCGGTGAAAGAATAACTTAGATTATTTCGAAAATCTTTCTGAATTATTTTACGACTGAAATCTTCAAAAAAGTTCTGAGTTCTTTCTTCTTTCCTTTCAAGAAGTCTTTTCAAAGTCCTTTTAGTAAGGATTCATGTAATAACTTTTATTCTCATCATAAGTAATTTTATGAAATATTTCAAAAGGATTTCAAAATTATTTCATGTATGATTTCTGAAGACTTTACCAAAATATTGCAAGAATTATTACATGAATGCTTTTTAAAAGAATCTTGAAATGATTTGGTGAAAGAATACCTTAGATCATCCCAAAAACCTTTCTAAATTATTTTCTGAATCTAATCGTTGGAAGATTTCAGAGTTGTTTCTTGTTTCCTTTTAAGTAGTCTTTTCAAAGTCCTTTCAGTAAGTATTCATGTAATAACTTTTATTCTCATCATAAGTTATATCATGAAATATTTCAAAAAGATTTCAAAATTTTTCATGGAAGATTTCGTGCGACTTTATCAAAACATTGCATGAATTATTACATGAATGCTTTTTAAAAGAATCTTGAAATAATTTGGTGAAAGAATACCTTAGATCATCCCAAAAATCTTTCTAAATTATTTTCTGATTTTAATCGTTAGAAGATTTCTGAGTTGTTTCTTGTTTCCTTTCAAGTAGTCTTTTCAAAGTCCTTTCAGTAAGGATTCATGTAATAATTTTTATTTTCATTAAAAGTTATTTCATAAAATATTTCAAAAAGATTTCAAAATTATTTCATGTATGATTTCTTAAGACTTTACCAAAATATTGCATAAATTATTTTATGAAAGCTTTTTTAATAAATCTTGAAATGATTCGGTGAAAAAATACCTTGGATCATTCCGAAAATCTTTCTAAATTATTTTACGACTGGATCCTTCGAAAGATTTCTGAGTTCTTTCTTGTTTTCTTTCAAGAAGTCTTTTCAAAGTACTTTCAGTAAGTATTCATGTAATAACTTTTTCGTCATGATAAGTTCTTTCATGAATTATTTCAAAAAGATTTTAAAATTATTTAATGTAAGGATTCGTGAGATTTTACGAAAATCTTACATGAAATTATTACGTTAAAGCTTTTTGGAAGAATATTGAAATTATTCGGTGAAAGAATAACTTAGATTATTTCGAAAATCTTTCTGAATTATTTTACGACTGGAATCTTCAAAAAAGTTCTGAGTTCTTTCTTCTTTCCTTTCAAGAAGTCTTTTCAAAGTCCTTTTAGTAAGGATTCATGTAATAACTTTTATTCTCATCATAAGTAATTTTATGAAATATTTCAAAAGGATTTCAAAATTATTTCATGTATGATTTCTGAAGACTTTACCAAAATATTGCAAGAATTATTACATGAATGCTTTTTAAAAGAATCTTGAAATGATTTCGTAAAAGAATACCTTAGATCATTCCGAAAATCTTTCTGAATTATTTTACGACTGGAACCTCCGAAAGAGTTCTGAGTTCTTCCTTGTTTCCTTTCAAGAAGTCCTTTCAAAGTCCTTTCAGTAAGAATTCATGTAATATTTCATGTCTTAACTTTCGTTTCCTTTTTGGTATTATTTTTGTAAAGACTTTGTAATCTTCCTGTGTATTATTTTATAAATTCTTTTCAAAAGAATATAGTTATCTTTTAAGTTCTTTTTAAATGCTTTCAACGTATTATTACTTGTAATATTTCATGAAATTATTTCAAAATTCTTTCATGCTGTGTGGGTTGGTCAATTCAACTTAATAATTTGTTTGAATCAACTAAATATCGATTTGAACGAACTAAATATTTAATTAAATGGCAAATCCCATTCTTTTAGAATAAGACAATATTTATTTAAAGAAATTAAATATTTACTCAAATGGCAAATCCTATTATTTAAATCAAGCAAATATTTATTTGAATCGAATAAATTTTTAGTCAATTTAGCTTGATAATTTGTTTAAATCAACTAAATATTTATTTCAAAAAACTAAATATTTCATTAAATTGCAGAGCCCATACTCTTTAAACAAACAAATATTCATTTGAATTTAAAAAATGTTGTATTGATTCAAAGCACTAAATTTCAAAATTGAGCTTTCTAGATCGAAATAAATGTTTGTTTGGATAAATAAATTATTTGGTTATAACAAATAAATTGTGTACTTTTATCAATAAAACATTTGATTCTACCAATAAAATATTTCTTCGAATTAACAAAAAAATTTTAGTCGATTCAAATAAACTATTTGGTTTCATCAATAAAAGATTTCTTAAAAATAAAAAAAATATTTAATTAATTAACATATTAAGACTTCTGATATATGCAGATATAAATATATATATATATTTTTTTAATATTTTTTTAAATTTCATTCAAACAAATAATATACTTCAATTCAATAAATATTTAATTAAATTCATTTTGATCTATCAAACAAATGAAATAATTAATTTCAACTAAACCATTTATTTGATTTATATATATATATATATATATATATATACATATATTAATTATACGAAGGTTTCAAAATTAATACGCTTTATAAAGTTTATCGCACATAATACATTCAACATAAATATCGCACGAATTACAATTTTATTATGATCTTCAATTCTGATTTTCCTTATATATCAAACTGAAAGCCCTCCAACCACTTGCGAGATTCAGTAAAGAGGAAAATTAACGACGCCACCAAGCGGTAACATTATCAAACCATCGTACTGATTTGAATTAGTTATTTTAAATAAATGAATTATTTTAATTAAATAAATTTTTTTTGCTGTCCTATTAAAACTAAAGATTTCAAGTTCGATCCCAACATCGCGATTTTTTTTTTTTTTTAATTTTATTCTTAATAAATCTGAAAATAACTATTTGTATTTTTTATAAATTAAAATAATTTTTAATTAGTTTTTAAATCGTGTATTAATAAAAAATAGTTATTTTTAAAATTACATAAAAAAATAAAAATCTTTTAACAAAATTAATTAATACAAAAAAGATTATATTATTTGATTCAATAAACCATTTATTCAAAATATAATTCTATCTAATCAAAGAATTTATTCTTTTTACAAAAACTAATAATTGTAGCAAAAAATAAAGAGATAGCCCCATCTTGTATCATAAAAAGCAATATTTTCTTTGATGAGGAAAAATTATTTTTATCGATTCGTTTTGAAGAAAACCTTGAAAAACTTAAAAAATAGAGCTTATGGTGGACGATTCAGTTTTTCAAATTTTTCTTAAAAACGAAACGATGAAAATAATTTTTCCTTATAAAAGAAAATATTGCTTTTTATTATACGAGATGGGGCTTTCTTCTTATTTGTCGCTACAATCATAAGGTTTCGCAGAAAAATTTTTTAATTAGAAAAGGATAGAGATATACGACCTGCTCTTAAGCGTTTTATCACTCATAATTAATTAAGTCAACTTAAAGAAATATTTTTAATTCAGATAAATAAGCCTTTTAATCTAACTAACTATTTATTTACATGTAAATAACTTTAAAAAATAAAGTTATTTGTTAAAGATAAAAGATTTCGTTAACAAAAAAAATCTTATTATTTAGATCCTATAAATATTATTTAAAGCGAATAGATGAGAATTTGAGTGAAAGATACATTTTTTCATTCAAATTATCAATTTTTTTCATTCAAACAAATAATTTAGTTGAATTCAATAAATATTTGTTTGAATTCATTTTGTTCTTTCAAACAAATAAAATAATTGATTGTAAACAAACTGTTTATTTGTTGCAATTAATGATTCTGCATTATCCAACAAAATGTTGATGTATATTAAGCTACGGAATCCACTTCATAGGGCCACATTCGGAATAATACCATATTTTGACGCTAATTTGTCGCTAATTTGTTGCTCTATCCCGGATTTTGTCGCTCCAGCCGTTTCCGAGAAACAATGGCTACCGTAGCTTAATATTAAGCTACGGCATCCACTACAGTAACTCAGGAACGGCTAGGGTTAGCAACTCCATTCTAGTTACATAATTTGTCGCTTTTTTGTCGCTCTAAGATAGAATAGTTCGCAACTCCCAAAACCTGACCCAGACCCAGATATGGCCATTGGGTCCGAGTAAAAATGGAAACTTTTTTTCTTTGTGTATCTAAAAAGTCATGCGATGTTTGATAATTTGTTGATAATTTGTCGCTGACATTTAATCCAACACTGGATTTTGGCGCTCCAGCCGTTTCCGAGAAACAATGGCTACCGTAGCTTAATATTAAGCTACGGCATCCACTACAGTAACTCAGGAACGGCTAGCGTTAGCAACTCCATTCTAGTTGCATAATTTGTCGCGTTTTCTCGCTCTAAGATAGAATAGTTCGTAAGTCCCAAAACCTGACCCAGACCCGGATATGGCCATTGGGCCCGAGTGAAAATGGAAACTTTTTTTCTTTGTGTATCTAAAAAGTCATGCGATGTTTGATAATTTGTTGCTAATTTGTCGCTGACATTTAATCCAACTCTGGATTTTGTCGCTCCAGCCGTTTCCGAGAAACAATGGCTACCGTAGCTTAATATTAAGCTATGGCATCCACTACAGTAACTCAGGAACGGCTAGGGTTAGCAACTCCATTCTGGTTGCATAATTTGTCGCGTTTTTGTCGCTCTAAGATAGAATAGTTCGTAAGTCCCAAAACCTGACCCAGACCCGGATATGGCCATTGGGCTCGAGTGAAAATGGAAACTTTTTTTCTTTGTGTATCTAAAAAGTCATGCGATGTTTGATAATTTGTTGCTAATTTGTCGCTGACATTTAATCCAACACTGGATTTTGTCGCTTCAGCCGTTTCCGAGAAACAATGGCTACCGTAGCTTAATATTAAGCTACGGCATCCACTGCTGTAACTCAGGATCGGCTAAGGCTAGCAACTCTATTCTGGTTGCATAATTTGTCGCTTTTTGTCGCTCTAAGATAGGATAGTCTCTGTCAATACTCCCTTAGGAAGTATTGACAGAGCTGTACTCCCTAAGTTTTCGATTATAAATGCGTCTGGGAATTTCTTGCTCATGATAATTGGACAAATCATAACTTTAAACGCAATATAAACATGATTCTAATACTACAGAAGCTTCAAGGATTTTGTTGCTTTAAAAATTCATGGTTGCTAGCACTATACAATAATTTTAATGCAAATTTTGTGATTTTCATGCATCTGGGAATCTGTCGCTCTTGAAATTGTTAATTATCAAACCTTTGAAAATAAATAAAAGATATTTCTGATATCTCAGAAGCTGCAAGGATTTTGTTGCTTCTTACTTTATAGCATCAAAGCACATGGGAAATGCTCTTATGCAAGTTTTTTAAATAGGAATAAATTAGAGAGTTAGACGCTTTTGACATTTGTAATTATTAAGACTTTGATTTTAATTAAGAGGAGGTCACGTATCTCTGTCCTTTTCTAATCAAAGCATTGAGTTTTTTACAAAAACTAATAACTTTAGCGAAAAATGAAGAGAAAGCCGCATCTCGTATTATAAAAAGCAATATTTTCTTTGATGAGAAAGAATTAATTTTATTGCTTTATTTTCAAGAAAACCTTGAAAAACTTAAATCATAGAGGTTAGGTTGAGCAATTTGGTTTTTCAAGGTTTACTTGAGAATGAAGCAATAAAATTAATTATTTCTTATCAAAGAAAATATTGCTTTTTTTGATACAAGATGCAGCTTTCTCTTCATTTTTTGATAAAGTTATTAGTTTTTGTAAAAAAATCATTTCTTTGATTAGAAAAGGACAGAGATACGTGACCTCCTGTTAAAAGATGTTTGTGACCTTACTGAAGATTGAAGAATTTTCCGCTTCAGTAATTTTTCAATCAGCTAACTTTAAATATTTTTTTTTATAAGTTTTTGAACCTAAATGCTCTGGGAATTTGTTGCTTATGATATTTAAACAAACCATAACTTTAAAAGCAATAATAAGATGTTTCTGATACTACAGTAGCTACAAATAATTTGTTGCTTCAAAAATCTTTAAATTCAAGCACATTGGAAATATTTTTATGCGTGTTTCTTGAATTGAGATGATTTAGAGAGTTGGTCGCTCTTGATATTTGAAGCTATTATAACTTTGAGTGCAATTAAAAGATGTTTCTGACATTACTGTAGCTTGAAAGAGTTTGTCGTCCTTGTAATTCTTTAATCGGCTCATTTCAAATAATTTTTTATGCTAGTTTTTTAACTTAGATGCCTCTGGGAAATTGTCGCTCATGATATTTAAAAACAATAAAACTCTTAACGCCATGAAAAGATGATTCCGATACTATATCTTAAATACCTCGGACGCGAAATTACCTTCAGCTTAAATCGCCCTGCTCAATCTCAGCTGAAACGACAAACATGGTTCTCGATTCATTGTCCACCTGAATACGGTCAAAGGACATAAATAACTTATATATATACATGTAACTTGGGAGTAAGAAGGATGAATACAGGTGGGACTGAAGTGGTTATCCCTTGAGTGGTAGACGGTCGAGGGCACGCGAAGCGCGCTCGAGACGGACTGCTGCTCAAGCAACAAGCACCGTAGTCAAGCCAGGAATCAGAATACTTCGTACTCTTAAGTCACGTAGATAAATTTATGTCGTTTTAGGCCGTATGAGGAACTATAAAAATGATTTTTTAAAATTAATGATTTATATTTTTTTAAACATAAGTAATTAATTCTCACAATGAATTACTTAACTTTTAAAATTTCTTCAAACAAAACATTCTCTAAAGTTAAGATTTGATAAGAATTTGTATGAGCATTTACGTATCTGATTACATACTCTTGTTTTCACTAGCCTATGTATCGATGTTACTGGCGTAATGTACGACCATGCTGAGCGATATCTTGACGATATTCAACTGTCTAATATTTCCTTAGGGAGTAGAGCTCTGTCAATACTTCCTAAGGGAGTATTGACAGAGATAATATCGTCGGAATATTAGCATGAACGTGTGCAATGCATATACAAATTTAGTATGGGCTATAGGTATTCCACCGAATACGGCCTGCTACAAATTCCCAAACGCATGTAAATTGAAGAACTGATATAAAAAAATATTTAGAGTTAGCTGATGAAAGAATTACTAGAGCGACAAAATCCTTGAAGCTTCAGTAACGTGACAAACATCTTTTAATTGCATTCAAAGTCTTAATAGTTACAAATGTCACAAGCGACTAACTCTCTAATTCATTCCAATTCAATGAACTTGTATAAAAGCTTTTCCTATGTACTTGGATGCTATTAATTAGGAAGCAACGAATCCTTTACAGCTTCTGTAATATTAGAAATATCTTTTAATTGTTTATAAAGGTCTGATGGTTAACAATCTCAAGAGCGATAAATTCCCAGATGCATGAAAATCACAAAATTTGTATAAAAATCATTTTATAGTGCCAGCAACCATAAAGTTTTAGAGCGACAAAATCTTTGAAGCTCCTGTAGTATCAGCATCATTCTTACATTGCCTTTTAAGTGTTAATTTTTTCAAATTTTAAGAGCGACAAATTTCTAGATGCTTTTCAATAACAATAATTTCCATAAAAATTATTTTAGCGTGCTAGGAACCATAGATTTTTAGAGCGACAAAATCCTTGTAGCTTCTGTTGAATTGAAATCATATTTTTATTGAATTAAAAGTTTAAATATATTTAAATATCATGAGCGACAAATTCCCAAACGCATTTACATTGATGAACTGATATAACAAAATATTTAGAGTTAGCTAATTAAAGAATCACTAGAGCGACCAAATACTTAAAGCTTCAGTAAGGTGACAAACATCTTTTAATTGCATTCAAAGTCTCAATAGTTACAAATGTCACAAGCGACTAACTCTAATTTATTTTATAGTGCTAGCAACCATAAATTTTCAGAGCGACAAAATCATTGAAGCTCCTGTAGTATCAGAATCATCCTTATACTGCGTTCAAAGTATTAATTTTTTCAAATTTCAAGAGCGACAAATTCCCAGATGCATAAAAATAACAAAATTTGTATAAAAATCATTTTATGGTGCCAGCAACCATGAATTTTTAGAGCGACTAAATCCTTGAAGCTCCTGTAGTATCAGAATCATTTTGATATTGCCTTTTAAGTGTTAATTTTTTTAAATTTGAACAGAATTACTAGAGGTACTAAATCCTTAAAGCTTTAGTAAAGTGGCAAACATCTTTCAATTGCATTCAAAGTCTTAATAGTTACAAATATCACAAGCGACTTACTCTCTAATTCATTCCAATTAAAAAAACTTGCATAAAAGTATTTCCTATGTTCTTGGATGCTATAAATTAAGAAGCAACTAATTCTTTGCAGCTTCTGTGATATTAGAAATATCTTTTTATGGTTTTTAAAGTTCTGATTGTTAACAATCTCAAGAGCGACAAATTCCCAGATGCATAAAGATCACAAAATTTGTATAAAAATTATTTTATAGTGCTAGCAACCATAAATTTTCAGAGCAACAAAATCCTTGAAACTCCTGTAGTATCAGAATCATCTTTATATTGCGTTGAAAGTGTTAATTTTTTCAAATTTTAAGAGCGACAAATTCCCAGATGGATAAAAATCACAAAATTTTTATAAAAATCATTTTATAGTGCCAGCAACCATAAATTTTTAAAGCGACAAAATCCTTGAAGCTCCTGTAGTATCAGAATCATTCGTATATTGCCTTTTAAGTGTTAATTTTTTCAAACTTTAAGAGCGACAAATTCCTAGATGCTTTTCAATAACAATAATTTCCATAAAAATTATTCTAGCGTGCTAGAAACCATACATTTTTAGAGCGACAAAATCCTTGTAGCTTCTGTTGAATTAAAATCATATTTTTATTAAATTAAAAGTTTAAATTTATTTAAATATCATGAGCGACAAATTCCCAAACGCATGTACATTAATGAACTGATATAACAAAATATTTAGAGTTAGCTAATTAAAGAATCACTAGAGCGACAAAATACTTAAAGCTTCAGTAAGGTGACAAACATCTTTCAATTGCATTCAAAGTCTCAATAGTTACAAATGTCACAAGCAACTAACTCTCTAATTCATTTCAATTCAAAAAACTTGCATACAAGTATTTCCTATGAGCTTGGATGCTATAAATTAAGAAGCAACAAATTCTTTGTAGCTTCTGTGATATCAGAAATATCTATTTATGGTTTTTAGAGTTCTGATTGTTAACAATCTCAAGAGCGACAAACTCCCAGATGCATGAAAATCACAAAATTTGTATAAAAATCATTTTATAGTGCTAACAACCATAAATTTTCAGAGCGACAAAATCCTTGAAGCTCCTATAGTATCAGAATCATCTTTATATTGCGTTTAAAATGTTAATTTTTTTAAATTTTAACAGCGACATATTCCTAGATGCATTTCAATCACAAAAATTTCCATTAAAATTATTTTAGCGTGCTAGGAACCATAGATTTTTAGAGTGACAAAATCCTTTTAGCTTTCGTTGAATTAAAATCATATTTTTATTGAATTAAAAGTTTAAATTTATTCAAATATCATGAGCGACAAATTCCCAAACGCATGTAAATTCAATTAAAATCCATTTCACGTAAAGAATTTTCTTTCTGCTCTGATGTTAAGATATTGAAGGTGACAAATTTTCTATAGCTACTTTAGTATTAGAAACATCGCATGACTTATTCGATACATTAAGAAAAAAAGTTTCCATTTTCACTCGGTCCCAATGGCCATATCCGGGTCTGGGTCAGGTTTTGGGACTTACGAACTATTCTATCTTAGAGCGACAAATTATGCAACCAGAATGGAGTTGCTAACCCTAGCCGTTCCTGAGTTACTGTAGTGGATGCCGTAGCTTAATATTAAGCTACGGTAGCTATTGTTTCTCGGAAACGGCTGGAGCGACAAAATCCAGTGTTGGATTAAATGTCAGCGACAAATTATCAACAAATTATCAAACATCGCATGACTTTTTAGATACACAAAGAAAAAAAGTTTCCATTTTCACTCAGACCCAATGGCCATATCCGGGTCTGGGTCAGGTTTTGGGACTTACGAACTATTCTGTCTTAGAGCGACAAAAAAGCGACAAATTATGCAACCAGAATGGAGTTGCTAACCCTAGCCGTTCCTGAGTTACTGTAGTGGATGCCGTAGCTTAATATTAAGCTACGGTAGCCATTGTTTCTCGGGAACGGCTGGAGCGACAAAATCCGGGATAGAGCAACAAATTAGCGACAAATTAACGACAAAATATGGTTCTATTCCGAATGTGGCCCTATAAAGTGGATTCCGTAGCTTAAGAGCAGGCCGGATTCGCTGTCCTTGTCTAATTGGCATTTTTGTTATTTAATCAAGTATTAATCGGTGTATCTGCAAATTGAAGGTTATGCGCAATAGATATTATTATTACAAATATTTATGCACAAGAAAAAAAAATCTATCGCTTTGTTTTTGAGAAAACTAAGGAACGCGAAAATATTATAAACATAATCTTTTACTTCGGCGTTCCTTACTTTTCTCAAAAACAAATCGGTAGATTTTTTTTTTCTTGTGCATAGATATTCATAATAATAATATCTATTGCGATCAACCATTATTTTGAAGATACACCGATTAATACTTGAGTAAATAACAAACAACTCAATTGTTACTCGGTCGGTATCAGGTTCTACTCCGGCCTGCCGTTAATATACATTAAATGTTGATTGATTTAAATAAATGCTGATGGAAATAAACGTGTTTTTAATTCAAAACTAATTTATTTCATTCAAACAAATAATTTATTTTAATTCAATATATATTTATTTAAATTTATTTTGTTCTATCAAAAAAATGAAATATTTGATTTCAAATAACCCGATTATTTCATTTAAATAATTATTCTGTTTTATCCAACTAAATGTTGGTGATTTCGAATACATGCAAATTTGAATAAAGGCGTTTTAAATTCAAAACTAATTTATTTCATTCAAACAAATAATTTATTTTAATTCAATATATATTTATTTAAATTTATTTTGTTCTATCAAAAAAATGAAATATTTGATTTCAAATAACCCGATTATTTCATTTAAATAATTATTCTGTTCTATCCAACTAAATGTTGGTGATTTCGAATACATGCAAATTTGAATAAAGGCGTTTTAAATTCAAAACTAATTTATTTCATTCAAACAAATTATTTAGTTCAATTCAATATATATTTATTCAAATTTAATTTGTTCTATCTAACAAATGAAAAATTTGATTTTAAATATACCGTTTATTTTATTTGTATAATGATTCTGCTTTATCCAGCTAAATGTTTATTATTTCAAATAAATACTAATTCAAATAAACGCGTTTTTAATTCAAAACTAATTTATTTCATTAAAACAAATAATTTAGTTTAATTCAATATATATTTATTCAAATCCATTTTGTTTTACCAAACAAATAAAATATTTGATTTTAAATACACCGTTTATTTCATTTAAATAATGATTCTGCTTTATCTAACTAAATGTTTGTTATTTCAAATAAATACCAATTCAAATAAACGTGTTTTTAATTCAAAACGAATTCATTTCATTCAAACAAATAATTTAGTTAAATTCAATAAATATTTATTTGAATTCATTTTGTTTTCTCGAACAAATAAAATAATTGATTGTAAACAAACTGTTTATTTGTTGCAATTAATGATTCTGCATTATCGAACTAAATGTTGATTGATTTAAATAAATGCTTATGGAAATAAACGCGTTTTTAATTCAAAACTAATTTATTTAATCCAAACAAATAATGTAGTTTAATTCAATATATATTTATTCGAATTTTTTTGTTCTATCAAACAAATGAAATATTTGATTTTAAATAAACCGTTTATTTCATTTAAATAATTATTCTGTTTTATCCAACTAAATTTTGGTTTTTTTAAATAAATGCTAATTCAAATAAACGTGTTTTTAATTCAAAACGAATTTATTTCATTCAAACAAATAATTTAGTTGAATTCAATAAATATTCATTTGAATTCATTTTGTTTTCTCGAACAAATAAAATAATTGATTGTAAACAAACTGTTTATTTGTTGCAATTAATGATTCTGCATTATCCAACTAAATGTTGATTGATTTAAATAAATGCTTATGGAAATAAACGTGTTTTTAATTCAAAACTAATTTATTTCATTCAAACAAATAATTTAGTTTAATTCAATATATATTTATTTAAATTTATTTTGTTCTATCAAAAAAATGAAATATTTGATTTCAAATAAACCGTTTATTTCATTTAAATAACTATTTTGTTTTATCCACCTAAATGTTGTCGATTTCAAATGCATGCAAATTTAAATAAACGTGTTTTTAATTCAAAACTAATTTATTTCATTCAAACAAATCATCTAGTTCAATTCAATATATATTTATTCAAATTCAATTTGTTCTATCAAACAAATGAAAAATTTGATTTTAAATATACCGTATATTTTATTTGAATAATGATTCTGCTTTATTCAACTAAATGTTTGTTATTTCAAATAAATACTAATTCAAATTGTTAAGTGACACAATTTTGCATATAAATTTTTTCTTTATTTTTAAGAAAATATTTTTGTGTTGTCAAAAATATTTTCAATCGTTTATTCCCATAGTGAAAAGAAGGAGGTCTTGAAAGTGCCAAGGCCACTTTCTTTTCATTCTCTTATCGGGTTCTGGGAATTCAACAGTTTAACCGTTGACGGAGATTGTCATAGGTCTCCACTCTCTCTACTTTTCGGCATTGAGAGTGGGAACTTATGATTTCCAGTACACTGGGCAGGGGAGTGCGAGAAGGGAAAGAGAGCTATCTCTCTTTTTCTTGCATCTTCTCCCACTACCAGTTGCTTTGTTTGATGTTGGCCTGACGGTGAGACGTTGGCGACGGGCCTAGTTTTGAAGGGAGACGCGCGCGACCAGACCTAAGGGCAGTACGTGTGTGCTACAGCCCGCGGGGCTGCAGCCACTAACTTCAACTTAGCATTATATTAGCTTTTTAAATTTGGTTTTTCTTCTTATACTCATATTTACGGGGCAAAGTGCATAAGAACTTTTTGTTGGGGTCCATTACTTATCTAAGTTTTTTTTAAATCGTATTCAAAATGGGTTTCGTTGCCGGGTATTGTGTTGGGTGATACAGTGCGCAAGGATGACGCGAAAAATCGTGAAGCGTTCCACATTTTTTCAAAGTAGTATTTTGGTCAACCCAGGAGTAAGCGGAGAATCCAGGAAAGCCGGCAATGCTGTGCCAGCCGGCCCACACTTTATAAACTACAGATAAGTACCAAAATTCATAAATAGTTCATTTTCTCTTTATGTTGTATTACTTTAAAAAAAAAAATTGATAAACAGAAAGAACAAGTGTCGTAAAGAGACATATCCGAGTGTAAAGCATGCAAGTTATGATGATATAATGAGTGCAAGCATAATTTTATTTTGATTGATTTTTCCGAGTTTTTAGACCATTAATAAACATGTTGAAGTGTTATTAATACTTATTAATTATCAAAATTTACCAAAAATTTCTATGTAGAAAGTGACGGTTATAACTCTAAGTTAAGTGATAGGTCTTTGAATATTTTAATTTACATGCATTCCAGTAAATAGAATAAAAAGTAGATTTCTTTGTTGATTGTAGAGTATTCATGAAGTTTTACAATACAACTTTTCAAAAATCAATTGTACGATATGAAGTATTAATAAAATTACAAAAATATTTACTAATAAAACAGTGATGGTTTATAAGCAAGGATTTTCATATAATAAGTTTCTAGATTCACTAAATAATGATATTTGCAATCAGAAAAATAAGAGAATTTTTGAATTATGACACAAGTATAAAATAAATGATTTTTTTTTATGAATAGTATGACTAAATATGACTAAAAAAAATTAATTAAGAAAAAAATGTATTTGAAGTATTTTTAAAAACAATGACTGCAGAAACGAATTTAATAATAAAGATGCTGGAATAACTATAAGCAATTAAGGTATGGATATAATAATATAATTTTAATACACTTTTATTTAAATTTTAAATAAAAATTTAAACGAAACATGTGCATGTTTCTAATATAAGTAAGCGTAAATTTTGTACTCAAAAAATTTTGTAAAAAAAATTTTGGAAAAAGTTTGCTTTGTCTCGATTAAAGTTAAATTAAAAAGTGAAATTTGTTTTTCTTTTATTTTGCTGTTTATTTCATTGAGAAATTTCGTTAACCTTACCTATTGAATTGAACAATAATAAAAAAAATATATACAGTTAAGTAATGTGGAGTTTAATGGAGTATAATTGGTTGGTTTTCTTGATTTCGGAAGGTAAATAAAAATTAATTGTTAGCGGCGAGGTTTTGTTCTGGGAGGTAAAACTCCTCGAGGAAGACCTCGCCTCTTTACACTGGCGCCCGCACGTGGGGGCCGTTAGGTCAAAGAAATGACCGAGATTTTGGCAAAATATCCTGCCGGGGTCTCGATCGTTTTTGCATAAGATGCTGACGGTTCTACATAGAGAAATGTTTAACAACGCGAACCGCGACCTTTCGAGAAAGAGAAAAGTGGGAATCTGATTAAAGCGGTTAAATAATTTAATCATTTGCATTTTTTTCTCTTTACGTAATATATGATTGATTCTATGAAATATATCATTGTCTTTTAATCAAATAATTCTATTGCTATATTATAGTTAATTGGATGCATTAAATTGATTAAATTTTTAATTGATTCAAATATTTGATTTGTTTTGTTCTGAAAAAGAAAATTATTTTATTACTTCCATTATTTAATTATATTGCATTTTAAAATCGGTGACTAATTGAATTATTTATTTATTTATTTATTTATTTATTCAGTATAAATATTTACAAGCATATACACTTTCTCGACCTATATACCTTTATTATTTTAAACAATTACATATTTTATTTTTATGTTCCGATTAAACATTTTGTTGTATTAATTAATTTTTTTTTGTCGGATTAGGTAAATGATTATTTGAATCAATGGAATTTTTTTAAATGATTATATCATTTTATTGACTCAATGATTTTTCTAGGTGATTAAGGTAAATCAAGGGTATGAGTGGTTTACTCATATGTCAATGTATTTAAGAGTAACATACATTTATATGCAATTTTGCAGATAAGAGAAAAGAATATTAGGAACAAGCGTGTTCCATCGAAAAATCAAATTTATGGCCGTATTATAAATTTCTTATTTTGCTTGGGTTTGAGGAGGCACTTCTTGATTGTTGCTTCAATTTTCTTTCCTTGGTGCGGCTGGGACTCGAACCCACGAGCCCGCTGTATTTTATCTAATTACTAAGATAATAAATTTTAATATACATATATATAATAATATAATATATATATACACATATACTATCTAATTAATATGTACTTTCTCTTTTTTTTATCCACAATTCTAGCCATATCGGCTATTGCGGAAGGGTACGAACAGTGATGAGTAGGTCCATCACTTAGTAGTTGCCGGAACCAATAGTTTGATCAAGATAGGCCGCGATAAAACCAAGGGGAGTGAACGAATTGGAGTCTCCCTCATTCTAAAAATTTTTCAGGTGGACCATGGATTTGAAAAGAAAATATCGCGAAAATTAAAATTTTTTCTCTCATTTTTAACAACAAAATTTTTTTTTAATAAAAACAAAATCATTTGCCATTCGTACGTTAACCTGCGCTAAACTACGCGATCTGACCCTCATAAAAAAAAATATAAATAAAAAAAATGAACTAGCAGCGAAATTAAATAGAAACGAAATTGCTTATCTGACCCAACCGCGTTCGCGAAGGAATTATCATTGTTGATTCCAAAGCCCTTTATTATAAAATGCTTAATTTTCTCTAAAGTAGAAAATTGAAGCGGGAATCAAGAGAGTGTTTCCGCAAGGGAACAAGGGTTTTAAAAATGCACCGAGAAAAATGATTTAAAGAATATTTTTTTTTGAAATCATAGAATCAAAAAAAAATATGAACTCAAAGCGATTTCAGCGAAAACTTAGTTTAAATATCCAATTTTTCCGTGCTGGGAAAAGGTATTTAAAATTAAGAGATGTTAATATAAAATAATTTTTTTTTTGTAAACAGGAACAAAAATAAAAAGATAAAACAATCGAATTCGTGTAGATATAAGGAAAGGTATATAGATGCAAAGCGTTATAAATAATAAATAATAACTTTTACGAATAGATTTTTAGTGGCGCGGTAAGAATAAAAATAATAATTAGAAAAAAATTCAGTTTACCTGCTTTTGGTGCGAGGGTTCAAGGAAAATCCTAAATTTATACTCTTAAAGAAATTTTTTTTTTTAAAAAGAAAAAGGGATTTTCGTTTTAGAGCAGTTAAAACAGCTCAACAAAACCATAAAATGAAGATAGTATTGTAACGGCTCATATTGATTTTGGGTATAATTATTAAATTAAATACAAATATGTCATAAGAATGACTATATTATTTAAAAGATAGAATAAATTTTAGTTATAAGAAATTTAAATTACATTAAAAAAATAAGTAGGACTTCATAGTTACCTACTGAGGTCGATAAGATAACTCAAATGTATATATATAGATATAGTAAAATGATTATAGAAATAGAATGTTCTATTTCTTTTAATAAAAAGTATTATCAATATTTAATTGTTAATAATAAAATGTAACTTTCTAAAATAATTGTGTATATATAAATAGAACATTCAATTTATATAATATGTATGAAACTGATTACTCTATTTAAAGTTTAAAGATATTAATTAAAATATAAAAGATTAACTTTTTCAATTAATAAATAATAAAATTAACTATAAAAAATAGTTATTTGAAATGTAAAGGAAATAGAATGTTTCTTTTACTAATACATTTATCTTAATTAAATGTTTCTTTTGTAAATATCTAAAATAAATGTTATGGAACATTCTATTTCCTAAAATATAATTCTTCAATAAGAAATAGAACCTCATAGAAGGTTTAAGAAATAATATAAAAGAGCGTGAACTCAAGCAAGCTCTCTCATTATCTTTTAGATATTCGACCATGTAACATCTAACATGGATACTATATTCATTCAATCTTATACTGTCAAAAGTATAAGATTTAAGCATTCTGTCTTAAAATACTAAGTAACTTTTGAATCTTTGTAAAATATATATTTTCTTAATTTTTTAATAAAAAGATTAAGTATTTCAAATTTAAATGAGACTGTGTTTAAAAAGTTATTGATAAAAGTATAACTCATCTCATCTCATTAATCATTTTTCATATAAATACTAAACAAATTAATTATCGCACATTGAAGAGTATTGCACTTGGATATGTCGTCGATAATAATTTGTTTATTCATTTTGCATTAAATAGAAGTGTTATTTATCGCACATCTAAGAGTATTGCACTCAAAGATGTCGTCGATTTAAACACTTTTCTACATATCTCATATAATAAAAAAGTTGATTATCGCACTCTTTAGAGTATTGCACTCAACGGAGTCGTCGATAATAACTTTTATCATTCTACCCTCTCCTCCACACGTAAAGAAAATTATAAATTATCGCATCTCCAAGAGTATTGCACTGGAGGAGATCGTCGATAAACATAATTTTCTTATACAATATTGTTGTATGCACCTTGTATATGCATGTAATTAATTAAAATAATAAAGTAAATTTAAATTCGGTAATTAAAATATTACCTGGCGACCGTGAATAAAGTCGGGAACGCTTCAGTATCTACAGCTAATAAAATTTTCCCTCTGGAAGGAGGAGATTTGTTTTGAAAAAATAACTAACTATAATAAAATTTTAATAATAAAAATAAAATCGCGAGATTGTTTAATTTTAACACAAATTTTAATAATACAATTCTCTGCGCGGGTTAAATCAAACTAAATAAATAGAAATCAATCGTAACCAGAATTTTAGAATCTTGCCACAAAATTTAAGCAATGTTACATAAAAACTGTTAAAATTTGACCATTTTAGAATTTTCTTTTCTTTTTCTCAAAAAGCCAAATCATAAATTTTTAAGAATAAAATAAATCCAATTAGTAAATTTGGAATTAATTAAAACCAAGTTCAAAGCTCGTACATACTCAAATAAAAAGTCAATAAATTTCTCGTTTTAACGTTAACATAAAACTAGAGAGAAAATTTTTAACAGTAAAATAATCTTTAAACAATTTGAATAAAAAATTAAAAAAAAAAACTACTAAATAATTCATCAGTTCATATATAATTAATTTTTAATAAAAGTAGTGAATCGTAATTCATGAAAACTGAAATCTTCAAAGAACATACTCAAAATAAATTGGAAATAAATTCAAATTATGAAAACTTTCTTTTCAGTTAACCGTGTGAACATTAACCAAAATTTTCTTATCATGAATGTCACTGCGTCATGCAGTGCATGTGCTCTGAATAGTAACGTATTTTCACGTAGCTTTGTGTAGCCGAATATACAGTTTCATCCGGTCGAGTAAAAAATAAAAAAATATCAAGTTCGAGTTTGAAGCTTAAAAGAATATCTCATTACATAAATATCTCGGCTACTCAGAATTGATCGTTGTTGGTCTCACACGAGTCAGCAAATACTAAAATTTAACTCAAGAAATATAACTTCGAGATGAATACAATTTGTTCCGAACACGTACAAACGCAAGGGTGACGTAATGACTATTGAATAATATGACTTAAGAAAAAAAAAGTCTTAAAATTTTACATACATGTATAATAATTTTTCAATAAATCTCTCTTCTATTTATTACTATTTAAATCTTTTTAAGTAACCTATGAAATTTTTTTTTACAACTTTAATTAATTTTACTAATAAACTGACGTACACTCTCAATAATTAAAGACATTGATGTTAAACAGTAATAAAACAATCAGATTATTGCAAATTACTACAGTTGTTGTGTTTCTTTTTCTTTATTATTATTTAAAAAATTAACACAAATAAGAAAAAAATATATAAAATGTGATTTTTCCCAAAATAAATTAATAGCATCAATTTTAACGAATAAATAAGATCATTCAACTAAAACAGTAAAACCTTATTGTAGTTGTTCTGAAATTGAATTTTCCTTTATTCCAGAGGAAATAACTGAAAACCATTTTTTAACAAGTTACATTATCATCAAATAAGATAGTTTAAAATAGCTAAAATAGTAAAAGTAAAATCTGGCATTTTTGAGTGTTGGTAAGGGCACTCACCCTTATAAGTGTTAGCCTTGAGCCTTTGCATTATAAAGTACAGGTAGTGGGTAGGCAGGCATAAAATACGTAGTTTAGCATAGACTTATAAGCTTGAAATGAAGCGTAAGAACCCTGTGTGAAAGCATGTAGTTTCAAGAAATTTCAAAGAATATCCGTTTGAAATATTATTAAAATTCCTAAAAATAAAGCAATTTTAAGAAAAAGGTTTTTAATTTCCTACATTTTTATATATAAAGACACACTAGTATTGGGGGAGGTGGGTCCTTTCGCTTCTGGTGATCAAAACTCTGTGAAATTCGTAAAATTTAAATTTTAACGTACAAATTTTTAAATCAAACTTAATAAAGGCCTAATATTCTAAACAAACATTACTATAATAACGACTAAAATAGTTAAAAATTTAATTTGATAATAAAGAAAACCAAAAACAATTTAACCTCGCTTTATTAAAAAAATTAAAACAAATTGGTAATTTAAATAAATATATCTAAAGATAATGAAATTCAAATTTTCTGCCGTATAATAATTTGTAAAATAACAGAAAACTTCATGCATAACACATCGAAAATTCGGTATTTATGAATCCTAGAAATTTACAATTTTAATAGAAATTTTAACAGCTTATAAATAATATTAATTAAAATGATACTAAAATAAAATATTAAAATTTTTTTTTTAGAATCAACGTAATGAATGAAATGTTACAATAGGTTTCAAACTTGCTACGCATACGCGATAAAGAAATAAAAATTTCGAAGTCATAAAAGTATAATGTTACTAGCACAAACGAAAACCGAATCTTAAAACCACAGCTCGAGTTTGAGACTGCTAAAATATCGGCTTGCTTATTATCGTTACTACTCGGAATAAACGTCAACTTAATCCTAGCAGTTAAACTGAAATAAAATCTTCAACTATAACAAACATGCGTGTGAAAAGAAATGCTGATTGTAAAATGAAATAAAATACTTAATATTTTTACGATTTAATTATCGGGAATAGAAATAAAATTTTTGTCATTAAAATATTTTCTAAAATAAATTGTTTAAAATCCTTTTAAATAAAAAGAAACAAAGAAAGAAAAGTAAAAGGCTGATACTCAACGTTGTAAATGCTTTTATTAATTCACTTAATATTATTAAGGTTATCTCTAAACAAAACATAAATAAAATGCCTTGTATTAAAATTTGCTTTAACGTATTAATTTTTCAATAAATCCGTTTTTCTTTATGAAGACTAGCATAACTTAAATCAACAAAATAACTTTCTTTTTCTAAAAGTGTCATAAAAACTCTAAATGTAAGTCATTTTGTGTTTTCGAAAACACGCACTGAAACAGAATTTTAAGACAATAAGCCAAAGATAGATTAAAACTCCAAAATTTTTCGAAAGTTTAAACAGATGCAGTTAAACCATAAATATCATAATAGCACCCTAAAATTTTGATACTTTTAAGAAAAATTAAAACCAAAATAGTAAATGAAAGCTTTAAAAAAAAAAATAAAAACGATGTTCTCATTTTGAATTTTCAAAAACATTCTTTGCATATATACTTTCAAAATCCGTGGAGAAATATTTTAACACTGTGTACAACTCATCATTTTTATTAAACTATATTTAAAATTTTTCAAAACATTTTATAAATTCCGATCAAAGTTTAATTAAAAAAAAAAAATAATAAATTTACAAAGCAATTTAACATAGTAGTTAATCCAGTTAAATCAATCATTTACACTTAAAATTTTTTTTCACATTTCAATCTCTACGTTGAAGTATACGTTGTATGTGCTAACGTGCTCTGTTAAAGCAGCTCGAGTCTGAAGCAGAGTGACGTCATGCTGGCTTGCGTTTACAGTACGCTCTAAGCTTAAAAGCATCTCTGCTTTATAGTATCTAAATGAATGATGTTTGAAACCTTTTACTTTGAAATTAAAATCATTTTCTATTACAAATAATTTAATTTTGATGAAATATTGTCCTATTGCCATAATTTTGTTAGGGGCTTTTCCGGATTAGTAAAAGCCCCGGAAAAGATCCCTTCACAATATTTCTTAAAACTAAAGAATGTAACTTCAAACTTATAAAATAATAGGGTACGATATGATTCATTGTGCACATAATATATTAAGTTAGAATTAATTCAATTAATTCAATTCTTTTAATAAATTCAAAATGTTGATTTACACATTCAGTAATTATTCATAAAACTAAAATAAAAATTATAACAAAAATTCAACTTAATTAATTACAATGAGTATAAAGTTTTTCAAATTGAATGTAAGAATTACAAGCATCACTCTACTTTTAATTAGTAATTTACATGTCATAAGAAAAATGATTATTAAATTATTATTTAAACTTATCTCTATAAAAATTCCCTGGCTTCTTGTACGGCGTCCTCATCATTCAAGGGATGATTTTAAAATTAGAACATAAAAATCTTTGCGCAATTTATACAATCGCAAATTATTTCAATAAAAACCAAATACAATTAATTTTTTATAAATAAATTTTTAAGAAACAACATATAGAACTCCAAACAAAATTTTAAATTAGAAATAGTTACTATAAATTCCATTTCGGTGAAATACTCGAAACAAAAGAACGCAAAAACCCCTTTAATAAATAATAAATGAAAACATACATTATAAGGTGTTTACTTCAAAATCCTTCTCGTTTTAAAAAAATCAAGAAAACCTAAAACGTCCGAAATTAAAAACTTTTCTTCCTTTACTTATTCAACCTAATAAACTCAAATACACAAAACATTATTAAAAATAATAAAAACATAAAAAAATTTACATTTTGATCGTAAATGTCCTCTTTTATTTAAAAGCATTCGCATAAAACCGAAAAATTTATCGTAAAAAGAGGGGGTTGAGAATAAAAAGATCTGTAATTACAACCTTTTAAAAATCTAAGTGCGTTCGCATCACGGGGTTTTGCTCGCTGGAGTGAGGGGATTCACCTTCACCAAGAATTATATAATATAACCACGAATTTCGTGTCAAAATACAGCGGAATACAATTGGATATATTTCTATCTAATGTGGACTTGATGCTTTCACACATTTAGTTTTAAGAATCAGCGAAATGCGAACTACAACAACTGAAATAAAAGATACCAGACACTCGTGATCTAGTGTCTATGCGAAAGAAAAAATCCGTAGTTGGGATCACCACATGCGAATTTTAGAAATATATAAGTAACCTGTTGCAGGCATGATGAGAAATTCTCGTCTTGAATTTCCTATATTATTTTCTTTTGTATTTTGACCAGTGAGTTTTTCTGTTGACGCTACTTTTTCCTCTAAGGTGCTGAACCTTGTCCTCGGAGAGGAGCGTTGGCAGTGACTAAGTAAGATGTTTAATGATTAATCTAATCGAATTGACTTTCTCACTATGCACCAACAAAAATGGTGAAATTTCGTAAAACATGAAATGATTATATTAATTGCGCTAAAATATAGTAAGAATAAGATTCCGAATATAAGGAAAAAATTTTTTACATGCGACTCGTACAATAGTTAATAAAATTATTTTAAGAATGAATTGAAAAATAAATTAGTTTTATAACTATTAAATTTAAAATAAGAAAAGTGCATGCTAATTTGCTCGCATTTAGTAACAGGATAAGTGTAAAGATTTAATTCAAATGCAACACTTTTAAATAAACAGTGAATTATCCGTAAATAAACAAAATGCTCGCCAATTCGCAAGCATGGTTCTAAAATATTTCTAGTAAACAATAGCGATTCGTATGATTAATAAATTAGGCTGGCAAATAAATCTAATATATTGCCAATTTTTAATTTAAAATGATGTATTTATCAAAATTCAATTTCACAATTAACCTTATGCGTACAAAGTGACAGCGTGACTAGAATCACAATAAACTAAAAATCAATTTAATAATTCAATCTAAAATACTACTTAATTGAACACGCAAAGTTGTTGCCATGCAGCACTCCAAAATTTTTTTTATTTAACCTAAACTTCAACTCAAAATTTTAAAGAAACTTTCATGAAATTAAAATAATTTAAACAATTGAATAGTATACAATCATATTAAATCTTCGCGCTAAGATTGAAATAACCATTATGAAAAAAATCCCGGTCAATAAAAGCTGTAAAGTTACTGACATGATAACCAAAATCTGTAATTATCCGTTACCATCCGTGGCAGAGTAACTAGTGGTAACAATCCATAATCAATACCATTTATGGTAACTCCAATGTAAACTTAGTATTTACCGCTGAACAATAACTTTAAAAATTCTCAACTAATGTAATTTAATTTTAACTTTAGCAATACAATTCGTTAATTTAATTATCCAAAATTTTTTAAAATCATTTTCATCATTTGTTTCTCTTTCTGTTTTTTTTAAAATAAATTAATATTTATACTAATAATAACTAATAAGTAAACGAATCACTATTCATTTTTTCGAGATTATTTTTGTTTTTGTTTATGAATTTGTTTCAAAGACAACATAATCTACCGGTATACCATAGTGAAATTAACCAAATTTACAAACTCAATATTAAATATATATTAACTTTACAGCCCTGGTAGAAATGTGAGCATTAAAAATGGTGTGTATAAAAATTTGAGGTTATTAGTAATAAAAATGCCAAATAAATGGCCAATAAATGTTAAAAAAAGCGTTTCCATTTCTACTGGCCAAAAAATGTTAAAAAAAACGTTTCAATTTCCACCAGGGAGTAACATACTTAAAAAGAAGAATAAAGAAAATGTTAAAAATTACATGCTATAGTTTTCCAAATATTTTTAATTCAATAATTTGAGTCATTCTGTTAATTAAATACTAGTAATTAAAGCACATCTACAGTTAATCCTTTTCTAAATAATTTTAAAAATTAAAATCGAAATAGCCTCGATATGTTTTAAATTAACTACGATTTTTATCTATAATTAATCATAATCAGTATGATAAATTAAGTTATTATGACGTTTTTCTATCCAATTAAAATTAAACTCTTTACAACATATAACATATAATAATTCTCGGATTATACAGTAAATACTTAACATCTTCTGTTACAACTGTTAACTTTTAATTAAATACTCGCCACTAATATAAAAAAATGCTGCAAGCAGGAATCTTGCTTTCAGAAAAATAATAGGAATGTAATATGACATTTTAACTTAACTGATTTTCTCGCGTTGTCACCTAAGACAAGTAAGGCGATATAATGGCAAAAGCGTTGCACTAACTATATGCTTCTCGCGTGACATTAAATCTAACATTTCAAATAGTACACAGAAAAATAAATATATCATATCATATATTTTAACAAAAAATAAAAACGCGTAGACGAATTGCTATTGTACTAAATAACACATTTATATATATACCTAAATAAATACTTTAATGAAATTTCGTTAGTTTCAGACGAATAAAGTCAACATAATCAAACCATGGGAAATATTTTTTATACAAATGAATAATTTGACAACACATACTTGGCAGGTATGCATATTTTAGTTAATATGCATCCCATTTATTTTTAACCATTTATAGCATGAAATAAATAAAAATAGGTCTAATACTATACTAGAATCGTAGTGGCTTCATCATTAATATTAAGTCTAACAAAATTAAAATAAATTTTGGGCGGAGTCACAAACAATTAACTTTCTTTTTTTGTGGAAATATAGTAATATCTTTCAAATCATACTCATAAACAGTTACATATCTGCTGGCGGATATTAAACAAAATTTTTCTTTCTAATAATAAATTTTAAAACTCAAATTTAATGTTATTTACATAAATCAATTTTTGTAAATTACTAATAAATAAAAGCTGCTTTATTTTTAAATCATAAAGTACAAAATACGGTACCGGTAGGTTAGAATACTTTAGTCATTAAATTAGTTGAGGCAATGCTATTGACGTTCATGAATTGGACAGATGGTCCAAAAATGATGGCTTTATACTATGTGACTGATCAACACATAATATAACAAAAGCAACCATGTAGTCAATGATTCAGATGTTGCAACTCGAGTATAATTGCGAATATAATTACGAAATAAAATGAAATGATACAAATGAAATACAAAATACAAAATGAATAAAATAATTTTCATACGGACGCTTTTTGTTAAGGTCACGTTATGATGAATTATAACCGGATGCTTTTTGTTAAGATCCGTGTAAAAACAATAATAAAAATATGCTACAATAAATAAAAAAGAGATACTAAATTAAGGGGATAATACGAATTATATTTTCTACTGTCCCTGTTGATTTCAATGAAACGTCACTGTATAGGGCGGGAGCTGACTTGGTCAACATACAGTGGAACGCGATGGAAATTCCCGATGTACTGTGGTATCTAACGTCACCGTATGGGGCTGAATCCAGATACACAATGCAATATTTTCCGATAATAAGGGGGATACACGTACGGTTTTACGCGAGAAATGTTTACTAGAGCAATCATCGAGAAACTTTGGAAAATTTAACATCCTGTTTTAAGGGTGGAAGCCAAATTTGCATAGTTGTTGGTAATTGACTAGAGTATCCATTTCAGGGTTATGAATATGAAATGCGAAAAATTTCAACTTATAGGGGGGACCGTGGTGTAATTTTGCAATTGAAATATGAAATATAAAAATATACTACTTTACAACGAAAATGAATAATAAAAAAAATGAAAAATACTACAAATAATAAAAAAGAAAGTGTAATGAATCAAAGGAACTGCACAAATCACTCATACATTAGGTTAAGGGCAATTAATCTTGTACTAAAGGTTCAAGATAGTAACAATATATAATTACTTACGAATTACTAATTCCAGAAATATAATGAAGCAGCAATACAACTGACTACGTAAAACAAGTAAAGTCATTTCTTTTGAGAACTAATGTAAATTCTTTCTCACGATAAGTTAAGTTAATAACACATCATTTTGCTTCCAAGTTTATATTTCATACTTTTTATTTAAATATGTGACTCCGATACCAAAAAAAAACTGCAAGCGCAGAATCTACGGTTTCCAAGTAAAAGCGTTTAAGTAAAAAGAATATGATGCGTTCCCATAGAATAGTGTAGTTACAGGGAGGGGAATTAAAAGTAAATTAAATTAGATATAAAGATGGCACACCTCAAAAGAGAGGGTACCTCTCCTACGAATTCACGTCTATTACGCTGGCACAGCCACTAGACAACGCCACTACCTAACCATTACCATATTTTGTTGCTAATTTGTTGCTAATTTGTTAAGCTAAAATCAATTTTGTTGCTCTAGCCGTTCCCGAGAAACACGGGCCGTGCTAGCCTAAGTCTTACGCTAGCAAGGCCACTGCTGTAACTCTTGTTCTAATTAAGAAATTTTAACTATTCGAACGGCATAATTTGTTGCTAATTTGTTGCTGAAAGATGATGTTTTCCAAATTCGAAAACAATATAATTTGACCCTAATACCGACATCAGGCCCAGTTGAATTTCAAGAAATCAGTTATTTTTCAGGGTATGACTAAATCTAAAGAGTAATAATTTGTTGCTAATTTGTTGCTGAAAGATGATGTTTTCCAAAATTCGAGAACAATAGTATTTGACCCTAATACCGACATCAGGCCCAGTTAAATTTTAAGAAATCAGTTATTTTTCAGAGTATGACTAAAACTAAAGAGTAATAATTTGTTGCTGAAAGATGTTTTCCAAAATTCGAAAACAATAGTATTTGACCCTAATACCGACTTTAGGCCCAGATGAATTTTAAGAAATCAGTTATTTTTCACAGTATGACTATAACTGATGAGTAATAATTTGTTGCTGATAATTCCACCTTGAAACATTTTTTTTGCTCCAGCCGTTCCCGAGAAACACGGGCCCTGCTAGCGTAAGTCTTACGCTAGCAAGGCTACTGCTGTAACTCTGGTTCTAACTAAGATATTTTAAAGATTCGAACGGCATAATTTGTTGCTAATTTGTTGCTGAAAGATGATATTTTCCAAAATTCGAAAACAATAGTATTTGACCCTAATACCGACATCAGGCCCAGTTGAATTTTAAGAAATCAAGCATTTTTCAGAGTATGACTAAAACTGATGAGTAATAATTTGTTGCTAATTTGTTGCTGATGATTCCACCTTGAAACAATTTTTTTGCTCCAGCCGAGAAACACGGGCCGTGCTAGCGTAAGTCTTACGCTAGCAAGGCCACTGCTGTAACTCTGGTTCCAATTAAGATATTTTTCCGCATTCTAACCTCAAAATCGCAACTTCTTTTCTCATTTTCGGCTCTCATGCGAAAAAAATCATTATTAACCTCTGGTGTAAAGGCTGTTTTACGAAACTCGTTACGTAAATCCAGCCTTTCCACCCCAGGTTAATAATGTACTATTATAGCACTGCGTGAGCTAAATCCGCGTTTTCTACACCATTTAGCGGGAGCTAAGTACAACTTTTTTGAACTGTGTAAAAAAGTACTACTGTAATATATTTCACACTTTATTATACTGTTCGAAAAAGTAATCATATCGAAATCACGCGTCACAATCACTCTTTGTACGTTTATTAATACGTAGAAATATCTTTTCACCTATGATAACACGTAGACAATTAACCAAAAAATATAAATACCTCAATAAAGAATTAAAAGCATCAAGAAAACGAAAACTATAGTTTATAAATTCTTATTGTGCCGTGAGTTGTCGAAATATATAAAACCCCTGTGAGCGCGCATGCGTGTACAGTGTATACAGCCTAACGATGAGAAAGAGAGAGATGCATATATAAAAAATAAACTAGATGTTTCGCTTTGTCTGACTTATGTATACATGAATCTGAATAATCGGCAAGATTTTGTTAGCATATTGTATTTAATTATTAATAAAATATTAGAGATATTAATAATTATCAATATAATTTCACACTCTAAAAATGCTTTTGAAATCGTTTTTACTTTTCTTATTTGTTTGTGAAGGGTTTAGTTTTGATAATGTATATAATTTTCATTTTTTTCGAATTATCGTTCGTAGAGTGCATAGTTTTGTTGATATATAGGGTTCGTTTTTATTTACGAATTATCATTCGTGGAGCGTATAGATTTCGTTGAAATTTATTTTCTATAGTATAGATTACGTGTGGTGGATTTATCTCACACGTGCTATAAAATAATATACGATTTGTATGCTCGAAGTGGTCCTCTCACATGACGTGCTTAGCACCCTCGCTGCGCTCGGGTGCTAACTGCGCGCCGTGTTAAAAAGGACCACTTAGAGCACGTGTATCGTGATGTACTATTAACGATTCGAACGGCATAATTTGTTGATGAAAGATAACATTTTCCGAAATTCGAAAACAGTAGTATTTGAATCAAGTTTAGTTTATTTCTGCCGCCCAGTATTTGCTGCACGAGCGAGAAGGGTACTACTGGCTGGCAGCGGCAGGAATGAATAGCAGATGCACTAGTTCTTTTATTTATAAGAGAAAGAGAGAGAGAAAGAGATAGAGTTAGAAAAAAGAGGGTCTCGCAAAGCGCGCCCGAGATTGACTGCGGTTCGAGCAACAAATTCGCCCCGTATTAATCCTTCTTACTCCCAAATGGCGTAGATGATTCTATGTCGTTGTAGCAGGTATGAGGGACTATCAAATTATAAATGTGCAAATTCGCTATCCTTCTTTCTTTTGATTTGAATTTGAATAAACGTATGGTAACAGTGTAGACGCGGATCGTCTGCGGAACCGTCATTGATGTGTCACAAATTTGACAAGCTGACCACGCATATCACGCACATATTATAATTAATGTTTTTTTTCACTGTCTCACTTTCACTATAATAATAATTTTGTTGTTATTTGTACTAATTTTTTTTCATTATTTGCACTAATTTTTTTGTATGATTAATCAATTTTTTAAAGGGAAAAATGTGAAAAAAAAAAACAAAACACGCCGATTAAACTAACCAATTTCACGACTTCGACGATCGCTTCAGAGCTAATTACTACCTTGTAGTGTGACGTATAGATGACTCCATACGTCACCATGTGAGGTATGGAATCATCTATATTTTTTAATGTGAAGTATAGCAAACTGAATATAGTTGTGCTACGAATTAAAATGTATGTAACCTCAATACCCATTTAACTAGCTTTGCACATACAACGCCGAATACCTGATACGACATATATATATATATATATATATATATATATATATATATATATATTTATATTCATATATATATATATATTTATATATTTATATAGCTAAAACAACTCATACGCCTTCTGTTCGCACCTCCCACGCTTCAAGAAAAAAAATCTCTCGCGAAGGAAACGTTGCGAAGAAACAGAACTTGACCTAACCATAACCATTGGTGGAGATGTAAGCTCGTATTATAAACTCAGCAATTCTTACTTAAATCCATTACTATTTAAATTACAATTATAAATTCGAATCAAATATATATAATATAATTATTTTGTACTAATAGAATACATAATAAAAATGTAAAAATCTATAGTTACAATTAAAACAAATCTATATATAAATTTCGCCCAAGGTTTGGACAAAAAAATTTTATTTGAATATGTTTTTTTTTGGTTTTTACAATAGAACTTATTTAGTCATTACCTGTCAAACACATTATAATGCAATGAATGCTATGCATCTAAAAATTCGTTAATATGTTATTTATATCTTTCGACTTTTAAACATAAAGGAACGTATCTAAAAACTTTTGAAATCCAAAATTTATGAAAAGTTAGATTTGGAAAGCTTTATTAACGTAATATGTCATTTTTATACTCTCATTTCGTTGCTGCCGAGATGTATTATATCATGCAGTAAATGCTGGGCGGCAGAAATATTAATTAGTAATTAATTGAAATTACTAATGAGTATTAGTCATACCCTGAAAAATAACTGATTTCTTGAAATTCAACTGGGCCTGATGTCGGTATTAGGGTCAAATACTATTGTATTCAAATTTTAGAAAACATCATCTTTCAGCAACAAATTAGCAACAAATAATTACTCTTTAGTTTTAGTCATACCCTGAAAAATAACTGATTTCTTGAAATTCAACTGGGCCTGATGTCGGTATTAGGGTCAGATACTATTGTACTCGAATTTTAGAAAATATCATCATTCAGCAACAAATTAGCAAAAAATTATGCCGTTCGAAAAGTTGAAATATCTTAATTAGAACAAAAGGTACAGCAGTGTCCTTGCTAGCGTAAGACTTACGCTAGCACGATCCGTGTTTCTCAGGAACGGCCAGAGCAAAGAAATTGTTTCAAGGTGGAATTATCAGCAACAAATTAGCAACAAATTATTACTCATCAGTTTTAGTCATACTCTGAAAAATAACTGATTTCTTAAAATTCAACTGGGCCTGGTGTCGGTATTAGGGTCAAATACCATTGTTTTCGAATTTTGGAAAACATCATCTTTTAGCAACAAATTAGCAACAAATTATTACTCTTTAGTTTTAGTCATACCCTAAAAAATAACTGATTTCTTGAAATTCAACTGGACCTGATGTCGGTATTAGATTCAAATACTATTGTATTCGACTTTTAGAAAATATCATCTTCCAGCAACAAATTAGCAACAAATTATGTCATTCGAAAAGTTGAAATATCATAATTAGAACAAAAGGTACAGCAGTGTCCTTGCTAGCGTAAGACTTACGCTAGCACGATCCGCGTTTCTCAGGAACGGCCGGAGCAAAGAAATTGTTTCAAGGTGGAATTATAAGCAACAAATTAGCAACAAAGTATTACTCATCAGTTTTAGTCATACTCTGAAAAATAACTGATTTCTTAAAATTCAACTGGGCCTGGTGTCGGTATTAGGGTCAAATACCATTGTTTTCGAATTTTGGAAAACATCATCTTTCAGCAACAAATTAGCAACAAATTATTACTCTTTAGTTTTAGTCATACCCTGAAAAATAACTGATTTCTTGAAATTCAACTAGGCCTGATGTCGGTATTAGGGTCAAATACTATTGTATTCGAACTTTAGAAAATATCATATTTTAGCAACAAATTAGCAACAAATTATGCCGTTCGAAAAGTTGAAATATCTTAATTAGAACAAAAGGTACAGCAGTGTCCTTGCTAGCGTAAGACTTACAATAGCACGATCCATGTTTCTCAGGAACGGCCGGAGCGAAGAAATTGTTTCAAGGTGGAACTATCAGCAACAAATTAGCAACAAAGTATTACTCACCAGTTTTAGTCATACTCTGAAAAATAACTGATTTCTTAAAATTCAACTGGGCCTGGTGTCGGTATTAGGGTCAAATACCATTGTTTCCGAATTTTGGAAAACATCATCTTTCAGCAACAAATTAGCAACAAATTATGCTGTTGGAATCTTTATAATATCTTAATTAGAACCAGAGCTACAGCAATAGCCTTGCTAGCGTAAGACTTACGCTAACATGACTCGTGCTTCTCGGGAACGGCCAGAGCAAAGAAATTGTTTCAAGGTTGAATTATCAGCAACTAATTAGCAACAAATTATTACTTTTTAGTTCGAGTCATACCCTGAAAAATAACTGGTTTCTTGAAATTCAACTGGGCCTGATGTCGGTATTAGGGTCAAATACTATTGTATTCGAATTTTAGAAAATATTATCTTTCAGCAACAAATTAGCAACAAATTGTGCCGTTCAAAAAGTTGAAATATCTTAATTAGAACAAAAGGTACAGCAGTGTCCTTGCTAGCGTAAGACTTACACTAGCACGATCCGTGTTTCTCAGGAACGGCCGGAGCAAAAAAATTGTTTCAAGGTGGAATTATCAGCAACAAATTAGCAACAGAGTATTACTCACCAGTTTTTGTCATACTCTGAAAAATAACTGATTTCTTAAAATTCAACTGGGCCTGGTGTCGGTATTAGGCTCAAATACCATTGTTTTTGAATTTTGGAAAACATCATCTTTCAGCAACAAATTAGCAACAAATTATTACTCTTTAGTTTTAGTCATACCCTAAAAAATAACCGATTTCTTGGAATTCAACTGGGCCTGATGTCGGTATTAGGGTCAAATACTATTGTATTCGAATTTTAGAAAATATCATCTTTCAGCAACAAATTAGCAACAAATTATGCCTTTCGAAAAGTTAAAATATCTCAATTAGAACAAGAGTTACAGCCGTGGCCTTGCTAGCTTAAGACTTACGCTAGCACGATACGTGTTTCTCAGGAATGGCCAGAGCAAAAAAAGTGTTTCAAGGTAGAACCATCAGCAACAAATTAGCAACAAATTATTACTCATCAGTTTTAGTCATACTCTGCAAAATAACTGATTTCTTAAAATTCAACTGGGCCTGATGTCGGTATTAGGGTCAAATACCATTGTTCTCAAATTTTGGAAATATCATCTTTCAGCAACAAATTAGCAACAAATTATCACTCTTTAGTTTTAGTTATACCCTTAAAAATAACTGATTTCTTGAAATTCAACTGGGCCTGATGTCGGTATTAGGGTCAGATACTATTGTACTCGAATTTTAGAAAATATCATCATTCAGCAACAAATTAGCAAAAAATTATGCCGTTCGAAAAGTTGAAATATCTTAATTAGAACAAAAGGTACAGCAGTGTCCTTGCTAGCGTAAGACTTACGCTAGCACGATCCGTGTTTCTCAGGAACGGCCAGAGCAAAGAAATTGTTTCAAGGTGGAATTATCAGCAACAAATTAGCAACAAATTATTACTCATCAGTTTTAGTCATACTCTGAAAAATAACTGATTTCTTAAAATTCAACTGGGCCTGGTGTCGGTATTAGGGTCAAATACCATTGTTTTCGAATTTTGGAAAACATCATCTTTTAGCAACAAATTAGCAACAAATTATTACTCTTTAGTTTTAGTCATACCCTAAAAAATAACTGATTTCTTGAAATTCAACTGGACCTGATGTCGGTATTAGATTCAAATACTATTGTATTCGACTTTTAGAAAATATCATCTTCCAGCAACAAATTAGCAACAAATTATGTCATTCGAAAAGTTGAAATATCATAATTAGAACAAAAGGTACAGCAGTGTCCTTGCTAGCGTAAGACTTACGCTAGCACGATCCGCGTTTCTCAGGAACGGCCGGAGCAAAGAAATTGTTTCAAGGTGGAATTATAAGCAACAAATTAGCAACAAAGTATTACTCATCAGTTTTAGTCATACTCTGAAAAATAACTGATTTCTTAAAATTCAACTGGGCCTGGTGTCGGTATTAGGGTCAAATACCATTGTTTTCGAATTTTGGAAAACATCATCTTTCAGCAACAAATTAGCAACAAATTATTACTCTTTAGTTTTAGTCATACCCTGAAAAATAACTGATTTCTTGAAATTCAACTAGGCCTGATGTCGGTATTAGGGTCAAATACTATTGTATTCGAACTTTAGAAAATATCATATTTTAGCAACAAATTAGCAACAAATTATGCCGTTCGAAAAGTTGAAATATCTTAATTAGAACAAAAGGTACAGCAGTGTCCTTGCTAGCGTAAGACTTACAATAGCACGATCCATGTTTCTCAGGAACGGCCGGAGCGAAGAAATTGTTTCAAGGTGGAACTATCAGCAACAAATTAGCAACAAAGTATTACTCACCAGTTTTAGTCATACTCTGAAAAATAACTGATTTCTTAAAATTCAACTGGGCCTGGTGTCGGTATTAGGGTCAAATACCATTGTTTCCGAATTTTGGAAAACATCATCTTTCAGCAACAAATTAGCAACAAATTATGCTGTTGGAATCTTTATAATATCTTAATTAGAACCAGAGCTACAGCAATAGCCTTGCTAGCGTAAGACTTACGCTAACATGACTCGTGCTTCTCGGGAACGGCCAGAGCAAAGAAATTGTTTCAAGGTTGAATTATCAGCAACTAATTAGCAACAAATTATTACTTTTTAGTTCGAGTCATACCCTGAAAAATAACTGGTTTCTTGAAATTCAACTGGGCCTGATGTCGGTATTAGGGTCAAATACTATTGTATTCGAATTTTAGAAAATATTATCTTTCAGCAACAAATTAGCAACAAATTGTGCCGTTCAAAAAGTTGAAATATCTTAATTAGAACAAAAGGTACAGCAGTGTCCTTGCTAGCGTAAGACTTACACTAGCACGATCCGTGTTTCTCAGGAACGGCCGGAGCAAAAAAATTGTTTCAAGGTGGAATTATCAGCAACAAATTAGCAACAGAGTATTACTCACCAGTTTTTGTCATACTCTGAAAAATAACTGATTTCTTAAAATTCAACTGGGCCTGGTGTCGGTATTAGGCTCAAATACCATTGTTTTTGAATTTTGGAAAACATCATCTTTCAGCAACAAATTAGCAACAAATTATTACTCTTTAGTTTTAGTCATACCCTAAAAAATAACCGATTTCTTGGAATTCAACTGGGCCTGATGTCGGTATTAGGGTCAAATACTATTGTATTCGAATTTTAGAAAATATCATCTTTCAGCAACAAATTAGCAACAAATTATGCCTTTCGAAAAGTTAAAATATCTCAATTAGAACAAGAGTTACAGCCGTGGCCTTGCTAGCTTAAGACTTACGCTAGCACGATACGTGTTTCTCAGGAATGGCCAGAGCAAAAAAAGTGTTTCAAGGTAGAACCATCAGCAACAAATTAGCAACAAATTATTACTCATCAGTTTTAGTCATACTCTGCAAAATAACTGATTTCTTAAAATTCAACTGGGCCTGATGTCGGTATTAGGGTCAAATACCATTGTTCTCAAATTTTGGAAATATCATCTTTCAGCAACAAATTAGCAACAAATTATCACTCTTTAGTTTTAGTTATACCCTTAAAAATAACTGATTTCTTGAAATTCAACTGGGCCTGATGTCGGTATTAGGGTCAAATTGTTTTCGAATTTTGGAAAACATCATCTTTCAGCAACAAATTAGCAACAAATTATCCCTCTTTAGTTTTAGTCATACCCTGAAAAAAAACTGATTTCATGAAATTCAACTGGTCCTGATGTCGGTATTAGGGTCAAATACTATTGTTTTCGAATTTTGGAAAACATTATCTTTCAGCAACAAATTAGCAACAAATAATTACTCTTTAGTTTTAGTCATACCCTGAAAAATAACTGATTTCTTGAAATTCAACTGGGCCTGATGTCGGTATTAGGGTCAAATACTATTGTACTCGAATTTTAGAAAATATCATCATTCAGCAACAAATTAGCAACAAATTATGCTGTTCGAAAAGTTGAAATATCTTAATTAGAACAAAAGGTACAGCAGTGTCCTTGCTAGCGTAAGACTTACGCTAGCACGATCCGTGTTTCTCAGGAACGGCCAGAGCAAAGAAATTGTTTCGAGGTGGAATTATCAGCAACAAATTAGCAACAAATTATTACTCATCAGTTTTAGTCATACTCTGAAAAATAACTGATTTCTTAAAATTCAACTGGGCCTGGTGTCGGTATTAGGGTCAAATACCATTGTTTTCGAATTTTGGAAAACATCATCTTTTAGCAACAAATTAGCAACAAATTATTACTCTTTAGTTTTAGTCATACCCTAAAAAATAACTGATTTTTTGAAATTCAACTGGGCCTGATGTCGGTATTAGATTCAAATACTATTGTATTCGACTTTTAGAAAATATCATCTTCCAGCAACAAATTAGCAACAAATTATGTCATTCGAAAAGTTGAAATATCTTAATTAGAACAAAAGGTACAGCAGTGTCCTTGCTAGCGTAAGACTTACGCTAGCACGATCCGCGTTTCTCAGGAACGGCCGGAGCGAAGAAATTGTTTCAAGGTGGAATTATAAGCAACAAATTAGCAACAAAGTATTACTCATCAGTTTTAGTCATACTTTGAAAAATAACTGATTTCTTAAAATTCAACTGGGCCTGGTGTCGGTATTAGGGTCAAATACCATTCTTTTCGAATTTTGGAAAATATCATCTTTCAGCAACAAATTAGCAACAAATTATGCTGTTGGAATCTTTATAATATCTTAATTAGAACCAGAGCTACAGCAATAGCCTTGCTAGCGTAAGACTTACGCTAACATGACTCGTGCTTCTCGGGAACGGCCAGAGCAAAGAAATTGTTTCAAGGTTGAATTATCAGCAACTAATTAGCAACAAATTATTACTTTTTAGTTCGAGTCATACCCTGAAAAATAACTGGTTTCTTGAAATTCAACTGGGCCTGATGTCGGTATTAGGGTCAAATACTATTGTTTTCGAATTTTGGAAAATATCATCTTTCAGCAACAAATGAGCAATAAATTATGCTGTTCGAATAGTTAAAATATCTTAATTAGAACAAGAGTTACAGCAGTGGCCTTGCTAGCGTAAGACTTACGCTAACATGACTCGTGTTTCTCGGGAACGGCTGGAGCGAAAAAATTGTTTCTAGGTGGAATCATCAGCAACAAATTAGCAACAAATTATTACTTTTTAGTTTTAGTCATAGCCTGAAAAATAACTGATTTCTTCAAATTCAACTGGGCCTGATGTCGGTATTAGGGTCAAATACTATTGTTTTCTAATTTTGGAAAATATCATCTTTTAGCAACAAATTAGCAACAAATTATGCCGTTCGAATAGTTAAAATATCTTAGTTAGAATAAGAGTTACAGCAGTGGCCTTGCTAGCGTAAGACTTACGCTAGCACGGCCCGTGTTTCTTGGGAACGGCTAAAGCAACAAAATTGATTTTTGCGTAACAAATTAGCAACAAATTAGCAACAAAATATGGTATGGGTTAGGTAGTGTCGTTGTCTAGTGGCTGTGCCAGCGTAATAGACGTTACGAATTCATAAGTATGTAAGCTACGTGGATAAGACAACGCGCATCAGTCTTGTTCCAGCAGCCTTAACAGTAGTTACTTTACAAGTTTAATAATTATTTTAGAAGTGAAAATAATTAGTTAGTAAATAAGACTATAGCGTTCAAATTAAAAGTTATATAGTGTATTAGTGCGACACTGTCTGGTGAATTCAAGTTTAACTGACGCTAGGATAAACCTAGGTAAAATCATTTTTTGTTATTTTATATACTCTGGATATGCTACCATCATGCATCCTACAATAATAATTCTATTATTATTTAATTTATTTATTAATATATTACTACTTTTTCTTTTAAAATTAACTATTAAGTTTCATTTAAAATTTTTTTTATAAATTATTCAAATTAAATTCAATATTTGCGTGGTTTAACACATTAATTCCCAATGATGATACGTTCATTCAAGCAGCGCAAATTAACCTGAAAGTAATTCAGTCAATCTTAACCTTACCATAAATAGAACATAGTTAGCGGAATTGATTCCCATATTAACATTAAATATCAAATTATTTTTCAAATTCAGAAAAAAAAAAATTTTTTTTGTTAATGGCTTTCCCGGGTTAGTAAAAGCCCCGGAAAATCCTTCACAATATTTCATGAAAATCATTAAATTTAATCAATGTGATTGTCACACGCTCCTGCCTCGCGTCCGCCAGTCCATGGCGAGCCTAAAAGCCATCGTCAATAAGATGCTGTATTTAATATTTACCAAAAACTTTTAAATATTAATTAAAAAGAAAAATTTTTTCAAAAAAAAGATAAAACTATTGATCAGTTCTATCTTTATTCTAACTTTTTGAAGGCTGAAAACCTGTGAAAATTCGAAATTAGTTCAACGCTTCTAGCGTATTCAAGGAGTTTTTGCCATATTGTATGCCATACCGATGTATCACTATCACTCTTGTCTTCTTTTATACCTGGTCCTCAATAACTTTCTTGTGCAGTAGTAATTGTCGATACTGCTTGTTATTCCAACTGATTTTCGTTGATAAAAAAATTGCTTCCTGTGTATTTACAGTTTGGAGATAATAAATTAACCTTCAGCCTGCTTAATAAATTGCGGTAAAATAAATAAAATCATTTTGTTAAAATTCTGTTAACTTTATCCGGACTGTAAAAGCACCGGAAAACAACAATTGAACATGATGTGATTAATATTTCCTAAATTAATTCCTAAGGTTTTCCTAATCATTAAATTCCTATCCAAACGTTTATCTTTCCTTTAATTTTCTCAAACCTTCCTAAAAAGCTATTAATAATACGAAATATAAAATTATTGATCAACTTGTATTGATTTTTAACCAATAATCTCATATTGATCTTCTTAGTTACAATTCTTCAAAATTTCGATCGCGATATGTATCTAAATTAAATTTACTTAATACTCTCATGTTATAATTTAAACATAACCATTCAAAGAATCTCTTAGCATTTTACTAAATTATTTAATTTTGGTAATGTTGCTAATGCTGTCATTTTTTTTCTTTTTTTTGCGATAGTTTAGCACTTGCAATTTCTCGATTAAAACATCCTAATATCCTATCTTGCTGTATAAAAAAAAGGGGACAATTATGGTTAAAAATTTCCCGGTCTTTCTTTTAAACACTTATAGAAATGAAAATTTGAGATTTGAACACGTTCCCATAATAACACCTATACTAATTTTATTTATCCTCTCGAAAAATTTTTATACAAGAAAAATCAGATACTTAATAATAACTTTGCATTTTATTGCTTCTACTATATTATGTTTAATTGTATATATATCCCTTAAACACCATTCGTTAATTCTCACTTCTAATTTTACCTCTAAACATGGTAAGTCGGTAATATTGGAATCTTATTCCAAACCAAGTAATCGTTGATAACAGGTTGCTATCAATATTGATTTATTTAATGAAATGTCAATGTACTAAAACTTCAAGTACACACTCCTCTTTTAACTGTATTTTTTGGATTATATTACTTTTCTAATATCCAACCCGAATTTACATTTTTATATACAATTCTCATTTACGAAATTATTCCATTCAACACAAAACATCTTTAACAGGAAAACAAATGGAAAATTTTTATAAAATATAAAATAAAACTATACTACTTTCTTACAAGAAAACCTAAGATAAAACTATTGATCAGATTCGAATTAAATTGAAATCATGGTCTCGGACTCATTTCGTTCTTAAATATTATTATAAGATTTTAGAATCTCCTTCTAAATAATCTTCAAAACTAAACAATCAACAAAAATTCGAATACTTGTATTCTCTTACTTAACGATGGTATAATAAAATCACTCTCACTACAATAATTAATCAAACATCAATTATCTGATTATAGGCTTCTAACAAACATACCCCCAAAACTAAATTTTGTTTTATGGGGAAAATAAAAAAAAAATAAAAAAATAAAATATAAAACTATTGATCAAATTCGATAATTCCATTCAAACGTAGCCAAGTTTGAATAATTGTACTTTTTAAATGGAATATCAGTCTCCAACTCAACTCGTATATTTAATTGTAATTGTAATACAATGTATCACCTTTAATTTATTATTTTAATGACTTTGGATATAAACACCGTCATTATTGTCCATTATTCACCCTAACTAAAGATTAATTGTCGGAGACGACAGTAAACTTAGTAAGGGGGAGAGGTCAACAAGTGACTTACTAAATTATTTAAATTTTGATTAATAATGTTTTATTTGTATGGGATTTATTTTTCCCAAAGTTTTTCGTGTCTCATGTATTGAATGAATTTAATTAATGGCGTATAGGCTGTTCTGAGACATTAATATATAACATTAATTTCTTTATTGATGTAGATATTAATAGATATGCAACTAGATGTAATTTCCAAAAATATATAATAAGTAAAGATATGTCTTATTTAATAATGATCTTATTTTACATAAAAAAGATTCTTAGTGCGATTCATTATTAAAAATGAAATCAGTATCACTAATAAAGCATAAGTTTTATCTCCGGAATTAAATTTTCGTCTCTTATTCGTCGTTTCTATTATAATATAATTGGGCATTACAACCAGCAGTTCGATTCGGTTAGTCATATTTTTGCGCTTTTTGAATTTTTCATTATGAACAATTGTCAATTTAGTTGTATTTTGTAATCTCATCAAACTTTGAGTAAGCATCACAACTTTAACTAAATTAAGCTTGTTGCACAAGCTAGCCTCGCTCTCTTCAGGATCTGAATAATGCAAAATATAAAATTATTGATCAACTTGTATTGATTTTTAACCAATAACCTCGTATTAATTTTTTTGGTTACTAATTCTTCAAAAATTTCGATCGCGATGTAAATCGTTAAATCCCAAAAACGAGCCAAACAACCTTGTTGTTTCAGCAATAATCTAAATTCTAATTTTCTTTATCCTTATTTAATTCTTCGTATTCTGATTGTATCGTGTATTTAATTCCTTCTTTGATTGTAAAAGGATTATATTGAATTGAAGATATAGTTTTATATTTTTATAGGTCTTTATTTTGTGCTCTCTCTTATGCTGTCAGACTTGAACTTTTATGAATATTACAATCAGTTTTGTATATGACCGATTCCATCTCAAATCATGCAGACCGACTGCACCTATCTCTCCGAACTGCTTAAAAATTTTTTATATTATTCTACTTTGAAAATAAGCGTATACGTATTTTTTTATTTTTCAATATCATCAAAAATGCAGTTTTTATGCACTTTTTAAAAATGACTTATAAATTTTCAATTCTCAAAAATCAAAAATTTTTTTTTTTTTTTTAATCGTTTTTATCCCTGTAGCGATCTTTATAAATAAATTTAGGCTCGTTCAATGCTACAGAGGATGCTCTTTTAATTCCACCGTCTTTTATTTTTTTTAATAAAAAAACGGAAGTGCAATTGCAGTTTTTGTAAAAAATGAAAAATGCATTTTTCTCAAAAAAGCCATTTTTTTTTGTTTCAAATTTTTTTTATGGATAGGTGGCCTTAAGACCTATATTTTCATCGGTGTGGAATTTGGAATATTTTGGTTCAGTAAGAGATATAAAAAAAATTGAGAAAAAAATTTTCATATTTACATAACAGATGTATATATACGTAGATATCTAGATATACCGCTAGGTGGCTAAATATCGCATAGATAATTTAAGTGCCTTAGGTTTACTTAAGAAAGCAGCTATTCACGGTAGTTATCTTACATCTTTTATACCGTTTAATTTCTAGATATTGAGACTCATTTTGAAATATGTCTGAAACTTATTCCGAGAAGAGATGGAAGTGTCCAAATTTTTTTGGATCACACAAAAAATTGTTTATAATACCGCTACCAAATTTAGAATGTTGGAAAATTTAGCAGAACATCTGCAGCAACATTTGCCTGATAAGGCGGTACATAGTTCTGATTATGTATGTTTCAACTGTTATAAACGCATCAAGAAAATTGAATCAACGAAAATTATTGATGCGATCGATTCAGATAATGATGCTTACTTGGTCCATACTGAAGACCACGATTTTCGTGCAAGCACTCCAGAGCGGATTGAGTATTTGAACGAGACTTTAATTTCAAGTTCCTTCGGTAATGTTTCACCGCTGAAAAGGAAGAGAGCTGTTGATGACTCTTCTTTAGAAACATACGTCACGAGAAAGAAATCAGAATTAATTTCTTCATTTTCCTCTGCAACTAGCTGCAAATTATCGGAATCATACAATGTTTCAATTGATGCATCCAATGATGGTTTTTCTCAATGCTTCTGCGATGAATGGTTTAACAATTTGGGAGTAGCGCTTAAAATTTGTGGCAGTATCAATGAAAAAATTAAAATTCTTACGCTGATTCCTTTGTCGGTATCAAAATCTAAAATTTTATCTATCTTTCCGGAAGTGACTGTTTACATGATTGATAAAGCACGAATACTTGTAAAAACTAAGGGAATATATTCTCAACCTTATGTATGCACTGGTCATCCCTTAGACGAAAAGTCTACGAAAATCGCAGTGAAATATTTTCTGAATGACGATTTCAACTGTACATGTCAAAATCCCAATAAATCTGACGTTGTGACCGTTAAAGAAGATGGAAAAAAAGAAAAAAAAAGTAAAACGTTTTCTAACGCACAGTTTAAAAGAGATATATAAATTATTCAAACAAGAACATCCAGAAATAAAAATGGGCATAACAAAGTTTTATACCTTCAGAGGCGGTCGGAACCAAATCGGTGATTTACTTCGATGCTTGTAATAAATGCTTATAATAATTTATTCATTCATTAATATGGTAAAAATATAGTCATTTCCTCTAGTCATGTATATAAAGAATAATTTAAAATAGTTAAAGCCAGAAAAATATACAAAATATTGTTATAAAGCGAAAAATGCCACCTAACAATCGACACGACAGTTTTTTGCATGCGGTATATGTCAAGTCAGTTTGATATTTGTAATAAATGCTTATAATAATTTATTTACTTATTTATATGGTAAAAATATAGTCATTTCCTCTAGTCATGTATATAAAGAATAATTTGAATTAGTTTAAGCCATCAAAATATACAAAATATTATCGTAAAGCGAAAAATGCTGACTTGATATATACCGCAAGTCACCGATTTGGTTCCGACCGCCTCTTAAGACCAAAGTTTGTTATGTTGAATCCTATTAAAGAAGTCTGTCTCTGCATTTACTGTGCAAATTTTGATTTATATGTGAACTGTATTAACAATTTCATCGGAGGAAAGTATTTAGATCTAAATAATCTTCGCTCCATGCTTTTGTCAGCAATTGTTTGTACAAATGCATCAGAGCAGTGCTATTTCCAAGATTGTTCTATATGCCCGGGTTCTCGTGGTATTAATTTAAATTTGTTAGGATTGGAAACCATAAATGAACATGATGAGATCGTTTTTGCTTTGTGGGAAAATGGGCAACTCGTAAAAAAAACATTAATAATGTCCAATTTTATAAATAATCTTGCTATTTGGACGGTGAAAACAAGCGTCCACATGTATATTAAAAATATACAACGAAAAGCCATAAAAGAGGAAAAAGAGATGGCCAGAACTAATTCTAAACATCTTGTACTGCATGGTGATTTTGCTGAAAATTGGGCGGTGATTCTCAGTAGTCCTGTTCAAGGCAATCACTGGGTCAATCAACAGATTTCTATTTTTACAGCTGTTTGTTATCAAGGAACAGTAACAAAAAGTTTTGCTGTCGTCAGTGATGATACAAAACATGATTCCGCTCATGCCTTGTTGGCGATGCAAAAAATCATTGATTTGATGAAAAATGATTCAACTGATTCAATAGAACAAATATCGATTATAACAGATGGAGCCGCAAGTCATTTCAAAAATCGATTTCAATTACATGAAATGAAAAAAGCTTCTAACAATCAAAAATGGTTGTTTTCAGCTACGGGGCACGGGAAAGGTGCGGTTGATGGCGTCGGTGGATTAGTAAAACACTATGCAACCAGACATAATCTTCATAATTGTCATGTTGAATCAATACAAGATGCAAATGCTTTTGTAAAAAAAGTTCAACCTAACACTAACGCTATTAAATTAATCTTACTGCCAAAAGAAGATATTGAAGTTTTTAGGCAAAGCAAAATAAAAGAGTGGCTTAAGACCCCTAAATTGGCCGGCATTCAAAAAACCCACGTATGGAAAGTAAAAGTAGGGACAAAGAAAAAATTGTATATGGCTCTCACTGCTGCTCATCCTCTCACAAAATTATTAAATAAAGAGAAAAAAAAAGAAAAGAAAAATTACGTAAAAGAAGAATGTGCGCAATAAGAAAAAGTCCAAAACTCATAAGAAAGGGAAAAAAAAATAGAACTTTTTTTTTACATAATTTCTTATACTTAACGCAAAATTTATGCACTATATATATATATATATATATATATATATATATATATATATATATATATATATATATATGTACAGCACAACACCTATGAGTTGCATAAAAGCTATGTACGTACAAATATATATATATATATATATATCTGAAATGCGATTACTCCTGAAATATTTGTTGTATCTATGACGTATTTACATTTATGTAAATATGAAAATTTTTTTCTTAATTTTTTTTATATCTCTTACTAAACCAAAATATTCCAAATTCCACACCGAAGAAAATATAGGTCTTAAGACCACCTATCCATAAAAAAAATTTGAGACAAAAAAAAATGGCTTTTTTGAGAAAAATGCATTTTTCATTTTTTACAAAAACTGCAATTGCACTTCCATTTTTTTGTTAAAAAAAATAAAAGACGGTGGAATTAAAAGAGCATCCTCTGTAGCATTGAACGAGCCTAAATTTATTTATAAAGATCACTACAGGGATAAAAACGATTAAAAAAAAAAAAAAAAATTTTCGATTTTTGAGAATTGAAAATTTATAAGTCATTTTTAAAAAGTGCATAAAAACTGCATTTTTGATGATATTGAAAAATAAAAAAATACGTATACGCTTATTTTCAAAGTAAAATAATATAAAAAAATTTTAAGCAGTTCGGAGAGATAGATGCAGTCGGTCTGCATGATTTGAGATGGAATCGGTCATACATAGTTCTTGGAGATTATAACTTAACATTTTTGTACTTTCTATGTAATTTTAGGAGTCTTATGCATTACTTTTCCTAGTTAAAATAATATAAGGAATAATTACTAAAATATTATATTAATTTTGCTATATATATCAATATATAGCATTCTGAATTCTCTGTTGGGGTATTTCGACCTTTTTATTAATAACACTTTTTGGATTTTTCTGTATGGGCCCTATAGAAGGTGGTATTGTGATGATCCTATATTATCAATAGATGATATAGTACAAGGTGGAGTCTTAGCAGGCATTACACATATCACACAATACATTTCTACCTATAATATTTGAAGTTATCACTTCTATCGGCCAGTTACATGACATCCATAAAAATTCTTATTTAACTTAATTTCTAATTTACTTGAATTATTTCTTCGATTGCATTACCCTGGATTCGTGTAGAATGCAACGTCTTACATTCTTTCTTCCGCCCCTTATGTTACCGGGTTTTATAAAAAAATAGTTATTCAGTTTAATTAGATTGAATTCTTTTCGCACTACTATTTCTATTATCTTTCCGTCATTAAAGAACTTGAATAATAAAAAAAAAAGGAACACTTAATAAAAATTCTCTATAATTCTTGCTTCTAAATATAACGAATGGCTTACCACTTTTAATTCTTTTTTTTTAATGGAGTGCTACACTCTGAGATTCGTTAGAAATTTTATATTACTAACTCCGTCTAATACTCTTAAACTATGTCAAAATTCTCGTTTTACCATTAAGCAAGCGCAGGAATTTAATTCACTCTTGTTTTTGAAATTTATCTAATCCTAATACATTTTCCTCTTTTTGCCAATAAGTAACTTTAATGTAATGGTCTTCTAAATAATTCTACTTGTTGGAAAAGTCTATACACGTTTCTATGACCATTACTTTAGACTTCTCTTTTATTAATGTATTGTAATTGTTGTAGTTGTTACAATAATAGATTTGCCTATAGCTACTCGAAAAACTCTACTTTTTCTTTGAAGATCATTGTTGCCTTTCCGTTAAATCGTGTTTATCCATTCTGTGTGACTATATTCTCTTGTTTTATAATTTAAATTATATTTAATAATTATTTCAATAAAAACCTATTACGCCACAGCGTTTTAATATCACGAATGGTTCTAGATAACTATTAATAACTTTTTAAATTCTGTTTCTTCCTTATCTTAAATCCTTCCCAATTTCTTCCTTTAACGTGATATCATCGGGTTACAATGCGAATACATGAGCATTTTTTCTCGCTACATTCCCAAAACAACAAGGAATAATGCATTGTGTATATTATTTCTAATTTTTAGATCTTCAATCGGTCTAAGTTTGGACGTCAGCTTTAAATCTGAACGATAGCCGTTGAATTGTGGAATCCTTTTTGCTGCTAAAAGTTCGTTAAACGTGAATAGTGAGGTGGATTGACTGATTTGAAAGTAGGGTCGATAAACGCACACATACTATGCATACGGCTCTAAACATATTGAAGGAATTACTAAAAACAAAAACATGTTTAAACTTACTTTATTTTTGTTTAAATAAAAATTTTTCTTTACTACTTGTTTTGTTTTTTGTATCATTTTTAAACATTAATTATTATACAGCACCTGAACGTGTGAATGCGTGGCAGCTTGCCAGATTTTTAATTAAGAAATTAGAAACTTGAATTCACTTACTGTGTAAATTTTCCTTTAGGTGCGAAACTCTACGAATTAAATCTATAACAAGGAAGTTTAATTTGAGGATAGGTTTGCCGTAGGTAATCACTAAAATTAGTCTATTTTTATTATTTGGGGGTATTTAGCAAGACTTAGTAACGAAAGAAACGCAGACCGGAAATAGAAATGCCGAACGAAACGATAAACGCTCAGCCACGAGACGGACAAGTCGACCCATCCATGCTGATGATGACGGCTATGGCGAATAGTTTCGCCTTACATAATGCCTTGCAGAACCTGCGCAGCTTTGACGGGCATAATATGCCTTTAACCATTTAAATCATGAAGAAATGGCACATGTAGAGAAATTACTTACAGAATACAATGATGTATTTTTTCTACCTGGAGATCCCTTACCAGTTACTCATTTAACTGAGCATAGGATACCCACCACCGATGACATTCCAATAAATACTAAACAGTATAGGCATCCGCCTATTCACAAACAAGTGATAAAGGACGAAGTAGCCAAGAAACTTAAGGACGGAGTTATAGAACCATCTTGGTCACCTTCAAATAATCCAGTGGTAATAGTGCCTAAGAAACCGGACAAATACGGAAACCCGCGTTGGCGGATGGTCATCGACTCCCGTAACCTTAATAAGAAGACAATAGGGGACGCTTATCCATTGCCAAACATAACTGAAATCTTGGACCAACTTGGAGGGTCAGTTTATTATTCCGTATTCGACTTGGCTCATAGATACCAACAACTACCTTTACATGAGGACGATCGTTGGAAGAGTGCGTTCACCACTCCAAACGGACATTACCAGAACACACGTCTTCCTGAGGGCCTCAAAGGGGCTTCCGCAACGTTTCAACGTATGGTTGACAAAATATTGCTAGGATTGCAAAATACAGAGATGTTAGTATATTTAGACGACATTATTATCTACTCCAAGGACTTACACGATCATGAAAGGAAGACTCGTAAGTTTTTCGAACGCCTCAGAGCAGCGAATCTTGCGCTCCAGCCGGAAAAAGTAGAATTCTTAAGGAAAGAAGTGACCTTTTCAGGCCATGTAATCAGCGAAAAAGGGGTTAAACCTGACCCTGGGAAAATCAAAGCAGTTCAAGAATCCCCCACGCCAAAAACACCTAAAAATATTCGACAATTCCTAGGATTAGCCGGATATTATGGACGATTCATAAAGGACTTTTCTAAAATTGCCAGGCCTCTATCGAACTTGCTAAAAAAGGACGCAATCTTCGAGTGAGGGGAGGCCCAGGAACAAAGTTTTCAAACTCTAAAAGGACATCTTATTAAGCAACCAATACTGATTTTTCCTGATTTTAATAAGGCTTTTACTTTAACTACAGATGCGTCTGACTCCGCTATCGGAGCGGTGTTGAGTCAGGAAAAGGATGGTTTCGACCATCCGGTAGCCTATCTGTCACGATTACTAAATCAAGCAGAAAAGAATTACTGTACCACAGACAATAAATGTCTAGCAGCATTGTATGCTATGCATCATTTCAGACCTTATCTTCTAAGCAAAGAATTAATACATCAGGCAGATCATGAACCATTAAACTGGATGCATAACCGGAAGGATCCAGGACAGATTAATGCGGTGGATGATGAAATTCACTGATTATACTTATAAATTCAGATACGAACCCGGAAAATTAAACACCAATGCTGACGCATTGTCGAGAAATCCAGTCGAAACACCGACCGAGCAGGAAATTAATGAACGGTTGCCAAAACTAAGAATTTTGAACCTGGATAGGAAAGACAGGAAGACTTTGGAGGGACTGCCTGTTGCTGAAACTGACGAACCTCCGCGTGCTCTCGAACCATCTGTTTCCAAACCAGAACCGCCTGTGCCACCAAAAAGGCGGGGGGGACCACCGGGTCCCCTTAATAGACGAAAATTACCTGAACTTGAGCACAGCGTAGTAGCTCAGAGAACCCGATCTAAACAAGTAACGCCTCCAAAAACGACGAGTGGTGTTCAGCAAGGGCAAGTAACAAAGCCAGCAGCTACTCGAACTAAACCAGCGTATCGGGAGATACTTGCAAGTCAAGCTCGCAAGGCTGTGACCAATAAAGACATACTGAATAGCCTGACAGCTACTGACATATCGAGTGATCGCAGTAGTAAACTCAGTATAACTTTTACTAAGAGCAAGAGATTAACTAAAAGAACAACTACTACCGTCTCTGACACCGAAAGCGAGGCAAGCACTTCTCACACCGACGATCGATCCCCTATAAAAGATCCACGAAAAACTTGCCTGAGGGATTTCTCCACCACTGAAGTTGAAGAACCATCCAGTTCACAGGAAAATGTCGAAAAGAATAAAACAACGAAAATCAGTAACCCTTGCGTTATACAGATGGACGCTGTGCAACCAAGTGATACAGGTGAAGGAACAGATATAGACAGTGAATGTAGTCAATTGGAACTTACAACTACTACTTCCACTTAAAATCAATCCACTGAGTACAAGATAAACACCAGTGATTCCCGCGTTAATATTTCAGACTTGCCTGACTACGAAGGAATAACCCCAAAATCTGTTCTGTCATCAACAGGAATAAATGACCTCAATCAAGGTCAAGACAATCGACATGACCTTGCTGTGACGTTACCTGCAAGCACCACTAAACTTACCGCTGCAGACAAACATCGTATTAGGCACGATTGCACCAACAAATCCAGAAAGTTGGAAAAAAGTCTCCAAGACTACTGGTTTAATACAGAAGATTGGTTGTTTGTAGAAAAAATGCAGATTCACCTGTAAAACCATTGCCAAATTACTTTTCCGAAGATGAAGAACCGACACCTTCCCAACGAGAAATTTTAGATAAGATGGCTGCAAAACTAACGCTTGCAGATATATGCAGAAACTCGGCAGAGAAAAGACCAATCACGGTTGACGAACCAGGGGCAGTGGAACAAGGACCCCTTATGGACACTGTAATACCAAAAACCGTGCCATTATTGTCAGAAACTCATGAAATTGTGAGTACTGCGATGCACACTGCCGAAAACTTAATAACGGACCTGGAAGCAGGATCTGAAGAAGCTGATATTGAGGATAATTTAGACTCCTCTATAATTCCGCGATCACAGGAACGAGCTTTATCGACCACTCCCAGTGTACGATCGGCTGTGCCCAGACATAGTAGCACTCCCAAGACTATCAGAAAACCAATCCCAAAACCCAATTTACAGGCAATCCCGGAAGTAACTGAAGGGTCTATTAACATTGAATATTCTAAAGCACCAGACGATGTTATGGGTGTACTTTTACCTAACCCATGGACTTGGAGTGATAACTCACTTACCTCTGATGCCAGCACAATCAAGGCTGTTATATCTGACAACGGAATTCAAGTAATAAGACCCACTAGACAATGCCTCATATACCAGCGGGATAATATTATTTATTTTATCTCCGGTGACTGTGATCGTCATGACCCAGTAGCAAAATTATTAAATGACATCGGAGCAATAGAGCGTAGGGATATAAAGAGACGAAAACCCAAGAAGGGAAACATTATTATTGCCCCTTATAAACAGCACAAAATATTTTCACTGGTAGTTAAAGACTACGAGGAGGATTCGTTAGATTGCGAGGATTTGCGTGATCTCTTACAACAAACGATCGAAATATTCAACAAGCAAAACATCTCTACCGTTAGAATATCAAGAACGAGTAAGGTGACTAACCTAGCACCTGGAACACTTAGTGATATTTTAAGGGAAAAATTTCAAAACACAGGTATTCTCATAACTCTGTGCTACGAAAAATCCGAATATCTTACCAAAGAGCAAAGAAATCTAATCATTTCTACTTTGCATGACAGCTTGATAGGCGGTCATAAAGGCATAAATCAAACTCATGCTAAGATCAGAGAGAGATATTATTGGCCTGGTATAAGAAATGATATCTTAGATTATGTACGAAAGTGTTTTACTTGTAAGCAACACAAAATAGATCGCATCAACAAAAAAGCTCCTATGGTAATTACCGACACGCCACTAGACAGCTTCGACAAAGTCTCTATCGACACGGTTGGAAAACTAAGGTTAACGACTTCGGAGAATTGCCACTTGCTGACGATGCAGTGCCATCTGATTGAGTACGTCATAGTAATTCCTATTCCAAATATAAGGGCGACGACCATAGCTGAAGCCTTAGCTAAAAATCTAATCTGCCAATTCGGGGCACCTAGAGCCATATTATCTGACAGAGGTACTAGCTTCATGTCCGACCTTATGGCGGCACTATTGCAACTACTCAAGGTAACCCAGTTACATTCTTCTGGTAACCGACCGCAGACTACTGGTGCATTAGAACGTAGCCACGCTCCTCTCGTGGACTTCATCAGAACGTATTCTGATCATTACGGGGACTGGGACCGTTTAGCCCCATTTGCCGCTTTCTCATACAATACAAGTATTCATGCTTCGATGGGCTTTACACCATTTGAGCTAATGTATGGAAAAACTGCTCGTTTTCCTTTTCGAATACCGTCTGAAGATCGGTTGGCGATATACAATCAGTATCTAATAGATCTTGTCAAAAGACTGGGGGAAATGAAGTTAACAGCTGGACAAAACCAGGTGGAGAAGAAAAACCTTTCAAAAAAATACTACGACAAGAAGGTCAAGACATTCCAGCCAAAAATCGGACAATATGTGTACATAAAGAATGAGCCCAGAACCTCAAAATTCGAAAAATACTACTTGTCACCTTTAAAAATAATAGGTATTCTAAGGCATAATAATATCTTGCTGGAAACCCCCGATCATAAAACTATATTGAAACATATCGATAAGGTTAAACTTGCTTAACGATATTAACAATTCCATTACAGGCTCAGACACCTAGTCATGAACAGCTATATCTTGACGACCCTAATTTCAGTGTTAACCTTCTATGGACTGCAAACCACAGGATTACCATCTCATAAACTGACGCCCTTAAACACTAATCCGAGCATTTATTATGAGAAAATAGGCATTTTACGACTGAAACGAGCGGAATGGAAAATCCTTATACATGTGAACACCGACATAATTGACTCCCAAACAGACATAAGCAAGGTTATAAATCTATCGATTAATAACTACCGGGAACAACTTGCTAAGCTAAAATGTCAACCTAAAATAGCTGACCAACGAACAGCTGCTATTGACAGTTACAGAGAGTGTTTAAGAGGAGGTCACGTATCTCTGTCCTTTTCTAATCAAAGAAATGATTTTTCCACAAAAACTAATAACTTTAGCAAAAAATGAAGAGAAAGCCGCATCTCGTAATAAAAAAAGCTATATTTTCTTTGATAAGAAAGAATTAATTTTATTGCTCCGTTTTCAAGAAAACCTTGAAAAACTAGATTGTCCACCCTAACCTCTATGATTTAACTTTTTCAAGGTTTTCTTGAAAACGAAGCAATAAAATTAATTCTTTCTTATCAAAGAAAATATAGCTTTTTTTATTACGAGATGCGGCTTTCTCTTCATTTTTTGCTAAAGTTATTAGTTTCTGTAAAAAACTCAATTCTTTGATTAGAAAAGGACAGAGATACGTGACCTCCTCTTAAAGAGTTTTGACAGCGAGGATTGTGAAAATGCGCTGAACTCGCAGGTGCTATTAAGAAAACAGAGCCAAGCTCACGAATTTTAACACCAAGCTAAGGACCTATTGACTAGATTGCATTTTAAAGGTAAATCAAGTAACAGTCAGGAGACTATCAAAAGATCTATGACACCTCTAGGTATCATTTGAAGTGTTAGCAACACACTTTTCGGGCTAGTCACGGAAGATGAGATAGAAAAAGTACACCAAAATATCGACAAGTCGCTAAATGATAATAAAGAAATAATTAAACTAACAAATCAAAAGACTCATCTAATCACAGCAAATTTCAAAAGTCTAGAGAACATCACAAATAACCATGCTGGCGCGCTGAAAAACTTGGAAAAAACGATTTAAACCCTCGAATCCGAGCAACAACGAGACTCCTACCTCCGAAGTCTCACTGCACATTATAGTCGTTTAGCTATGGCTATTGAACAAGCTCAGGAAGCTCTCATGCAGTTAATCGAACTAGTTAAAACCTTATTACGAGGGAAGCTACCGTGCGAATTATTGACGCTCCAGCTCCTAACCCAAATGAGCCAGGATATTACAGAGTATTCGATTGATTGGGATTTACCTATGCCTACCAAACATGCGAGTCCTGAAGAAATAGCAAGGATCTCGAAAATAGATGCTGTCTACGATAACAACCGGCTGATAGTAATGTTATATCTGCCTATGGTTGAAACAGAACCGTACGTACTGTACCGTATGTATCCATTATTGACTACTCAATCATGGGAAGACCAGCATCTCGGTTTTGCGAAAATCCAGCCAACTCATGCGTTTTTAGCGCTAAATGAGAAAAACAAACAGTATGTAAAGTTTGACCATGACTATCTACATGAGTGTACAAACCATGCTTATGGGATGATTTGTGAAACTCATTGGCCATTGCTCGACGTTCCAACTTCTAAAGATTGTGAACTTTTGTTATTGACGCAGCCTACTGAAAATCACTTTAGACACTGCACCATAATATACCTGACTGAACCCAGCTCTCAATGGAGTTATCTTCATAATGAAGCTGCATGGTTGTACTCTTTAGTTGAACTAACAACTATTCGAATTACCTTTAACCAACAGAGAGACCAGATACTACGATTAAATGGGACTGGCAAAATTCAGATACCTGATGGTTGTACTGGTAGGACTACGCAAGTGACTCTAGGAGGTATGACAACTCGTACAAGTACAGAGTTCTACACCTATCAACCTAAGCTGCATCTGAAAATTACAGATGTATTAACAAGAAGCATTTCTGACCATATTATGTAACCTAAGGATTTATTTCCAATTCTGCAACTCAAGGATGAATACAACTGGAATAACCGTGACGTACAACAACTTTCTTATAAGCTGAAAGAAATCGCACAGCATAAATTAGACAATGGTGAAATCCAACATACTGTGAATGGAAGTTACGGTTTGGGAGTGCTGCTGGGTTTTGCAGTTATGATGTTGGCAGCCAGGACTATTAACGTTGGGACCTACAAACCACGGGCAAGAAAACGCTATCAACTCGCAACCTGCCATGATCTTGAAATCGTAACCGCGGGTGTAGGAAGTGACATCTTACCTCCCACTGACAAAGACCAGACTACGACCACTGTTACGACAGCACGAGGGTTACAACAAACAGCCTTAGTAGACAATTAGTGAATAAAATTTGACGTCTCTATTTCTAGACGAACATCGCATCAGGATGTCGATAAATGAGACCTTGCAATTGACCAATAACAAAGACCAGACCCTTTGGGAAATCATCCGAGATCTCGAACGACAAGGGCCTGTCCAACAAATAACTACACTAGAATACGTTAACCATAAGTATACTAGACTCCAAAAAAAATTTTTCGACCATTTTTCTGTAGAAAAATCTACAACTAACGATAAAACTGACTCTCAAAACATTGACCCTAACCGACTTTTTTGTTTAGTAACAAAAAATGACACGGTGCAGACTTTAGCTTCTGTATTCAGACCTTTCGGGTTATTAGACTACGTACATATTACTCGCGGGAAAGTAACTGAAAATAGGTACGGATACGTAAGATTTTTGCATAAGATTGACGCTCAAACAGCTTTGCTACAGACCCGTAATAAATACGGAGCGAGACAAGCTGAGCCTTTACGACAAAAACGTAAACGGAACGAAATTCAAAACATGTGGACTAGGTGTAGTAATTGTAATTACGACGTTACTACACAGTATAGACGCACACATATGCTGTTGTGCCATGACCAGCAACCCTCGACAGACGGTTCCGCGAGACTGCATGATGAACACATCTACTTTATATGCAACTTATGTAAAAAACCAATTACAGGTAATTACGCGTTGCATAGCAAAGACTGCGTTCACGTGCTAGACATACCTAAACTACCGGAGACCACCTCTAACCAGGTGTCCGCTGTGGCTGAGTTACAACCTAACTCATTGACATGGGCAGACGCGGCTACCAATAGTGCATCACCGCCCACCGCTTCTGTACCTTGCGACAATGCTGGAAAGCATTTTTTTTCCTTGACGGAGTATGAAGTGCTCCAACAGGCAATACGCCTCATCCTTAATCCTGCAAAACCTAAACCGCTTGCTTTGCGTGTAGATAACTTAGAACTTGACTAACAATTGAAATATTCTTTTACTAATGCTAAGTAACATGTAAATAGCATTTAATTAACCAGTGCATGCGACTAAGCTAACTCTTTTCCAAAACAATTTTTTTCAATATACTTTTGTTTTAGGTAAAGAAAAAAAAATGGACTTTACAACTGCCAGCTTATTTGCTGGAATACACCAACATCGACCGCCAAAGGTATGGCCCAGCTTGACCAATTTTCATATCGACGTTATGGGGCAGCGATCAAAACAAAAATCAACCCACCTACAGGGGGAGCAAACGGAAGAGAACCCCGCTCCTCCTGTGAAGACGGTACATCGCCACCATCAGGAAATAAATAAAAAAAAAAATCTCTTTTGAACAACCCTTTAAATATTTTAGTTTTAAATTTTGACCGAACAATCAATTTTCGTTTATCGCTTTATATTTTTAGCGTCATAATTACTGTTGAATCATTTAAAAAAAAAAAAAAAAAATTTGTTCAACTCGGTCACATACTAAATTTAAACTCTATTTTTATTCGAATCAATACTGTAAAGCGGAATCCTTATCTCCTCCTAAATCCTAAATTATTCCCAAGTCAACCCACCTTATGAAGTAAACCATCATCAACCTTTCTTTCATCCGCTATTTTGTTTTTTTTAATCAATATAATTATTATGTACATTTGACCTTGTAATGCAGGTTCTCTTGGATTCTCAACGCTTGCTCCTGTGTGGCCTTCTACTACCGGGGACGGCAGTTCTTTTTAGTAAGGGGGGGTGTTAAGTAACACAATTTTGCATATGAATTTTTTCTTTATTTTTAAGAAAATATTTTTGAGTTGTCAAAAATATTTTCAATCATTTATTCCCATAGTGAAAAAAGGAGGTCTTAAAAGTGCCAAGGCCACTTTCTTTTCACTCTCTTATCAGGTTCTGGAAATTCAACAGTTTAACCGTTGACGGAGATCGTCATAGATCTCCACTCTCTCTACTTTTCTGCATTGAGGGTGGGAACTTATGATTTCCAATACACTGGGCAGGGGAGTGCGAGAAAGAGAAAGAGAGCTATCTCTCTTTTTCTTGCATCTCCTCCCACTACCAGTTGCTTTGTTTGAAGTTGGGCTGACGGTGAGACGTTGACGACGGGCGTAGTTTTGAAGAGAGACGCGCGCGACCAGGCCTAAGGGCAGTACGTGTGTGCTGCAGCCCGCGGGCTGCAGCCACTAACTTCAACTCAGCAACATATTATCTTTTTAAATTTGGTTTTTCTTCTTATAATCATTTTTACGAGGCAAAGTGCATAAGAACTTTTCGTTAGGGTCCATTACTTATTTAAGTTTTTTTTAAATCGTATTCAAAATGGGTTTCGTTGCCGGGTATTGTGTTGGGTGATAACGTGCGCAAGGATGACGCGAAAAATCGTGAAGCGTTCAACATTTTTTCAAAGTAGTATTTTGGTTAACCCAGGAGTAAGCGGAGAATCCAGGAAAGCCGGCAATGCTGTGCCAGCCGGCCCACACTTTATAAACTACAGATAAGTACCAAAATTCATAAATAGTTCATTTTCTCTTTATGTTCACTAAGAGAAAATTCATGCTAATAGAGCATGCGAACTGTCATCTATGCGAGCATATAAAACATTGATACAAATATGACAGGCCGTGAGAAGCTCTATTAGTATTGGATTACCTTATACTAAAAAAGATGGTATGGAGAGTAACTAAAGCATGAACGGCATTCACTGATGACTCGCGTGGTATACTTCGATGACTCCCCACTCTCATATCCTTTGTTTGCTTGAGTCGCCTCCTCTTTTGGGTGGCGACGCGAGCAAACACGGCTGGTCTATACCCAAAATTATGTTGCAAATTTCTGTAACGTATTTTCGTAGCGTGAATCTTTTATTTCTTTTCTTTTTTTATGAAGGGAGATACGTGATAAATATAACTTGTTAAACTTTTTAACTTTAAAAATAATTAATTTTCAACTTAAAATTTAATTATTTTAAACCGCTGGGGGGCAGATGAGCATGTATGATTTTACGCCAGAGATATTTCGGAGTAGCGTTAGTCTAGTGCGTAACGTTCACGCTTTTCCTTTTGAGTACGCGAGTTCAACTCTCGGCTAGGGTCATTTTTTTTTTATTTTTTTTTTTATTGTTTTAATATTTTTTATTCCTTTTTATATTTATTTTTTTTTAGATTTTGTATTTTTTTAATAATTTTAAAATTTAATTTTTCACAAGTACGCTTGTTTTTTTCAATGAAAATTTTTTAAAAATAAATTATTCTTTATAGGTAGTAATTACAAATATTGATAAATAAATAATAGTGATGTTTATTTTATAATAGTGATGTTTATTTTGTAATAGTATAGTTTAATTTATTTATAATTTAGTTTATAAAATTTACAATAAATTACAATAAATAAATAAAACTGAGTTATTATTATTTATGTTATAATATATCGACGTCCCGTACGAAAAAAAGCACGACTCAGGCTTTTACGAAAATAAGCACAGTTCAAAGAGTTTTAACGAAAAGTAGCACCGTTCGTGTTTCCCTTACGAAAAAAAGCACGGTTCACAGGGTTTGACGAAGATTAGCACGAATGGTGAAAATTTAACGAAAAAAAGCACGGTTCGCTGAGTTTCAACGAAAACTAGCACAGTTCATGGAGCTCCGACGAAAAAAAGCACGGTTCGCTAAGTTTCAACGAAAAGTAGCACGACTCATGGAGCTCCAACGAAAAAAAGCACGACACGTTAGACTCGGACGAAAAGTAACACGATTCGCGAAACACTGACGAATACTAGCACAACTCGATATGCAATATTACAATTTGTACCTTATTAAAAACTTGATTATCTTAACTCTTAACAAATAGTTAATTAATAAAATATAATGAGAAGGGGTTTATTTTTATTTTTCTTATGAATTGTTTCAATATTTTCAATATGTTTTAATTAAATTATTTGCTCAGTGGTTTTCGATTCGTTTGATTAGAAAGTTGCCGCTTTCCGGCCGGAGTGCAAAAATTCATTTTATACACATGTTAAAGCACAGCAATTTCGAAACTCAGTTGTTTCATTGTTTTTATATAAATACAATTGCTTACCGAAAATTCAATTACAAATAATTTCCTTAAAAGTTTAAAGCTATAATACGATTCATCACATAAAATAAAAAAAATTGTTGTGATATATTAAATAATATAATATTTTTTAAACCTTCGTTGTTTTAAAAAATTCTTTTTAACAAATAATTTGGTATTTACTAAAAAATATGGATGGATTCATTCGTATCATAATTATCAATGCAAAAACATTTATTTCAGGAAGAGCTTTTGGACAAAAATTAAGAAACACGTGTAGTTTTAAAATAACAGAAAGCGGAAAAAATATTAAAAGTATTTTATTCCAAGTTCTTTTTATACCACTCTAACCTCAAAATCAGAACTTCAATATGATTATTCGGCTCTCGTGGTATAAAGTATTATTTGAAACTGGTATGTAACGTGATTTTTACCTTCCACACCCGTTTCGAAAAGTAAAATGAACTTGGAATAAAATACTTTTAATATTTTTTCCGCTTTCTGTTATTTTACAACTAAACGTGTTTTTTAATTTTTGTCCAAAAGCTCTTTCTGAATAAAATGTTTTCGCATTGATAACTATGATACGAATGAATTCATCCATATTTTTTAATAAATACCGAATTATTTGTTAAAAAGTATTTTTTAAAACAACGAAGGTTTAAAAATATAATATTATTTTATATCACAACAATTTTTTTTATTTTATGTGATGAAACGTATTACAGCTTTACCCTGTTGAAAAAAACCATATGGTTTAACCATGTGGTCATCATGTCCATGTGGTCATTTATGAAAAAATTACTTTTGCCTCGCAAATTCAGAGGGCGAAAAGTTCTTTACTTTCGCCAAATTTAATTTCTCTAAAATTAAGGGGGCGAAAAGTACTTTACTCCCAAGAGTCAAATTTCTCTTAAATGAAGGGGGAGCTGTGTACTTTTCTCCCGCAAATTCAGAGAGCGAAAAGTTCTTCATTCCCGCCAAATTTAATTTCTTTAAAAATAAACGGGCGTAAAGTACTTTTATTCCGTAAATTAAATTTGTCTTAAATTTAGCGAGAAAAAAAAATTTTCTTCTCGTAAATAAGAGGGCGAAAAGTTCTTTATTCCCGCGTCATTTAATTTTTCTAAAAATAAGAGGGCGAAAAGTACTTTACTCCTGCAAGTCAAATTACTCTGAAATGGAGGGGGTGCTGTGTACTTTTCTCCCGCAAATTCAGAGGGCAAAACGTTCTTTACTCCCGCCACATTTAATTTTTCTAGAAATAAACGGGCGAAAAGTACGTTATTCCCGCAAGTCAAATTACTTTTAAATGAAGGGGAGCTGTGTACTTTCTTCCCGCAAATTCAGAGGGCGAAAAGTTCTTTACTCCCGCCAAATTTTATTTCTTTACAAATAAACGGGCCTAAAGTACTTTTATTCCGTAAATTAAATTTTTCTTAAATTTAGCGAGAAAAAAGAATTTTCTTCTCGTAAACAAGAGGGCAAAAAGTTCTTTATTCCCGCCAAATTTTATTTCTTAAAAAATAAGAAGGCGAAAAGTACTTTACTCCCGCAAGTTAAATTACTCTGAAATGAAGGGGGAGCTGTGTACTTTTCTCCCGCAAATTCAGAGGGCAAAAAGTTCTTTACTCCCGCCACATTTAATTTTTCTAAAAATAAGCGGGCGAAAAGTACGTTACTCCAGCAAGTCAAATTACTTTTAAATAAAGTGGGAGCTGTGTACTTTTTTCCCGCAAATTCAGAGGGCGAAAAGTTCTTCACTCCGGCCAAATTTAATTTCTTTAAAAATAAGCGGGCGTAAAGTACTTTACTCCCGCAAGTCGAATTACTCTGAAATGAAGGGAGAGCTGTGTACTTTTCTCCCGCAAATTCAGAGGGCAAAAAGTTATTTACTCCCACCAAATTTAATTCCTTTAAAAATAAACGGGCGTAAAGTACTTTTATTCCGTAAATTAAATTTTTCTTAAATTGAGCGAGAAAAAAAAATTTTCTTCTCGTAAATAAAAGGGCGAAAAGTTCTTTATTCCCGCGTCATTTAATTTTTCTAAAAATAAGAGGGCGAAAAGTACTTTACTCCTACAAGTCAAATTACTCTGAAATGGAGGGTGAGCTGTCGACTTTTCTCCCGCAAATTCAGAGAGCAAAAAGTTCTTTACTCCCGTCAAATTTAATTTCTCTAAAAATAAGCGGGCGTAAAGTACTTTTATTCCGTTAATTAAATTTTTCCTACATTAAGCGAGAAAAAAAAATTTTTTTCTAGTAAATAAGAGGGCGAAAAGTTCTTTACTCCCGCCACATTTAATTTTTCTAAAAATAAGCGGGCGAAAAGTACGTTACTCCAGCAAGTCAAATTACTTTTAAATAAAGTGGGAGCTGTGTACTTTTTTCCCGCAAATTCAGAGGGCGAAAAGTTCTTCACTCCGGCCAAATTTAATTTCTTTAAAAATAAACGGGCGTAAAGTACTTTTATTCCGTAAATGAAATTTTTCTTAAATTTAGCGAGAAGAAAAAATTTTTTTCTCGTAAATAAGAGGGCGAGAAGTTCTCTATTCCCGCCAAATTTTATTTCTTTAAAAATAAGAGGGCGAAAAGTACTTTACTCCCGCAAGGCAAATAACTCTGAAATTGAAAAGGGAGCTGTGTACTTTTCTCCCGCAAATTCAGTGGGCAAAAAGTTCTTTACTCCCGTTAAATTCAATTTCTATAAAAATAGGCGGGGCGTAAAGTACTTTTATTCCGTAAATTAAATTTTTCTTCTATTTAGCGAGAAAAAAAAATTTTTTTCTCGTAAATAAGAGGGCAAAAAGTTCTTTACTCCCGCCACATTTAATTTTTCTAAAAATAAACGGGCGAAAAGTACGTTACTCCCGTAAGTCAAATTTTTCTTAAATGAAGAGGGGCGTACTTTTCTCCCGCTTATTTTTAAAGAAATTAAATTTGGCGTGAGTATAGAACTTTTCGCCCTCTGAATTTGCGGGTGAAAAGTACACAGCTCCCTCTTCATTTAAGAGTAATTGGACTTGCGGGAGTAAAGTACTTTTCGCCCCCTTAATTTTAGAGAAATTAAAATTGGCGAAATTAAAGAACTTTTCGCCCTCTGAATTTGCAGGAGAAAAATACTTTGCTCTGGCTCAATTTAAGAGAAATTTAATTTGCAAGAGAAAAGTACTTTTCGCCCGCTAATTTTTAGAAAAATTAAATGTGGCGGGGGTAAAGAACTTTTTGCCCTCTGAATTTGCGGGAGAAAAGTACACAGCTCCCCCTTCATTTCAGAGTAATTTAACTTGCGGGAGTAAAGTACTTTTCGCCTTCTTATTTTTAAAGAAATAAAATTTGGCGGGAATAAAGAACTTTTTGCCCTCTTGTTTACGAGAAGAAAATTTTTTTTTCTCGCTAAATTTAAGAAAAATTTAATTTACGGAATAAAAGTACTTTACGCCCGTTTATTTTTAAAGAAATTAAATTTGGCCGGAGTGAAGAACTTTTCGCCCTCTGAATTTGCGGGAAAAAAGTACACAGCTCCCACTTTATTTAAAAGTAATTTGACTTGCGGGAGTAACGTACTTTTCGCCCGCTTATTATTAGAAAAATTAAATGTGGCAGGAGTAAAGAACTTTTTGCCCTCTGAATTTGCGGGAGAAAAGTACACAGCTCCCCCTTCATTTCAGAGTAATTTAACTTGCGGGAGTAAAGTACTTTTCGCCTTCTTATTTTTAAAGAAATAAAATTTGGCGGGAATAAAGAACTTTTGCCCTCTTGTTTACGAGAAGAAAAATTTTTTTTCTCGCTAAATTTAAGAAAAATTTAATTTACGGAATAAAAGTACTTTACGCCCGTTTATTTTTAAAGAAATAAAATTTGGCGGGAGTAAAGAACTTTTCGCCCTCTGAATTCGCGGGAGAAAAGTACACAGCTTCCCCTTTATTTAAAAGTAATTTGACTTGCGGGAGTAACGTACTTTTCGCCCGCTTATTATTAGAAAAATTAAATGTGGCAGGAGTAAAGAACTTTTTGCCCTCTGAATTTGCGGGAGAAAAGTACACAGCTCCCCCTTCATTTCAGAGTAATTTAACTTGCGGGAGTAAAGTACTTTTCGCCTTCTTATTTTTAAAGAAATAAAATTTGGCGGGAATAAAGAACTTTTTGCCCTCTTGTTTACGAGAAGAAAATTTTTTTTTCTCGCTAAATTTAAGAAAAATTTAATTTACGGAATAAAAGTACTTTACGCCCGTTTATTTTTAAAGAAATAAAATTTGGCGGGAGTAAAGAACTTTTCGCCCTCTGAATTCGCGGGAGAAAAGTACACAGCTTCCCCTTTATTTAAGAGTAATTTGACTTGCGGGAGTAAAGTACTTTTCGCCCACTTATTTTTAGAGAAATTAAATTTGGCGGGAGTAAAGAACTTTTCGCCCTCTGAATTTACGAGAGAAAAATACATTCCTCTCGCTTAATCTAGGAGAAATTCAATTTGCGGGAGAAAAGTACTTTTCGCCCTTTTATTGTTAGAGAAATTAAATTTGGCGGCAATAAAGAACTTTTCGCCCTCTTATTTACGAGAAAAAAATTTTTTCTCCTTGCTAAATTTAAGAAAACTTTAATTTACGGAATAAAAGTACTTTACGCCCACTTATTTTTAAAGAAATTAAATTTGGCGGGAGTAAAGAACTTTTCGCCTTCTGAATTTGCGGGAGAAAAGTACACAGCTCTCCCTTCATTTAAGAGTAATTTGACTTGCGGGAGTAATTACTTTACGCCCGCTTATTGTTAGAGAAATGAAATTTGGCGAGAGTAAAGAACTTTTCGCCCTCTGAATTAGCGGGAGAAAAGTAAACAGCTCCCCCTTCATTTAAGAAAAATTTGACTTGCGGGAGTAAAGTACTTTTTGTCCCCTTAATTTTAGAGAAATTAAATTGGGCGAAAGTAAAGAACTTTTCACCCTCTGAATTTGCGAGACAAAAGTAATTTTTCCTAAATGACTACATGGTCATGATGACCACATGATAAAACCATATGGTTTTTTTCAACAGGGTAGACTTAAAGGAAATAATTTGGAATTGAATTTTCGGTAAGCAATTGTATTTATATAAAAACAATGAAACAATTGAGTTTCGAAATTGCTGTGGTTTAACATGTATGTCAAATGAATTTAATATAAGCGCAAAGTTCAATTACATGTTATCAAGATTAAGTCACAAACATTAAAACCGTCCATTTTCGCCGTAGCAAAACAGTGTGTAGTATGACATATTACCATGAATAATCAAACTAAAATTAATTTTATAAAATATAATATCATATACTTCATGATTTATGCTAAAAAGTGGTTTTGATTTCAATAACTAAGTTTAAATCTTACACCTACAGTAATTGAGTTTAAGATTTGTATGCCAGATAAATTTGAAACTCTTGTTCTTTATTTGTGAAAAATGTGATGCCAAGATTCTTTGAACGAAGTAATAGAAAATGAATGTTCAACTCTTACAATCGCGCATTTATTCATTTAAATAAATAACTTTTTGTTAAAAAAATAATGGTAAAATTGTCATGGGAGTAATCAGACGAATCGAAAACCACTGAGCAAATAATTTCATTAAAACATATTGAAAATATTGAAACAATTCATAAGAAAAATAACTAATAAACACCTTTTCATTATATTTTATTAATTAACTATTTGTTAAGATATTAAAATAATCAAGTTTTTAATAAGGTACAAATTGTAATATTGCATATCAAGTTGTGCTAGTATTCGTTAGTGTTTCGCGAATCGTGTTACTTTTCGTCCGAGTCTAATGTGTCGTGCTTTTTTTCGTTGGAGCTCCATGAGTCGTGCTACTTTTCGTTGGAACTTAGCGAACCGTGCTTTTTTTCGTCGGAGCTCCATGAACTATGCTAGTTTTCGTTAAAACTCGTCGAACCGTGCTTCTTTTCGTCGGAGTTCAGCGAATAGTGCTAGTTTTCGTCTTAATTAAGTGAGTCGTGCTAGTTTTCGTCTAATGCAATGAGTGGTGTTAGTCTTCGTTTGATACTGCGAATGGTGCTAGTTTTCGTCAAACCCTGTGAACCGTGCTTTTTTTCGTACGGGGCGTCGATATATTGTATATTGAAATATGTTTATAAAGACAAAATTGAACTATAGTATTGTAAATATCACTATTATTTATTTATTGATATTTTAAATTATTTTCTATATGAAATAATTTATTTAAAAATATTAATAAAAAAAACGAGCATATTTTAAGTAGCTTGTGAAAAAATAGATTTTAAATTAATAAAAAAAATATAAATAAAAAAAAGCAATAAAAACTATTGAAATAATAAAAAAAAAATAAAAAAAAAGACCCTAGCTGAGGGTTGAACTCGCGTACTCAAAAGGAAAAGCGTGAACGTTACGCACTAGACCAACGTTACTTCGAAATATCTCTGGCGTAAAATCGTACATGCTCATCTGCCCCCCAGCGGTTTAAAATAATTAAATTTTATGTTAAAAATTAATTATTTAAAGTTAAAAAGTTTAACAGGTTATATTTATAACGTATCTCCCTTCATAAAAAAAGAAAAGAAAAGAAATAAAAGATTCACGTTACGAAAATACGTTAACATGATTTTGGATATAGACCAGCCGTGTTTGCTCGCGTCGCCACCGAAAAGAGGAGGCGACCTGAGCAATAGAAGAATGCCATAGTTAGCAGTAAAGAAAGAATAGTGGACAAGCCACGTTTACTTCCTTCACGTCCCATGAGAGGATACAGCGCTAGCTATCAAAGGATATTAGAGTGGGGAGCTACTAAAGCATGTAAACACACAGTTTTTGGATAGCACAAACCTCGCAAGAGTAGATGGCGCTGTTATTAAAGCATAGGATATTACTTACTAACTTTGGATACGTAGACTACATGCTCTATTGGCATGAATTTTCTCTCAGTGTTGTATTACTTTAAAAAAAAAAATTAATAAACAGAAAGAACAAGTGTCGTAAAGAGACATATCCGAGTGTAAAGCATGTAAGTTATGATGATATAATAAGTGCAAGCATAATTTTATTTTGATTGATTTTTCCGAATTTTTAGAATATTAATAAACATGTTGAAGTATTTTATCAAAATTTATCAAAAATTTCTATGTAGAAAGTGACGGTTATAAATCTAAGTTAAGTGATAGGTCTTTGAATATTTTAATTTACATGCATTCCAGTAAATAGAAGAAAAAGTAGATTTCTTTGTTAATTGTAGAGTATTCATGAAATTTCACAATGCAACTTTTCAATGATTGATTAAAAATGACTGTTTTAAATACTTTTCCGCAAATTCAGGTGTTTTTAGAAATTTTCTTCGTTATCGCTGAAATTTATTCGTTCTTTATAAAAAATATATTAAGTCAAGTCATTAAATATCAAATTAACTTAGGCAGTTTTTGTGTATATTCAATAGTGATTTTTCACCTAACAGGTAAGTTGAAAAGTCTACATTGTCATTTTTAAAAATTCAATTATATTGTACATGTTATTTTCAACAAAATAACTAACTATTACAAAATAAATAACTGTTAAGTTATATATAACTTAAAAGTTAATTTATTTTCTCCTTGTATGACATTGTGTAAAACTTTTTTCTTAATTCCAAATAAATATTTTATTAAAACTTTATTTTATGAATGCAATTAAATTTATATTTAAAAATTTTAGATTAGGTTTTTTAATTAAAACCTGTCTTATAATTATTTATATTATTAGTTCAAACAACATAAATATTTAGTACTGTACAACAACATATATTTTGAATTAAATGCTTTATATATTTGATTCAGCAAAACATAGGGTCAAATGACCAGTTACCGTTCCTTTAAGGTTCAGGCAGATACATTTCCTTCAATAAAACAAATCGCAAGGTGTCTCAAGGTCTCAAATCTCAACCTCTCTCGTGGTTCAAATTATATTTAATGAAAGAACCTTCGAAAATTTGCTTTTTTCGATACCATTTATGCAAAAATCATTCATATAATTTTTCGAAAAGATTTGATACTATTAATGAAATTTTCAAGGTACCGTACAATATAGCTTTTAAAAAAGTGAATTTTGTTTCATAGTTTCAAAAAAGAATAATTTATTCGCAAACAGTTGTGTATTTTTTAATGTAATAGAATAGTCACTGTTTAAAAACTGTTGAAAAAAGTGATATTTAAATTTTAAACATTCAAAGATGTACCAGTATATCTTTGAAATGTATTTAAAATTATTTTCGTTCATATATTATTTTATTCCATTTTATGAAATTTTAATAAAATAATACTTTTAGTTATAACATTAAATTCGTAAAGCTTATATATATATATATATATATATATATATATATATATATATATATATATATATATATATATATACATAAGAAAAATTTCACATCAATTTACACGGCTCAATAATAAAAATCAATAAGTCTGGGAATATGTTCCATTTGGTTTCCAGAATAAAAATAAAAATTTTTGTGGTTACAAAATTCAAAGTAGTGGAATATTTTTATTTACTCGAATTTTTTGGTTAAATTAATGTTTTAATAAATTTTCTATTAAAAAGTATCAAACCATTGTAAGAACTAAATAGAACTATTTTTGTTGAAAATAACATGTACAATATAAATGAATTTTTAAAAATGACAATGTAGACTTTTTAACTTACCTGTTAGGTGAAAAATCACTATTGAATATACACAAAAACTGCCTAAGTTGATTTGATATTTAATGACTTAGATAGATAGATAGATATAGAATGACTTGACTTAATATTTTTTTTATAAAGAACGAATAAATTTCAGCGATAACGAAGAAAATTTCTAAAAACACCTGAATTTGCGGAAAAGTAATAAAAACAGTCACTTTTAATCAATCATAAGATTTTCTTTCTTCAAACGCACTTTGTTTTGAAGAAAATGTACAAATACATTTTTATCAGATATCATGTGTAAATATGTAGTGACGATATTACCAATAAATCTTAGTTCTACCAGGTTTTGAGTATTTTTTACTTGGAAATATTTATTAATTATTTATTATGTACCTAAATTAATTAAGAATTTAAAATGACATAAAAATCATCTGTAAATATTTTCCCTTTTACGGCAAGTGAATACAACTTGCGTATGAAATTTAGTACAAAATAATTAAGGTAATCTAATGTTTAGTAATAACTTCATAAATGTTATTATCCATAATCACATAAATTGTTTGTTAAAAAAAGTTATTTTCTTTCTCAATTTTTTATTTGTTTTATTTTTAGATTTGTTAATAGATTTATTAGTATAGTTTTTTAATTATTTAACTTTAAATATGTCCTAATAAATCTAAAAATAAAAAAAAAATAACCAAAGATATTAAAGCATTAATAACTGTACTTATAAATTATAAATTTTTAAAAATAGTTCAAAATTATGAATTCACATAATTACATTAACATTAAAAAAAATATAAAAGGAAGTAAAAATTATCATTTTTTCAATGTTATTTATTAATCAAGCAAGCGTGTTCAAAGCGTTGTCGCAATGCTTGAGATCGGCTTTCAAAGCGAGCGACCACGCAATAAATCGCTGTGTTCGGATTCAGCTTTCTGTGCCGTAGACTACGGAGAGCCGTAGCGAGCGACAAAGCAGTTTAGTCGCTGGGCTTGGATTCAACTTTCTGTGCCGTAGACTACGGAGAGCCGTAGCGAGCCACAACGCAGCTCAGTCGCAGCGCTCTGCTCCGATCAATGTAATCTTTTATACAAAATGTTAGAAATGATTAGCTGTGATATTGTTACGCACTCTTATATTGCGATTTTCCGTTATTAATAGCTGCGAAAGTTGTCCGAATCATTCACAACAATCGACTTCGCAGCGTGTGCATTCGGCTTTTTTTTCAGTGTATATAAAAAAATTTTTTATGATATAACCTGTGGTGAACGTCCTTAAGCCGCAAAATTTCAAAAACAAAAAAAATGCAGAATATACATTACTATTTGCTAAATAGGAACATGTTTGAGGAAAATCTTATCACTGAGTCGAAATAGCTTCACCAACCATGATTTAAATAGTTTTCATTTAATTCAGGGTTTCACACTCGACTACATGCATTGTTGTGCTTCTAGTGTTGTAAGTTGTTTTCTGAATACTTATTAAGAGGAGGTCACGTATCTCTGTCCTTTTCTAGTCGAAGAATTGAGTTTTTTACAGGACCTAATAACTTTAGCAAAAAATGAATAGAAAGCCGCATCTCGTATCAAAAAAGGCAATATTTTCTTTGATAAGAAAGAATTAATTTTATTGCTTCGTTTTCAAGAAAACCTTGAAAAACTTAAATCATAGAGGTTAGGGTGGACAATTTGGTTTTTCAAGGTTTCCTTGAGAACGAAGCAATAAAATTAATTTTTTCTTATCAAAGAAAATATTGCTTTTTTTGATACGAGATGCGGCTTCCTCTTCATTTTTTGCTAAAGTTATTAGTTTCTGTAAAAAACTCAATTCTTCGACTAGAAAAGGACAGAGATACGTGACCTCCTCTTAAGTTATATTTTATTATCATATTACAAAACCATCAATAAATTGTTAGAAAAAATAAGAAAGTCATACCAAAACAGTTGTTGAACCAGATCACTAGATGATTGAGGAGATTGAAAAGCTCAAGAATTGAACTTTGTAGTACAGTATTCCCCTTTTGAGTTACGTTTTAAAATTGGAGAAGCACTTTGAATATTTGGCTTTGTTAAAAGAATCATTACACATCGCCCTCAAAACCAATATTACTAGTAAAGAATTAAACAATCTACGAGGAATGTTAAAAATATTTGTTTCTCAAATAGAAAATCCATATTCTTGAAAAGCCATGACGTATTAGTCCAGGCTTTCTGTCACGGTCAAATGTTAAATTTGTCGAAATTGATACTCGGATAAAAAAATAAGAAACTAAATTTAAAATGGAGTGTCTGTTTCATGAAATACGATCCGAAGTATCGAACAGAATCTAAAAAATTCATAAAGTGTCAAAAAACAGTTTTTCAATATAACTAAAAATTATAGATCCTATCAGAGAGAGTTAATCAGGTTTTTATAGGTTTTGAAAAGAGCTATCTTTTTTATCTTTATACAAATTGTATGTGCTTATTAGAAATTCTAATTATTTTAATAACAATGTGTAGACTGCATCCTTATGGTTAATTAATCCCTTTGAATTAACTTAAACCGCACACACACACACAGAACAATAGTGAACACACAGGTTAAATAAATTTACTCGTTCTGTATCAAGTTCTATAATTTATTAATCTTTAATTACAGACGTAGGTCCTTTTAATAATGTTAGAATATAAGTGCGCCAATGCACCCATGTAATGTTTGTATATGTGTATAATATAAAGCATCTTGGTTTCCCCTCCTCTCCTCGTCTCCAAACTTGACCATAGTCGTGCCTTTGTCTTAGCTTTAGTATTAAGTCTTTGCTGTGCGCTTTATTAGAAAGCTTTCCCTTTTTCTTAAAGAGTGTTAACGACTGTTCTCACACATAAAGAGTGTTCATATAATTTCACACATATTAAAGAGTGTTACAATTCTAATCTTGTTGTTATATTTTATTAAACCATATCACCAGCAGGTTATGCGCCCAGGACACGCTTCAACTGCGCGAATAACAAATGATATCTTTGCAAATATTTATAACAAATTAGAAATTGTTTTATATTCACGCATCCTAGTGAGTGCAAAAAAAAAAAATAAGAAAACAGCATAACGAGTGTATTAAAGAGTGTTTTATAATAATAAACAGGATAATTTACATTATAACAATGGCAGAACAAGCTGAAATTGAAAGTAAGTAAAATTATATTCATGCATATAATTTTATAAAGACGTGTACGAATGTTTGTATGATGTGTTTCAATAATTTTATTCATTCTTGTCTTTTCTCTCCTTATATATATAATGCATGAACGCTGAAAATATTATGAGTGTTGAAATCCATATGATTAACTATAAAATGAATCCTAAGAATAATTATAATAAGAAAGTTTAAAAAATGATTATAAATAAATTACAAAAGATATGATAAATAAAAAAAAAAGAGAAAAGCGTCAGGACGCTTTGAACATGCAATAAAAGGAGAGAAAACGAAAGAACGAAAAAGAAAATTTTTTTCATAAAGACGGTCAAAGAGTGCATTGTATTTGTAAAAAGAAAAAGCAAAAACGTGAGTCATAAGCTTATATCTAAGCCAAATATTGCTTGGACATAAACATGTGGTGCCTAAGAACGAACTGTAAGACGAACGAAAAGGTCTGGGTTTTCCCGGCTTGCAGGCCCGCGCTTAAACAACAGGTCAAGTATAAGCTTTAATGGCTATACTATCATAAAAAAGGGGCCTGAAAGAAAGTATACGATGTGAATACATATTGTACGTTGTATATTAAAAAATATTTTATTTTCTACAAGTTTAGTTGTATAAGTTATAATTTGTACACCTAATGCACCAATTAACGAGAGTTTGAAATACATAAGATGTGTTTATGCCATAAAGAGTGTTAAATAAAAAGAAATAAAATACAAATGTAAATGGCATGTGTGTATATATGTAAACATGTATGCACATATATATAAATATGATAAATCACATAACTGCAGTTATGAATAATAATAATTCAAATTATTATTATTTATTTTAAAGAGTGTATGACTGAATGTAAGACTGTATTGTTAAGGAGTGTCAAATAACATTTTTTTTGAAAATTTTATGCGCATAAAATCGTTGTGAATAATGAATTTTTCACTTATTATTTAGGAAAAAACAAGATATTCCAAAATTTCGTAACAAAATTCAAAGATGTATTCCAGCTGGATACCAACCATGAAGGCGAAGATTTATTTATTGAAGCCGCCGAAAACGCTATTCGCGCTGGTGGCGCTGTATATTCAGCAGGTTGGTAAAGAGAGTGTTCGAACAAAATAATTTTCTTTATACTTAATGAATAATAAATAATAAATCTAGCTAGTAAATGTGACTTTATTCCTCTTCAATAAAGCACATGTAAGTCAGCTGATTTGTACATACATATGTACATGCCTATATATATATATATATATTAAGACATCGATTCCTTGTTGGGTCAATTGCGTATAGGTACACGCCATGCGTATACCTGTGTGTAAAGGACTAGGGTGATTAGGTTTATGATTTGTTTTCAAAATCTCAAACATAATTACCTGTTACGAATTCATTGTACTTGTTGTTCAGTAAATGAGTTCAGTAGCAAGGCTTCATATTCAATCCTTATAAATGCTGCATTACAGATCGAACTGCAATGGAAGAAAACGAGTGGCAGATCGTAAACGAAAGGCTTCAAAAATGCCCAGGAGAGAAAAAGAGGATTGATATCAAAGAAGTCATAATCCAACAAGAAGGAGAATCTGCTCAGGAAACTGGAGACATTTGTCTCGATAGTGACAATGACAAAAACAACTGTAAAAATTCTAATAATGATAAAACAGGTAAAAGAAAAATATTTATATTATAAACGAGTCAAAGAACAGTCAATACGATCAGTAAGACGGTATTCTGCATATATTAAGAGTGGTGAAACGAGCGGCACGTGCATGAATGAGCGAGATAAGATCAGTATGAGTGCAAAAGCAGCAAATAAAAAGAGTGTCTGAATAAACCTAAGCTTATGGTGTCTTAAGTTTCAGGTAACGGTAGTGATGCAGAAAGTACACGATACAACTTCTCAAGGTTGTAAAGGACCTGTGTGAGGCTACAACGAAGCTCACAAGGCAATTCACAGTTTCCATATCAGATCTCAATAATACTGCTGCAAAAATGCTGAAAGCAACAGACAATACACTGAAGGAAATAAGACATGATTTACAAGAGCAGCGCAATCATTTTACAAGTGCCGTTGAAGAATTAAAGATGAGACTTGACACGATGATTGATACTTGCAATTCTCACGAAGGTTCTAAAGAAAATTATGATGATTCAACTGAATTACAGAATGAGAATGGGCATCAAGAAGCAAGAGGAATTGACAATAGCGACATAAGTGTCGAGAAAAACAATCAAACAAACACCTCATCACATTCAATAAACAAACAGTCTGTTCAACCGGAGCTGATCAATTTAGACCTAACGACAATCATAAAAAAAGAAATTGAAAAATTAGGATATAATAAATTTGATGAACTATCCGGCAACGCTTCTAATCAACTGAAAAATGCAATTCAACTGGAACTGATTGGCAGAAACAATAATGTTAAAAGAGATTACAAATTAACTAAACAATTAAAATTTGAACATTTCTACGATTATTTAAAATCAGAATTAAGAGCATGTGATTTACTCTACATTATAGATGAAAAAGAAAGATCAAAGACTGTCAAAGATGAAAAAAACCACAGAAAAGGATGGATTTAAGGTTCGTGATATTATTATAAATCACATTGATCAAAATTATCACGCTAAGGTCATGAGCATTAACGATCCAAATTTAATGATCAACAAATTAAAAGAATTAAAACGCTGTGAAACGAACGTAACAACAGGTTCTATAAGAAAACAACTATATAGCATGCAATACTATCCTCATAAAGAAAGAGCCGTTGAGTTTTGGGATAGATTCCAGGAGACCGTTCGACGATATGAAAATTTGCCGGATGCTGGTCAACTTTCAGAAGAAGAAAAACGCGACGTCTTTTATAATGCAGTCATGAGTACGGTGCCTGAAGTTCAGGCTGTACAATTCATGACTAAAAACACAACAGGGAAAGGCTTAAGCTACGAACAACTGAAAAACTTCATTATGCAAGCCGAAGCCTCAAAACGTTGTAAAGACAATGACCCTATAAAGGCAGCTCTTTCAGTAAGACTAGATTCCAACGTAAGATGTTATGAATGTGGAGGTAGAGGACATTATGAAAGAAATTGTCAGATGAAAGGTAAAAAGAAATGCTATAACTGCAATCGCTTTGATGATTTCATATACATATTTTATGTAATATTTTAAAATAATTAAAATAATAGTAATAATTAATTTTCTACATTGTAAATATCAAACTAAATAAATATAATTGATGAATCGACCATTTTAGTTAGCACAATTACTATTAGGGCTATTTTTAAATTATAAAATACACAAATATATAAAAATGCATTTTTATATATTTAATAAAGTAGTTTAGTTTAATAAAAACACATATCTTTTTATGATGACAATTTTTTATAGTTTTCACTATTACTTTATTCATTTTATATAATTATTTACCCACATATTACCGGTTGTACACGATAAGATTTTTTTTTAAATTTTGATAAGGTATTCAATATTGTTTATACCAAACATAATAGCATAATAAGTAACTTTTTCTTATGCACGGTGGCAAAATCTATTAACTATTCGTAGCTTAAATTTAACTATTTCTAATATAGTTATAGGTATGTTTTACGTGAAATTTTAAACAAAAAATGTTGCGATTTATTTTATTTAAAAATAAATACTTTTCAGAAAATAAAATCAGAAATTTAACTATTAAAAATAATGTTTGGCAAAAAATAAGTTGTATATTACATGTCATTCTCAACAAAAAATATTCTTATTACCAAAAGTTAATTACTAATGAAAAATGGATTTAAAAGTTGATCTATGAAAGGGATAAAGTTGAATTTAAACAGTTGAGAAAAATAAAATATTGGCAAAATGAAAAAATATAACCTTTAGAATTACTATTTTACAAAAATATTATAAAAACGAGTTATTTGTCCGCATTAGATTAAAATATAATAATATTTCATAAAGTTGACGAAAAATTTTATTGTCTCCTGTTTGAGAAAAAGTCGGAAAAAGTTTTACCTACGAAAATTTCATAAATTAATATAAGCACATCAACAATCGTTTTATAGGTACATTTTTTTAAAAAACTATATCTCTCTTATTAAATAAATTTTTTTTTAATTATAACTTTTTTGTTTGTTATAATTAATAATTTTTACGTAAACGTAACTAATATTAATAAAGAGATGGGTTGTTAGATAAAGACTCAGATTTCAGCGTTATATTAATAAGATCTATTACGATCTGTTCTATTTATCAAACATGATATAAAATGACTTATCATCGAAATCAATAAAATAATAAAATCAATATTACTAAAATTCTATTTGTTAAATATTTAAATTAATTGCATTAAATCAATTTAACTGTAAATATTATGTTCCGGTTTTTATAAACTCGGCATATACTCTTCTTTTCATTCGTACTCATGTATACTTATTCGTACTTATATATACTCACTCGTACTCATGCTTACTCATTTAAACTTACGTAAACTCATTTACACTCTTGCAAATTTCTGAATATTCATCCATATAATTAAATACTTATTTGTACTCTTACGTACTCTTGAATACTCATTGGTACTCTTGCATACTTTTCAATATTCATCCGTATTCTACAAATACTCATTCTTACTCTTGCATACTCACTAAATCTCTTTCAAACTTTTTCGTATTCATTTACTTAAAGCGTTCACCAAAAGAGTATTGGAGAGTACGCATGAGAACTAAAGAATGTTTGAAAGTACGGAAGAGTTTTTCTATGAGTATTTTAGTGAGAAACCCCTCAATCAAAGGTGTATTTGTAAATATTTCGTTAAAATTTTCTATAACATATGTCCAGTCAATAATTAAAAGCATTGCCAAATCTCTCACCACGCTAACGTAAGAAATTTTATATTGCAAAATTATCCTTTTCAAATTTTTAATACTTTATCGTTTATATGTGTTTTAACGAATGCACAAAATATAAAATTATCTTTGTAATTAGATACATGTACTTCGCCGAATGCAAATTTTCTGCTTGATATTTCTTTTGGACGATTTATATATTGCCGCTCTATAAGCGCTTCAATTATTTCTGTATTTAAGTGAAAATCTGTCGACATTGTATAAATTAAATTTCCTTTATATTTAAATGGATGATCTCTTAATATTTTTAATTTACTAAATGGCTGTGGTACCTCGTTATCTAACGGACCCAAGGTGGTTTCTCGCGCGGCGGCCTTGCATTCTTTACAAGGCAACGCTTTAGCGCATCATTTATCTTATGTAATTGACTCTTTTCTCTTTGCGCCAGTAAGTCTGTCGTAGGTGTAATAGGAGTACCTGGCTCGTTGATATTATTATCCCGTTGTTCATTGTCGTTTTCGCTCAACGCCGTACTTTCTTCGTTTTCTCTATTATTTTGATGTCTTTTTACTATATTATTTTTCCTTGTATAAAGGTACGGTGCAAAATGCCTTCCTTTTAAATGTAAATGAATGAAATTATTCGAACTATTTGCCTTGAAATGACAATATAGCGTTTCATCATAATCTGTTATAAAATGCATACAGATATTTTAATTAAATTCACAAGAAAATATAAATACGCAATCTACATCAGCATGTCTTGTCCGTGATGTTAATATAGCTTCTGCTGTTTGCGGGTCTCCGCATGCATCTAATGATATTGCATCTAATAATATGTCTCTTAATTCATTTGCGGACATCCCTAAATTACATACTTTTTTTACCGAGTGAAAAAAGCAATTTCCATCTTTCGGTATATTGTCATTCCTTATCAGATCTAAACAGTATTGTGCACATTCATCACTTGCAGCATATACTTCGAATACATCTGCACCATCATCAAACGAATTACTTCAACTTATTGGCCCATTTTCGTCGTTGTTTTCTATTGTTTCTATTATATCCGTATACCTATTTTCTTTGTCAGCTTTTTCTTCTTCAAGGTCTTGCGACTCAGTCTCATTTAAATCATTTTTATCTAGCTCTACGTCATTCGCATTCTCTTCTTGCTCCGTGCTTTCGTCCTGCGATTCAGATTCACTGACATCATACTTATCTCTCTCGCTTTCGCTCTCACTTATAATTTCTTTCTCTTGATTTTTACTTGTATCTTTTACTTCAAACTCGCCCTCAAAATATGATTCTTCGCCTCTCTCATTGCTTATAATTTCAACATCCGAGTTTATTCTTAACGACTTTTTCTCTTTCTCTTTTTCTGAGCTTATACTTGGCACTAGTCGGTAGTATTTTTTTCGCATATGTGAACGAAATTTTTCTTTTTCATTAATATCGGTTCGATTAACCGCCTCTTGAGGTGCACTGCTTCTCAATGCTTCTGCTACCTCTCCTGGTGTTTCTTCCCAAATATTTATTTGTACGTCTTCTCGACCATTTATCTCTCATTCTTGCACATCAACTAAAAATCAAGCACACATTTTTGTTAAAATTTCCGGCATCATTCCTGATATACTTTTCGTGCTACTTTCCTTTCTTTGATTAGTATTTTCTAAGTTTTCCTGTTTTTCAGTTTTAGATTTATATTCCAATATTTCTATTAATGAGTCTGTCTCGTAACCGTTATTAATATTTTTCAACACACCTTTATTCCCAATTTTTGATGTTTTGTTTGCCGGCTCATTTGCATTCATTCTCTGCTCTTTTCTTGCTGACGCTGCATGCGGTCTATCTACTGGTGTATTCGCTGCAAGAATTCCCTCTCGCATATTTGTGCTTTTTTGCATACATGCGAGTTTACCGTCATCTTGTGCTTGACTTATTATGTTTTCAGCTTGAATTAATTCTTTCTTTCTAACTATCTGAGTTTTACGTGTTTGTAATACTTTCTTGATTCGTCTATTCCTCCTACACGCTGATCTTTTCCAAGGGTCTTTCTACCTTTTTCCATAATTTCAATTTTCCTTTGATTCAGCATTACTCGCGATTTCTGCTTCATCATTTGTGTTTTGAATGAAAATTTTCTTTTTTGGATTTTCCGAATCTTCTAAACTTGAATCTAATTGCTTTGTTTTATCTTCACCTTTCTCATGCACTGCGCGTGTGATGAAAATTCTCGCTGGCGGCCCACACCCGCTAGTACTTGGATCTTGCTTTCCTTGTTCATCTGCCAACTGATACATTTCTGCGCGTAGTAATTCAGGATTTTCTTCACCGTCTGCAATTACTGGATTTCTAGAGAGTGCGTCGGCTGCATTATTTTTATTACCTGGTCTATATACAACATCAAAAGTATATCCTCATAAAGCTGCTTTTAACCTAATAAATCTTGAATCAGGCTTTGTGCTTGTATGAAACTGTTTTAATGACTCATGATCTGTAACTACTGTAAATTTTGTACCGTATAAATAAGGCCTAAACTGTTCTTTCCTGGAAACTACTGCCAATAATTCTTTGTCATATACAGAATATCCAAGTTCGCTTCCTTTTAGGCATCTTTAAGCATATACACAAGGTCGATCTTCACCGATTTTTCCTTGGCTTAATATTGCGCTTATCGCATAATCAGACGCATCTGTTGTTACTATGAATGACTCGTCCAACTTAGGCGCAGCCAACACAGGCTCTTCGCATAGCTTCTCACGTAACGTGTCAAATGCTATTTGATGTTCTTTTAACCACATAAATTTCTCTTTTGTTGAACCTATTTTATGTAATGGCTTTGCTATGCTTGCAAAATCTTTTATAAATCGACGATAATAACCAACGAAGCCTAAAAATTGTCTAACTTTCTTTTTATTCGTAGGTATAGAATAGTCACGCACTGCTTCTATCTTTTTAGGGTCTGTTTTAATTTGCCCTTTTCCTACTATGTGTCCCAATTAAATTTCCTACTATGAGTCCCAATAAAAATTGACATTTCTTCGGTTTAATGGTCAAATTTGCTTTTTCAATACGTTTTAAAAATCTCTTAAATCTCACTGCATGCTGTTCTAAATTTTCTGCATGAATTATTACATCGTCTAGATAAATCTCTAATTCTGAACCTTGCAAGCCTTGTAACGCTAGAGCCATGGCCCTACTAAAGGTCATAGGTGCTTCATATAAACCCATAGCTATACGCTTGTATTGATATGTACCCGATGGCCCTGAAAACGCAGTTTTATGCGCATCTTTTGAATAAATTTTTACTTGATAATAGCCGTCCTTAAGGTCTACGGCGGTGATGTGAATTTCGCCGAGGCTAAATTTTCTAAGATGTCACAAGTTAATGGCAGTGGATAGCAGCTTTCCTCAGTGATTTCATTTAGTTGGCGAAAATCTGTCACCAAACGCCAGCGTTTCCTGCCCTGCGGGTCAGGTTTCTTGTTAACTATCCATGCTGGGCTACTATAACTCGACATAGATGGTTCTATAATATCTTTTTCCAGTAACTTCTCTATTTCTTGCTGCATAATATTTTTTAGTGTTATCGGGTAACGGTACGGTTTCGCACAAACTGGCTCCTCGTGTGTCGTTTTTATTCTGTGTGTTAAAATATTTGTTGCTGGTAATAATTCATTATCTAACCCGAAGACAAAGGGATTCTCGGATATCAAGCTTCTAACATAGCATCTGCATGCTCGGCACTTTTTAGGCAAAACTTTTTGCAAGAAAAAACTATCGGCCTTATACACACTAAAGGATATAGACTCGCCGATAATCATTCAAAAAAATCAATTGGATGGTTATTATGGCGTGAAAGTGTCTTAGGAAAAAAAATTATTCATGCAGCAAGAGCTCGTGAATACGTTTTATCTGAGGGCTATAAGGTCGATGGTTTTTTACCCGTAAGTATACATGAACCTTCATCTTCGAAATTCAAAGAAACAGTATTTGAATTTCAAGGATGTTATGCTCATGGATGTGAAAAATGTTTTGCCGCTGATTACGAGTCACGAATGTCGTTCGGGCAACCAATACAAGAGTTTTATGAGAAAACACTCGATAAAATAGAAAAAATGCGCACTAGTGATTATAAAGTGGAATATATTTGGGAATGTGATTTTGACAAAATTAAAATATCGCACCCTGAAATATTAAAAAATCTTAAACATAACGCACTTTTCTCGAACATCAAACTTGATCCTCGAAACGCGTTCTTTGGTGGACGAACATAAAATTTTGTCACTTAATACAACATTAAAAACAAAGAGAAAATCAGATATACGGATATATGTTCATTATACCCGTATATCTGTAAAACGGGCAAATTTCCCATTGGCCATCCGCAAATTTATGTTTGAAGCAAATGTCTAGAGGTAACTGGGAATAATTATAAAAAATTTGACGAAAACGGTAAATGGATTAATTAAATATCAAATTTTACCTCCTCAAAATTTATATATACCAGTTTTACCTGTCCAATCTGGACATAAATTATTGTTTCCTCTTTGTAAAAAGTGCTGTGAAGAACAAAATTTTTATTTGTGTAAGCATGAAAATATTGAAGAACGCACTCTTTCTGGTACCTGGGTATCAGATGAGATAGAGGTCGCCTTACAAAAAGGGTATAAAATTTTAAAAATTTCTGTAATTTGGCATTACCAAATTACACAAATGGACGAAAGCAGTAATGGCGGTCTTTTTAATGACTACATTAACGCTTTCCTTAAAATTAAACAAGAAGCAAGTAGTTGGCCGGTGGAATGTAAGGATGGCTATTTAAAAACAAAATATTTAAATGACTACAAAGCAAAGGAGGGAATTTCTCTCGATTCTAATAAAATTGAGAAAAATTCAGGGTTGCGGGCAGTGGCGAAGCTCTGCTTGAATTCGTTTTGGGGTAAATTCAGTCAACGTGATAATTTACCACACACAGAATTCGTCAAGACTAGGCAAGAGCTTCTAAACATTATTATGGCCAAAGATAAAGCAGAAACAGGATTACTTCTTATCACTGAAAACGTATCATATGTCAATTGGACATATAAATATGAAGCTATAAAAAGCTCATTTCATACTAATGTTGTGATCGCCGCTCACGCCACAGCTCAAGCTCGCCTTATTTTGTACTCTTATCTAGAAAAACTTGAAAAATGATTATTATATTGCGACACAGATTCCTGTATTTTTGTTTCAAACGATGATGCGCAAGATGAATTTACTCCAGAAACGGGTAATTTCTTAGGAAAAATGACTGATGAACTGTCTTTTTATGAAGATGGTTCATACATTACAGAGTATCTCAGCGGTGGTCCTAAATTTTACGCATTTAAGGGAATTTCATCTTCAGGAAATACTTCTGAATGCTGTAAAATTAAAGGCATACGATTGAATTTTCAAAACGCACCACATTAATTTTATTAGCATGAAAAAATTGATAAACAACGAGATTGATTCTATTAAATTAATGTTCCGTAGTATTAAACGTACAGGAAATTTTAACATTGTTACAAAAGACGAGCAAAAAACATGCCCAGTGGTTTTAACAAAACGACGATTCTTTCAAGATGGCACATCTTTACCCTTCGATTGCAAAGAAAGCTAGCGAGCTTGTACGATTGCATGTGTGTGTATGTGCATGTATGTTTGCGCCTACCTTTAAAATATATTGTAGATATCGTTTTATTTATTTATTTTACTTTGTAATATATTGTATATTTTTATTTATTAAATATGTTAAAATTGCGTGAATTCTATTTTTTGTAAATTTTTTATTTTGTATATATATTTTTAATAAAATATTTTCATTCTTTTCATACACCCACATCCCAAATTTTTCCATAATATTTTCATTCATTTTTAACAAAGCTTTTTGGAATTTTTTCTCTTTATTTTTCATAAAAATTTCTACAAATTTTCTTATAAATTTTTCTTTTTTATATATAATTTAAATTTTGTATCTTTCCTTTTACTTAAAATATTAAAATAAAATAAAAATTCTTTAATGAAATGAAAATTCTTAAATGCGTAGGATACACATGCACGCACAGAGTACACTTGCACGTGCCAAATACCTCCTAATCCACCTAAATCACTACACACGGTAAGTTCAACATTTAACCACGATGCAAGCTATAGCGCAAGGAGGGAAAGTATAACTCTCCACTGGGGGGTTATTCACTAACTTTTTAACGATAACGATTGACTTAACGTTTCGACATCGAAAAGCGTTAAGGACTCTACTCTTTCAAGTAATCGATAAACACACGAAAAAATGTTTTAGTTTATTATTAAATCTTTTACAACAGACATGTACAACATAAATATTCAAAATTAAAATAATTTCAAATAATTATTACATTAAAATTAACATGATTACAAAAATAATTGTTTAAGTTTTTGACATATTTATACGCAAATAAATGATAATTTTACTAGTTTTTTTGTAGATTTACATTAAATTTAGATCTTGTATTCTCCACACATTCAGTATCAGGATTTCAAATGGACAGTTGATTGGGACATTATGAAAACTTAAGTAATATTTTATAACTTGTTTAATTTTATATGCTAATAATTATATATCCAAAATAATAATTAGAAAAAATATCATTATCCATTCATTTTAAATCCCAATCAGAGAAAAAAGGAATTTTAACAGTATTTATCTTAAAACACACAACACGTAACATTCATATTAGAAATATATCTGTATTCATGTTTCTATTGTATATTCTTCTAACTCAACATTATCCAAGCCAATATTTTCATTTTTAAAGACGAAATTTTGAAAACCAATATTTTGAAGTTCGGCAGCAAACTTAACTATTCAATCGAGAAACTGTAGTTGTTGCTATAGAATATAAAATGCAAATTAAGATTAATTTATAATTTTATTAAAAAACGTTTTTTATTGGTGATAAGATAATTTTATTTAAAACAATATTTATATTATTTTTTTCTGTTCGTTTTTATTAAAGTACATATAAGTCACTTTAAAATCTGTAGATCCAATTGAATTTTAAATTATACACAATTTATCATTTGATCACGTATGATTACAAATAATTTTTATGATCACTAATGTAAATAATAATAAAACGATGTTCCCTCTCTATATATATATAAGGTATATACATACACTGACAGAAAAGATATCTCAATCCTCTTGGATATAACTTAAAATCTATGAAGCAAGAAATTAATTTAAACATCTAGTTACCTACATCTAAGAAATGATTTTTTCATTTGAATGATCACATCAAATCGGAGTAATTCTTTTGCTTCTAGAAATCTTTTCTGTCAATGTATATACATATGTTATGCATAATATAACGTTTTACAGTTTAACGTACAATTTACAACCAAGCTTCAAATTGGTTGTAAAATTTGTCGATAAAATCGACTTAGCGCTTCAGTTTAGAAGATATTCGTCGTTACGTCAACATGATCTCTGATAACGTTCGCGATATTCGATAGTATTTGCTGAAAAATGATTACTGCGCATGCGCGCGTCGGCGTTAAGCTTGCCGTTAGACGTTACGGTGTTACTGAATAAGCCCCCTGCTCTCCACAAAGCAATGTCCAACGCTGAACAATGACTCACGGGCCCCTGTACGGTAAGTCAGAGAGGGGGTGTCTACACTCCGATATCAGCTATAGCGCTGAGAGGGGAAATACACCTCTTTGTTGATCTTTACGATATCGAGCTCCGAAACTATATCCATCTTGCCCGGGGGGAGGGGAAACTCATGTACATCTTGCCTGGGGGAGGGGAAACCTATACCTCTATAACGTGCGAGAAAAAGGGTGCGAGAGAGACAGACAACTATGACGTCATGTCTAAGTGCGCTATAGCTGGGTCTACTCTACTTACTATCTTAAATTAATTTTTTCAGATTTTTCTATGACGAATTATATTTATTATAGCCTCAAGAAAAAAAACACAGATAGCAGTTTTTTTGTCAAATTTAGAAAAAAAATGCTGTTTAATTATTTTCGTAATACGTATTAGATTTAACTGAAAAATGGATAGAGTATCCTTATTTTATCATAAAGTTCTTCTAAAAATTATTTTTCAATTTAATAAAAATTTCAAGGTTATTACTCAAACGTAGCAGTTTTCAAAAAGTTTTAAGTTTCCTGGATTTCCTCAGATATATACAAGCATTTTTGAACAATAAAATTTGTGAATTTTTTTTTGCTTCAAACCAAAAAACACGAGAAGAGGGCTCAAAACAAAATAAAAGAAAAAAAGGTTTACCAAAATTCATTGAAAATTGGTAAAACGATAGCCCCCTAAAGTTATTGTATGCAATATTTAAATGTACATATCTCATGCACTTTCGATATTTTAACAAAAAACAAAAATACATGTCTCCTTTGTGTCAACCTTGGGGATCAAGAGGTTGCACCAATTTATAAAAATATATAAGCGGTAATTAATTAAGTAACAAAAAAAAAGAAAACTTTATTTAAGAAATTTATACAGTAATCGTACGCTCGCTCAAAATGGACGCCAGCCGCGTATAGCGTACGCGACGCCGCTTGCACTAATTAAATAACTATTAGCACGACAAAAAGCAGATCATATAAAAAACAAGAAGCCAAAAGGGACACGAGCAATAAACACACAAAAAATAAAGAATTAGAAAAGCACGAAGGGAATATATGCAATAGAACGCACACGCGATCGCCCGGCACACACGTCACAAAAGACAGAAAGAAATTATATTATTTCTATTTAGCAATTGTGCACTCGCAACAATTTTAAGCACAATAAAATAACTTAGAGAATATTAAATTTATCTATTCTCGCTCACACTAACTACGATAATTGTAACAAACAACCAGAAAAGTATTACGCAATATCGCAAGTCGAAACGCTCTTTATCGGACGCCGGCGACAGAAGGAATAATGCAATGGCATTCCTTCTTGCTTCTGCTCGGCTTCGTTTCTCTTGCTGTACGCTGCGCGCGCCGTAAGAGAAAGACAAACGATCCTAAACGGACCCAAGCTCAGCTACTCGAGTCAAGCTGCTCGCTAGCTATATCAGTGCACATTATACGTGCCTTAGAGATTTGCACGTGTGTGTCAACGATTTTGGGTAATGCTTTAAACATTTGACTCACGTAGTCTGCTTTCCGTCTTGCTAGAAGTTGGATGCTCCCTTCTGTCGTCTATATGCGTTACAAATATACATATAAGTAATATGGCCAATCTGCCATGTTACACCTTATTTTCGAAGTAGAATAACATACTTCATCGGTGCAGTGATTGGTGACTTGAGTGTATACAGGCTGTTCAATTTGAAATGAAATCAGCCTTAAGTAAAGTGAATTTAAACATGCGCTACTGCTACCCATCGTGCTATCTGGATGCAGGCAGGACGCGACTTCAATTTCATTTGCCTGTGTTCAGTTTAGCCACCTTTTTTCGCTCATACTTCGAACTAGAAGTAGGAGAGAAAAAAGCATCGCTATTGGTCAGTTCATAATGTGACCATGAACGCCTACGGTTAACAATGCCGCGCGTGTTGCATGGTCATCATCTATTCTGCATGAATTTACGTTCTTCATTCTCCCAAAAGTGTTACTTAATACTTTCTTATCAAGCATACTTTCAGGAGCGTACTTATTAAAAATATTTTATTTAAAATATATTTTGTTATAATTAAATATTTTAGAAAATATAAATGACGGAGCGCGATAATTTGTTGATTAGTTTTCATTATGTATGTATAAGCTTTGAAGAGTTTCGTTAATTTATTTTAATGCTGGCATTTTTTTGTTAATTTACTCGATATGTAACTTTTTAAGATGCGCCCTTTTTCCTTACAAGTCTTCAATTCTAAATGAATCAATATAAAGATATTTAACTATACAGAAATATGTAGTAATACACATGATTTTCTATAAACACTATAAATTATAAGATCCCTGTGAAAAAAATCTAATTGTATTTTTTAGGTAAAAAAACAGCTAAAAATACAGCTGCATTAACCTGTATTCCAGATGTATTTATTTGTTTTCAGCTGTATTTCCAAATGATTACAGCTGTATTTTTCAGCTGTATTTTCAGTAGACTAACTTAATCCGAAAAAAGTTATTATCATTAATCTATGGATATTTAGCCGTATTTTAATAAATTTACCATGATTAATATATGAATATTCAGGTGTATTTATGCGTATTTTTAGCAGTTTACAAATGTATTTTCAGGAATTATAGTTATATTTCTAGCTGTATTTTCAGTATTTTACAGCTGTATCTTTTACCTTTATTTTCAGGAATTTATAGCTGTATTTTCAGCTGTATTCTCAGCATTTTACAGCTGTGATTTGAGCTGTATTTCCAGTATTTTACAGCTATATTTTTCACCTGTGCTTTTAGGAGTTTATATTAACAAAGATTAATTTTGGAAATTATTTCATAATTTTACAAGATCATAACTAATGTGTTATTTTCCTGTGTAGGGAGTACCAGAAATGAGGAAAATCTCCTAGTGTCAGGTCTTCAACGATCAGAGGGCTTCTTTTTTTGATTTTCGTGTCGTAAGTTTTTTTATTTAAGATTAGTTTTTCGTTTTTATTTGTTTGCATTTGATTTATTCATTTTATTTCTATTATTTATAATATTTTCATTCTTTGTTTCCTGTACTGTGGATCGTTATATCAGCTTTTTATTTAGCTATTAACGTTCAGGTATTATCTCATTAGATTCTTTTTGTTTCACCGAACCACCGAATGACGTGTTGTATTTTTTATCTTTGGATCATATTTGTGTATCATAGATTTTCAGTTTTCGCGTCTAGTTTGCTTCTAATATTTATTTTTATAAGGTATCTTTAATCATTTTAATTATTTTTTTAATCTTTCTAATTAATACAAGCTTTCTTTTAATGCTTTTTTATATTTTATTTATATTTTCTTAACTTTACTGATTTTTCGATTTATTTATTTTTTTTCTATTTGTATTTTTCCTGGCAATTTTTTTGACTTCTTTTTTTTTAAGTTTTTTACTTTAATTATTTTTTTATTTTTATTTTTTTCTTTTAATTCTTCGATCTCTATATATAGCGTCGAGTATTTATTCTTATCCATATTTTTAATTTTATATATTATTTTATCTTTATCATTTATTTCGTATTTTATTTCTTCGTGTCTTGTATCAATTAGCATTTTTAGTGTCTGTTGGGTATCATACCCGATTATACATTGTTTTATTAATTGTGGTACTATACTAAATATTATTTTTGTTTCTAAGTTATTTATTTTTATGTTTGCATATATTTGCTTATTTAAACGAGCTGATTTTGTGCCTGTAGCATCCTTAACAGCTTTGTCTGGCATCATTGGTCAATTTTCAAATATTTTTAATTTATTAAAATGATACTCTTCTGATATACATGTGATTTCACTCCCTATGTATATCAGAGCTTTACTTTCTATACCCTCGATTTTTATAGTTTTTCGGATATTAAATTACTTCATTTTGTTTATCATGCGTTATTTAGCATGTATTTTCTTTTTTAAATCTTTCGTTATGGCTGATTCCATTTCAAATCGAACAGTCAGTATACACTCAAGTCACCAATTACTGCGCTAATGGAGTATGTTATTCTACCCTAAAAATAAGGGTATACGTATTTTTTTATTTTGCTGAACTATCAAAATTGCATCAGATATGCACTTTTGAAAATTGCATACAAAAACTAAATGTTAAAACTGAAAATGTTGAGAATAACTTTAGAGAGCTATCGTTTTACCAATTTCCAATGAATTTTGATAAACCTTTTTTTATTTTATTTCGTTTTAAGCCCTCTTCAACTCCGTGCAAGAAATTTAAAAAAAAACTAAAAAATGACTGAGATACATGCATTTTACCAAAAAATGCACTTTTTATGCACATGCATTTTTCTCGAAAAGGACATTTTTTTTTTTCTGAAATTTTTTTTGCTGATAGAGGACCAAAATACCTATCTAATAGTACTTGTTTGATCCCGGGTTTTTTGGTTTGGAGCGAGAAAAAAATTCACAAATTTTGTTGGTGAAAAATGCTTGTATATACGTTTGGAAGTCTTAAGCAGTCGACATTTAAATATTATCCTTCGTTTAGCATTATCCAGAAACAAGGACGTAGACGTAGAAGGATTCTGTTCCCTTCGGGGTGCTTTTTTAGAGTGAGTTCCCCTTGCCTCTCACTGTTGGGATACGTCAAAAAAATAATTATAGATAATTATTTTTTTTTATTTTTGCGCTTATTATTTTTAGTTTTAAATGTAGTCTCACGACGCTTGGCTTTTTTTTCTTGTTTTTCACTTCATTTAGTGCATGTATAGCTGTCCTGCCAATAAATATATGTGATTTTAATTCTCCAAGTTTTTTTAACCACATATGACTTTTTTGAATTCCATTATATTTAGAAACCCCACTCCATTTAATATTTTTCTTTTTTCTAAATCTTTCAATCTCATTTATTGGTAGTAAAATGATTTTTATTGCATTGGTGTAACTTTGAACCCAATTTATAAAATCGTCAGCATTTTGTATCGATTCTTCATGAACTCTTTTCAAGTTATGTGAAGTAGCATAATGCTTTAGAAGCCCACCTATTCCATCAACGGCTCCTTTCCCACGACCAGTCGCAGAAAATAACCATTTCATTTCATAAAACCAATGTTTGAATTCATGTAGTTGAAAACGATTTTTAAATTGGCTTGGAGCTCCATCTGATATGATAGTGACTTTAGTAACTGAATAATTCTTTTTCATAAGATCGATAATTTTATTTATTGCTAGCAGTGCATATGCAGTATCATGCTTTTTGTCGTCACTAACTATCGCAAAACTTTGTGTTATCTCTCCTTGGTAACAGACTGCAGTAAAAATAGAAATTTGGTTATTTACCCAATGATTTCCTTGAACCGCTTTATTATTTATTACAGACCAATTTTCTGCAAAGTCAACGTGGATGATTAACTTAGTAGGATCAGCTTTACCTTCTTCTTTTTCTTTTTTTATAGCTTCACGTTGAATATTTTTTATGTATATATGAGTACTTGCTTTCAATGCGCAGATTGAAAGTTTTTCTTTAAAAACTGTTAAGCTTATTGTTTATTTAATAAGATTACCATTATCCCACAAAGCAAACGTAATTTCATCTTCACAATTTTGTTTCAGTTTTAACAATTCTAATGTGATACCCGCACCACCGGGACAATCTTTGCATTCTTGCAAGAAACATGAATCAGATGGTTCAGAACACAACATTGTGTTAGTTATTTCTGAACGAATTGAATCTAATTCGGAATTCTTATCGCCTCTAAAACGAATCAAACTTGTAAGAAACAGTTCAAAATTTTCGCAATGTACACAAAGACAAGCTTCCTTCACAGGGCTAGTTAAGACGAAACTTGGTCTTAGACTATAGAATTTCGATTTTCCTATTTGTAAGTTTGGATTTTCTTTTCTTAATTGACTATATGTTTCTTTTAAGCTTCGAGTAAGAAACCGTTTGACTTTTTTAGTTTTTGTGTTATTAATTTTAACAGTTACGACATCAGATTTATTTGGACTTTGTCTACTACAATTAAAATCATCATTTAAAAAATATTCCATAACGATATTTTTTGTGCTTTCATCAATAGGATGACCAGTATATAAATCTGGCTCTGAATAAACTCCTTTATTTTTCACGAGATTTCTTGATTTATTTATCATATACTCGCTTATATTCGGGAATAGTGAGCAAACTTTTATTTTGCTTAATTTTGAAGGTAGTAGAGTTAGAAGTTTTATTTTCTCCGAAATAGAAGAGCATTTTTCTAAAGCCAATTTAAAATTTTCTAAAAATTCATTCCAATAGTTTTCAGTGGAATTTTCGTCCGATTCTATTGATTCAACTGAAATGCCATACGCATCTTCTAATTTACTTCCAACAGTAGCAGAAAAAGCTGAAATTAAGGATTTTTTCTTTTTAGATACGTAATTTCCTCTAAAATTTTCAGGTATTGCAGTTTTTCTTTTTAGGGGTGAGATGCATTCAGGTAAAACTGAATTAATACTCTCGTTTAATTCCTCTATTCGTTCAGGTGTCTTCGGAATAAAATCATCATCTCTTCCGCTAAAAAGTTCAGTGATTTCATTTTCAGACATAGACTCAAGATCACTTAAAATCATTTTTGATATGCGTTTATGGCAATTTTTACATACATTAGTAGATGGCAATATATTTAAATCTGGATGAAGCTGTGCCAAATTAATGGCTAAATCTTCCAACGGTCTAAAACGTGAATTACTGCTCATATAAACTACCTTTTTATGCATTTGAAAAAAATCGGGACATGAAATTCTTTTAGAAGAGTAAATTTCGGACATTGTTATTTCATAATTTTGTTGAATTTTTCACAAGCCCGAGAAGCACCTTTCAAAGCAGCCGTAAAAATAACTAGCTTCTATATAACAGTTCTAATATGCTGTTTTGGTTACGCGATGTATTTGTCCGCGAGTTAGCCTCCTATTGTTTGTACATCGAAACATACATAATATAGATATACACGAATAGAATTCTTTTTTTTCATGTTTAAATATTTATTTTTATATTACGAATTTACACACACGTATATATATATATATATCACTATTGATGCTATATACATGCATACAAATGTAAACAAATGATGAGCCAAGCATACGACAGTGTTTGAATGCAGACTGCTTAAGACTTCCGAACGTATATACAAGCATTTTTCACCAACAAAATTTGTGAATTTTTTTCTCGCTCCAAACCAAAAAAGCCGGGATCAAACAAGTACTATTAGATAGGTATTTTGGTCCTCTATCAGCAAAAAAAATTTCAGAAAAAAAAAAAATGTCCTTTTCGAGAAAAATGCATGTGCATAAAAAGTGCATTTTTTGGTAAAATGCATATATCTCAGTCATTTTTTAGTTTTTTTTTAAATTTCTTGCACGGAGTTGAAGAGGGCTTAAAACGAAATAAAATAAAAAAAGGTTTATCAAAATTCATTGGAAATTGGTAAAACGATAGCTCTCTAAAGTTATTCTCAACATTTTCAGTTTTAACATTTAGTTTTTGTATGCAATTTTCAAAAGTGCATATCTGATGCAATTTTGATAGTTCAGCAAAATAAAAAAATACGTATACCCTTATTTTTAGGGTAGAATAACATACTCCATTAGCGCAGTAATTGGTGACTTGAGTGTATACTGACTGTTCGTCTATAACTTTTATGATCTTTTTTTCGCTTTATTAAATATTTTGAGTTAATTACAATGGCATCATTACTAGCGAAAATAAAATGCAAGGACTTGAAAAAAAGACACGTTGTTATTTTATAGATTCAAATTAATGCCGTCGAGCTATTAATCAAAATCCGAAAAAACGATTTTTTCTCAACGTGATTTTGTCAAAAACTATATTTTTTTTCTTCAAATTTTAATGTTTTTATATATGAAAAAAACTAACTTTGAAGGTGGGTCTGAATATGCTATTTTGCGTTATTTTTTTTATGAATTTTTAAAGAAAATTTCTATTTTTTTTCAATTATAGAATATTAGAACTATGTCCTCTTTCTATAATTATACTCTTTCACTATTCGTTCACTGTTTAATTTATAAGTTTATTGTTAGCGTTTGCAAAAACCTTCGAAATGAGCCATTAGTCGACTTTTTTTATCAATTAGAACAAAAGTTATTGCAATTTTAAGTTCAAAAGTATTTTAGAAAAGAAAAAATAAATGATCATTTATTCAGTTTGAATTTATCATTTCATATTTTCCCATTCATGCAATGAAGTTATAGAAGTAAACACAAGATTATGTTCAGCTTTCCAACAGTGAATTTTTTGTATTTTCTTGACTTCTTTTACTTTTTCTTGTCATCCAACTTTTTTCATTTATCGGCAAACTTCTAGCTTTTCTTTGCTTGAAAGGAGAATGTTGATAGATGGAGTGTAAAGTGACACATGAGTCGCGAATTCCTCTGCATTTCTCATAAATTCTGCACTCCGCTTGGAAAAATTGTACACTGTTGCATAATGTTTAACTATACCTCCTATTCCATCACATGCACCTTTTACATGCTTATTTGCAGAAAACAACCATTTTCTTTTTTCTTTAGAATTTTTAGACTCGTAGAATTGGTATCTAATTTTGAAACGACTGGTGGCTCCATCCGAAATGATTATGATTTCTTCTAATTCTTGCAGAATGTGTTTTTGCTTTATATTCTCTATGATTGAATTTATAGCCATTAAAGCATGAGAAGAATCATGTTTCGTATCGTCACAAACTGTGACAGTTTGACCGTCGAATCATTTCCAAAATTGCATACCAATGTGAGTATGGATATTTGATTTTCGTTCCAGTGGTAGCTTTGTACTTCATTTTTTAATAAGACCTCCAATTTTCGGCAAAATCTACGTGAATAACTAATTGGAACTCGCTTTTTTTTACTAAAATTTTTGCGTCTCGAGTAGCAATACGTTGAATTTCTTTAATCATTTTATGAGTACTCATGAGAGCATATTTTCTTAATTGTAACAAGAAGTCTTGAACGGTACTAGTTTTATTGAGTAAGTCTCATTTTACCTAAATATCATGAGTTATTTCTTCATAAAGATCTTTCGTTAAGAAAATTATTCTTAAATAAATATTATCTCCAATTGGGCATTTTTCAGTCTCTCAGTACACATGTCATATCATCCTTAGAGCAAAATAAAGAAGAAAATATATTTGATTCATTGTTTTAAATATCCTATTTATTGTTTGTTTTATAATTTTTTAAAGCTACCATCATAAGTTCCAAATTTTTGCAATAAATAGAAAGACAGATATCATTGACTGGATGGGGTATAACTCACTTTGGTCTCAAGGTATAGGATGTTGATTTGCCGATTTTCTTTTCCATTTGGGACCAAACATTTGTTCCATGCTTTGCATAAAAAAGCGCTTAACTTTTTTTAGTTTTGATACCATTTTCTTTCAAATATATTGTATCATTTTTATTTGTACTTTGTCGAAAGCAATTAAAATTATCGTTTAAATATTACTCTTTGACTTTTAAAACAACTCTATCCAAAGAATGGCCACTATGATTTATAGACATCTTTATTATTTACCCGTGACCGTGCTTGATCAATTATGTACGTAGTTATGCCTGGCAAAGCTGATAATAAATATTCTTTGGAAAAATCAGTTGATTTAAGCGTTAACAGACGCACTTTTTCGAAAAAATTTGAATAATTTTTATAAGCAATTTTAATATTTTCGAGCCATTTATCACATATCTTACATTCGATGCTTTTACTCAATTTAGGCAAATCCGTTATAATATAAAATTTTATCATTTTACTAGCTACTTGAGAATCAAATGCATCATTCATTTGCTTTCTTTTTCGAATATCATACGATTCCCGCATCTCCACATTAAGATTTTCAGACATCCTGATAAGTGAAAACTTCAAATTCAAATTATTTTCAGTTTGGTTAAGCTCATGCACCACAATCTTACTGTCATTAATTCTTTTGAAGATGTTGACTGCTTAAACCAGATGAAGAGGATATAGCATTTCCTCTAAGAATAATTTATAATATCTAGCGCAAATTTTATCTTCTCTAGATAGCAAAATCTTTGGATACAAGCGCTGCAAAGACTCCGTTATATGGCCCAATTCTCTAAATGGATTTTTAGATGAATGGTACATAAATTTCATGTGTCTTTTTTTCAAGTCCTTGCATTTCATTTTCGCCAGTAATGATGCCATTGTAATTAACTCAAAATATTTAATAAAGCGAAAAAAAGATCATAAAAGTTATAGACGATTTGTTTTTTTAAATTGATATCTTCTTATATACTGCGATGCGCTATATTGCTAATGAGTGTGCTTGGAACGCGACTTCGCTATCTAGCGGCGGCATGCACAAACTACTTTTAAACTGTATTTCACTAGCAGTCGCAAAATAGAAACTGAATAAATGAATATTTTTTTTTTTCTTTCCAAAAATACTTTTGAACTTAAAATTGCTATAACTTTTGTTCTAATTGACCAAAAAAGTTGACCAATGGCCCATTTCAAAGATTTTCGCAAACACTAACAATATACTTATAAATTAAACAATCAACGAATAGTAAAAGGGTATAATTATTGGAAGAAGACATAGTTTTAATATTCTATAATTGAAAAAAATAGAATAAAATTTTTAAAAAATTCATAAAAAAATAACGCAAAATAGCATATTCAGATCCACCTTCAAAGTTAGTTTTTTTCATACATAAAAACATTAAAATTTGAAGAAAAAAAAATTTAGTTTTTGACAAAATCACGTTAAAAAAAAATCGTTTTTTGGATTTTGATTAATAGTTCGATGGCATTAATTTGAACCTATAAAATAACAACACGATGTAAAAGAAGGTTAAATTCCTCATATTAAAAAAATTAATTCGTCTCGAAAAGTCAAGAATCGACGGAGATAGAGCATTTTGAATATGGAGGTCGATTTGCATTTTCTCACCTTTTATTTTAACATTTAATACAAAATAGGCTATACCGTCGCGAAAAAAAATTTTTAAGCTGGATTTCGGGGTCCACATTTTCTCTTGAGTATTGAACACATTTACATGGTTTTCAGCCAAAAATCAATCAGCCAATTATATTATTATTTTCCGATTTAAGGTAAGCAGCTGCTACGTGGTTTTCGACGTTGATGGCACAAGTAATTTACTTACGTCTACCTGTTCATTATATTTTATTATCGGTATTTTATTTATGTTTGTTGTTTTATTTGGTGTTTCGTTGAATTATAACCGATAATTTTGTGTTTGATAGTTTTTCACCCCCGAGTTGGTATGTTCGGAAAGTTTTTTATTTTCTTGGTTTGTGTTGCTGTTTAAGTGGTTTATGCTCTGTGTTTGTTATGATTTTGTTTGAGGGTTAGTTTCTGGGTGGGTGTGGTGTTGGTCACGTGTAAATATTACTATTACGTGTATTTTCTATTGAAGTTGTGTATTTATTTGGTGTTCGATTTTGTTTTGTGTGCTGTTGGTTTATGTTTAATTGTCTATGTCCATCTTTTGTGTTATCATCACTATCGAAATTTTTTGAGATTCTAAGTAATGATGTTTTTGTCTTTTCTGTTTGGCCATTTAATGCAGATCTAACAATTCTGTCAAAATAAAGACCGATCTTTGTTATCAATTCACTTCCTGGAATTGATGATTGTGATTCTTTTGCTAGACCAAGGATATATGTTGCATAGTGTACGCGTGACATTTTACTTCTTAGTATACTTATTATGTGTATTGATGTTTTCATTTTTATTCTTTATGGAATTTCTAATGAATTCTGCTACTGTGATTTTGTAATTAATTAGCAAAATATTTCGATTTACAATTATTTAATTTTGTATAACTTTTAATTTATTTTATATTGTATTGTGATCCATCGTTAAACTTTTTTCTGTACATTTCAATAGTTACTTGTGTTTTATTTAATTGTTTCTTTTTCTATTTTAATTTGTTTTTACAGGTAATTTAATTTTGATATTTCTGAAACGCTCTCTTTTAACCCATTTTGCTCAACTCTAGTTTTAAATTTTTTCTAATCTTACTTATTCTATTTTGCTTTGTTTTTAAATATTTTTACATATACGTCTATTACATCGAATTTTCAATTTTGCGGGCGATTTTAATTTTGAATTTGATCCTCACTTAATTTTAGGAATAAAAATTGAGAAAGAAAAGAAATTTTGTTTCAATTCAATGAAGATTTTCTTGTTAAACTTTTAATATATATACAAAAAAAAAATTTCAAGTTTTCATGCCATATCGAACGCGTATGACCTTTAATTTTTTTTTGACGTCATTTTCACGGTCTTCCGTCTTTCAATTTGAAAAACCTTTTGATAATGACTCTTTTAAATCTTTTTGGAGTTGTACTTATCTTCTGTCTGATGTAGAGTCATTAACTCGGCAAGGCGCTATGCTACTTATATTTGTTAGTATTCTTGAAGATTTTATAGCGATGCCCGTCGTTACTGAGAACCAAGTGCCTAAGTATGCGGGTCTTTACCAAGTGAGTAAGATAGGAAAGGATGAGGTTGTTGTTCATTGCAACTCTCTATTGAAAACAAGTACGATTGATTTTAATTAAACTACAAATTTTGACAATGATCAAGTCACGCAAGCACTGGAGTTTCAATTGACAGAACCAAATGTCTGTCAATGCGTTTTCTGTGCTTACGTGCTTATATCTGCTCAAAATAAGATTAAAAGTAAAGCCAAAGCGAGAGAGAGCTTTTCTTTCTGCGCTCTCGCTGCCGGTACTCCTCTATACTCGCCAGCTGCTGGGCTCGTACGGTGATTCCATGCGTGTCTTAGCAAATTTTGCACGTGTTTAGCACATATGAAGCTTATGCGTGTATGTTAATGCGAATGTATGCATGCTTATAAGGGCGTACATACACTGAACACTTAGAATGTATATATATATATATATATATATATATATATATATATATATATATATATATACATAAATCTTAATATGAATGTATGTATATTTTAATATGAAAGAAACCGATAAAACAGGAACATACTGTGACGTTCTCTCCTTATAATGACATTGGAGTTTAAGATTCTTCACTTCTCGTGTACCACGGGTTCACTCTCACGACGCCTGTGTAAAAAGCTTGCCGTCTAGTAACACGAGAGCAGCCTAATTAGAATAAGAGGACTACAATGTCACCAGTCGAACGCAATGCCGAAAGGTTCATTGCAGAACGCTCTCGCTCTAATATAATAATCTAATGTTCGTAAGATTGGAATGTTAGTTTTGTATTAAATAAAAATATAAAAAATACAATTAAATTGAATATTTATTTAAGTTAAATATCATTGTACAAAAAAGATGAGACTCTAATAATAGGAATGAGAGAGGTCAGCTCATCGGTTACGCCGCCTTCTGGATTACCCTTAGGGCGACATACTGTTCACTGCCTTGAAGGCTAGATCAAGCCAGGTTCGAGCTTAGGAGCAGAGAAGCACCCAGGTCTTGCTCGCGATCGAGAACGAAACCGAATCTAATCTCTTTTCTCTCCTTTCGGCCTATTTATACTCTTTCTCGCTTACACACATCCCACACAGCATGAAAGATTACTGCAAGGTTGCTGCAAGGTTTTATGAAAGTTTCGAAACTTCGCAGCAACATTTATATGTCCGCGCTAGAACCCGGTTGAAATATTTCTAAAAACCTCGCAGCAATCTTTCAGAAAACCTCGCAGCAACCTTTCATGAAAACCTCACAGCAATATTTCAGGAAATGTAACAGAAACATTTCAAGAAACCTTGCAGCAATCTTTTAGAACACTTCGCCGCAACCTTGCAGAAAACCTCGCAGCAATCTTTCAGGAAATGTAACAGAAACATTTCAAGAAACCTCACAGGAATCTTGCGGGAAAAATAGCAAAAACATTTCAAGCAACCACACAGCAATTTTTCAGAAAATCTCACCGTAACCTTGCAGAAAACCTCGTAGCATCCTTTTATGAGATATTGCAGCAACATTTATTTGTCCGCGCTAGGACCCGGTTGAAATATTTCTAAAAACCTCGCAGCAACCTTTCATGAAAACCTCGCAGCAACATTTCAAGAAACCTTGCAGCAATCTTTCATGAAAGGTTTCTCGTAATATTTCATGAAATTTTTCCCAAATTTTTCCGCGAACAACGCTCATACCTTTCCGTATGGTTTCCTGCAATATTTTGTAAAATATTTCTTAAATCTTGCCAAAAGCTTGCTGCAGTAATATTTAATAGTAGGCAGGATTTTCTATCCTTGTGTGATAAAGTTTTTCTTATTTGCTTAAGTATCAATCGTTGTATCTATAAATTACTAGTTGAGCGCAATAGTATTATTATCAATATTTGTGCACAAGAAAAAAAAATTCCTCAGCATCGTTTTTGAGAAAAGTAGAGAATATTGAAATAAAAGGTTTTGTTTCTAATATTTATGCGTTCTTTACTTTTTTCAATAACAATTCGATGGATTTTTTTACCCTACGCATAAATATTTATAATAATAGCATACTCATTGCGCTTAACTTCCCGTTTACAATACAACTACAGCAATAAATACTTGAGTAAATAACAGGAAACCAAATATAAGGCAAGAACAGCGAATCTGGACTGCTCTTAGAATCTTTTATAAAAACTTGCGAAATTATTGCTGAAACTGTTTATGAAAGGTTTGCTGCAATTTCATTTTGAAATTATTCATGAAACTTTGCTGATACTTTTTGTGAAACGCTTTTCTGGAATATTTTATAAAGATTGCCAAAAATATGGTAATAACCATTGGCGAAATGTACATAGCAATATTTTTTGTGATATCTTAGAAATCTTGTCAAAAACCTTGCAGAAATCTTACTGCAACTTTTAACAAAAGATACCTCGTAATATTTCATAAAATATTCATCAAATTTTGCTGGAAACCTCGTTGAAACCTTTCATAAAAGGTATCTTGCAATATTTCGTAAAATGTTTCTAAAATCTTGCACGAACCTTGCTGCAACCTTTCATCAAAGGTCTCTTGCGATATTTCGTAAAATGTTCCCCAAATCTTGCTAGGAACCTCACTGAAACCTTTCATGAAAGGTTTCTTGCAATATTTAATAAAATGTTTCTAAAATCTTGCAGGAACCTCGCTGCAATCTTTCATGAAAGGTTTCTTGCAATATTCCATGAAAAGTTCCCCAAATCTTGCTGGAAAACTCGCTGAAACCTTTCATGAAAGGTTTCTTGCAATATTTCATGAAATGTTTTTAGAATCTTGCAGAAACCTCGCTGCAACCTTTCGTGAAAGGTTTCTTGCAATATTTTATAAAATGTTTCAAAAATCTTGCTGAAAGCTCGCTGTAATCTTTCATAGAAAGTTCGATGCAATATTCCATCAAAATGTTGTCTAAATCTTGCTGAAAATCCCGCTAAAACATGTAATAAAAGTTTTCTTGCAATATTTCATGAAATGTGTTTAAAGTCTTACAGAAACCGCGCTGCAACAATTCATTAAAGGTTTCTTGCAATATTTCACAAAATATTTCTAAAATCTTGCAGAAAACTTGCTGCAACCTTTCATGAAAGGTTCCTTGCAATATTCCATGAAGTGTTTTCTAAATTTTGCTGAAAACCTCGCTGAAACATGTCGTGAAGGTTTTCGTCCAATATTTCATGAAATGATTCTAAAATCATGCAGAAACCTCGCTGCAACCTTTCATGAAAGGTTTCTTGCAATATTCCATGAAATAATTTCTAAATCGTGCTGAAAACCTCGCTGCAACCTTTCGTGAAAGTTTTCTTGCAATATTTCATGAAATATTTCTAAAATCTTACAGAAACCTCGCTGCAATCTTTCATGAAAGGTTTCTTGCGAAATTTCATGAAATATTTCTAAAATCTTGCAGAAACCTTGCTGCAACCTTTCATGAAAGGTTCCTTGCAATATTTTATAAAATGTTTTCTAAATTTTGCTGGAAACCTCTATGCAACCTTTCATAAAAGGTTTCTTGCAATATGTCATGAAATATTCCTAAAATCTTTCAGAAACCTCGCTGCAACCTTTCATGAAAGGTTTCTTGCAATATTCTATGAAATGTTTTCTAAATCTTGCTGGAAACCTCGCTGAAACATGTCATGAAAGTTTTCTTGCAATATTTCATGAATTGTTTTTAAAATCTTGCAGAAACCTCGCTGCAACCTTTCATGAAAGGTTTCTCGCAATATTTCATGAATTGTTTATAAAACCTTGCAGAAACCTCGCTGCAACCTTTCATGAAAGGTTCCTTGCAATATTGCTTGAATTATTTTCTGTAACCTTGTAGCAAGTTTGCAGCAATACCACACTGAAATGTTTCATGAAACCTCTTAGCAATGTTAAGAGAAGATTGCTGCAATCTTGTGACAATATTTCAGCACAATATTTCAGTGAAAGTTTCACTGCAATATTTCATGCTGTGTGGGATATGCTCGCATTAATATGTGTGCTTGCTGTCGTCATGACACGCACAACTATCGCTTTACTTAGGCTACAGTAGCTACTTTCTTTTGTATATATATGAGATTAATGCGACTATAAACTTTGCTGTTTTTCAACTATACAGTAGCTACTCTGTATGGTGTCTATTTTTGTATTTTCTTTTCTTTTTTTATACTTATTTCTAATTGTTGTTAGTTATTTTTAATTAAATAATTTAAATTATATATATTAATAATCATGCATTATGTTATAATTATGGGTGAAACGGCAGTCACAATACTGTAAATTTTTTTTAGGATTGAGACAAAACAATCAGTACATTCCAAATTTTTTTTAAGATTTTCGCAAACTTTTTGAATGTCTAATTTCATTTCATCTTCTAGCTGATGAGAAAAAAAATCAATTTTATACGTCATATTTCAGAAAATATATTTGTTTTTTTTCTTAGAATAGGCCTCATAGAGAAAGTTATAGACATTTTTTAAAAATTATTATACAAAGGAACGCTTATAAGAACTTGAATAACCAATCAAGACTTTCATAACAAAATATATAAGAAATAAAATAAAATACGAGTTGGATGCTTTAATTCAACCTTTATTGCATTGTAAAAGCTTTCATAGTTCAAAAGTTGGGCTTGATTGAACATTTTTACATTATTCTTAGTATTTTTAGCATGTAACATATGATTAATTTTTCACGCTATTTCATTAACATATTATGATTGCCTGTAATTTTAGAATTATCAAAGCTTTTTTACAACAACAAAACTTAATCGAATCATTCAACCTAAACTTAATTTGATCTTTAATACATTTTTTTATAAGAGTTTCGGTTGATTAGTTATTCAAGTTCTTATAGACGCTCCTTATAATAATTCCGAAAAAATGCTTATATCTTCCTCTCTGAAGCCTATTCAAAAAAGAAAAAAACATGGATTCATTTTTTTTATCAAAAATATCCTGCAGTTGCAACTAAGGTGGGGTGCTCTCCTTGTAAGATGCATTGACATTAATGAGAGCTGTGAACAAACCTGACTGTTTTATAACAATGACGTGCAATCCAAAATGAAAACAGCTCAATAAAATTTTTTAAAATTTCCCTTGAAAGGTTATATATATATCCAACATTTTCTAATCATAGAATATTTTTTTTGCAAAAAATAATAACTGTAGCAAAAAATAAATAGAAAGTCGTATCTTGTATCATAAAAAACAAAAATTTTTTTGATGAGAAAGAATTTTATTTCTTTGTTTTCAAGAAAACCTTAAAAAACCAATTTGTTTACCCTAACCATTATGTTTTAAGTTTTTCAAGATTCTCTTGGAAAGAAAGCGATAGATCATTTGTTTCTCATCGAAGAAAATATTGCTTTTTTTAAACGAGATGCGGCTTTCTTTTTATTTTTTTCTAAAATGATTAATTTTCGTAAAAAAATATCAATTGTTTGATTGAAAAAGAATAGATATATTTGACCTGCTCTTAAGTAATAATTTTAAATGATATATTATATAGTACAGTAAGATTTTTTTTTTGGTCCTCTTACACGAAAAATAGGAAAGCTTATCCAATATACAATTTTCACGCAACATATTTATTTAGGCATGCGCTTGAATAAGCTCTGGCACACGGAGTGCGAAAAAATGGCAATAGTAATACACTTACATTCATAATTATATATTTATTTTATTGACAAGGTTATTTTTTTATACGTTAACGCAAGGTAACCTATTAAAAAAATTGTTTAATATGTACAATCTATTTATCATAACTGAATTTAGACTTAAACCAAACCTTTAAATATATCTGATTAAAATTCTGCATATTCTCAGATATATGAAAATATTTCGTGATGTCAATATAATTTAAAATATTTGATATAGAAAAGTATGAATTAAAATATTCTTTAGTAAATTTATTTAATATTAAAATTCCTAAAACCGTATATTTCTTTTGTTTAGGCTTCCAGTACCATGGTTATTATATGGATTAATATATGGAACTCCAGTTGAAGTAAATTCTGTAGGGATGGTTTGCAGTATAGCAATTTTATTCTGTATGCTACTTTTTGTCATACTGAGTATAGCATTTTTTAAATGGCGAATGAATAGAGGTCTAGGATTCACAATGTTTCTTCTGTATTTTGTATTTGTAGCAGTTTCTCTTATGTTCGAATATGAAGTACTCATTTGTCCAGCATAATTTTTACAATAATTTTGTGGAGAGTTCAAACTATGATAGAACATTAAATAAATGTTATAAAATAATTGCAAGGATATGCACAACAACGATCACATTTATATGAGAGACTATTAATATTACTGAATCATTGTAAATAATGTATAAATTTGAATAGTTGTGACAAAAATACATATAGAATCCACTGTTATCTTTTATTATTAAAATTTTACAAGTCCTATATCCTTCGATCATATCTTCGATTTAATTTTAATAAGTTTATTTGCGAAATTTATTTAGTTGCAACGCCAACAATATATTTATTTAGCATTTACAATAAAAATTTATAAACTTTTCAATTAAGCCTAAAATAAATTAAATACTACTGCCTTTATAACTAATAGCTACGTTAATACTAGCCTTTAAAAATTTTTCAGAGTATTTTGGATAAATAAATAAAACATATTTCCAAAGTTTTTCCAATTTTTATTTTTTACTTACAAGGAGAGCACCCCACCTCCGGGAAACGAATTCGGCTGAAACTGCAGGATATGATTTTTTGATTAAAAAAAATGAACCCATGTTTTTTCTTTTCGTGGAATAGGCCCCCTAGATAAGGATATAGACATTTTTTTAAAAATATGGTAAATAAAAGCCTTTATAAGAACTTGAATAACCAAAGAAATAAGACTCTTACAAAAAAATGCATGAAAAATAAAATGAAGCACGAATTGAATGCTTTAATTTAAGCTTTGTTGCATTGAAAAAGCTTCTGTTGTTTGAAAGTTATTCTTAATTAAATATTACCACGTATTTACATAATATTTTTAGCATATAAAATATGATCAATTTTTCACATTATTTCATTAACATATTTTAATCGCCTGTAACTTTTGAACCACTTAAGATTTTTTAATGCAACAAAGCTTAAATTAAAGCAGTAAAGGCTCTTATTCGCCATATTTTTAAAAAGATGTCCATATCCTCGTCTAGGGGGCCTATTCGACGAAAAGAAAAAACATGGGTTTTTTTTTCATTAAAAAATTATATCCTGCAGTCTCAGCCGAATCCGTTTGCCGGAGGTGGGGTGCTCTCCTTGTTAGAGAGTTTATAGAAAGAGCTACATCTATTACTAACACAGCCATTCAAAAAAAAATGTCAAAACCCACGGACTAGACCATGTACACCGTATGTATTTCAGGGTGCTGAATCAGAATCCGTTGGACCCCATCACCTCAGGGTCAAAATCATTTCAAGGTTAAATCCACAAAATTAATGGCAACCATATTTTAACAGTACATGCATGTTTTCGGGATCAATTATTCCGAAAACGTGGTCCGTTTTACCCCATCACCTCAGGGTCAAGGTCACTGTAAGGTCAGATCTACAAAACTAATGGCAACCATATTTTAACAGTATATGCATATATTTTTGGAGTCACTGAATCCAAAACCGTGATCCGTTTTACCCCATCACCTCAAGGGCAAGGTCAAATCTACAAAATTAATGGTAACCATATTTTAACAGTATATGCATATGTTTTTGGGTCGCTGAATCCGAACCCGTGGTCTCTTTTACCCCATCACCTCAAATGCAAGGTCAAATCTACACAATTAATGGCAACCATATTTTAACAGTATATGCATATGTTTTGGGGTCGCTGAATCCGAACCCGTGGTCCGTTTGACTCCATCACCTCAGAGTGAAAGTCATTTCAAGGTCGAATCTACAAAATTGGCGTGAAACAAACCGAAATTCACGCCATTTATTTTTTCTTACTATACCTTACACTTTTCTCATCAAATGATCAGTGCAAAGGTTCCCTTTTACGTTTTTTCCCAGTAGTTTTACAATCTCTTTTAAACATCCAGCAGTAATCGGTCAGCATATTAGTATCTCATCTACCTTGATAACGCTTCTCCATTAATTTAACGTTTTGGTGAAAACGCTCTCCCTGTTCTCCACTATAATCTTCACAATTGTCAGGAAAACTATTTAAGTGATTGTGTAGAAAATGTAATTTGTAATTAATTAGGCAACCCATTTTTCCAAAGTTTTCAACTATTTGAGATACAATTTCTTTGTAATTTTGGCTTTCGCGATTACCCAAAAAGTTTTTGGTAACTTCCTTAAAGCTAAGCAATGCAGCTCTTTCAATGTTTGTCATGGAACTAATAAACTGATCATCAGACATCTAATTTCTCATATTATTCAGAAACTACGTGATTGAATTATTTTGTTCTTATTATAAAATTTTGAACCATATTTTGAAGAAATGAATCATAATGGTGATAAAATATATTGTAAAGATGTAAAAGGTTCAATGAAGGAAATTAAGTCTAATGTATATAAAGTCGAAGAATGGAGACTGTTCATAGATTCATCAAAAAAAGTCATTTTCTAATTGCTTATAGCAAAGTAAAAAAATTTTTTTTTCACATTGCTATAAGCAATTAGGAAATGACTTTTATCATACCGGACTTGCTTTATTTTAAAGATTTTTTACCAATCTTTCAAACGCCGTTTGGAATTTGAAGATGCGATCATTAGTTTCAGAGATATAAAACTTTTTATTTTAATTAATTTTACTCTGGGTTGGGCAAAAGCAATCGGACGGCAGTGTATGACAATCTCAAAATTATACTACAAAAAATTCAGTATGACAAGCATGAATGGCTTACATGTGGCGTTTTAAAAGTTTCTGGAACATTTTTGAAACAGCAGTCTGGATTTACAAGGACGCCATGTTTCTTGTGCTTATAGGATAGTAGAGACCGTGCAAAGCACTATACAAATCATAAATAGCCTAAAAGAAAATCTCTTGAAGTCGGAAACAGTAACGTTATAGCTATTCCATTGGTTGACCAGAAAAAAGTTCTCATTCTGTCATTACACATAAAAGTTGGTGTGATGAAACAATTCGTTAAAGCTTCAGATAAAGATGACCAGTGCTCCAGGCACTTAGAGAGCAAATTTCTAAATAAATCGGATCCGAAATTGAAGAAAGGTATTTTTGGTGGTCCAGAAATTAGAAAAATGATGTCTGATGATCAGTTTATTAGTTCCATGACAAACATTGAAAGAGCTGCATTGCTTAGCTTTAAAGAAGTTACCGAAAACCTTATGGGTAATCGCGAAAGCCAAAATTACAAAGAAATTGTATCTAAAATGATTGAGAACTTTGGGAAAATGAGGTGCTTAATTAATTACAAATTACATTTTCTACACAATCACTTAAATAGTTTTCCTGACAATTGTGGAGATTATAGTGAAGAACAGGGAAAGCATTTTCACCAAGACATTAAAGTAATGGGAAAGTGTTATCAAGGTAGATGGGGTACTAGTATGCTGGCCGATTACTGCTGGATGTTTAAAAGAGATTGTAAAACTACTGGGAAAAAACGTAAAATGGAACCTTTGCACTGATCATTCGATGAGAAAAGTGTAAGGTATGGTAAGAAAAAATAAATGGCATGAATTTCGAATTGTTCTACGCAAATTTTGTAGATTTGACCTTGAAATGACTCTCACTCTGAGGTGATGAAGTCAAACGGACCACGGGTTCGGATCAGCGACCCCAAAACATACGCATATACTGTTAAAATACGGTTGCCATTAATTTTTTAGATTTGACCTTGCAATGACCTTGACCCTGAGGTGATGGAGTAAAACGGACCAACGGGTTTTGACATTTTTTTTGTGTGGCTGTGTAATCATAGAAGTATCAATAATTCACAGAAAATAACCCTTATTTGACCATTATATAGGTTAACAACAGGACACGGTTGATATTTTCTATTATAAAAAATACCTGTAATTTACAAGTGTATTTAGTTTCAGTGCATATATAGCATATAATAAACTGTTTTTAAATCTGAACAAATCTATAACTTCACTTAAAAATAAATAAAAGAAAACACTTGTAAAAAGTGAAACGTAGCGCACCTATGAATTTTAGATTTTTATCAGAAATTTTATCCAAAAATAATTTATCGTAATCATTTCTACTTATATTGATATTTTAATTTTTTAATAATAAATAAGAAGGTTTATATATTAGACATGAAAAAAACGAAATAATGGACAGCAAATTTTTCAATCTAACTTTCGTCCTAACCCATTTATTTAGAAACACGGAGCGAAAACCATAACCATTACTCTATGGGCGCTCGTTAAGAAATATGATAATCTAATACGTTTATTATTCATTATCGTCAACATAATTTTTATTCATTTTCTACATTTGACATCTTTCTTATCAAAAATAACAGAATTTTGTTAACGGCAGGCCGGAGTAGAACCTGATACCGACGCACTATAGGCCCAAACGACTTTTTATTGGACAAAATTAAGTAGCGTCTAAAAGGATAGGGTTACGGGGGTCTACCAGGGCTCATTTTGAAGGTCTTGTGATGTACTTCTATGGAAAAATATTTATGAAAAACTTAATTAAAGTAAAGTAAAAGAATTATTTTCTTGGTTTTTAAGTGCTATAAGCACGTTGTCACAGCTAATTCAAATGAAACTAGCGAGTATATTCAACCATTTCCACTTGGCTTTAAGTATAATAACCCGTGTCAGCCCAAATGAGCATAAATTTTTTATGTTATTCGACTGAATATTTGTCTATGTAATCATAAGTAGAAAAATTTGTAAATTAATTTTTTTCAAATCATTTTTATGTCAGAACATTTTTTTACCTTACTGAAAAAAATGACATGAGATGTCATGTGAGAGAAAAAGCAGATTTGAAAAGTACGGACAAAAATACTTAAAAAAAATTAATTTACAAATTTTTCTACTTATGATCACATAGAAAAATAGTCAGTCAAATAACATAAAAAATTTATGCTCATTTGGGCTGACACGGGTTATTATACTTAAAGCCAAGTGGAAATGGTTGAATATACTCGCTAGTTTCATTTAAAATAGCTGTGAAAACGATTAATGCAATTAAGTCTTTTTGATGTATGAAATGTATGTTAATTTTCTTTTTTAATATATTTGATTAATTTTCTGTTATTGTAAAAGATATTTTAAGAATATTTATTTAATTAATTTTTTTTAGATAATTGATTTTTGATTTATTACTTGAACATATTTTATATTATATTTTATAATTTAAAGAAAATTATATTACCAATACGTAATAAATATCTATAATATATTGTATTATGAGCTGTAATATAATATTCCATTATTGGATCACGTATTTCTAACTTATATTGAATAATTTTATTTGTCAAATATTTATAATAATATGTTACATTGTACTAATTTTCAAAATGAATTTTTTCATTTTCGATACCGATATAGTTATTAATTGCGTTATTTAACCTAGATAAATCTGTATTTTCATTCAAATTTTCCATATATTCGTCGTACTGCTTTTAAAATCTTTCAAATTCGTTTATTTGGTTATTTAAATAATCTCAATCTTCTTGATGTTGTAAGTTTTCTACAACAATGTATTCATTTGAAGCTGGATCCCATTCCATTTTATAATGATTCAATTGTTATTAGTATTAATTAAATTGTACTTTAAATAATTTTGTTATTAATTTTTTTTATAGGAAATGTAAAGTTTGTTTTTTTCTTTTTTATTATTTTATATTAAATTTTTTTTATAGAAAATTTAAAGTATGTTTTTATTTTTTGTTTTATTGTGTTATATCTGAAAAAAAATGTTTTATTAGTATGTAAGAAATATAAATATATTTTTAATATTAAAAAAATTAAAATTATTATTTTTTTTTTGTTATTTCTCTAGTACTTCTTTCCATATTATATTTTTTAATTCATTTATAGTTTCTAATTCATTTTGAGTATATATTTAAGAAGGATTTTTACTTTTTGAAAGAGCAACATATGATCGTCCATGTGAAAATAATGGTTTTCTTATGAATATTCCTACATTTTTAAAACTTTGACTTTGTGAATTATTTATAGTTATAACAAAAGCTAATACAAGATTTTGGATGTAAAAATATAAAAAGCCAAAGTATTAGACTCTAACGCTCAATTTTTCTGTAATTACAGACTATTAAAAAAAATCAGTATAATAGCTACTAGATTTTTAACGATTATAGTTCTTTAGCATTGATATCTAGAAGGTTAAGAAAAACAGAAAGAGAAAAAGTCGTTAAGAATAAACTTGAACGTTAAAATTATAAACAATGAGACAGACGAAGAATCATATTTTGAGGACGAGTTTAAAGTATAAGATCCAAGTAAAAATCAAGAGAAAGAAATTATAAGTGAGAGCAAAAGCGAGAGAGATAAGCATGACGTCAGTGAATCTAAATCGCAAGACGAAAGCATGGAGCAAGAAGAGAATTAGGGTGACGTAGAGCTACATAAAAATGATTTAAATGAGACTAAGTCGCAAGACCTTGAAGAAGAAAAAGCTGACGAAGAAAATGAACATATGAATATGATAAAAACAATTGAAAACAACGACGAAAATGGGCCATAAGTTGGAGTAATTCTTTTAATGATGGTGCAGGTGTATTCAAGGTATATGATGCAAGTAAGAATGTGCACAATACTGGTTAGATTTAATAAGGGATGACAATATATCGAAAGATGGAAATTGTTTTTTTCACTTGGTAATAAAAGTATGTAATTTACGAATGTCCGCAAATGAATTAAGAGACATATTATTAAATGCAATATCATTAGGCGCATGCGGAGACTCGCCAGCAGCAGAAGCTATCTTAACATCACGTATAAAACATGCTGATGTAGATTATGTATTTATATTTTCTTATGAATTCAATCAAGACATCTGCGTGCATTTTATAACAGATTATGATCAAACGTTACATTTTCATTTTAGTTAATATTTATCAAAATATCACTATTTAAAAAAAAGGTCCTCAAAATTTCATTTGTTTCAAACGTTTTGAAAAATTGAAATTCTCAAAAACTATTTTAGGATATTAATTTTGATTTATAAAGCTTCGAGAATTTGCAAAAAGACGTTAAAAAATTGACTACTCAATTTTTAGTAGCCCACTGTAGAAAGCTTGACTTTACTTTGAACAGACGTTAGGTTATGATTTTATGCATCAAAATACGCAAAAAAAATGTTTCATCTGTGTCAAAAAAAAAAAAATTTTCTCTCTTAATTTTATCACGTACATGCATTTTTTGTCATTTTTCGTGATTTTTTGCTATTTTCTCAAAATTTTGAGGGTATACGAGTAAAGCTGACCCCGGATTCCGATTCAGCGTGTCAAAATACATACAGATATATGGGTCTAGTTTAATGTACTGCCCACTCTTTTATTTTTGTGTGCCGGTATTATATATGTTATTTAGCCGTATTCATATTTCACCTGAATAAACGGACTAAGGATAAGAAAATGGAAAAATTATTTTGTCATATCGTTCATTTTTGCGGGCTTGTAACGTTCAGCATCAAATAGATTTCAAAAATTGATTAAATACAAACTTTTGCGAAATTAACTTTGTAATCAATTTAGAATTTTTTTTGGAAAAAAGTCACAGTTAATTGTGTTACAAGAGCCGTATAATAGCGAATATAGTAAAAAGTGCAAGAATGCAGTTTATGGAATATGAAGCGACCAAAAAAATGAAAATGCATCGGTGGGAATATCTCAACGTTTGAGCGCTTGTCTGTGGTCTAAGAGCCTTTTTTATGATTTATTTATATTATTTACTCAATAAGTAAAATAAAATACGTAACAATTGATTAGAATTGAAAAATCCGGAAGAATTTCAAAAATTTCAATTATTAAGAAAATAAGTTTACAACAAGTTGAAAATGATCCACAACTCATAAAAAAATAATATTTTGTCTAATCTTTGCATCGCTGTCAGAATTTTTTGAAATTATTAAAGCATTTCTGAGATATCATGATTTAAATTTAAGTCTCTTAAAAATAATTTTTTTACGAATTTTTAGGCGGTACTCTATAGTATTTGTTCATAATATTGTGATCATACCACTGCTAGTTAAATGAATTTTCAGAATTTTTATTTCAAAATATATATATAGATTTATTATGAAAAGATAGAACTCATCCATTCAGTATACTGTGAGATTTCGTTCGCCTACAATTGATTTTGTGAAAACAAATTTAAATATTACTAGAAGGCAAGCGCGCCAACCCCCATCTTGCTTTTATAACTATATAAAAAATATCTAGAAATTTGCAATTTTAAAAGAAATATAATTGTAATAATCTTACTATGATTCCGGTAAGTAGATACAGGCAGACAGTAAATAAGTATACTTGATTTAATAATTTAATTATAAAGATTTTATTCGATACTTTTATAATAAACTGAATATGGTGATAGTTTTATATTTGATAGTTTTATAATGAACTAAAAATGGACGGCTGTAATAAAAAAATATTTCGAACATTTTTGGATTAAGAATAAAAAATTTAGAAAACTGTGATGTCGGTGTTTTTTTACGAAATTAAATTAAAATCAAATTAAATTTATAAAGACTATATTTAAGTGTTTGATTTTGTATTTGATTTAACAAAATTAAATTTTAATCATTTGATTATTAAACTTCAATTTAGCTTTTTCAAAATGATATTTTCAACCCTATACTTCAAATGAAATCGTAAAATTCATAATTATTTATATGATTAAACTTCACGATGATCACAGGATAATTAGCTGATTGTAAAAAAAAATTGTTACCTATTTTTCATCTATTATAAATCTTATCATATATCGTTATATACAAAACTTAAAATTAGCTATTACGAAGTTGATTACAAGCTTAAATTCAGCTAATTTTCAGCTATTTCAAAGATCAAATTCAGCTTAATTTAGTTATTTCCTAGCTAATCACAAGCTTAAATTCAGCTCAAATTTCACGCTATAATGTAGGTCCAAAAACGGTGCCAAGTGCTTTGGCGCAATGCTTTCTCATAGAGCTCATTGAGTTGAAGTAATTTGATTTTATTTTTTTAACCCTTTGAGGGGCACATTTTTCTGTAAAAAACGAGTTTTTTTGAGATTAATTGTTTATAACAAATACTTCAATTAATGAATATTTGCAATTTCTCTATAAAATCTAATAAATCAGGTATTCAAGAGTTCAAAAAGTCTTATAGATGTCTTAAAAAGGCATATACGTTTTAGAAATACGGAAAAATCCAAAACCAAATAGGTGGGACAAATACGTACCACTGCCCCTCAAAGGGTTGAATGTGATTTCAATATAAAATACAATTTCTATTCAAGGAAAACTAGTGAATGTGAGAAAGTGATTAGTAAATAGGAAGAGAGAGATAAGGATGGATGAATATAGGGTAAAAATGAGAATTAATCTGAGAAAAAAGGACAAAGAGGAAGTGAGGAAGTAAGAAAAGAGTTAGTGAAAGCGTTAAATCAGAACTCAAAAAAAGTGATCAAAGAGCTACTCTAAGAAAATTATTTTTTAAAAGCTTGTTTTATCAAGACAGCAGCAAATAACTTGTATACAAATTTTAGAGCAAATCTATCGAGTAGTTTACGTAAAATGGAAAACAAAATAAAAAATGAAAATTAAAAAAAAAAAATATTTCAATTTTTTAAAATTAAAAATACGCTAAGGAAATCAGTTTTTAAAAGTCATCCTTCTTCTGGCAGTTCCAAATAATTCCCATGAAAATTTAAAAGCAAATTCATCAAGTAATTTACGTAAAATACAAAATAAATGAAAAATCGAAAATTTTTTTAAAATTCTTAAAATAGCTTTATAAAAAAAACTACTCTAAAAATATCAATTTTCAATAATTTCCCGTCTACTTATACAAAAACATAGATAGTATGCAAAATTTGAAGCAAATCCATCGAGTAATTTTGGAGATCTAATTGGCTAAATAAATAACATTTTCTTTTCAAAATTTCTTTTTTTAAATTTTAAAAATGCTCTAAAATTAAACCTACTCTATCAAAATCAATTTTTGAAAATTTCCCTACTTTTGGCAGTTGCAAATAATTTCCCTGCAAATTTTAGAATAAACCTATTGAGTACTTTACGTAAAATAAAAAAAATAAGAAATAAAGGATCGAAACTTTTTAAAAATCTTTAAAATTCTCTAAAATTGTAACTACTTTTAGAAAATTAGTTTTTAAAAGCTTATTTTTGTCAGACAATAGCGAATTGATTGTACATAAATTCTGGAGAAAATTTATAGTATGGTTTAAAAGTGTGCTAAGAAAATCAGTTTCCAAAAGTTTTTCTTCTTTTGGCAGTCAAAAATAAGTTCCATACAAATTTTCAAGCAAATTCTTTGAGTAGTTTACGTAAAATACAAAAGAAAAATGAAAAATCGAAATTTTTTTGAAATTACTAAAATGGCTATGAAATTAAAACTACGCTAGAAGAACCAATTATCAATAGCTTGCCAGCAAGTTAGCCAAAAAATTAATTTCATGCAAAATTAGAAGCAAATGCATCGAGTAGTTTTCGAGATACAATTTTCTAACTGACATCATACAGACACACACACACATACACACACACATACATACAGACATTTTCCGGAAACCACTTTTTTCGACTTCCTGAGTTCAAATATATACAAATTAATGAAAAAATAGAAAAAAAATGTTTTTGCCCTAGGCCGCAAAATGACCATTTTGCGTCCTACGGAAAAACTTTAAATGTCTTGGCCTCGGGACAAAAAAATAGTATATTAGACCATAGATGCATATTGTTCATCCTAGCTCGTGCAACTTTCGAGGTCTCGCTACGCTCGGCCCTAAAAGTTCGCCCTCGCCGAGTATGATCAATATGCATTCTTGGTCAATAATGTACTATTTTGTCCTCAGTCCGCAAAATGAATTTTTGTGTCCTGTATACGGAGCACAAAATAGTGTATTCTTGTCCTAGGCCGCAAAAGGAAAATGTGTATATCCGAAGTATTATTTTAATAAAAGTTCACAGAAAAACGTTCTCGACGTCGCTGATTCTTGGAATTGAACTTAATGAACTGCTCGCTTTCCTTAATTTCGCTATCCTTTTTTCATATATACTATACTGGGTATGCGTTAACGAATAACGTAGACTCAATATATGTGTGAAAGAAAAGGATAGAGCAAGAGAAAGACATAGTAACACGTTTCGTGTGTTAAAACTTTTTTTTTCTTTTTAAAATAATATTTTTTACTTATAATTTTTATAGTTTAGCTTTGTTTTATATTTTGTTGTATTTTTGTTTAATTTTAATGTTATATTTTAACAATTTTTAGTTGTTTTTATAATCGAACTTTTTTTATTCTATTTTTTTTAAACTTTTCCTTTCATTTTTTAAATAATATTTTTTAATTATAATTTTTATAGTTTAGCTTTATTTTATATTTTATTGTATTTTTGTATAATTTTAATTTTATATTTTAACAATTATAAGTGGTTTTTATAATCGAATTTTTTTATTATATTTTAAGAATTATTAGTTATTTATTATTTATAATTAAATTTTTTTATAAAATTCTTTCATATTTTAAGAATTATCAATTATTTTTTTATAGGCGGGGGAGCTAAGACTCAGCTTCCACTTAGCGGCCTTCGGTCAAAAAAAAAGTATATGCAGTCACGGCCACAAACGTATCATTTTTGCTCATGCAGCTGGAGCGGCCTCGCTACGCTCGGCTCCTCAGCATACACTCACCAAGAATGATACGTTTTGCGGCCTTGACGTATAATATACTATTTTTGCCCTAGGCCGCAAAATGACCATTTTGCGTCCTACGGAAAAACTTTAAATGTCTCGGCCTCGGGACAAAAAAATAGTATATTAGACCATGGATGCATATTGATCATCCTAGCTCGTGCAACATTCGAGGCCTCGCTACGCTCGGCCCCAAAAGTTCGCACTCGCCGAGAATGATCAATATGCATCCTTGGTCAATAATGTACTATTTTTATCGATACAATGCTTTCTCTATGAGAAAGCAAAATGAGGGGCACATTTCTGACGATAACAGCGATGACAGCGGCGATATACTTTCAATAGTATAGAGAGAATATGATATAAATAGATCTAAAATGCAGCTAAAATTAAGTTGAAAGCAAATCAATATTTACCTAAAATTGCTTAAAATTACTATAAATTTTAGCTAACTATTAGCTAAATTCCAGCTAATCCCCATCTAAATTTTGCATAAATTTAGCTAATTTTAACATTAAATTTAGATAACTTTTGATTCAATGTAGCTAACTTTTATGTAATATTATCTGACTTCAGCTAACTTTAAGCTACATTTTAGCTAACTTTTAGCTAAATTTCAGTTAGATTCGAGCTAAATTCTAGCTAACCAAGGACAAATCGAATTCTTATACACAGCGACAACGGCGGCGGCAAAATCTTTTTATAATATAGAGAGATATAGCTAACTTTTAGCTGATTTTTAGCTATCTTTTAGCTAACTTCTGACGAACTTATAGGTAACTTTTTGCTGACTTTTAGTTTGCTTTCATAATTGATGATGATGATGATAGCGAAAAAAATGGTTTGATTATTGTACGAATTATAATAAAATAAAATATAACATTAACAAAATATGAGTAACGCAAGATTCTTAACGTTATTTATTGAATAATTTATGAGAAAATTACAGAAATGTGCTTAAACTCAAAATAGAAATTTTCTTAATTTTAAAAATAAACTAATCCCGATTTTACATCCTTTACATCTTTATTCTTACAATCATTAAAATATATACCTAAATTATTAGTATTTTCAAAGAAAACCTGAATTTAATGTTTTTTAAACTCATTTTCAATTCTTTCTGATAAACCTCTAACATACGGTAAAACAAAATACATACTTCTAGTTTCTACGTTATTTTTCTTTTTTAAATTACTATTATAAATTTCATTTACTCTTTCATCAATCATTTCATCAATAAATACGACTAGATAATTATTATTCACAAAAGTTTCTCTAACTAAATTTAAATTATCTTTTCTGAAATCTTTATGTGACAATTTAATCGCGCAGTCAATAACACCTTTAAACGTACCTATTGCATTTCCGTATTGGTGATGAGAATCAAAATTTAAAAATCTACCAGACCAAGGTTGCTTTCTATACTGATTCAATTTAACTTTATTATTACTGTCTCTAATAACTTTTATATCCAAAAAACTTAACTGATTATCAGACTATCTCTTTTGTAAATTCAATTCTATCATGAATAGAATTAAAAACATCAACAATTTCATTTACAAAACATTCTGGCAAAAATTATTGGTTCAAAATTCAACTTTGACAAGGCCGAACCCTCCAATTTTTCCATCACCAAATTAGCAATAACAGGTGACAGAGGTGATCCCATTGGACAACCATACCTTTGTAATATTTACAATCTTAATATTTACTGTAATAATTTCAATGATAATTTAATCACAGTGCTAAGCAGATGATTTTATATATTTCTAAAATAACTATTACATTTATATAGGTGGCACAAGTCATAAAAACTAACAAAAGAAAATTTCTCTCGACACCAAAAACAGGTGATAAGCAAAAGAAGGCCACAGTTACATTTGGAATTCATAGTTTGTGAAAAACAAAATAGATAAGGACGCCACTGAAGAAATACAGAGCGGAGGAACATTAAATCCAATTTATTTGGAGCAATCATCCGAAGTCTGTGCAAAATTGGAAATAAAAGCTTTGACGAAGTCCCAAAAACAGGAAGCCGAAATGATAACGATAAAAATTAATTACCAATAAACTTCAAGCTTACATCTTTCTATTCGAACAGAAATTATGATTTCCAGAAAATAATTATACATGAAGGGCCGACTGGCAACCAATCGTATGGCTAAAAATCATACGAATGGGAAAAGAAAATACCTCCTTTAGCAACAACGAAGCTTCTAGAATTGAGAATTAGAGTATATAAGCTCTAAACTTGCAGGTGTGGGCTTTCTTTTTCCTGATCAATCTCTTGCTGGCCACGTCGATTCGCCAAGCAGCCTGAAGTTCAGCAGATCAAGCAACAGCTAGCCACCGCCCATCTGCGAAGCCAGCAACCTAGGAAACTTAAATTGAGAGAAGAAGAAGTTTCTGTTTAAACTCAAGGATTTCAAGAAGCAACTTTAACAACAAACAAGAAGGGCTGACGTTGTGGGGTAGCAACGATCAAGACACGAAAAATAATGGTAGAGAGTTTTTCTAAATTTTGTATTGTAAATCTCAAGGGCGAGAGAATGGCGCAAAAACGGGCGGCTTTTATTGCTCAGACGCGAGTTAAAGGTAGCGCGTTATTCTATTGTTTTAATTAAAGTAAAATCCAGTAAATGAAATGAAATTAAATAGTTAATAAATTTGGCAAATGGAAGCGTGGTTTCGCCCCGGAGCGAAATAGAAAAAAAAGAAGGTAACAATAAAATATATGAAGCAAAGCTTCTTTTCTTGATAATGAAAAATAAAAAGTAAATTTGTACAACCTTGAAATTTGCATGTATGTGTAAGTTTTTTAAATTTATTTAACAAATTCTTGCTGTCTCTTTCTCAAACATCCAATTTCAGAGACGTACTGCTCGCAAGTTAGTCAAAAGGAAGTCGATAGATGGTTGCAATTCTGTCATTCATTAAAATAAAAATTATTAATAATTTAAATTGTATGCTGAACGTAACAGTGCATAATGTTAATGTGTACAATTCTTATTATTTTAAATTATGTGAAAAAAGTTCAAATAATTATTATAATTATTAACTTATAAATTGTTATATTATCTTATTCAATATGATTTCAACTTGATTAATTAACTTCATGTTGGAACTTAATATTATGAACATTAAATTCTAAAAGTCGTTTAAAATAATTAACTATTATTCGTAGTTATTTATGAAAGTATTTCCATAACAGAATTTCAAGAGCTCATTTAATTTTATTTTTTTATTTTATACATTGTAGAATTAATTTTAGTGTTGAAATTCAATTTTTGTGAGATGTTATATATTTAAAATGTCTTATATTAAAATATTTTATCACGTTGTATAAAATTAATTTGTAAAAGTACAAAAATACTGTGAATAATATAAATGATTGTAAGATAATATTGATAACTGTAAATAACAATAAAAATGTGTTAGACTAGAGATAAATTATGATTATTCACTATCATTTAAATATTTTTCAAATGCAAATACTATAAATATCTGTAAATAACTGTAAATAATTGTTAATAATTGCAATTATTAGAAAAAACTAAAAATAATTTTTATTTATGTTCTATTTTCACAATAATTTTTTTTTGAATAATTGTAAACATACATATTGAGACCTCACTGGATGATTTTCATATAAAAAAGCATCATGGTAATAAGCGGCGAGAGGGGATATAAGAAAGATCCGAACGCGCGTTCACAAGCGTGCAGCTACGCCCCTTATTTCGACAGCCAAGCGACTATTAATTGTAACGCATATACTTTCTAATGTATAATATCCCTACTCTAAGGCGGTAGAGTAGGAACGTAGCGGCAAGCGCCGAAAATGCGAAGCATCTTGCTTAACGAAGAGCTTGTGTTCAGCACTCGTGTGTCATCTCTTCAGTAATAAAGATCCAAATAAAATGTAATTGCCGAGTCAGTGTCTTTTCCTGCGTTATTCGTTCACGAATGGTGGTGAAGAAGTTTGCCGAAAGAGCAGCTTCCTAACTGCGAGTGAGCGAATAACGTTTTACAAATAATTAAACCGTGATAGATTAATCATCGCTAGTGATTAAAAAGTGTAACTAAGTGTGATGTGTATTTTTTTAATTTACCACACTTGTCAAATTAAAGTCTCGTAAAAAGGGCAAAAGCCTAAGCAAAACTCTTGCAGAAGCGTGAAGCTAGTAAATCGTAGCTTGGAGTTCTGACGCGGTTGCAAGAATAAATTAAAATCGCGTAATTATAGTAATATGTTCGCACAGTTGATGATGCATGAGGCCCAATAATCCTTATGCTTTATTTCCTTCCTACTTTCTCCTTCCTTTTCAGGACGAATCATCTATTATTAAAACATTTTTGAGGAAGCTGGTGCATATGGACCCGAGCTTACAGAGCAAGACGTCTCTGTGGTGTACGGTTTAGCTCAGCTTACTCGTTTATTAACCAAACCTTACGTAATTGAATGGTAGATGATAAAAAGTACTGATAAAAGTGCGTCATATACTTGGTATTTTATTGTAACAAGTTGTGACGTCACAATATATATTGCCCATTTTGGCAAATCGAAAAACGAAAAAATTTTTTTCGCTGAAAATTGGTAAAACGGTTCTTTTGCAAGGCTTCAAAGTTGTGCTAAAACCATATTTTTGACATTTTTGACTAATTTTAGGCTTAAATTACACATTTGGGTTGTGCTTTAGGAATGTATTATTGAGAAACTTTTTTGTTTATAATATTTTTAATTTTGAGGAGAAAGTAATTCATAAGTGCTAATATAGCCATTCGCTGAGCTAAAGTCATTTCAAACATTGAAATACCACTTTTCAAGATTTCGAACCATGATCCTGTTTTGTCAAGCACATATTATATGCTGATGACCTTCAAATTTATACTCAGGTCCCTTATGAACATCTGAGTGAAGATATTCGTATTATGCAGAAGGCGGCCAGGGCGGTGTCGGGATGGGCTGTCGATGCTTCTCTCACATTAAATGCAAGCAAAACTAAGACGATCGTTCTGGCAGTAGTCGTTTTATTAATGACTTTTATGCTGGTGAGCCAAGAACAATTGAGCTTGAGGAAGGTGTCGGCATATCTTTCTCTGGTACCGTTACCAGCCTTGGTGTTGTGCTTGACGCTAAGTTTTCTTGGGAACCGCACATTAATATGGTGACTAAAAAATTTAATAGGATAATGTATAGTTTACGATTCTTTCGTCGGTACACCACTAAGGCCCTGCGTTAACAACTCGCAGCCGACTTGCTGTTTCCGCACCTCGACTACTGCTCAGTAGTTCTGCTTGATGCTTCGCAGGGGTTGAGAAGACAATTACAAAGACTAGAAAATTCATGTGTGAGATAGGTATTAGGCGTAGGAATGAGCGATCATATCTCTCCTCATAGAGCTGCGCTTGGTTGGCTGCGTACTGATTCAAGGAGACAGTATTTTATGGCTGTACTTATGTACAAAATCGTGCGCATGAATACTCCCGAGTATCTAGTGAGTCTCTTCACTAGATATGTACCTGGGGAGCCACTAGAGGAGAATTTAAGGACTTCGCGGTGCCCTTCATGCGTACTGAGACTGGAAGAAATGCCTTTCAAGTTCAAGGTGCACATTTTTGGAACTCCCTGCCTGCTGATGTAAAAAATATTCCATCGCTTGGCAGGTCTAAGTCGGCTTTGAGGACGTACTTACTCGACCTCGAATGAAATTAATTTTAAGTATTTTAATTTTTATGTTAATTTATTTTGTTTTGTCCTATATATAGATTTAAGGTGTAAATGTATTTATTAGCGTGAATGATGGATGAATGTATGCGGAAAGAATGAATGGTTCTGTTTTTATTAGAAGTCATGATATCTTCGTTATTAAGTTTTTATTCTTTAAATGTTATTATTATTTTATTTTTTAATTATTTACTATTACTTTGTTATTGTATTGTCCAATTTTATTTTTATAGCATTGTCCAATTTTATTTTTATTGATGTCATGACAGTGATTACTCTTTTAAATTATGTATTTTAATTCTATGACTGATATTTAAGACTACTTTTTACTGTAATTTATGTTTTCTGCGTGTATTTAGAATAGTCTGTGATATCACTTTTACATGGTGACTTACTAATACAGTATTATATATTAATTTCAATAATTAACTGTGATATCTTATCTTATTATGTGCAATACTTTATATAGAATTATTACTTATTATTTCATGTATTACACGCCTTTTTGTACTCTTTTTACAAAATAAATCAATATCTATCCATCTATCTATCCCATGTCCAACTAATTCATCGAAGTAGGTAATATATGTATAAATATAGCCTAAACATTTTAGAGTGGACATGGTGATCGATCTCTTGGAAAAAATAAATATATAATTTCAAATAATGAAAAATGTGATATTTAGCTAATTTTCTTTAGTTTTAAACTTAAAATTATTTCAAAATAATTTGCAAAATGATACTACATAAGTTGTAAAGTAAGTTAATTCACTTTTTTTATGAAATCGATCACTTATTTTTAGAATTATTAAAAGCTTTATTACTGTGGAGTAGGGTAAAAGTTGAAAATAAATATATGGACTTTATGTGTATATTTATCAGATCATCGTATCAATGATAAGTTAGAAAAATCTTATAATTATTTAAGAAAATGCATTTCCATGTTTTCAGTATACATTTATTATAATTATAGTAAAAATAATTTTAAAGATTATTATAGATGCACGTAGAAGTGATAAAATATTTTATGAGGATTTTGACTTGTACAAGCTTACAAAATGTGGTATAGGAATATCTCTAAAATTATTGAGCTTAAGGTCTAAAAACTTTCATTCAGTATGAGAAAGGAAAGATCTGAGCGGTTTCATCAAAATCCATGCCTCTTCTAGTGAGATACAAAGAGACATGAGTTTAGTCATACATCACTGACAATGAGAATGATTTAATTTAATAATAATATATACCAATGTCTATTCTACCGTGTTAAGTAAAAACTTACGTAAGTGACACTTCGATGAAAAATAAATTTTATCTATCAATAGATCCGATAAAAAAATAGCCCATTAAATGAATTAAAAAAAAGTTGTTTCAAATTTTTCGCTAAAAAATGAGGAAATAAAGATTACTTAAGAATTGAAAAATTACAAATTGGATCGGACAAAATTGATATTATTTCACTTTATGACTTTTATTTATTTTGCACTTATGTAAGTTTTTACTTAACACGGCAGTATTGAATGCTCATTTTAATTATTTGTCTAAATGACTCCGAAGTTTTTATACATGGTTTAGAGATAAACTTAAAAGGTCCATCTTAATTTTGCATTTAGAATGGAAAAGTATCAATTTATGTAATCAAATATTACGTACGGTGTTAGAAACTTTTGATATTTTTTTTCAGTTACGTAAATCGTTAATATGTATTTTTTATTATGTGAATTTATAAAATAGTGAGGTTTACAAATTTAAATTAGCATTGAAAGCTTTGTGGATCTCGATACTTTAAATCCTGTAAGAATGTATATTTTGACAGATTTTAAAATAATGATTGATTCGTAATAACTTTATCTCGATTACAAGTTATAAATAGTGTGATTCAAAGTGAGCTAGCATTTTATTTATAACAGTACAGCTATAATATAAATATGAATGACAGGTAAGCAATCATATTCTTTCATAGACTTAATGGATGATAGACACTGACTTGAATTGTATTTCTTAAAATTTGTTGAAATTACCCTGGTAGAAATTTGAACATTAAAAATGGTGTAAACAACAATTTATGACCATTGTCAATAGTAATATTTTGTCATGTCAATATTGGCGAATAAATGGCAATTTTTTGCTGAATCTGCAGAGCTCAAATTTTTTGGTATATTGGTTAGCATCTTATAGGCAAAAAATGCTAATATAAAAATGTTGTTCAAAATTTTTGTATTTAGCCAAAAAAATACGCATTTTAAGTAAACGGAGAGAAAAAATCAGTAACAGCTATCTAAAAATTAGGTAAACTGTGGACAACTTTTTTTGACTAGTTATATAACTTTTTAGTAATGAGTCCTTAATTTTTCAGATCATAGGTAAAATCATAACCTCACTTTTGCCACGTGGCGAGAAAATATAGATTAGTATTTATTCACATTCCTTTGTCAATGTTTATTTTTATTGGAATTTATAAAAATAAAAATAATATTAAATTTTATTAAAATAAAAATATGAAACGCAGTACGAAACGAGTATAAAAATATCGTTTTTTAAAATAATAAATGGAAAATTTGATTAATCGTTTAAAAATAACCTCTAACAATCCGATCACAACTCAAAATATACGCGCGAATATATTAACAAAAGTGATTCTATTAATGATTAATGATAACTTTCAAGAAAAAACCTTAAATGATTCTTAATAGTAATCAATTAGAGCACAATTTGATAGACTCTACTGTTAACTATCTATATTCAAATAATAGTGGATCAGACTCAACATTTTATTAGCATTTTTTAGCACTATGAAGGTTGAAAAAAACGTTTCATATTAGTTCAAATAATGGCCATAAAACATTCCCATTTTCTGCTCTTTACTTTAAAGAAATGGCCATAAAATGGTAGAAAAAGCGTTTCATTTTCTACCAGGGTAAAGCACCTATTAATCCATATAATTAAGTTCAGTTTTAGAAAATGATTGATTCTCATTCTTGCTATATTTTTTAGTGTGGTGTATTACTTTCTCATGGAGAAAGCATTGTATTAGCAAAAAAATTGTTTTCTACTTTTTCATTAATTTGTACATATCTGGACTCAGGGAGTCGGGAAAAGTGGTTTCCAGGGAATGTGTGTGCTCGCGTGCGTGTGTGTGTGTGCGTGTGTGTGTGTGTGTGTGTGTGTGTGTGTGTGTGTGTGTGTGTGTGTGTGTGTGTGTGTGTGTGTGTGTGTGTGTGTGTGTGTGTGTGTGTGTGTGTGTGTGTGTGTGTGTGTGTGTGTGTGTGTGTGTGTGTGTGTGTGAATTCAGTACGTCAGTTAGATCTCAAAAACTACTCGATGGATTTACTTCAAATTTTGCATACAATTTATTTTTTATCCAACTTGGCGGGAAGCTATTGAAAATTGGCTTTCTTAGCGTGTATTTTTTAAAGCCATTTTAAGAATTATAAAAAAATTTCGATTTTTCATTTTTTTTGTATTTTATGTAAACTACTCGAAGAATTTGCTTGAAAATTTGAATGAAAATTATTTTTGACTGCCAAAAGAAAAAAAACTTTTGAAAGATGATTTTTTAGCTCATTTTCAATTTTAAAGCATTTTTAAAATTTTTAAAACAATTCTTATTTTTTATTTTTTTTCTATTTTACGAAAACCATTCGATAGATTTGCTTCAAAATTTATATACAAGTTATTTGCTACTGTCTTAAAAAAACAAGCATTGGGAAACTAATTTTCTTAGCGCAGTTTAAATTTTAGATTATTTTGAAAATTTTCATTTTTCATTCATTTTCTATTTTGCGTATAACATACGATATATTTTCTCCAAAATTTTTATTTGATCAATTTGCTATTGTCTGAAGAAAATAAGCTTTTGAAAACTAATTTTCTTAGCATGGTTATGATTTTAGAGGATTTAAAGAGTTAAACAAAAATTTCGATTCTTTTTTTTTTATTTTTTTTATTTCACGTACAGTACTCGATAGATTTGTACTAAAATTTGCAAAGAAATTATTTGCGATTGCCAAAAAAGGAAAATTTTTTAAAAATGATTTTTCATCTAGTTTTATTTTTGAGCATTTTGAAAATTTTCAGCGAAAATTATATTTATTTAGTCAATTAGATCTCGAAAATCACTTGATTGATTTACTTCAAATTTTTCATACTATATTTATTATTTTGTCTAAGTACGTGGGAAGCTATTGATAATTGGTTTTCTTAGCGTAGTTTTAATTTTAAAAACATTTGAAAATTTAAATTAAAAAATATTTATTTTCTATTTTTTTTCTATTTTATGAAAACCATTTGATATATTTGCTCCAAAATTTGTATGCAAATTATTCGCTATTGTCTCAAGAAAACAGGATTCGAAAACTTATTTTGTTGATGCAATTTTAATTTTAGATCATTTTGAAAATTTTGGAAAAAATTCATTTCTTATTTTTTTGTTATTTTACGTAAATTGCTCAATGAAATTGCTCTAAAATTTGTATGCAAGTCATTAGCTATTATCTGAAGAAAACTAGCTTAAAATTAAAAAAAAATGTTATCTCTCATTTTTTTTCATTTTACGTAAACTATTTAATAGATTTATTTTAAAATTTGTATACAAGCTATTTGCTACTATCTTTATAAAACAAGCTTTTTAAAAATAATTTTCTTAGTCTAGTTCTTTGATCACTTCTTTAATTTTTTTATTCAACGCTTTTATTAACTCCTTTTTTACTTCCTCACTTGCTTTCTGTTCTTCTATCTTAGTCTGATTCTCATTTTCACCCTATTTTTATCCATCCCTGACTCTCTCTTTCTATTTCCTAATCACTCTCTCACTACTCATAGTATGAATATTTCAAGAAAAAATATTTTAGTACCATATTACACGAGATTAGATGATAAAAAGGCTTTTCTTTCATCTAATCGTGTGATGTTCTTTTCCTTTAAACATTTCAAGTAAATAATAGCGTCATAATTTATTTGTAATAATTTTTATGCAGTGGCAATATTTTGTGTTATAATATGATAAAAATAAATTTTTTGCCATTCTAACCCCAAAATCTCAACTTCGTTGCTCTTTCCTGGCTCTCATGGCAAAAAATACGGTTTGCAACTGGTATGAAAAGGCTTTTTTACGAAACTCGTTACGACCCTCGCCTTCGGCTCGGGCCGTAAACTTCTCGTTTCGTAAATAAAGCCTTTTCGTACCCGTTACAAAATGTACTATTCTAACTTTTATATATATATATATATATATATATATATATATATATATATATATATATATATATATATATATATATATGGGACGTTTCACGTCAACTCACCTAACAAAAAAATAGAAATCGTCGAAAATCTGTGAAAATGTTCTATTTGATACCCAAAATATACAAAAAAAATTTTAGAGGTCGAGGTCAAAGAGGTCAGGATTTAAACGTGATGGAATTTTTCGAATTCCCCAAATTTTTTGCTAAATAAATATTTTAATGAATTTTTTCCTCAAAAACTATCAATTTTTCGTTAAAACTTAATAGAATACTTTTTCTTGGAAATTAGATGTTGAATTCACCTGAATTTTTGCAAATTATAATATACTGATTTTTATGCTTACTTGATCGATTTAAACATACTATTTAGTATATCTAAAAATCGAGCAGGTTAAATTGGCTTTTTAAAGTCTTATTTTTTTCGTTTTTTTATGAGGAAAAAATATACGAAGCCTCCAGTTGGGCAGCCTTCTCAAAGTTACTTAATTGTGCAAAAAAGTCTGAATAAATCGTTATTTTGGATTAATGATGAAAGTCGTGATTTTTTTCTGAAAAAGTATTGATTTTTGGGACGAATGTATGAAAATGTTTTTTATTGAAAATTGTATGTAAAATGTATGTAAATTTTCGTAAACCATTATTTGCTAAACATGACAAATTATAAATGAAATTTTGAAATTTAAAAATTTATTTTTTGTTAAATTTTTAGTATATATGGTTCATAATGTCTTAAATTACAATTTGTAAAAATATGTTTATATTCTACACATAATTTCCAATAAAAAACATTTTCATATATTTGTCCCAAAAATCAATACTTTTTCAGAAAAAAAATCACGAATCTCATTATTGATCCAAAATAACGATTTTTTCAGACATTTTTGCACAATTAAGTAACTTTGAGAAGGCTGCCCAACTAGAGGCTTCGTATATTTTTTCCTCATGAAAAAACGAAAAAAATAAGACTTTAAAATGCCAATTAAACCTGCTCGATTTTTAGATATACTAAATAGTATGTTTAAATCGATCAAGTAAGCATAAAAATCAGTATATTATAATTTTCAAAAATTCAGGTGAATTCTACATCTAATTTCCAAGAAAAAGTATTCTATTAAGTTTTAACGAAAAATTGATAGTTGTTGAGGAAAAAATTCATTAAAATATTTATTTAGCAAAAAATTTGGAAAATTCTAAAAATTCCATCACGTTTAAATCCTGACCCCTTTGACCTCGACCTCTAAAATTTTTTTTGTATATTTTGGGTATCAAATAGAACATTTTCACAGATTTTCGACGAATTCTATTTTTTTGTTAGGTGAGTTGACGTGAATCGTCCCATATATATATATGCATTAATAAATTGTTTTAAATAATATATGGATTAAAAGAAAAATTTTGTGACTCCTTCTTATAACTCAGAAATCTATTGAATCAAAAAAAGGCGTATATCAAACATTTTTTTTTTTTGTAAACTTATAGTATAAGCATTATTTCAAAATTGATAAATACGTTGATTATTTAATTACATTATTTATGTATAAGTTTTAAAGAGTGTCGTTAATATATTGTAATGCTAGCAAAAAATTTCAGAATAAATTCACTTAAGAAGTGCCCTTTTTTCTGAGAAGTCTTCAATTATCATATTAGGTTAGATTTCTTGTCAAAGTTAAATTATATTCACTTTAGATAATTTAAACTTATAAAATTTACATAATATTTTAAATAAACTATGAAAATGATAATCACATATTTAATAATGCTTTAAGCTATGAATGAAAAGTTTACCAAATTATTATAATTAAAAACTTATACATTGTTGTATTATTTTATAAAATACAATTTCAACTTGAATAATTAACTTTATGTTAAAACTTAATTTTATTGGTATTTAATTTCACGAGTTGATACATATATATTAGAGTCTAATATACACATATATACACGGTGGGCCATTTTAATCTTCGCATTCAATTTTCTCCAAACCTACTGCAGCTACAAAAAAAGGTCCAAAGCAAAATCGACCGTGACAGAGGGGGCCATTTACCTGCGCCCTTGGTTTTGACCTTGAGGTCCAATTTCAAGGTCATTTGAAGGTCAAGACCATTTTTTTAAATAGGAATACCTATTTTTGACTGCGGATTTGAAAAGAGCGGGAAATTCTATGATAAGTTTGTCCCAGGTCAAAATTTATTTGGTGACCTTTTCAAGGACAAAAATCGAGGTCAAATGTCTAAAAACTGATTAAATGCCCTTTTTCTGCATTATCTTGGTTTGCTTACAAATGCAAATGATCTAAGTATTGTTAAATGGTCATATTAGTTCCAAGGTAAAAGAATCTTGACCATCTTGACCTTAAGGTCAAATTTCAAGGTCATTTTAAGATCAATAATTTTTTTTCGGTAGTAGAAATTCCTATTTTAGACTACGAATTTAAAAATATTATTTAATTTTACGCTAAGATTATTCTAGGGGAAAGTTGATTTTATGACCTTGGAATGGTCCAAAATCAAGGTCAAATATTGAAAAACTTATCGAATGCTCTTTATCTGAATTACACTGGTTTCTTAAGACTTTTGGTGTATCGGTATGAAAGAAAAGTTTAGAAAAAATTTGTGCATGGCGAAGGGAGCCTCGACAACTTTTGTCTGGACTTTTTGATGTGATTGATTTTAACCTTGAACTTCAGTTTCAAGGTCATTTCAAGGTCGACTTAAAAGAGCGTAAATTTTTACGTCGGAAACAGTATTTTAAAATATTTTTCATGACCTTTGGAAGGTTATGTCAAGGTCAAATGCTGAAATACCTAGTATGATGTCTTCTGTCTGGAGAACATTCAGCGTAAAGTCTTAGTGCAGCACGAAAATATTAGGACACACCTCTAAAACCATTTTCATATCAACAATTTTATTTAAAGGTTATACAAAAGTGGAAAATTAAAATAGCACTATTCAGTTGTAATTAATATTTCAAGTGCAATAACAAAAATAATAGTTTTGATAATAATATTAAGACTCAAGAAGTAGTAATAGCAATAAATGAATTTAAACGCGGATTGAATATTAGAATATTCTTTTGAAACTATTTTTGATTAGAAAATAATGTTTTACGAAGAACGATAGATAAATTTTCATATTGAATTTGCCCCTACTCATTATTCTACTACTACTCAAATTCAGTTATACTATATCGTATAACTGAATTTTTTTTAAAGCGTTCTTCGTAGTAATTGAAGAAATATGTAGAGTCATGTTTGTGTTAAATAAATTATTTTTGATTTAAAAATAATCTTTTACAAAAATATTAAAGTATCTAATTCGAGCTAGACGAAAGTTATCATTTACTACTATTACTACTTCTTCACTTTTTCTATTATTATCAAAAATTTTATGTTTGTTGGACTACACTTAAAATATAAATTACAACTTAACAGTGTTATTTAAATTTAAAAACTGTTGTAATGGCTGACTATCCTCCAAATGAGATTGTTGATATGATATGGTTTCAGGGGAATGTCGTAATAACTATCGTGTTGCAGCAAGACTTTACGCTGAACGCTTTCCAGATAGAAGACATCCCAGTGATATGTCAACACAAAGTTTAACTGACAGAGCTCGTCGAAGACGTCTTGCTCGCCAACGTAAGCGTCATAAGTACAACGAAGATGATGCTTGTGTTATAACTATTTCTGCGGTTATTCATCTTAATCCTCATGTCAGCAGTCTTCAAATAGAAATAGAAGTTGGTATTCCAAGACGAACATTTTTGAGAATTTTAAATAGGCTTAATTACCACGCTTACCATATCACGCTCATACAGGAACTGACAAGGAATCATATGCAAATGAGGACTGAATTTTGCCAATGGGCCTTACACATTAAAGAAAATGATCCCAATTTTTTCAAATATGTACTTTTTTCTGACGAAGCAAAATTTTATAGCCATGGAAAATTAAATAGGCACAATTGTCATTATTGGTCAAATGAAAATCCTCATTGGCACAGAGCTGTAGATCATCAACATCGCTGGAGCCTTATGGCATGGTGTGGGATTGTCAATGGATATTTGATTGGCCCTTACTTTTTGAGCGAAATGTTAATGGAGACAGCTATTTGCAGTTAATAAGAGACCACTTGCCAGAAATAATGGAAGATGTTGATTTAGAAACTAGACGAAGAATGTGGTTTCAGCAGGATGGTGCACCACCACACTTGCACGAATTGTCTGAGAATTTTTGAATCAAAATTACCATGAAAGAAGGATCGGTAGAGCAGGGCCAGTTAATTGGCCTCCTAACTCACCTGATTTAACATCTCCAGATTTTTATTTGTGGGGATTCCTAAAAAATGTTATTTTTAAAGAGCGGCCTACAACTAGAGAAAACATGCACAATCGCATTCGTCATGCATGTGCGGGAATTCCGAGACAAACTCTACTGAAGACTGTACGTCATTTTCGAAGGCGCTTAACTTTGTGTCTACAAGTAAATGGAGGTAACTTTGAACATTTGCTTCGTGGTTAAAACAGTGAGAGGCAAGGGGACTCACGATAATCTAGCACCCCGACGTGAGAGGCAAGGGGACTCACGATAATCCAGCACCCCAAAGGGAACACGATTCTATTACGTCGACGTCGTTGTTCCTGGGTAACGCTAAGCATGAGATAAGCATATTATGTTATTTAATCTTATATTGACCTTCTTCAGATCCATTCACGACATAACAAACTTAAAATATCACTTTGATTGTCACTTTTTCTAACTGCAGTGTCAAAAATAGGCCGAGGCCCCCTTCGCCATGCACAAATTTTTTCTAAACTTTTCTTTCATACCGATACACTAAAAGTCTTAGGAAACCAGTGTAATTCAGATAAAGAGCATTCGATAAGTTTTTCAATATTTGACCTTGATTTTGGACCATTCCAAGGTCATGAAATCAACTTTCCCCTAGAATAATCTTAGCGTAAAATTAACTAATATTTTTAAATTCGTAGTCTAAAATAGGAATTTCTACTACCGAAAAAAAATTATTGATCTTAAAATGACCTTGAAATTTGACCTTAAGGTCAAGATGGTCAAGATTCTTTTACCTTGGAACTAATATGACCATTTAACAATACTTAGATCATTTGCATTTGTAAGCAAACCAAGATAATGCAGAAAAAGGGCATTTAATCAGTTTTTAGACATTTGACCTCGATTTTTGTCCTTGAAAAGGTCACCAAATAAATTTTGACCTGGGACAAACTTATCATAGAATTTCCCGCTCTTTTCAAATCCGCAGTCAAAAATAGGTATTCCTATTTTAAAAAATGGTCTTGACCTTCAAATGACCTTGAAATTGGACCTCAAGGTCAAAACCAAGGGCGCAGTTAAATGGCCCCCTCTGTCACGGTCGATTTTGCTTTGGACCTTTTTTTGTAGCTGCAGTAGGTTCGGAGGAAATTGAGTGCGAAGATTAAAATGGCCCACCGTGTATATGTTAGAGTCTAATATATATATACTAGGGGGGGGGGGTTCCCCCAGGCTTGCTTCGCTAGCCAACTCCCGTTTTAATTTTATAATATATATATAATACATTTTAATTAAAATTATTATACATGGAAATTACTATCGTTCAATTATTTTTATTTATTTTTCGATTATTTCCTCCATTTCTCTTCTATTTTTTAAAGAAAGAGGTAAATTATCTTTGTATAATTTGATTGGTTTTTCCATTTCATAACTTCTTCCCTGTATATATTATTTGATTTTAACTTATTTTCCAAGAATCAATCTTTCCACAAATAAATTATTTCCATATGGGCAGGATCAATTTTACGTTGTTTCTGATGTATCGGTACTAATTTTATGGTGTTTATTCTCGTAAATAATTTTCTTTTTTACTTTTTTCACACTACCCAAGAGGTAAACAAAAAGGCGCGTTTTTTCATAGTGGTTTCCCCGATAGGCCTAATCCACTTATACAGAAAAAAGAAGAATTTAATTTTTAATTTTTGATAAAAAATGGAAAATTAATTTCTTATTAAAAATTAAAAATAAAATTGTTCTTTTTTCTGTATTTGCTGAAAAGAAAATTATAATTTTTAATATATATACAAAAAAAATTTTTTTGTATATAAAAATTAATACTTATATTTGTTCCTTAGTCCTTTGCTGTTTCCAACATCAGAATTTTAAATTTTTCTTTTCGACATTATAAATAGATTATTATATCCAATTTAGAATTATTTGAATTATTTAAAAATTTCTTTCCAAACAATATTTTTAATATTATTTTCCTTGTTTAGAGCATATTCAATAAATAAATTTTGTGGATTTTTGCATCTTGATAACGCGACATATAATTGACCGTACGAACACAAAGGTCTGCGAATACATAAACCAAGTGTATTAAAATTTTGACCTTGCGATTTATTAATTGTAATTGCAAAAGCTACTACTAGTGGAAATCGTTTGCAATGTTATATGGATGGTAAATTATAAGACTCCAGAATTTAATGATATTCGAGGTATAAAAACGATATTTCCTTCTTTATTCCCTGTCATTATGATAACTTTAATGTTATATTTATAAAATTGTAATACTTTTAATCTTGTCCCGTTGCACAAACCATCATTTATGCTTATATTTCTTATAATTTTCATCACATGATCTCATAGTTTTTGTTAATTTTAAAATTTCAAAATATGGCCATAAAGAAGAAAACTTTATTGATTCACGAACCATAGAATTTCTAAATCCATTTTAAATTACTGGTAAAATTTGCTAAAATCCCCGCTTAATATTATTGATTTTTCGCCAAAAGGGTGTTAGGAACTCGGCCTCTACGCAATACATAGATGGGAAACCCCATGCCACAAACGCAACGATATTGCGAAAGCGCGTTTATCGAAACTCATAGCTTTTGATTTTTAATAGTAATTGAAATTAAATTAACAATAATAGCAATAATTATAATAATTATATGTGCATATGTGCATGTATGTATTTATATGTACATATATGATTGGGCTTTTCGTTTAAATCAATAAATCTAATTTTCCGTTTAAATAAAATGAATAATAAAATTGTATTATAATAAATAACAATATTAACAGTAAATATGAATTGTTAACAGTAAATATGAATTGTTAACAGTAAATATGAATTGTTAACAGTAAATATGAATTGTTAACAGTAAATATTAATTGTATTAAGTAAATATTGATTATATTATAAATAATAATAAATATAAATTGATTCAAAGTAATGATTTTATCTCGCTCAAGTGAAAAGCTTAGATTTCACAACCAAATGCGAGAATAATATTATAGTATTTTTAGAGAAAGGATCAAAACAGACAAACACCTGCAAGACGCACGTGCAGCATACTCAGTAAACATTTCTGAGAATTAAAAGGATATAAACAGCAAATATTTGAGTTCCTTCTCAGGTTCTAAACACTTGCACATCTTCTCGAGTTTCAAAGGCTCAAACTTCTACAGCTGATGGGTATCAAGTTTCAAAAACAAGTATAAGATATCTCAAATTTCGGTATATGATGGCTTAATCCTGTGAGGAAAACAAATGCTGAGTCTCAAGTTTCAACTTTGCTTTAAGAATTCCGTGGAAGTTGGCCTTGCACGTGCGGGTCTATTAAATAACCCAGGGTAGAAAATCCTTGGAAAATCCTTTGCAGCTGGGACTTAATTTTACACAAAGCTTTATAGAAGAAAAATAGTATAAAAGCCAGGAGATTCGAGAGCCAGCAGCTTAGTCTTGCCTCAGCTTCAAACGTGTGCACATCGTAATTTCAAAGTTTTAATAAAAGTATTATTTCGAAGTTAATAAAGATTTCTTTTTATTTTAAGTCCTTGATTCCTTGGATTTTTATCCTCAATCAAGCAACGGACTCACATATTAAATTTTTCATTAAAATTTCAAGATGAAAACTTTAAATTTGATTAAAGTTCTAAATTATTTGATTTTAAATTAAATTCAAATACGCGGCCATTCAACGCCAAGATCCAGCTTTAATCTGACATCGAGAGGACCATCTACAGAATTTTGCTATTCTACGACCCAGGGTTAGGTCATAACAAATTAGTAACATCGGTGGGAGCCGCTTGAAGGAAATCAAGGAATTTCTTCGAGGATACCTACTCCAGGACTTACTTGCGTCCTACCCAGGGTTTTTGAGGATGTGGTTCTCCCCTTGGGCTCCAGGTGAATACCAGGACGCTAACGTTGGATTTGGGTCCATGGCAGGACCAAGAGTTCCATAAATCCCCGAAACCAACGGATGAGGGCTGGCAAGGCCAAAACAAGAAATCGACAAGGACAATTTTCAAAATCATCACCTAAGAGGAACCACCTTTACAACCTAAGGTCAAAAAGACACCTACGATCAGGAAACTGTCATCCGAAGACTTGTCTACAAGATCAACGCCGCAGCATCCGATATCAACGTACAACAGCTAAGTAACTTGAGCGAGCGAATATATATATATATATATATATATATATATATATATCTCCCTATATTATATAGTTATATAAAAAAAAACCTCCTCATCTACCCCTCATTTTTCCTCCCCCTCTTTTGTATGCTTAAAACATCACAATCCACCCCTCAAAATAACGTAAAAATCCACCCCTCTACTACCCAAGTCTCCCCTCTACTACCCAAGTCACCCCTCTTCCTACCCCTCGTACGTCACTCACCCCACCCCCCTCAGATAATTTAGCTAAATTTACCTTATTTTATGAATGTATTTGTTACTTATTCTCTATACCACTACTATCACTCTTCCCACTACTACCCCATCACTCCTACCCCTCATTTTTTTTTCTCCTCCAAAAAAATCAAAAGTCACCCCTCAAAATAACGTAAAAATGTCTCTTGAAATGTCTTTCTAAAAAAAAAAAAAAGATTTCCTCCTCTACCCCAGTCACCCCTTTCCTACCCAAGTCTACTCCTCAGTCCACAAATCACCCCCTCACTACCCAAGTCACCCCTCTTGCTACCCCTCATGTCCCTAATACACTATTCATAATCATTAAGTGCTTGTTTTTATATCGTTAATTAAATATTTAAATTCTACCAATATTTTTTTAAAAAACCTTGTTGTTTGATGACTCCAATACTTTAGAGACCAAATTTGGTTATAAAAAATATTGGTATTTAATTATCTTAAATATATTGATTCTTTATTTTATTTTCAAACGTCAATTATTTATTTGAAATATAAACCATTAATCATAAAATATGTTTCCGTTGACTGTTTAAAAAAAGAATGAGAATTTATAAACTTTTCTTAAAAACAGTCCCGACTGTCAATTCCTGCTTTATTCCTGAATTATTGATCCATTACATTATGAATACATAATGCAATAGATCAATAATGAATAAGTAAGTCATTATAAAAAAAGTGGTATCACAGATACAAAAAAAAGTAAAAGTCATGTAATCCTATAAATTAAGAGTCAGTCACAGGATATTTATCAGTAATAATATTTAAAAGATTTTATAAAAATACAAAATCAAAAAAAATAATGTAGTCAATTACTAACCATTCAGACAATAAATACAATCATATCTTAACCTATATAGGACATCACATTATAATAAATTACATGTCAATAGAAAATAAAAATAAAATCATTTGAGGTCGAGCAAATATTTTCCGACTTAAAGTAGACTATAACATGGTTAATTTTCATCTTAGTGTTATTATTTCATAAAAATACTTCGTATACTGACAAAAGTCGTTATGTATGTGGTTCAAATGTGTAAATTTGGATTTTAAATAGACAGATAATAATAAATGGGATTACGCAGACGAAAGTCGAATTTCATTACTAAAGTTCAGCTCCCGTCGACGCCATTTTTCCTCCACTATCTTTCCATTTTAAATACCAATAGCAGTGCAACATTGACTCAGTGGTAAGATCTCGAGGAACGAAATCTACACTCGATATCCGCTTATTTTCTAATTTGAAAAGTCTTAAGTTTCAAGACTTATAAATGGTTACAAAATAATCATTTTTATTTATAATTTTTTTAATTGAAAAATATTAAATTTTTCAATTATTTTCATTGTAACATAAAAGGATCACGTGAAATATATATAAAAATAATAAAAATATTTTATATTTCAGATAAATAATTAAAGTTTAAAAATAAAATAAAGAATCAATATATTTAAGGTGATTAATATATATATTTTATAATATAATTTGATATAATTAATATAAAAAATTAATATAATATATACAAATATTAATTTGTATATTAAATAAAAGAAAATATGGATAAAAAAATTAAAGTTATTGGTGACGGTCATTGATTATTTAGATGTTTTTCGTATTTTTTATATAAAAATGAAAATCAACATATGATTATAAGAAAACATATAATTAGAAATGTTGTTAATAATTGGAATAAATATAAACAACATATGATAGGAAATAAATATTATATAAATATCATAAATAGTGATAATTATTTTGAGTACATGTCAAATAATGGTACTTTTGGAACAGAAATAGAAATTCAAAGTTTTGTAGAATTTTATAATGTATATGTTAAAGTATATATTAAAAATAAAATACTAGCGTTTGGGAACTTTTCTGATCATTTTCAATTATCATTAGTTTTTACTTGATCATATGATGCAGGTCATTATGATATTTTAAATTATAAAAATAATAATAATGATTATAATCTTGAAAGAAAATTAAAACATGAAGAATTTAATGAAACAAATATAATCAAAAAAATAAAAACAGAAACAAAAAAAAATAAAAATAAAAATAAGCTTTATAATAAAATAAATAAAAATGAAAAATTGACAAAAAAAAATCAATTAAAAAATCAATTAAAAAATTAAATTTAAAAAATAATATAAACAATAAAAATAATATAAATAAAAATTTAAAAAATTATTTAGGTAGAATGAGTTACGAATGTAAATATTGTAGTGCTTTATTTTGGAAAGAAAAAATAAAAAAGTTCAATTGTTGTCAACAAGGAAAAGTTATTTTATCGCCATTAACTAAATATAATGAAAAGTTGAAATATTTATTATTACATGATAGTGTTTTTAGAAATTTAATTAGATATTATAATAATTTATTTAGTTTTGCAACTTTTAATGCAAATGTCATTCAAAACCAAGGAAAAGCTATATATAATTTAAAAATTCAAGGACAAATTTGTCATACAGCACCTAATACGTTAATTTCTACACTGAAAAAACTTTTTGTATACTGCATGCCGAAGTGTGAGTGCGCAGTATACTACAAGCGTGCGCAATACGCTTGAAAACTTTTGGTAAATAGAAATAAAATGTTGGCGTTTTGGAAGCCACCGACCGTGCGCGCGCAGCTCGTTGGGATTCAAAACGCCAACATTTCTCTTGCTGTTAACCGCTGAGTATGAGCGGACTGCACACCTCCCCTCTTAGCAGGCAGTCCGCTAAGACTTCTATCAGTGTACTAACGACATGAAACCTGCATGTGGACAGTTATACATTTACGATAATACAGTAGCAATTGAGAAACGATTAAAAACTAATGAAAAATTAACAAAGGAACATATGTTAATTTTAACAGAAATAATGAATGATAATCCCATGGCTAAGAATTACAAAAGCTTACATCAATGATCAAACATACAAAATATTCCAAATTATAAATTGTATTTTATGCGAAAAAATGATAAACAACAACATCGTTGTAATAAGCCACTAACTTCGGAATGTGGTGCTATCATAGTATCTAATTCAGGAATTCCAGATAATTATGATCTTTGTGTATATCCGAAATCATCTTCTGAAGATGAAATTACTCATACTTATTTAAATAAATTATCTCATCACGTGGATCCAATGGTTTTTCCTTTAATGTTTCCAGCAGGATATTTAGGTTGGAGTATAGGATATAAAAAAATGAAAATATTGAAAATAATGATTGTCTTACAATACTACAATATTATTTATATAGAATCCATTGGAGACCAAATTTAAAAAATTTCAACTCTATTTTATATTGTGGAAGATTAACACAACAATACATTATACATGCATATGTGATAGTTGAAAGTAATAGAATGAATTTTTTTAGAAATAATCAAAAACAATTACGTATAGAATGTTATCAAGGTTTATTAGATCATGTGATGAACAGTGCTTCAAATGTTTCAACAAATTTTGAAAACAAAGAAAGAATTAGAAATCTTTTTATTTTACCCTCATCATATATTGGTAGTCCAAGATATATGCAGCAATATTATCAAGATGCCATGGCAATAATGAGAACAGTAGGAAAACCAGACTCATTTATAACAATGACGTGTAATCCTAAATGGAAAGAATTGAAAGAAATTTTAAAAAATTTTCCAGAAGCAACCACTCCCAATGACATACCAAATATCACAGTAAGATTATTTTATATAAAATTTAAAATGTTATTGAATGATATTATAAAAAACGAAATTTTTGGTCCTGTTATAGCTTATGTATTTTCGATTAAATTTCAAAAAAAAAGGTTACCTCACATGCATATTATTATAACATTACATCATAATCATAAAATATTAACTCCAGAAAAATTGATAAATATATTTCAGCAGAAATACCTTCATCAGAAAATAAATATTTACAAAAATTAGTAATTAAACACATGTTACATGGACCACATACAGATAAATCACCTTATTACGAAAAAAATAAAAGTAAATGTAAAAAAAAATTCCCGAAATCATTTAATGAAAGTACAATAGTTGAAGAAAACAAATATCCACAATACAAAAGAAGAAATAATATTTTAGATAATCATACATATAATTTAAAAAATAATAAAAAAATTATACAAGTTGATAATTCTATGGTAGTTCCTTACAACAGTTTTTTGTTAGCAAAATATAATGCTCATATCAATACTGAACTTTGTATGTCAATACAAAGTATAAAATATATTTATGATTATATTTATACAGGTGTAGATAAAGCTTACTGTAAAATAAAACAAGATAAAAATGAAGAAAATAATAATGATGATGTTTATGATGAAATAACTCAATACATAGATGGAAGATATTTAAGTCCAATGGAGGCCGCATGGAGATTACAAGCATTTCCACTATGCGGTAGAAGTCATACAGTAATAAGATTAAATATACATACAGAAAATCAACAAAAAATAATTTTTGATGAAAATAATATACATTCAGCATTAAACAAATGCGAAACAACATTGACTGCATGGTTTAAATTGAATAAAAAAGATGATTTTGCTAAAAAAATTAAATATGTTAACATACCACAATATTATATTTTCAATTCTAAGACTAAATCTTGGATTAAAAGATCAAAACTTAGAAAAAATATAGCCATTGGTAGATTAAATGTAGTATCACCAAAAGATAGTAAACGTTTTTTTTTAAATTAATATTAAACAGGGTAAAAGGTCCAACATCTTTTAAAGATTTACGAACTTATGAAAATGTAACTTATAATACTTATAAAGAAACTGCTCTTGCAATGAATTTAATAGAACACGAAAAACAAATTTATTATATTTTTGAAGAAGCATGCCATGTTATGTTACCAGTACAATAACGTAAATTTCTTGCATGTTTTTTATTATGTGAAAATATTTAAGGTAACATTATTTGGGAAAAATATAAAAAATTTTTTATTGAAGATTTTAAAGAAAATAAAGAAAACAAAGCTTTATCCCATACTAATCAAATACTAAATTCAGAACAAATGTCATGTGAAAATTTTGGTTTACCTGAACCAAATGAAAACTATATCGAGGAAAACGAAGGAATTAATGATGAAATTATAATTTTTAGTGAAAAAAAATTTGATAAAATGTATAAACAATTAAATAACGATCAAAAACATATTTTTAAACAAATAATAAATAATAATCATAAAATTTTCTTCATAAATGGACCAGGAGGTTCTGGGAAAACATTTTTATACAAAACATTAATATATTATTTTATAACAATAAAAAAAAAATTCTTATCAATGGCTTGGACAGGTATTGCTTCAATTTTACTACCAAAAGGTTTAACCAGTCACCGAACGTTTAAATTACCATTAGACTTAAACAATATTGAAAGTGCATTTTTAAAATTTGATTCAGATAAGAAAAAATTAAGAGAAGCAAATGTAATTATATGGGACGAAGCATCAATAATTCCTAAAAAAGATTTAGAAATAGTTGACAAAACATTAAGAGATGTCTGTCATAATGATGAAATTTTTGGAGGAAAAATTATTATTTTAGGTGTAGATTTTCGTCAAATTTTACCTGTATTAGAACATGGAAATAAAAATACAATCATAGAACAAACTATAAAATATTCAACCCTATGGCCCATGTTTCATATTTTTAAATTAAAAAAAATATAAGATCTAATGATGAAAATTTTTCATCATTTTTATTAGATATCGGAGAAGGAAAAGTTGATACATTTATTATACCAGAAAAATGGAAAACTAATAATGTTTGCAATAAAATTTATCAAAACATTAACAATAATTATTGTTTTTCGAAAAATGTTATTTTAAGTACGCATAATGAAGATGTGAATATTTTAAATAATAAAATATTGAATTCAATTAATAATGAAACAATGACATATTATAGTATTGATTATGCAACATATGAGGGTGTTGATCAAACAGATGATAATATTCATTTAAATTATCCAATAGAAATGTTAAATAATATAAGAGAAGGATTACCTCCACATGAACTTAATTTAAAAATAAATGCCATAATAATGCTAATTAGAAATTTAAGTATAAAAGATGGATTATGCAATGGAACACGATTAAAGATAACGAGATTATTTAAATACAATATAAAAGCTGAAATAATTACAGGCGAAAATAAAGGAAATAATGTTTTTATACCGCGTATTACATTAAGCACAAATGAATCATCGTCTTTACCATTTATTTTATATAGAAATATTGTATTAGCTTTTGTTATAACTATAAATAAATCACAAGGTCAAAGTTTTGAAAACGTAGGAATATTCATAAAAAAACCTTTATTTTCACATGGACAATTATATGTTGCTCTTTCAAGAGGTAAAAAACCTTCTAAAATACATATTCAAAATGAATTAGAAAATAAAAATGAATTAACCAATATAGTATGGAAAGAAGTACTAGAAAAATAACAAAAAAAAAACTTTAATTTTTTTAATATTAAAAATATATTTATATTTCTTACATTCTAATAAAGCATTTGTTTTTTTCAGATATAACGTAATAAAACAAAAAATAAGAACATACTTTAAATTTTTTATATAAAAAAATTAATTTAAAATAATAAAAAAGAAAATAAAAACAAACTTCAAATATTTTATAAAAAAAAATAATAACAAAGTTATTTAAAATAGAATTTAATTAATACTAATAATAATTGAATCATTATAAAATGGAATGGGATCCAGTTTCGAATGAAAACATTGTTGTAGAAAACTTACAACATCAAGGAGAATTAGATGATTTAAATAACCAAATAAACGAATTTGAACGGTTTCAAGAGCAGTACGAAGAATATATGGAAAATTTGGATGAAAATACAGATTTATCTAGATTAAATAATGCAATTTATAACTATATCGGTATTGAAAATGAAAAACTTCATTTTTAAAATTGGAACAACGTAACATATTATTATAAATATATGACAAATAAAATTATTCAATATAAGTTAGAAATACGTGATCCAATAATGGAATATTATATCACAACTCATAATACAATATATTATAAATATTTATTACGTATTGCTAATATAATTTTTTTTATATTATAAAATATAATATAAAATATATTTAAGTAATAAATCAATGAAAATATCTATCTATCTATCTTTCAAGTTCCATACCCGTACAGGTTTTCCAACCTTTTTACGGGACACCTCGACCACCTATGTGTTCCGGTGTTTTCGCGTTCGAATCCATACTTTTTTACCCCGGAAGGTGTTCGCGTACCCGTGCAGGCCTACTCAGGCGGGGAGACTCGCTCTACCCATCCTTTTAAACGCATCGAGAGCTCACACCAACCCGGCAGAACGTTCCGGCTCAACTATAGTAGTGGAGCAGTCGCATTCTGCCTTACCGACCCTCGAATAATTATCTGCGATTTTTGTTAAAACCGCGGAAAATCATTCGGGGGTGGTCCACCACGGTGTCAATGAGTCCGAAAAATTCTCCACTTTTAATTAAAAATGGAAAAAATCCCGCCCTCACCGGGACTCGAACCCCGGCCCTCTGGGTGAGAGTCGGATGTTCTAGCCCCTGAGCCACCGTGGCTCTCTAAATCAATGAAAATAATAAATATATCTTTTATAATAACAAAAAATTAATAAAATATATTAAAATAGTAATTTAAAATATATTTCATACATCAAAAAAACTTAATTGCATTAAGATATATTTAAAAAAAAATAAATAAAATTTAATAAAATACTCACTTTATAATTTTATTGATGACGTACATGGATTAGTAATTAATTGTATTAATATTATTATAATTATGATACAGGCATTAAATGTTAAATAAATCAAATAAAATCCTATTATAACTTAAACATTTTTAATTGAATTTAAATATAATAAAATGTTTAAAGAATAAATAAAAAATTATTTTATGAAACAAAAAAAAATTAATAAAATTTATATCATTATGTATTATATTATATTGATTTTTTTAATTAATAAATAATATTAAAAATTATTTATTAATAAATAAATAATCGATAATTTAAAAAAAAAACAAACATGAAAATACATTCTATTGATTTTGTAAAAATTATTTTGATATCTTTTTTAATACTAGCAAAAAAGTCAAGGATATTAGAAAACAATATAGATATATATTTTATACATCCAAAAGACTTAAAAATGAAATTAAGATATATTAAAAATAAAATTAAAATAATGAATAAATATGGAAAAATTATATTATTTAATTTTATCGTTTTATTTATGAAATATATTAATTAATAATATCATGATTATCATAATGATATTGAAATTTATTGTAAAATATATACTTTGAATAAAACTAATATTTAAAAAAAAGGAAATATATTAATTTCAAGTATATAAATTAAAGATACTAAATGTTATAAAAAAAAATAATAATAATTAATATTCGAATATAAGAAATAATTGGAAAATTTTTAATATTAATAATATTAAAAAACATAGAATTCAATCAAGTATTAAATTTTAAATTTAGAATAATTATAATAAAAAAAATTTCTGTTCTATATTATTGTAAGACATGTTACAATAATATTTAATTGAAAAATATCAAGTTATAATAATTATTCTAATAAACATACTTAAACAAAGATTTAAAAGAGATAAATATTAATTGAACAATTGTTATATAACAATAATTGTACAAATTATAAAATGATTTTAAAACTTTGTGCAAATATGTAATACTGATGGTGGCGGATGGATTGTAAATAGAGTCTATGGTATAAGGAGGAAGAAATAGAGACTCTTATGGTTGTGTAGGGCTATAGGCGAAGGTAACCATGGTTTTATTTTGATTAATTTTATTTAAAAAAAAGGAATAATTTTAATTAATTTTAACATGTCTTAAAATAACTTAAAATTATTATAATTGATTTTATATAATTATTAAAAATAAAACAAAAAAAAAACCAACGCGCCATAATACCATACATTTTTTATTATTTAATTTATATTATAAATTATGTCTTAAAATAACTTAAAATTATTATAATTGATTTTATATAATTATTAAAAATAAAACAAAAAAAAAACCAACGCGCCATAATACCATACATTTTTTATTATTTAATTTATATTATAAATTATTAATTGTAAGGTATTACTGACAGTACCTCTTCGAGTGGTGTGGAAATCTTTCTGAGCAAATATATAATTAATATTAATTTTTTTAATACTTTTGGTCAGTACAAATTTCATTACTGACTGACATAACGTAAATATAAACGGGGGGGTTGGAGAGCAGAGCAGGGGAACCCCTAGTATATATATATATATATATATATATATATATATATATATATATATACAAATTAAAAAACAAAAAAAATTTTTATTTTCGAAATAAATTAAATTAAATAAGTTTGGAAATAAAAGATTGTAAAAATACAAAAAAAAACCATAGCTTTGATTGAATTAAGAATTTTAGAAACAAATTTTCGATTAATAAATTAAAATTATAATTTACAAATAAAAGGAAATTGACATAAATATTGTGAACTCTCGATTTTAAAATTTTTATAAATAAGTACGTTTTATACAGAAGGTAAGAGAGTATATATATATATATATATATATATATATATATATATATATATATATATATATATATATATATATATATAATTTTTTTGATAAGCTACACTCCTCAATTAATAGACTAAGACCTTGCAACAATGTCAAAAAAGAGTATCAAACAGGCTCCCGGAGCCTGGACTATTAGTTCCAACGACGATGAAGTTTTAGATTTGCCTCTAATACCGCGGCCTAACACGGGAGAAGCCTCGTTCATTTTAAAAAATAGCAATGCTAACGACTCGGAAAATTCGATGCAGTCTTCCGACCCCAGATCTAAAATAATTTCATCAAGCATAAATGAGTCGAATTTAGTTAACAAATTAAGAGATCTAGAACCACGAAAAGAATACAAAAAATCAACGGAAATCTCGCGTATTCTTTCTAAATTTTATGGACATAATATATTGGTCGATCAATTTATTCGAGAAATAAAAGACGCTGAAAAATTTATAGATCTGATTGATAAAGATTTTTATATGAGGATTGTTGAGGGAAAGGTTGTTGGCGATGCGAAGGCGTATCTTCGCATCGCCTCTAAATACGGCCTTTGCGTCACTAAAAACTTACAGAAGGCCATTGAATTGATAAATGAAAATCACGGCATATCAATTGCGCAAGGAATGATAGAAGAGACCACCAGTGTTGTCGTCCAATGTTTTATATTAGGTTTAAAGAAGGATATTGCTCAATTAATGATAGGTAAAACGCCTCCCACCTTAGAATCCGCAATCAGTACAGCGATTAATTGTGAACATTATGCGATTCAAAGACGCAAGTGCACGGTGAGGATGAAACTCTTGTTAACCCTCACAAAAAAATGTACCCTATAGACAACATCGGAACTCCGCGAGTAAATAATGTTAAATGTCATGATCGTGGGAAAGAGGGGAATTATGCTCCAGATTGTAAAGGAAAAAGAAGCAAGACTAAATGTTATAATTGCGGAAAGTTAGGACATTTCTCCCGAGATTGTAGAGATAAAAGAAAGGATACTAAATATAAGGATTATTTTTGTAAAATTTGTAAAAAATCAGTCCATAGTACAAATTTTTGTAAAAATCGTGAGAATAACTTTTCACGATCTTTAAACTTCCATCGCGATCGTCGTATCGACACTGTGATGAATCCGCAACCAAAAGAAGAAACAGTGTCCAAGATCGAACCATTGTTAGCTACCAAACCAGAGAGCTTACCTCTCCCATAATAATCCTGCCAAATACAATATTAAAAGGAGAGAAACCGCGTTTTCTCATCGATACCGGGTCTGTATTAAATATTATTAAAATAAGTACTTTGGTAGATGGGATCGTTGTAAACCGCGATAAAATATTTAACTTATCGGGAATAACGCAAGGACTAATAGAAACATTGGGATGGGTTTCAATCGATTTCTACGGAGTAATTTGTCAAATGCATCTCGTACCGCAAGACTTCATAATTAATTTTGACGGTATTTTAGGTAAAGAGTTTTTAAGAGCGCACGAAGCTGTATTATCTTTTCCTGATAAAACATTAACATTAGGACGTGATCAGTTGTGCGCCATTTCTTTTAACGCGTATAATACGTTTTATCTCCCTGCACGCACTAAGACTTTGTGTAGAATTAAAATCAAGAATGATGATAAATTAAGTGGTTATGTACCTAGGATAGAAACAGGACCAGGCGATTTTGCAGGAGAATGTATAGTGAATAACAGAGAGGAATTCGCGCATTTATTCATAATAAACTCAACGCCATGCAACGTGAATTTGACTATGTCTCCTATAACGTTAGAACGATTCGATAGTACTTTGACTCCCGTTTGAACAATAAGAACGGTCGACAAAGAAAAAGCGCAAGCGGAAAATCAAACGCGAATAAACGCGATTATCAGTTGTTTAAATTTAGAAGAATTAAATTACGAAGAACGAGAGAGTATTATTTCTTTAGTCACAAAATTTCCATGTCAATTCTATTAACAGGGAGACAAATTAACTAATACCTCAGTAATTAAACATAAAATCCCTACGACTGATAACATACCGATTAATGTACGACCGTATCGACCTCCGACTCACCTTTGAGACGAAATTAACCGTCAGGTAGAGAAGCTACTAGTAAATGATATCGTGGAAGGCTCCGAGTCCTCGTATGATTCTCCTCTTTGAATAGTCCCTAAAAAACCTGACTCGAAAGGGAATAAAAGATGGCGGCTAGTAGTTGATTTCCAGGCACTAAACGAGAAAACGATCGCTTCCGCATACCCATTGCCAAATATTACGGATATTTTAGATCAATTAGGCCGTAGTAAATACTTTAACACCTTAGATTTTGCTCAAGGATTTTATCAAGTCCTGCTAGATTCTGTCGACGCAGAAAAAACAGCTTTTTCTACTGCCTTCCGCCATTCACAATATAAACGTATGGCTATGGGGCTGAAGGGGGCCCTGCCACTTTTCAGTCTCTCATGAGAGACTGAATAAGAACATAAAGAAAAAATGAATAAATTATTCGGAAGACTGAAAACGGCGGGTCTAACTCTCCAGCCCGATAGGTGCCTATTTTTGCGTAGAGAAGTGGTTTACTTAGGCCATGTCATATCTGATAAAGGGGTTATGCTGGATCCTAATAAAACGCGTGCTGCCACAAAATTTTCACAACCGAATACTCCTGAAAATATTAAACAGTTCCTAGGTTTAGCAGGATACTATAGGCGATTTATACCTAATTTTTCTAAAATTGCGGCGCCTCTCACGAAACTCTCAAAGAAAGAAGTTTCGTTTATTTGGGAAGAGTCACAGGAACAAGCATTCTAAACGTTGAAACGCATTCTCTGCACCGGACCACTTCTTAAATTCCCTGATTTTAATGAACCTTTTATCGTGACCATCGATGCGTCTGATTTTGCTTTGGGAGCCGTTTTGAGTCAAGGAACAATAACAAAAGATTTACCAATTGCTTACGCTTTGACAACGTTGATAGATGCTGAAAGAAATTATTGTACTACCGAGAAAGAATTGCTAGCCATAATATACGCAGTAATTTATGTACCATTTTGGTAACGGATCATCGACTATTAATGTGGCTTCATAAGTTAAAAGACCCCACCTCGCGGCTAGCACGGTGGAAAATTAAATTAAGAGAATTCGAATACGACATTGTGCATAAACCCGGGAAAATTAATATGAACGCGGATGCACTGTCGCGCAATCCTGTCCAAGATATAAATTTCTCATCTCCTATCCAGATCTCCGAAAATCCTGAAAAAGAAATCGAGGAAATATTCTTGATTTCTGACTTTTCGTCCTTATTCCAACCTACAACTCTCGAGAATCCTGAAAACCCACTCGAAGACCCTCAATCCTACCATTTAATACGTATGAATAATGGTTTGACTGACGAATACGGATCGATATCAGTTATGGATGAAGATATAGCCGATGATCAAAGTTTGTGTAATGACGTTCAGCGGTCAATTGATGATCGCAGCGGAAAGATTTCCGTGAGCGTGGGGAAAGAACAAAGCTTGTGTAATGATGTTCAGCGGTCAATTGATGATCGCAGCGGGAAGATTCCCGTGAACATAGGAAGTAGTCGAAGTCTGTGTAAGAGCGTTCAGCGGTTAATTAATAATTGCAGCAGGAAGGTTCCCGTGAACATAGGAAGTAGTCAAAGTCTGGGTAAGAACGTTCAGCGGTTAATTGATAATCGCAGCAGGGAGGTTCCCGTGAACGTGGAGAATGATTTGAGTTTGTGTAATAGCGTTCAGCGGTTAATTGATAATCGCAGCGGGAAGATTCCCGTGAGCCATGATTTGAGTTTGTATACCGGTAAGATTTCTGATAACGCGTTAGATGGTCAGCAATTACGAATCAAGGCTGTATATGAACCCAATACTGATTTTGAAAGTGAATCTGAGATTGATAATGATTATACATATGAGGATTTTGAGTTGAACCTTCCCTGCGACAGTGAATCCGATGAAAACGAGGTCGATGAATCAGCATCTAAAAGTTTAAAGATCATAAATTCGTTGAAAGTTCTTGTAATAGATCATGTTCTGTATTCACGAAATCAATCGTTAATGAGACGCGATAACATTACTCATTTTATGTCAGTCAATTGTAAAATAAGTTCTCCTATCTGTCAGCAATTGGTGGATCTAGAAATGATAAGCCTTCATAGCTTGCGTAAAGAAAATATTGGAGTAGGCGCGATAACGTGTACAGGTTTAGATAATGGAAAATTTATTTATTCTTTATTTATTAAACAAAAAAGCGAAGGTATGCCTATAACCGCTAATATAATAGAATGTTTGAAATCGTTACGAGACGCAATGATCGCAGAAAACGTGACAACGGTTAGAATTGCCAAAAACGGAGACGGTCTTGATCAAATTCATTGGTTGCTAAACGAATTCTCGCTTCGAAGCGATTGGAAAGATAAAAATTTACGTATCACTATTTGTACCAGCGAAGTAACGATTCCCGTGGATGAAAACCATTTAACGATAATTGAAGAAGCTCACGATTCGACTGTAGGAGGGCATAAAGGAATTTTCAAAACATATAGGCGCATTCGCGAGCAATACTATTGGCCTGGAATGAAAAAACAAATTTCTGATTACGTACGAATATGCGAAGATTATCAAAAGAAAAAACTTACTAGGGTAAAAACGAGACTACCCATGACGATTACTACTACACCTACAGAAGCGTTTGAAATAATAGAAATAGATATTGTAGGCCCTTTACCTGTAACTGTTTCGGGACATAAATATTTATTGACTATACAATGTAATTTAACTAAATATTTTGATGCATTACCTTTGTGCGATATGACTGCGGAAATGGTATCTACAGTCTTTGCACATGATTTCATTTGTCGATTTGGATGTCCCAGAATTATAAAAACCGATCAAGGTGCGAATTTTCAAAGCCAATCACTGGCTAAATTAGCAAAAGTTTTCAAAATTAAACAATTTTGTTCCACAGCTTTTAGACCACAATCAATGGGCTCAATAGAACGTAGCCACCATAGCCTGGTCGAATATTTGAAAATGCATATTGATCGATCCGATTGGGATATTTGGGCAAAATGTGCTATCTTTTCGTATAACACTTCTGTTTATTCCGCGCGCGGGTTCACTCCTCATGAATTAATTTTTGGCCGAAAAGCACGTTTACCCTCAGAGTTTGAAACCAAAATTCTCGAAAAAACTTACGAAATGTATTTAGACGATATTATTGATAAAATAAACACAACTCAGTTAACTGTGCAAGAAAAATTAATCGAGGCAAAAGAACGCTCAAAAAATTATTACGACCAAAAGTTGAATGTGAAAAATTTCGAGGTAGGAGAGGAAGTACATTTATTAAAAGAACCTAAAATACATAAGTTTGATAATCAATACGCGGGAACTTATAAAATTATCGAATTAATCGGAGAAAGAAACGCAAAAATCGATCTAGATGGGGGAAGAATAAAAATTCTTCGTTTAGATAAATTAAAACACGCGTGCATTTGACCCGTATAAATTGTAGAAATCATTATATATCTGTAAAATATTGTATATGTTTTAACCTTTAGCTGGCAGGGGGGGTACTATAGTACCCCACGCTCTTTCTTATCAAATTTTGAAACCGTTTCATTCTTCCTCTCATAAACTATTGTAAACAAAGACAAACATTCATAACACATTTATACTCATATTCATCTTGCACATTTCACTCAAGGGTGATTGAACTCCGTAAGCATCATATGTCAAGTCTTCTACCTTGAGACTGCGATAGTAAACAATAACGTTATACATTCGCGAGAATGCGACACACAAGAATGCGACGCACAAGAGGCGATCGAACTCTAAACTGCATCACATGCAAAATTCAATCAATCTTTTCCCCGAAATTATAAAAGTATCAATAATATCATACATACGAAAGAATGCAACTGTCTTTTACCCATAGTATAAAAACCCAAGAGTCTTTAGCTCGCCAGCTTAATTTCATACTTACCGTCTAAGGCTACGCTTCGCCTAAAATTATTGTACTAAAGGTTAAGAAGGAGAAATAAAGATAAGTTCAATTCAACACATATATATAAATAAATATTCTTTTATTCTTGGATACCTATCCTAAAGAACCAACGTCCTAAATTACAAAAATAAGTTATAATAATAATTAAAAATTTATAAAATTAATAAATCAAGTTTAATTAAATAAAGTTTAATAAATTAAACTTTACAAATTAATAAATACAGTTCTAACGGTCAACATAAATTGGTGGCAGCGTAAGGGGATAGTGAAGCCAAGTGATAAAAGTGATTAAATAAAACTCCGATTTCTTAAAATATTTTCTCTCAGGAGAAAACAGAGAGTTTTAAAAATCAAGAAAACTTATCTTTAATCTGGTGACAATAGCCCACACTCTCAGAAGTTGACTACCAGTAGTTGAAGGGTTCATCAAGCTACGTCTGCATCCGCAGGGATAAAGAGAGGATCATCTATACAATAAAAGAGGACTTCTGCACCGCCAGCGGTTAAAGAGACGCAGCCAACCAGATCTCCAAAAACATCATCTCTTAAAAACCTTCAAGTAAGTCGTACAATAATTTTAAGCACACAGCGGGACAAGCCGAAAAATAAAGGCGTGTCTAACTATCTGTAACATTCATTTTATTTATAAGTTATTTATAAGACATACAACGTCTCAAGCCGAAGCACACACGCTTGAGAGGTTGATACATAGGAACATCACCCGCGTATGTATTGTGATTATCGTGAAGACAATAACGATAGTGTAAGATCAGAAAATACCCCACGATTACCTACTTCCCTTTCTGACGTTTCTAACAATTTCTACGACACTACAGACGGTCTTTATAAATTAAAAATAAATTTAAAACCCAGTAAGATGGACAGTTTACTAAAGACATTTAAATCCAATGAAGACATAACGCAATGCGATCAAGACGAACAAAATGTAGTGCAAGAATTGCAACGTCAAAAGAAAAAGGCCGACGCATTAGAAAAGCAATTAATATTATTGACAGAACAATTACAAATTTTAAATACTCAGATGACAGAAAATAAAAATCCACCACCAATCCCAAGTATACCACCTGCAGTTAGAGACAACAACCCTAGCTTAAATGTTCTCCCGGGATTAACGAGAGAACATCATTTATTAATACGTGAACTCTTAACAGAGATAAGGGAATATGATGGATCAACAGATGTTAGCGCATTTATTGATCAAATCATTCGCGCCTTCCGACAACTTAGCTCTGAGCAGGAAATATCAGCGCTTATACGGAAGGTAATAGCAGTTAAGCTAAAAGGAAAAGCACAAGAAGTAGTTGAAAGAAATCAAGTGACTACGGCAGTGCAACTCAAAGAATGTTTAAACACACACTTTGGAAAACTAGAACTTGAATACGATCAATTAGCTGAAATGCGTAACTCTATGAGACAGAGAACAAATGAAAAGGTGGCGGATTATATACAAAGATATAATAACATAAATCGTCGAATACAGATTTCGATGGATGGTTTAAATGACGATTTTAGAGATATGCACCGGAATTATGAAAATAAAAACGCGATTTCGAAATTTATAAGAGGATTGTATCCAGAAGGCTTACGTTTAGCCGTACAACAAAATCGATCACACACTTTACCGATAGCGTATCAACAAGCCTTATACGAAGAAAAACTCCGAAAGGAAGATGAAGAACTTCGAAATAGAAATTATAATAAACATGAGGAGAGATCCAGAAGAGATAGATATGAAAAACATTCAAGAGATAGGAGTCATTCTAGATATGATTCAAGAAATCGTGAGAAACATTCAACATCGGATAAAAATTACACACGTGATAGAAGCTTTTCACGAGATCGACAAGGAAATTATCGATCAGATAAAAAAGAGGATAAACCTACATGCTCTCACTGTAATAAATACGGTCATGACAAAGAGCATTGTTTTAAACATCAAAATGTACAAAGAGTAAATTTTCGCCTCAATGCCTCAAAAAGCAAAACTTATTTAGAGGATCCGGCACCATGGTTGAAGACCCCACCCGATCGTCAGAATTATTGGGAAGACCAGGATTACCAAACGCAATCTTTCCAACAGATGGAAAGCACTGGCATCTCTGGATGCGACCCTCAGGAACAGGAGGAAAATTATTAAAATTCTTAGTGGACACAGGAGCAGGCATAACATTCATTAAAGACAAAGTGTTGGATCTTAATACCTACAATCCTATAAGACAAAAACCAGAAGAGAGACAAACAATACAGATAGTTAACGGGAATCACACAATGCTTGGCAAATGTAAATTGAATGTTTTTGGAGAGGACTTTATATATCATGTCGCAAGCAATAAAATACCTCTCGATGCCGATGGGTTATTGGGCCGAGGATGGCTACAACATTATAAAGCATTAATTGATACAGAAAAACAAAATATAAAAATTTTTGATGCACAAGACAACCCTTTACAATTCACATTCAATGAAAAACCTGCTTATGTAAATCAAGGAATCAATCTTATAAAAATAGATATAGATAAACCAGATGGAGAGTACATAATAACCGATCCGAAAAATATAATAACACCAGCAATATATACAGTACAAAATAAAAGTACAACACTCAACATCGTTAATGAGTCAGTAAAGGAAATGAAAATAGATACTGAAATAGAGATAGAAGAATTTCAAGAACAAAAACAAAATGTTTATGAAACAATTTTCTTGCAGAAACAAGTATATAATAAACAAACGTTCATAACAGAAAAATATCATCGTGATAAACTTATTATAGATAATACACGCACATCGCATTTGCCGAGAGAACAGGCATTAGCAATACAAACATTAGTCAAAGAACACAATGATATTTTTCAATTAGAAGGAGATAATGCACCATCGCTCAAGAATATGTATCATCGTATAGATTTAACAATAAATCAACCAGTTGTTTCAAAATTATATCGACACCCATTATCTTTACACAAGAAAATAGACAGACAAATAGAAAAATTTGAAAATGAAGGTATTATAACAAAGTCAAATTCACCTTTTGTATCACCTGTTTGGTGTGTTCCAAAGAAAATGGATGCATCAGGAATACAAAAATATAGAGTTGTAATAGATTTTAGGAAATTAAATGAATATACACTTCAAGACAATTGCCCATTGCCGTCAATAAATGAAATTCTTGACCAATTGGGAGGTATGAGATACTTCTCTGCATTTGACTTGGCCTCAGGCTTTTATCAAGTCCCGGTTTTTCCAGAACACAGAGAGCGTACTGCATTTTCTACTCATAAAGGGCATTGGAAATTTAAACAAATGCCAATGGGCCTTAAAAACGCACCTGCAACATTTCAAAGAATAATGAATTTAAAATTACAAGGACTAATAGGCACTATATGTTTCGTATACCTAGATGACATTATAGTATACTCAAAAACCTTTGAAGAACATCTAAAGAACTTACAGATATTATTTGATCGTCTTAGAACTGCAGGCTTAAAGTTGCAGCCTGATAAATGTGAATATGTAAAACCAGAATTAGAATATTTAGGACATCTCAAAACAGAAAAAGGAGTATATCCTAATCCAAACAAATTAGAATGTATAAGAAATTATAAACAACCTTCCAATCAAAAGGAAATCAGTCAATTTCTAGGATTATGCGGATACTATAGGAAATTTATTAAAAATTACGGTAAAATCACAGCACCTCTTAATAAACTAATGAGTAAAAATGTCACGTTTAATTTCGACGATAAATGCAAGAATGCTTTTGAAATATTAAAGCAAAAATTAACATCATCACCGATATCAAAATACCCTAATTTAGAGGAGATGTTCATACTGACAACAGATGCGAGTAATGAAGGACTTGGTGCAATTCTTAGTCAAGGTGATTACAAGAAAGGAAAAGATTTACCTTGCGCCTACGCTTCAAGAACACTCAATCAAGCTGAAAAGAATTATTCGACTACCGAAAAGGAATTATTAGCAGCAGTATGGGCAATGCGTCATTTTAGACATTTTTTATATGAGAAACCTTATTTTAATAACAGATCATGCACCATTAGCAGGTCTCATCAAATCAAAATCACCAGAAATCGGATCTAGAATTTTCAAACTTTTATTAAAAATTACAGATTTTCAACCTATTGGGATCTGACATGGGGGCGTGGTCTAAGCTAAGATGGCGTACCATAGTATACAATTTACATTGTCATATATGGAGCAAGTACCTGTTTTTGTTAATTATGAATATTTCTGTACTATTGGGCAGATACTAATCCTACCAAACGTTATTTTATAAAAGATGAACAAGTTTTCAGAGCAGGACATATAATAAAATACGTTAAAAATAACAAAAATATCGGTGATATAATAACCTTTTCACGCAAGACATACAAGAACATACAAGTCGCATCAACGAACGCTTTCTGCTTGTATGCTACTATTCGTTCAGATTTTATCCACCAGAGAGCGTCTGGTCTATGTCAGATCCCAATAGTAGAATATAAAAAGGGTAAATTAAATACTAATGCCGATGCTCTTAGCCGAGCATTTGTAGCAAAAAGAGAAAACCCACGAATAAAGTACGTTAATGCTATAGAAGGTGACATAATATACAACAATACTGATGATCAGGACATAAAACAAGTTTTAAAGGAAATATTGTCTAAATACACAGAAGGACAAATATTGGAGCTCAGAGGTTTTAACAGAAAAAAATTCTTCGATGCTACAGATCATTTAAAGGCCATAACAGCCAAGAGCGGTATAAAAGAAATTACACTTGTATATTTTCGGACAGAAAAGGAAGCTAAATATGGAAAGATAGAAATGAAACAGGCATGTAAAGGAGACATTATACTATCTCCAAATGAAGAATTAATACGATCACCAATAAATTATTTACGTAATCATTACCCTAATCATAAAGGAGAAATTATAGAATTAAGAAATTTTCACGACGCTTCGGCTCAAGATTTATTATCAAAACTTGCTCGTTTTCCAAGAAGAATACGAATTAAGAGTCTAGCACAGACTCATGTGGATTGTGAAAAGACTAGAAAAACATTAATAGCAAGAGCCCATAGCTCATTGGGCTTATGATAAAATTATGTTTTAACTTCGTAAATATTGTTAGGAAACAAAAGCAGAAGAGGTTAAAAATTGGATCGATACCTGCGGATACTGTGCAGAAAGAAATTTTAATAGTAGATTCAAAGCTCCAGGTACTATTGTTAATGCGCCAAAGGAAATCAACGAATTATGGTATATAGATCATGCCGAAGAAAAAGGAATGAAATTACTTTTTATTATAGAAGCGCTTTCAAGATATGCTAAAGTTTATCAATTGAAAAATCTAGATCAAACTACGCAATCTATGGAAGATTTAATGAATGAATGGGGAACACCAAAGAAAATAATCAGTGACAATGCAGCTACGTTTACATCAAGGGCGTTTCAAAATTTATTAGAAAAACATAAAATAGAATATATACCAACAACTCCATTACATCCGCAATCGAATGGTATAGTAGAAAGACTTATAGGAACTTTGAAAAAAAGAATAATTGGAGCAGTTTCAAACAATAAAAGCTTTTACCCAATTATTACTGCTTATAATAGAACAATACATCCTACAACAAAATATATACCTTATGAATTATTCTTTGGACGAAATCTACCTAAAGAAAATTTTAACTCTGACAAGTTAAATTCATTAAATAAGCGATTGGAAGAAAATACAAAGAAAGCAAAAGAAGCAAGAGAAAATATACAAAGACAAAAGGAAATTAATAAAAACACAGTAGATAATAAACAAACTTCAAGAATCAACCCACAACCAGGGGATAGGGTAAATTTTAGAACATCACGTTGATTTATAGGTCCAGCAACAATTCTCACAGTCAATAATGAAAGTCATACAGTTCAGCTTTTATTTAAAACAAAAATTCTAAGACGACATTTTAATGAGATCACGCTTATCTCGAATCCCTTCTTTGTTACAGATGAAGGCGTCAATGATAATATTAAAAGTCATTCTAATTGACATGTTTCATCGCTGCGAAGCAGATATAGAAGTTACACCAGCTAATATACCAATACTACAGAAAAATTACGAAACTGCTTATGTGTTCGAAGATACTTGGACTATTGTTAATTATATAAATCTTACAGCCCTTATACAAAATAAAATAGACATGCAAAATCGATTAACAAAAATCAAAGAAGTATGTAATAATGTTCACTGTACTGCAAAAGATTTCATAATGCATCAAAAAAAACGACTACATGAATTATTCGCAAGACTATCTTTATTTTTACACTCAGAAGGCAACAGAAAGAAGAGAGGATTATTCAACTTTGTAGGAACAGCGAGTAAATTTTTATTTGGTACCTTAAATTCTGATGATGCCGACTCTATAAATCAAGAGATACACAAACTATACAAACATACAGAAGATTCGTTAATAGCAATTAAAAATCAAACATTGTTTATGAAAGAGACCTTCGATTCATTTACAAAGGAGTTCTATATATTTAAAGAAAACGAAGATAAATTAATAAACTGGAGTCTTGGAATATCAGTAATGCTCAACAATTATCAAGGCAACCAAATTGTATTACTTAGTTAACAAGAAATTGATGCATCGCTAGAAGAATATGAAGCTTATATAACGGATTTATTCAATTCTATAAATATAGCAAGAAACGGAATATTATCACCTGCATTATTAAAACCTGAAATTCTAATAAATGGTCTACAAAGCTTGTATAAAAAACAGCAATACGATGACATGTTAATAGCACCAACAATGAAAAATTATTTCTCAATATTACAAGTTATGACATTCACATCCTACATTAAAACAGACGGACTCGTAATAGTTACTAAATATCCCATTATCCACAATGACCCGTACAAAATCCTTAAGTTTGAACCTTTACCTATTGAAAGACGTTTTGGAAACACACCAATATTAGATATAACTAACCAATATGTATTAACAACGTATGATATATCAAAATATACGACCTTATCGAGTATAAATGATTGTAATCAACTTGGCAATACAAAAATATGTAAACTACAAATTTTACCTAGGCTAATAGACTCATTATCCGCTTGCGATAGAATATTATTAAATAAGCAAATGTAAAGAACATTATTTCTCTTTAACTCATGATTTTGTAAAACGTATAGAAAATGATAAATTTTATATTGTACCTATAAAAGAAATGTTATTCAGCGTATTTTGTAAAAATTATAAGAAAGACATAACAATATCACAAGCTAGTATTGTAAAGCTTGATGATAAATGTTTTATATCAAACACTGCGTATTATTTACATACGTTACATGACTCTACTACATATACAACCACACTCTTAAACTTAACACTTAGTAAACCATATGAAGACAACTTAAATATAACCCTTCCTTTATTGGCATTTTCGGAACATGATCTCGGTAGTCTAAGGAGTCATGCTTATAACCTAGAACAAATACAAGACGAAATTGAAAGACTAACTTTACAAAGACGAAATCATTCGTTTATTTCAACTGCGATAGACTATCTTCATTATTCGGAATACGTAGCTCTCTTTATGATTGCTGCCTTTATCGGGTATAAGTTAAACATACACAAAGTAATAATAATAATCAGTTCTTATCTTTGGGTAAGATTAAACAATTTTTGCTGTTGTCACACTAAACGACTCGAACCTACAGTAACTTACAACCATTGTGCCAACATTACCACCGCTGCAAACGTTTCCTCAATACAACCTACAGTATCCTCTTCTTATACACCCAAAACTCACCTGATTCCTCCATCATATGACAATTTACTATAATTTTTCGGAACGAAAATTTTTTGGAAGGGCGTGTAAACAAAGACAAACATTCATAACACATTTATACTTATATTCATCTTGCACATTTCACTCAAGGGTGATTGAACTCCGTAAGCATCATATGTCAAGTCTTCTACCTTGAGACTGCGATAGCAAACAATAACGTTATACATTCGCGAGAATGCGACACACAAGAATGCGACGCACAAGAGGCGATCGAACTCTAAACTGCATCACATGCAAAATTCAATCAATCTTTTCCCCGAAATTATAAAAATATCAATAATATCATACATACGAAAGAATGCAACTGTTTTTTACCCATAGTATAAAAACCCAAGAGTCTTTAGCTCGCCAGCTTAATTTCATACTTACCGTCTAAGGCTACGCTTCGCCTAAAATTATTGTACTAAAGGTTAAGAAGGAGAAATAAAGATAAGTTCAATTCAACACATATATATATAAATAAATATTCTTTTATTCTTGGATACCTATCCTAAAGAACCAACGTCCTAAATTACAAAAATAAGTTATAATAATAATTAAAAATTTATAAAATTAATAAATCAAGTTTAATTAAATAAAGTTTAATAAATTAAACTTTACAAATTAATAAATGCAGTTCTAACGGTTAACACTATGCTACCCTTTGGAGTAACCTCTGAAGATCCCTCCAGAATGTTTTTAAGTTGAGATAAACAATATTTTAGTTTTTACAATTTTTTGCGCTGGGGTACTATAGTACCCTGTAGGACAGCTATAATCGGCTGGAGAAGCATGCCAGCTGAAGGTTAAAAAGAATAAAGAAATTTTATATTTAAGGGGACAGGAGAAGCGAATGAGTTGGAGGCAACGATTACTCCGACGATTATTCCCAACGATTACTCCTTGATGGTTGCGCCTCACGGACGGGAGCGAAGGTAATAGGGGCTCCGCTCCCCCTTATTATAAAAATTTATTTTCTCTAAGAATTGGAAATATTTTAAATCAATTTAGTTAAATAGTTAAATTAATGAAGTACTACTTGACCATCAAAGTCTCGTCAAAGGAACGATAACTGATCACTGTGCCTATAATACGCACTAAGAGTGTAAAGAATAATTTTATGATAAGCTTAAGCAAATTTTAATTCTGTATTGGTTTTGAATTTCATTTATATTATTTTTCATGTCTCACTTGATTTTAATTCATATATTTCAAATTCATTTAATGAATCTAAAAGCGTATTTACTATCCTATCTTACGCGAGATTATCTTAAGTTATTTTTTTTTGTTAAGGAACATTGTAATTTACTTAGATAAAATTCAATTTCTAACAAGGGAACGACAGTGCTAAAATTTGCGACTTCCTCTTTTATATATATACATTATACATTAAGCTAAACGAAGTAAAATGAATATGAAAGAATTAATTATTTTTTTGGCAAGTAACTTGCCTTATTTAAAAAAAAAAAAAAAAAAAAAAAAAACAATAAATGCAGATATTCTGTAAAGTATTGGGATAATCAATAAATGGAATATATACTATCCTTGAGATTTTAAAGCATTTCATAGTTGACTATATTCTATTACACTGTAGAAGGAAATTAAATTTTGCTTCCAGTACATTTACGGAGTTTGTTTTAAGTTTCATGCGGGTTTGCATTGAAATTACAGTAAAATTATTAATTTTTATGCAACTTTGCATTGGGATTACGATAGAATTATTAATTTTCATGTACACGCTTGAAGCGGGCTTCCAGTTTTGCATTAAGTTTGCATTAAATTTCAATTTTTTATCAATTGTACATGGGAAGGAGAACGTAAAATATGTATTACTAGGTTTTATTGAATTTTAGCCTTAGATTTTTACTTTTAAATTAATCCTTATTATTTTAAACTTAGGCTTTGTATGTTGTTTATCACGAAAAAAAAAAATTATAATTTTTCAATGTTCTTTTACATTTTTAATAAAAAAAAAAGAAACATTGCTTAAATAAAATCAAAAAATATATATATTTAAATTAATAGAAGCTTTAAAATCTATATACAGAGCTTATAAATAAATTTTGTGTATGATCACTTTGAAAAAACACTTTAAATTCAATTTAAAATTATTTCTCTCTCGCTTTTTCCTTCAGATTTTTAATAGATTGTGAAACTTCAAATTTACAATTTCGTTGTATTTCAAACTGCGTGTCGAAATTTACAGAGTTCAAGTACCATATTATGTATATGTATATATGCATGTATATGAATGCGTGTGTGTACGTGCGTATCTGAAAAAAGCATAATTCAAAATCCATGACGATTCGAAACCCATAAAACATGGCGATGCTTGATCGGAGGCTTCCCCTATCACTCGCCTTTTACGTTAATAAGAGTAATACTCGTGAAAACCCGCCATCATTTGCTGCCTGGCGTCAAAAGAGTTAGCATCACTCCTAAAGGTAAAGAAAAAGAAATCTTTTTCTTTTTATTGTCTCTCCTAATCTTTTTTTTCTCTTTTCTCCTACTTATTTTAAATTTAAAATTTTTCTCCTTTTCTCCTATTCTTACAAAAAACGACAAACAACAAAAATAAAACACAACAACAAAGAACACAAAAAAAATACAAAAACAAAATAAAAACAACAAAAGTTAAACAAACAAAAGTAAAACAAAATAAAAAACGACAAAAATAAAACAAGAAAAAGTAAAACAGCAAAAACAAAGAGGTTAAAATGAAAAAAAAACACACGCTCTCTTTTAGAAAGAAAAAAATGGTCGCTGAGGAACCTCATCCCCCGCACCAGCCGGCTGTTGTAAACGAGCAGCAGCCACCACTACCATATCCGGCGATGCCCGTCCTGGTGATGATGCCCACACCATGTCCCCAGGAAGGGATTGACCACGTTCGCGGGCCTCCAGTCGTAAATACGCCGAACGAACGGCGATATCTTCGCTGGGTCATGCTAGGCCTGCTGAACGAGCATTCCGCGCTATCGCGTGAGGCAGCATGCTCTGAAGTAAGTTTTTACGAAGCCTCTAGTGGTTTATGGCATTGTATTGACTGCCACAGGGAGGATGGGCAACCATGGCGTTTTCGCCATGTTCACCTCCTAAGATTGAGATCGGCACTTATGTCACCATCCTGTCCACTATGCCACAGGAGCAGCTACAGAATCCGCTGGTTTAAGAAATGCCCTGCGTGTGTATACACGTATTTCTCTCATCGTGGAGAGATTCGACAAGGAATGGTTGTCAAGAGTTACAACACCTTGTAATTTTTATTTTTTTTTTTAAGAAAGTTAAAGTAAGAAGACTCTACACACACACAACACCAAAAAATTAGCTTATTCCTGTGGTAGAGAAAAATATCTGATTTTGCATGATGTCGGAGCTTGGATTGGCCTCATCAGCAGGTTTTTTCTTACTCAAGTTTGGTGTTACAATGTTGCTTTTAAAACTAATTATTTTGTTCTTTTTTCCTATGAATTAACAATTAACAACCTGAATATTTTATATCTTTTATTTTGGAGTAATTTGACTTAATCAACGAATAAAAAAAAAGAAATGACTTTTGTTTTGGACTCCACTTTTGTATATGTCCACTTTTGTATACACATATGTATTTCAGTTGAATAAAGTATTATAAACCTTTTAAAAAAAATGTACCTTTCTTTTCTGGCACGTACCATTTTGTTGTAAATTTTTATTGCACATCAATTAGAAAAAATAATATACACATATATTGCACGCGAACCCTTTTTTATATTGCACATTAATATACACATATATTGCATAAATGTAAAGATGTTTTAAGATTACTTTTATTATATATTTCTGTTCAAATTTTTTTTTTCAAAAGAAAACAAAACAGAAGAAAACAATAAAAATTTTTTAATAAGACAATATTCAGACCTTAATAAGGCAAAGAAAAAAAAATTCCTTTTATTTTGTCAAAAATTTTTGTAATGAGGTAATTGTACACCTTTACATATTATAGCCATTAAAAAATCAATCTATAGAAGCAGTTAAATTGCTTTGCAGCATTATGTAAATATTACTAAAACTAAAGATGTTATGGTCTGCGTTACATTTTGATTTTGAAACTAAACAATGGACCATAGTAGATGTTATTTTATCAACACATGTAAATGTTAATGGAAATCCAACTGATAATGAAGGCATCACATTTTCACATAGCGTGCATAAGAAAACAATCAAATTTTTTGTGTGAGTCTTAACAAGACTGCGGATTCTAAATTCTATTCCAACAGAATTTGAAGAAAAGACGTAGTATAGATACTTTTAAAACATGATGTTGATGTTACAAAAATGAAATTGGCTTAACACCTCCTGATATGGCAATTAATTCTCTTAATAAACGTATTATGATTCTTAAAAACTGATGAATTTGATATTATTCGTTCAATTTCATAACATTTATCAGTCCAATGAACCTTATCTAATGGAAAAATTTGATTCTTTTAATATGAATACCTTTAAAAATATTCTAGATAAATTATCCAGAAAACTATTGATAAATCCATCAATCAGATCAATTCAGAGCAGTCAGAGTTTACACCACTTCACTTAGCAGCTCACTGGTGTAATATACCAGCTATTAAGATTCTTATTGACAAAAGAGCTAATATCTTTGTTAAGAAATGGTGCAGGTGATACACCAGTTCATGCTGCTTATAATGCATCACATTTAGCTGATGTTGGAAAAACCAGATTAGTATTTACCAATGATAATCCTATAGAAAACAATGATTGTTCACATTTTCATGTTGAAGCTGTAGAATGTTTTCTTGATCATGATGTCAATGTTAATAAGATCAACTCGTTGAAAAAAAAAAAAGAAAAAAAAAGAGAGGAAAATAAAACTCCGCTCCATTCAGCAGTTGATAATATAGTTAAAATACGCCTCCTCATTGTACATAAGAAAATTATGGTACAGAAAATATTAGAATAAAGGTGTTGGTGTGGATGCAATCAATATATAAAACATGCTGTGGTGAAATAGCAGATGCTAGAATTATTCCTTAAAAAAAATCAGATAGTAATTAAAATATGGTGCTAACATAAAATAGCAAATGATAAAGGTGAAACTCCATTAATGTTAATTGAATCCTGCTTTGAGTGATTGCTGCATATAAAGAAAAATTTTTCACTACTATGTGAATAAAAAAAAATTTTTTATCGCGCTTTGTCAAAAGTTATTACAGAAAAATTGAATTTTCTCAGCAGTGTTTGAAAAGATGGTTAATTTACGTGACATATTGGTACAAATAATCTAGCATTGCATAGTGAAAATGCTATTTTCCGAAAATCATAATTTCTAAAAGCTTACATGAAATATCTCCTATATATAGTTTTTCACTTAAATTTCAATTCAAAAAAGGATTAACCAGAAAACCTCTGTTGAAAAATTCACAAAAAAAAGTTAGATTTCATTATCAGGTTTTTTGGAAAATTTTATGACAATTTACAAAATATTATAATAATAGGAAATACATATAAGCAATCTAGTTTAAAGATTGCAAATATAAAAATATATTTTAAGACATTGAGATTTAAGAAAGGAAAAAAGAAACAAAAGGAAGGAGAAGGAAAAAGGCAAAAACTCATTTTTTTTTTAAGCTCTTTTTATTCAAGCACAGGGAATTCTAACCCTCACTATTTACACACAAGCACACGCGAGCAAGGATTATATTCCCCGTTCACCTTAAAACAACTTTAATAAATGAAGCCGGTCTGTGGCACAGTCGGTAGGAGCGTTGGATTCGTATTCTTGGGGAACCGGGATCGAGTCCCGCTCTCGGCTGTTTTTCAAACGAGCACCTCTGTTTCATGTGCTTTGTACGCAGAACACACTTACGAGCTCCGTCGCTAAGGGATGAAAAAGTGCAGTTGTAAAAATCAACTGACCTTGCGTCTCAGTAGACCAGGATTTGATTCCCTACGAAAAATTAGAAAAAATAATTTTCAAAGTTTTTCCGAGGGAATAAACCCGAAAAACACAAAAAATATATACAAAAAAGTCCCAACGGGCAAAATACAAAAATTATAAAAAGTCCCACTGGGCAAACTAAAAATATCAAAATAATAAAACCTGTTGATGGCCTAAGATTGTACTCATCTAATCAAGAGGCCAATAAAATATTAAGAAGAAGAAGAACTTTAATAAACACACACACTTGAATAAAAATTTCTTTTACTTGAAAAAACGCGTTTCACTAACCAGGAGAGGCTATGAGCTTCGGGTCACAGATCTTGACGAAACTTTGGGATATATTTTTAGGTACCAAAATATGAGTAAAGCCGGAGCGATACGGTCTAACGCTTCGAAAAACTGAAATTATAAACATTTCTAGTCTTATTTTTAAAAAAATGTAACAAAAAGCTCCTAATTGAAGTGTGAATAATCCAGTCTAGAAATGTCTTTAATAAATCAATAGGGACTAAAATAAAAGTACAGAAAGCAAGCTTTAATTTGCCGTTTTCAGAATCAAAAAATAATAATTACAATCAGAGATATGTTTGTTCAAAGTTAAGAAGCAGGAAAGTACCAAAAATCATCTAAATTCTAAAAGACAGTGATTTCGTAAGTTAATAAAGATTTCTTTTTATTTTAAGTCCTTAATTCCTTGGATTTTTATCCTTAATCAAGCAACGGACTCACATATTAAATTTTTCATTAAAATTTTAAGATAAAAACTTTAAATTTGATTTACGTTCTAAATTATTTGATTTTAAATTAAATTCAAATACGCGGGCATTCAACGCCAAGATCCAGCTTTAATCTGACATCGAGAGGACCATCTACAGAATTTTACTATTCTACGACCAAGGGTTGGGTCATAACAAGGGATCGAATAAAGACTACAGTGATCTCTCAAAGTTCTATCAATTATTTCTAGAGCTTTTTAAGGAATCATCAATGCTTCATCCTAAATAATTACATATCACTCTCATAATTTTCTTTTATCTAATTTCAGTTTTAAAAATGTTGCTTCTATATTTTCTAAATCCAAAGGTAATCTAAACGTTCTGTGTGTTGTCATTCCTTCCGGTAGTAAAATAGAAGCGATCCCTGTCCAAACCATAGATATAATTTTCTTTCCTTGTCCTAAATAATAAAAGATTAAAGTTTTATATAGAAAAGTTTTTCCAGTTTCACCTGGACCATCTATAAATATACGATTTTTGTTCTTTATAATACAATTAGAAATTAAATTTTGTTTATCGTTTAATTGACTTTTATATTCATTAAATAATTTATTATTAGTTTCTATAAATAATTTTTCTTCTTCGAGTGATTTTTTAATTATTACATTATCAATATTTGGAAATCCAAAATCAGATAATGAAAAATTTTCTAAATCTAGCATGTTATTAATTTATTTTAATGCATTGTATTCTTGATTATTTTCAAAATCATCTCAAAAATATTTTTTCAAATGATCCAAAATTTTGGATGCAGAAGGCAAATTATCAGAAATAAGAAACCATGCGAAAAATTTTCTTAATTCCTTTGGCATAATAACAGTGCATCATTAAATTAATTTCAAGTGAAATTTTTCAACATCTTTAGGACTAACAGTATTGATTCTCCCGGTAACTTTTAAAAAAACTTTTTTTACCCAAACTTTTTTCGAAGAATCAAAAATATAAAATTTTGGAATATTAGAATATTTAATTTTTCTAGCTTCAGGATCATACACATTTAATTTAAACCATGCTGTCAAAGTTGTACCATTATTTTTTTGTAAAGCTTTTATTTCTTTATTTTCTTCAAAAATCACTTGTTGTTGATTTTCCGTATGTACTGCTAAATGAATAACTGTACGTGATCTACCTGAAAGTGGTGATTCTTCAATTCCCCAAGCAGCTTCGATAGGACTAATATATCTAGTATCGACATAGTCCGTAATTTCATCAAATATTTTAAAATCAGTATCCTTTTTCTTAATAGCAGCATATGCTCTATCATGGCCTTCATGTATATATTTATAAAGATATTTTATCTTCATTACTGAATACGAAACTTCAGAATTAATATGAGTTTGCCATTTCTATAAAAGAGTAGAATTATAAGGCACTACCATTGAATTATCTACGTTTATAAATTTACCATTTACTATTGAGTTATACACATAATTTATATTTTTATTATTTCTTTAGTCGTGGGAAACCATTTTTATTAAAATATGTAAAATCACTAAAATCTTCGGGAAATTTTTTGGAACAAGAATTTTTTTCTTTATTATAACATGGTTTTTTTCAATATGAGGACCGTGCAACATACATTTTATTACCAATTCACATAAAATTTCATCGTCATCCGGAATTTCTGCACTAACATATTTATCAATATCAGAAGGATTTAATAATTTATTTTTGTAATTTAAAACAAACAACATATGAGAGCATGTAGTGATCCTTTTTTTTGAAAATTAAATCATATAAATATAGCCTAATATTTTTTCAAAAATGTTTCCAGATAAAATATCCGCTAATATCGCACGTAATTTATTATAGAATGATATTGCTACTATATTTGGAATATCATTACATGTTGAACCAGGAGGAAAATGAGATAAAACAGTTTTTGATTCTGTCCAATTTGGATTGCAAGTAACATTAATAAATAAGTCAGGCCTTCCGATTTCGCGACTCACGACCGTAGCGTCTTGGTATAATTGATGCATATGTCTAGAACTACCGATATGTGTTGATGGCAAAATAAACATATGACCTAATCGTTCTTAATCCACGAAATTTTCTGAATTATTTAAAGCATTTTGTCCAACATGATCTATAATTCCTTGATAACATTCAACTCTCAATTTTTGTTGATTATATCCAAAGTAATTTAATCGAGTACTTTTTATCGTAGTATATGCTTGAATTATATATTGTTGAGTTAACCGTCCTGCATGTATAATTAGATTAAATACATCACGGTACGCTAAACTATTAGAATAATATTGTGAAGCAGTTAAGCGTTTATCACTACTTGAATTTTATTTTAAAGAAGGATTTCATCTTAAATCTCCTGCCAGAAATGAAATCGGGAATACCGTTGGATGACAATGTGATGATATTTTATTTAAATATACTGAAGATTCTTTTTCTGAAGTATGTCTAGGATAAATCCGTAAATCATAAGATGTTGGAATTTCGCCGTCTTTTGAAACTATTAAAGCAACGCATTCAGCAGTTCCTAGATTATTATAAACATTTTCATTTAAATTAAATTTACGAATGAACAATAAATTATATTCTGGATATTTCTTATTTTTTGACAATTCGTACAAATGTTTATATTTCCAGGCATAGGGATTTTCATTTAATATTTAAGATAAAATGTTAATATGTTCTTCTACTAATATTTTATCATTTTTTAACTTCAGCTGATTCGCCCTGTAATTATCATACAGATAAATTTGTCCTAATTGAGGATTGTCTTCATCTTTTACAAATAAACTATTCGGTGTAGAATGACAAATTTGTTCTTGAATCTTTAAATTATAAATACCTTTTAAATTTTCATTTATTACATTAGCATTTAAGCTGACAAAAAAAATTTATTATTGTAATAACAAATAATTTCTCTGAATTTTCTATCAAACAAAAGATTTTTTAATTCTTCCTTAGCGTGGTTACGATGAGAAAATTTCGTTGCCATCGTTCTTTTAAAGTACAAAGGGTACCCCCCGTTAAGATAGTCAATTTTGCCCTGTCCCTGAAATTTTTGTTTGACCTTGTAACTTTGTTTTGGATGAAAAAAATAGTTTTTGTCATATTTGCAGACCACGACCCCCCTCCCCCTGTCCACAGCATGGAAAAAATGACTTTTTCAGTATTTATTTTTTTTCTTCGCATCTAGTCAGTAAAACAACCCCAAGAGAATCGTGCTTATAGCTTAAATGGTTACAAATCATGTAGAATTTTTTCATAAAGATTTGATGATGCTATATAACCTAAAAGGATGAAAAAACAATTCAAACCCTTCCTATTTTCACGGGAAATGCGGTACAAGGCCAATTCTTACAAAAAAAAACTTGTATTTTGTTTAAAATTACTTGCTTGAATTTTTCCAGATATTTGCTGTTGGTGCGCCATAGTTGAAAGTGCAAAAAAACTCATTTTTCGACGTTTTTGGCTGATTGTAGCTCATTTGCAGACTTTGTATTATTATTTATATTATGAAATTGTATCCTAGAACTTTATTTATGAATTTAATTATGCAATCAAGTCAGAAAAATAAGATTTACAAATATTCGGTTTAAAATTTTTGCACCAATCCACATTTTAGATTAGGTATTTAAACACTTCTTTCGTAATTTTGTTGATATTTCACTACTTTATATGTGATGAAATCTTTTAAATATTATATTGCTTTAATAAAAGAAAATATTTTGATAAATAAGTCATTTTACAGGTACAGCTATATTAAGTACGGTCAAAACATCAACTTGAGATTACATATGAATTTATATTTCGTAAGAAAAACTTATCAATACAAACATTATCATCATGATTTAATAATATGAACCTTGTCTTTGATATTTTTAACACTATGTAATCTAAATCTGCACTCAAGTCTCACTTTTTCGAGAGCTATGTGGTCTATTTTTACACTGTGTAAAAAAAATGTGAGCATGCGATTACATTGAAGTCTTGTTTACATGTCTCATATTAATATTATAATATTGAATATATTTTTGTTAAAAAGCGCATGTTATTCGCAATTATTTTATGATATTTGCAATCGTTTTAAAGATCATAAATAAAGTTGTGTGATTTTGTTTCATAACTAACTGTGATAACCTCTTCATGTAGCACTTAATTGAAGTAACAGCTGATACTCAAGTAACGAAACTTAAGTCTTAAGTCATACCTAATACTCAAGACACGACTATCAATTCGGGCCATAATGTTTTTTTATGGCTCGAATTCATATACCCAACTCAAGTCTAAGACTAGAAGTTGTAGTTATTACTCAGTTCTCAAATATTCTATCCTTGTTCTTCTTATGGAAAATAGTAAGAATATAGATAGATATCTGAGAACTGAGTAAAGACTATAACTTCCAGCCTAACGATTGTTACTTGAGTTACGTTACTGGATTCGTACCTATGTCAATGGAGATAAAATAATACAATACATGACATAAGTGCAAACTTTATTTATGATCTTTAAAACGATTGCAAATATCATAAAATAATTGCGAATAATACGCGTTTTTTAGCAAAAATATATTTAATATTGTAATATTAATATGAGACATGTAAACAAGACTTCAATGTAATCGCATGCTCACATTTTTTTACACAGTGTAAAAATAGACCACATAGCTCTCGGAAAAGTGTGACTTAAGTGCAGATTTAGATTACATAGTGTTAAAAATACAAAAGACAAGGTTCATATTATTAAATCATGATGATAATGTTTGTATTGATAAGTTTTTCTTACGAAATATAAATTCATATGTAATCTCAAGTTGATATTTTGACCGTACTTAATATAGCTGTACCTGTGAAATGACTTATTTATCAAAATATTTTCTTTTATTAAAGCAATTTAATATTTAAAAGATTTTATCACATATAAGGTAGTGAAATATCAACAAAATCACGAAAGAAGTGTTTAAATACCTAATCTAAAATGTGGATTCGTGCAAAAATTTTAAGCCGAATATTTGTAAATCTTATTTTTCTGACTTGATTGCATAATTAAATTCATAAATAAAGTTCTAGGATACAATTTCATGATGTAAATAATAATACAAAGTCTGCAAATAAGCTATAATCAGCTGAAAACGTCGAAAAAATGAGTTTTTTTGCATTTTTAATTATGGCGCACCAACAGAAAATATCTGGAAGAATTCAAGCAAGTAATTTTAAACAAAATACAAGTTTTTTAGCAAGAATTGGCCCTGTACCGCATTTCCTGTGAAAATAGGAAGGGTTTGAATTGTTTTTTCATCCTTTTAGGTTATATAGCATCATCAAATCTTTATGAAAAAATTCTACATGATGTGTAACTATTTAAGCTATAAGCACAATTTTCTTGGGGTTTTTTTTACTGACTAGATGCGGAGAAAAAAAATAAATACTGAAAAAGTATTTTTTCCATGCTGTGGACAGGGGGAGGGGGGTCGTGGTCTGCAAATATGACAGAAACTATTTTTTTTTATCCAAAACAAAGTTACAAGGTCAAACAAAAATTTCAGGGACAGGGCAAAATTGTCTATCTTAACGGGGGGTACCCTTTATAAATAAATATGAATGTTAGACAATTTTTTCATATTAAAATCACATATAAATAAATATAAAAAAATTAATGATACTCAAAGAGCTCTGTGAGAAGGCATTTCGCCAAAGCACTTGGCAGCGTTTTTAATTTGTCAATAGTCATATTTGAAGAAATATCTTTCTTTCTTTTTTTTCCGCGCGTTCATCAGTCATATTGCATACAATATCTTTCTCTCTTTTCCTTTGAATTCTCTCTTCAGTCATATTGCATGTAATATTTTTTTCTCTTTTCCTCTTAACTCTTTCTTTAGTCATATTACATACTGTTGAGTAGAGTTAAATTGTTAACGGCCACTCGAATGAAGGAAGTAGAGCAAAAAACAAAGAAAACCACTCACCGAAAGCAATACGTGAGCCCCCCACTACGACGGGACGATTACGCCGTATATATAAGAATTGAGTCGAAGCGCGGAGAGTAGTGTAGATTCGGACTTCAACCGGAGAGAGCCGGTTAGTAAGATACCAGTGTCAAGGGCCCCGAGTCTCGTATGTCCCTGGTGAGACAAAACACGGTGGAGTTTTTGGCATACGCTAAAAGGCACGAAGTAGTGTACGAATCAAGGTACGATTTAAATTTAATTTATATTTCGAAAGAAAGTGTAAGTTGAATTTATATTTGAAAAAGTGCGGTTTAAGTTTAATTTATATTTCTAAAGAAGGTGTAAGTTTAGTTTATATTTTGAAAAAGTGCGGTTCAAGTTTAATTTATATTTCTAAAGAAGGTGTAAGTTAAATTTATATTTGAAAAAGTACGGTTTAAGTTTTTATATTTCGAAAGAAAGTGTAAGTTTAATTTATATTGAAAAAGTGCGGTTTAAGTTAGATTTAAATTTCGAAAGAAAGTGTAAGTTTAATTTATATTAAAAAAGTGTGGTTTAAGTTCAATTTAAATTTCGAAAGAAAGTGTAAGCTTAATTTATATTGTGAAAAAGTGCGAGTAGGTAAACAAGGGGGATTCTAGCCCAGGGGGGATTCTGGCCCACTACATTTGTAGCCCACTGCATTTGTAGCCCACTACTTGTCGCAACAGGTTAGAATTTTAATAACTCAAGTTTGTAGCAACTTTAATAACCCAAGTTTATAATTTTTAAACAGTTTATTACGTTTAAATTTTTTGTGGCTCTGAAAAGAGCCGATTTAAAGTTTTTTATATTTAATATTTGGGGTGGTATTTGTGATTTATATTTTTCGTAATGCTCCTTCCAGGACATCTTATCTTTTTTAGAAGAATCAATAAGAGGAGTATACTCGTTAGGTTTATCGGTGGTGCCTGGACTTTGTCCCATGATGAAATAATACAAGTCATGACACGCTTCTACTTTTATAGTGATGAGAGCTCTATGTAATCATTTACTTACACTCCATAGGTATTTCCAAGGGCAAACGACTCTCAGTAAAATATTTTTTGATGAGTCTGACGTTATGTAGAGCACAACAAGCTTTATACATTCCATCGTGATGGGGGCAAACAGTCACTAGCTTTATCTTATCCAGGGGTGGATAACCCATCTCTGTAATATCGGTAACGTTGAACTTGAAGCGCTCTAACCATCTTTTCTTTATACTTCTCATCACTAAAATTTTGCTAGCATCTTGTAGAGCTTCTTTAAGAATGTTCCCTATTTCGGCGTAGGGAATCGTACCAGAACGCCAAGACAAACCATGATAATATTGTTCAAACCATTTGTTTTGCGTCTTATATTTCTCTGTGAGTCTTCGCCAAGGAAACGGTTCTTTAAAAAGTAGCACGACAGGATCAGAATCATCGTTCAACGGAACTATAGCCAATTCTTTTAAAACATAGTCATTACCAGGCTGCTTGAAGCCTTGCATATCGACCAAGTACTCCATCGTGAATGACTCTTTTGACGATGAACATCCAATTTATAACTATTACCCACCACTTAGACAAGTTTTCGTACATTACCATTGACAGGATTGTACTCGACTATGCGATCGTGTATGATCAAACAGTAAGCGGATGTTCCAGCAAGAATGTTATTTCTCGATTCAAATTCCAAGCGAACATCCACAGGAGCACTTTTCAGAGACTCGTTTTGTTTCGAGCAATCGATTACAATCAACGGTACGTAGTCAATGAAATCTTGTTTTTTTAAGAGCGGTTTGGCATCTTTCTCATAGTACGCAGGTTGAAAATTAGCATACATATCGTATAACATAGCAAATTGATTACGTTCAATATCTAAATTTAGATTACCATATGGATAGTATTGCGAATTAAGGAAAAGCTTTACATTACTTATGTTGCAGTGATCAAAGCGACTCGCATTGGCTGTTTTTAGATTTTTTCGATTCGTTTGAAAACCTAGAATAACAAAACGTGGCTTTTCCAATTGGTTAGAAGTTTTAACAGTCCAAACGTGTTTTGATGTGGTTGGAAGTAGCGGATACTCGTACAAGTCCCAACTGCGGAAACTCTTTGCAATCGGTTTATCTTTTTCAATATGACTGAGTAAGCGAAGTTTGTAGGCATTCGATAATATTACATAGGGCATAAGCCATTCTATTCTTTGCAAATTGATCTTAAAATCTTCGTATCTATTTTCATGATGCGTCTGAACTACCACATTCAAATCATTCCTAGATCTTGTCAGTATAAGTTCATGTTTCACATTGACTACAATTTTACGATAGTCTTCAGCGAAACCGAGAATCATACTCAGAGGAATAGATAAGACTGTAGAAGGCCTCTTTGAATGGGAGATACGCATCTTTTAGCTTGTCGAATTCACTAACGTAATCGTAGGGAAAAACTCCTTTCCGCTTTAGTAATTCCATTTGCTCGCTTGTGTATCCATCAGCTTGGAATTCCTTTGTAGCGATATTTAACTCACTCAAGTAAGATGCAAGCTTCTCGAGAGAGCAGGCCATAAAGCGGAACGAATCGATGAACCTGAAGTTGATTTCGCTTCCCTCGATATACTTTACGAATGAGATGTAACGTTCTTTATTTTCAGGAATGAGACTCACTCGTCCTTTAAAATCAACAGCTGTTGCAATTTCCTTAACAATGAAGTGTGAGTCATATCCTGTTAGATTGTGAAATACGACAGGAATAAATCTTGAATCTTGATATTTAATATTACAAGATTGATGTGCTGCTCCACGAAATCTAAAAAAAAAAATAAAGTTGAATTTAAAGAATTATAAATTGACATAAGAATAAAGATAAAACTTACCTTCCAGTGAGATGGCAGTGATCACGAACCTTGACGTCTTTATCTGTGAAAGACTTTCTACAGATATGACAAAAAGTAGCTCTTTCGAATAAAAGATGCTCTCTATCTGTGAGGTTTAGAAGCTTGGGATTTCTATATAATTGTTCCAATTTACTTATGAGTTGATCTAATTCTCCCACAAACCACTGAGCAGGAGTTGAGTCGTTTTTTTCCATTTGTCTATAGCTTCTATATTCGGAATACGTATCGTTGAAGCTACACTTGATATAGTATCCGATACTGTATGCTTGATGTTCTTGAAAAGCACGCACATCATTATCTACTGGTTTTAAGAGACATTCGAAATCGGCGTATATGACGAATGGTACTCTTTCACAATTCTTAGGATTTTCAAATTTCAAAATATTGTCTTTTTCAGAAGGAAGTTTAACTTTACACTTGTTAACTTTAACACAATTAACTTCGTGTTCTTTTAACTTCGCTTCTGTTCTAAAGAAATGAAGACAACGTTCACAAATATAGGTCTTTGTTCTATGATTTGTTAATTGTGAACGCACCAATCTTGATAAATTTTTTATCCAAACGTAGTGAAATTTAATTACTACGTCAAAATCATCATCATCGATTTCGTCTTCTTCTTCCTCGTCAAAATATTTATTTTGTGTTAAAAGAAGATTGACGTGCTTTGCCTTCTTATTCATCGTTAGGTGACATGGTGAAACATCAAATTTTTCTCCTGCGAAAATTTATTATTATAAATATCTTTACAAAGTTGAAGAAAAAAAATTTATTTACTTACCACTCTTTTTCAGGATGAAAAGATTGATGGATACATCGTTTCGACGTTCAAATTTAGGGATTTGTTTTGGTGTTACAGGGAAGTCAATTCCAGTGAAGTCAAGTTCTTGTTCATACTGTCTATATTTAGATACGCGTTGTGCATGACGCTCAGCGGGATGTAATCCAGAGAGAATCGCCCATTTAAAACATTGATCATCGTTATTTTGTACGTTAATACATGCTTTCTTCTTTTCAATCACTTCTGGTAAATCAATGTGAGAACCACCTTGCACCGGATTAAGTTTATTTATATTCACACTTAAACTTAATATCTGGCGAAGAGACCAACCAGAATCGCGTTCTTGAAATTCTACCATCGCAGTCTTAATATATTCCATAGCATTCAATTGGAACCACTTCTTTATGTCACTCGTATTAAAAATAGAAGTATTCTTCGTATTAAAGTATTTAACCTCAATTATTTCTGTCTCACTCTTCTGTAGAACATATTCGGCTGCAAGTTCGAGGTTAACAGAGATGGCGTTGTGTAGAGCGAGAGCATCTTTCACTTTTTTCTCGAAAATAGGAAAAGCATCTTCCATGAATGTTTCTATTCCTAAATGTCCCAGATTGGTAATCACTCCCGACAATATTCGAGAAGCAAAGGCTGATTGAAAATCTTTCCATTCTGCACTTGGCTCTTGAATATTAGCCTGAAGCTGACCACCTCTCCTAACAAACTCTAATAGTCTTTCTCGAATGGTTATAAGATGTCTCAGTGACGTTTCATTTTTTTTGTTTTTCTGCTCGTGTCAACATTGATTCACTTAACACAACTTGTAAGTCTTCGATCACTTTATCTACCAACTCTAACCACCTTTTAATGTCCTCACTATCAGCTGTACCACTTGCTGCGTAATGCAAAGATTTCCACAAATTCTTCACTGTATTTATGTAGTACTCTGACATGATGAACTCAGTTTTTTTTTTATAATTAACTAAAAATTCACTTTATTGTTCACTATAAAATCTTCAAATATTTCCAAGTCCACTTTCACTTAAATTTTCTAAAGCCACTTTTACTTTTTTTCTAAGTCCACTTTTACTTTTTTCTAAGTCCACTTTTAATTTTTCTAAGTCCACTATTAATTTGTACTTTATAATTTCCACTTGTAAATTTTAATGTTACTTGATGATGCTTGATGAATAATGATCCATCCGCGAGTCTGCAGCTGCTTATATGCACTCTTGGTTGAGCGTGGGAGGTGGCGGAGTGGGAGTAGCGAGGTGGGGGAAATCAGAGCTACGTAGTGGGGGGTAAAGTGTCGTGATTGGTTCATCGGAGATATTAGTTTTAGTATAAAAGCGTGAACGAAATTATAAAAGTATCATTCATTACCGAGATGGAGATCGTATTGGACGTCCAAGGCTTCAAAAGGTCTTTGAATAAATTTGTATTCAAAGAAGTTGCTATAATTACTCTCGAAGATGATTCGATACCAATGGTCTTCAATTTCCAATCCCCATATCTTTGGAAATATCTTCTAAGCGAATAGAAAAGTGTTAATAAATGGTTGGAAAAATATTGGCATGGTATACCGTGGAATTCTGGAGACATTCCTTACGAAAGACTTACAGATACTTTAAAAGAATTTTGTAAAGATGCGACGAGAATTCAGGTGAAAGGAGAAGAGAAGAGAAAATGGGTAGCCGAAATATTACGTGACAAGTAAGTAAATTATTTAAAACTAAAAAAAATTTTTTTTATTAATAAATTGTTTTTTCAGATTAATCTGTAATATTGAGCATAGTGGCTGTCCATCTTTCTCAACACTAGCAGAGAATGATGAAACTCCGACATGCACCATCCATCAGTGTTCAAACCCCGCTTGTGCATTTAAGAATGTTCAAATGCTGAAGAAATGGCTTCTCGGGAGTGGAAAAGGTGTTGATGAAGTAGATGGCAACTGTAGTTTTACGTCGTTCAATTCTTTGATGGTATCAGAAAAAGAAGAAGAATGTCCATGTAATAAAAATTATTGTATGATAAATAAAGATTTATTACATTCTATGTATACTTAAAAAAAAAAAAATAATTCTTAAATGGAGAGATCGTAAGTTTATGATAAGTTTATTGATACAATAACTTATCATGAACGGGTAGGATCTCACAGGTAAAGAGCGAGAGAGGGGCTCTTACCACATTAAAAAAAAATTTTTTAATTTAATAAATTATTTTAAAAGTAAGTTCAAAGAGAACATACTTCTAAAACAGTTTACTCCACGTTCAAATAATTGATGGCCCTGAAAAGGGCCGATTGTCCAAAAATTTTTATAAAATGTCGACACCGAACAAACGAGGCCTCCATTTTCCAGTTGGCACCTTCTTAGGTCGAGTGGGTTTCCTGACCCATGGTCCATCTTCTTCTTTTTCTTCTTCTACTTCCATCAGCTTTTTCCTCTTTTCAAGAAAGGCCGTGATGTGAGGAGTAAAATATAATGGCTCCATTGCTAAAGCCATTAACTCTTCACCCAAGGCCTCAGCGATTGATGAAAACGGTGATGGTGGTGGTGGTTGTAGAAGAGGCCTTGGCCACGAAAATTTCTTGAGCGAAGATGGCAAAAGTGGTGTAAGTGGTGGCGTTGGCGGTAGACCTCCCCACAGCACTGGTAAGGATGGAGCTGGTAGAACCGGAAGATGCCTTTGACTTTCCATCGCGAAGAAGAATGAGATAACTCGTTGCGTAACGGGTTATATATATCCTCAATCCCCACCCTCACACTTGGTGGGGATGAATACTTCAATAACTCTTTGAAAAATTTAAAACCTTTTTCAAAGAGCAAAATTAATGCGCACTAATCACTTCATTTCAAATTAATTTTAAATAATATTTTTTAATGTCAGAACATTCTCAAATATTCTGAACTTATATTTTTTTTCACAGATTTTTCAGATTTTTTAGATTTTTTCTTAATTTGACAGCTAAACAACTTTTACTTATAAATCAAATTAAATTTTATAAGTATTAATTTATAAAAATCAAATAATTCAAACTTTAGATTTAGACGAACAAACTTCACTTTTTTTATATCAACTTTTTTATCATCGGATGAAGAAATAATAATCTTATAGACTTGAAACTTTATTTCCTTTTTTCTATTAATACAACAAAGCTACATACCAATTTTTAAGTGCCTAGCTCTTTTAGTTGCTAAGATATGAAAATTAGGTAAAAAGACCGAGTGCTCATAATTCTGTAAAATTGAAAAAATTTAAATCATGAGTTATTTGCGAAGCATGACTTACTTAATTTAGATATAAATTATTAAAAAATATAATTAAATTGAGCATTATTAATAAAAATAAAGCTAAAAAAATCTTTTTGAATTAGAAGTTGAAAAAGAAAAACTTAATTTAATGCACTTTTCAAAAAAATCACTTTTTACAATTCACATTTTAAAAACACTTTTATTAAATTATTTTAAGCCTATCAATTTATATTATTTATTAATATCTACAATAAACAATTTTTAAATATCTTTAAATTTCATAAACTTAAAAGGTTAACTAAATTTGATAAATAATTTTTAATAGTATACTTTCACAAACACTTTCACTAAATTTATTAAATTTTATTTTAAATTATTATTTTATTTTAAAAGTTAGTTAAATATAACAAGTAGCACTTTTAATAATTCACTTTTCACATCACTTTTTTCACAAACACTTTTCACAATCACTTTTCACATGCACTTTTACATAAAATTATTTTAAAATTATTAACTAATTTTATTGCTTAACTATTGTAAAGAGTTAATAAAATTTAACTCATGTTTCTAAACCTGGAAAAAAAAATATTTTTATCCTTAAAAGGACAATTGAATAAATTTTTCTAAGTCCTAAAAAGGACTATTAAAATGAATATTTTGTTCCGATATTGATAATTTATTATGTTCTTAAAAGAACAGATTGTAATTTTTTTTATTGGCTGTATTTTTTCTTCAGTCCTTTGATCGGCTTGTATCTTCTTCTTCTTCTTTAACTTCTCCGATGTTGCTTCCTTCGAGTTGACTGATGTTATAATAAGTGCTGATTGCTTGGCTTGTATCTTCTTCTTTGACTTTTCCGATGATGCTTCCTTTCTTCCTTCGAATTGATTGACGCGATAGTAAGTGCTAATTGCTCGCGCGCCCATATTTATAACCTTCATTTGACTTTAACCCCCTCCCGCGCCTCCACCTTATACATTGCGAAGAGGTCCGCGCGATCTTATTTAGATAATATAAATTAGCTAGCATTTCGCGGATTCAATCATTCTTTTGTAATCCGCTCAAATGGACTTCGGATTAAGCGAGGAAGAAGTTCAACGTATTTTAGAAATCATCGAGGAGCACATGGCTGAAGTGAATTGGGAGGATTTTGAACTGAATCTGATGGAGACTCCACCACTGTCACCGGCGTCATCGTTGGCTCCTTCGCCACCATTGCCTCCTTTGCCACCTTCGCCACCGCCACCACCACCACCGTCACCAGTTTTACCACCACCTCCGGCAGCTTTACCGCCACCAGCATGGTTGTACGACCCAGTCGTACAACAGTACGTTGAGATACCTGGAGAGTTGTTGGAAGTGCGTGTCAGCCCGTGGGATGTGGCTATGGACATTTCGTCTCCAGTTCATGAACCGGAGATGATTGATTTAGTATCTCCGGCTCATGAACCGGAGATTATAGATATTACATCATCACCATCACCACAGGTGGTGTGTGAAATCCAATACCTCAGAAGACCGAGAGATGACGATGATGAAAAAAGAAGGAATGTTCGGCGGCGCTTATTTTAATCGGCTCTTTTCAGAGCCTCTACTAATCGGCTCTTTTCAGAGCCACCAATCGGCCCTTTTCAGGGCCACAAAATATTTTTAAACGTAGAAAACTATTTTTTTTAATTTTTTTAAATCTTATTTCAATTTAAATCGGCTCTTTTAAGAGCCACAAAATATTTTTAACGTAGAGTAAACTGCTTTGAAATTTTAATAGTCCTTTTCAGAGCCACATATTTTTAACATAGAATATGTTCTTATGCTTTAAATAATTGTTGTCCTCAAAAGGACAGATTACTTTATCATATGCGTTTTAGTATTTTAAGAAATGCGTAGTTTTCATTTCCTTACTTCCCACTCACGTTTTCTCAAATAAGCCTATGTTGAAAAAATGTCTAGTCTCTCTCTTTGGTCCGCGTTCGATTTCTTTTCCTTACTTACCACTCGCGTTTTGTATTTTAAGAAATGTGTAGTTTTCATTTCCTTACTTGCCACTCACGTTTACTCAAATAAGCCTATGTTGAAAAATGTCTAGTCTCTTTCTTTGGTCCGCGTTCGCTTTCTTTTCCTTACTTACCACTCGCGTTTTAGTATTTTAAGAAATGTGTAGTTTTCATTTCCTTACTTGCCACTCACGTTTTCTCAAATAAGCCTATGTTGAAAAAATGTCTAGTTTCTCTCTTTGGTCCGCGTTCGCTTTCTTTTCCTTACTTACCACTCGCGTTTTCTTACATAACTTTAGGTTCTAAAATTCACGTGCGGTAAAATAATCTATCCTTTTAAGGATAATAATTTTTTAAAGCGTAAGAACATATTATAAGTTAATAACATGTAGCTCTGAAAAGGACTGATAACATTTCAAAGCAGTTTGCTCTAGATTAAATAAATTTTTGGCTCTTAAAAGGGCCGATTTAATACTTATTATAAGTATGGAAATTATTTTCGTAAGTAATGTTGCAAATTATTAAGTTTATAGCAACATTACAAGAGAAAGTTCTTTGGACTTCTCTGTATTCGTTGTTAAGACGATAATGGCTTCATTGGTGTGACATGGCTCTTTGCAAAAAACTTGCATTCATGGCGCTGCGCGCTCATTGGTGCGGCGTAGCTTCTTGCAATTCACTTCGGATTATTCTGTATTCAGTCTTGAGACGGTAATGGCTGAGTGGATCCGATTATGAGTGCTTCACGCTCATTGGTGCGGCGTAGCTGCTTGCAGAGAATTCGGATTCATTGCGCTGCGCTCTCATTGGTGCGGGATAGCTGCTTGCTATTCACGCGCACTCTCATAACACCTCTGAGTTGACGCGTGGCTTTCAAAGTTTATTACTGATATTTAAAAATCTTTTCATAATTACATATTTTGTAAACCACTTCTTCTCAGAACTAAAAATATTTTAAAGTATGACTTCGTGGTCTAGAGGAATAAGCGAGAGTTTCGCGTCCAAAAGATCGTGAATTCCATCCCACGTTAAGTCAATTTTTTTTTCGATAAAAATATTTTAAAATAGTTTGCTCTACATTAAAAAAAATTTGTGGCTCTTAAAAGGGCCGATTTATTATAAGGGTTGAAATAATTTTTTTATATTTTAGAATATTTTGCTATACGTTAAAAAATTTGTGGTCCTGAAAAGGACTGATAAGAATTTCATTAATGCTTGCATCAGATTGTGATGCTCTGGTGGTTGCATAAAAGAAAATTTGCGAACAACAATGTGCACTCAATCTCATGCAAGGTTGGAATAAAAATATGTTAATCCTCGTGTTTGATACTCCCTCTCCATTTCTCATATAAGAGAAATATTGCGTACAGCAATGTGCGCGCGCGATGAGCCTTCGTGAGAGGTCGGAGCAAGAATGCATCAAACATTGACTTTAATATCCCCTCTCCTTCTTTCATATAAGAGAAATATTGCGTACAACAATGTGCGCGCGCGATGTGCCTTCGTGAGAGGTCGGAGCAAGAATGCATCAAACATTGACTTTAATATCCCCTCTCCTTCTCTCATATAAGAGAAATATTGCGTACAGCAATGCGCGCGCAATGTTCTCTCATGAGAGACCGGAGCAAGAATACATCAAACATTGACTTTAATATCCCCTCTCCTTTTCTCATATGAGAGAAATATTGCGTACAGCAATGTGCGCGCGCGATGAGCCTTCGTGAGAGGTCGGAGCAAGAATGCATCAAACATTGACTTTAATATCCCCTCTCCTTCTTTCATATAAGAGAAATATTGCGTACAGCAATGTGCGCGCGCGATGTGCCTTCGTGAGAGGTCGGAGCAAGAATGCATCAAACATTGACTTTAATATCCCCTCTCCTTCTCTCATATAAGAGAAATATTGTGTACAGCAATGTGCGCGCGCGATGTGCCTTCGTGAGAGGTCGGAGCAAGAATGCATCAAACATTGACTTTAATACCCCCTCTCCTTCTCTCATATAAGAGAAATATTGCGTACAGCAATGCGCGCGCAATGTTCTCTCATGAGAGACCGGAGCAAGAATACATCAAACATTGACTTTAATATCCCCTCTCCTTTTCTCATATGAGAGAAATATTGGGTACAGCAATGTGCGCGCGCGATGTGCCTTCATGAGAGGATAGAATAAAATGAGTCAATCTACGCGTTTGATATCATTTCTCCAGAAGTAGTGGGCTACGAATGCGGTGATAAACTTGGGTTATTAAAGTTGCTACAAACTTGAGTTATTAAAATTCTAACCTCTCGCGACAAGTAGTGGGCTACAAATGCAGTGGGCTACAAATGTAGTGGGCCAGAATCCCCCCTGGGCTAGAATCCCCCTTGTTTACCTACTAGTGCGGTTTAAGTTTAATTTATATTTCGAAAGAAGGTGTAAGTTTAATTTATATTTTGAAAAAGTGCGGTTTAAGTTTAATTTATATTTGAAAAAGTACGGTTTAAGTTTTTATATTTCGAAAGAAAGTGTAAGTTTAATTTATGTTGAAAAAGTGCGGTTTAAGTTAAATTTAAATTTCGAAAGAAAGTGTAAGTTTAATTTATATTAAAAAAGTGTGGTTTAAGTTTAATTTAAATTTCGAAAGAAAGTGTAAGTTTAATTTATATTGTGAAAAAGTGCAGTTTAAAGTATACATTGTTAAGCGAAAAGTGTGTATTATCATTCAAGTATAGTAGTAGTGACGCATTTGTGAGGACGATTGTATCGAAATAATAAAGAATATACTTCAAATATAAATTGACGGTTGACAACAGTTCTTCACCCGCAACACATACAATATCTTTCTCTCTTTTCCTTCGAATTCTCTCTTTAGTCATATTGGATGTGATATTTTTCTCTCTTTTCCTCTTAATTCTTTCTTTGGTCATATTGTATACAATATCTTTCTCTCTTTTCCTTTGAATTCTTTCTTCAGTCATGTTGAATGTAATATTTTTTTCTCCTTTTCTCTTAACCCTTTCAGAACGGAATTATTATTTCATCATGAAAAGTTCTGATAACCATTTAGCGATGATAAGTGTTCATTTATTAAGCAATTTTTGCGATGAAAATTTTTTTTTTTTTTTCTTTTTAAGTTTTCTCAGTTTCTATCAAAGATATAATAACTTAGGCCCTCAGTTTGAGATCGAAAATAGTCCACTTCAATCTAGTACACATATTTTTTTTACAAAATTTGAAGCTACTTTTGCACAATTTCAAAAAAACCAAAAAATGTCAATGTACATTGTAATGTACATTGGTTCTGAAAGGGTTAACTCTCTCTTCGGTCATATTGTACACAATATCTTTCTCCCTTTTCTTTGAATTCTCTCTTCAGTCATATTGCATGCAACATTATTTTTTATTTTTCTTCTAAGTTTTTCTTCGGTCATATTACTTACAATATTTTTTTCTCTTTTTTTTTTAAATAGCTTCATCAGTAAGATTTTTAACTAACCTTTTTTTATTTATAATACTTTTTTCTCATACCCTGGCTAAAAACACGTCATTAATGGTCGAACGCAAGCAGTAAAAATTTATGCTTTCAGGCCGGCACGCTCCGACTTATTCTCGAGTCTCTTTCGTGCGTTTTAAGAGTGGGGAGAATACGCTTATTCTTTTCTGTTTACGGTTACAACCGTCAACTCTCTCTCTCTTTCTTTCTTTCATGTATATTGTAGTCTATTCTTTTGAAAACATCAGCTACAACATTTGCTCTCTCCCTCTCTCTCTTTCTTTTATATGTATTACATAAGTCTATCCTGTTCAATTCATCGGTTACAAACATCGACTCTCTCATATGTATCATAGAAAAGTTTGTAAATAATACTTTTTGTTATAAAAAGTTAGAATTTGTGATGCGATTGATTGTGTAATTTTATTTTTTATTTTTTAGAATTTGTTTTATTTTTATGAATTATAATCTATAGTGTGTTATCATAAGAGTATAATAAGAGCGTATTATAATGATATATTGATGGTTTATTTTATGAATTATCATCAGTGATGTGCGATTGATTGTGTAATTTAATTTTTTATTTTTTAGAATTATAATTGTTTTATTTTTATGAATTATAATCTATAGTGTGTTATGATAAGAGTATAATAAGAGCGTATTATAATGATATATTGATGGTTTATTTAATGAATTATCATCAGTGAGAGAGTAGCAGACAAAGAGGAAACATATTCGACCGAGAGTAGCAGATGATTTTTCGCGTTGGTTTTTCATTAATGATGAATTATCAATAAGTCTAAGTTGTACGTGTTTTTAGCCCGGTATGAGAAAAAATCGTATATGCCACTTGGGATAAAAATGCGACACTGTAGGCCGGCATTTTTACCCCACGTAGCATAATATACTATTGTTTTTCATATAATATTGTTAATGGTGAAAATTTCGATGATTTTGTTTAAAATATGTTTTCTAAATCAATAATACTATAATGCCCTGAATTAATTCGTTCTGATAATAAAAGAATTAATTTGCTTCTTGAATTCATTGGACCAAAATTTATTGTTTTTTGAAATTCTATTTGATAAATTGAAACAAATATATAATAAATATTAACAAAAGGATCTATTTCGGTTTCTCTACCTTAAATATGATTTGAAGACATATAATTTTTATATGAATTTGAATCAATGATATCTATATCATGTGATTAATCACCTATTAAAAATGGTTCATATGCCAACCAATTATTTACAATATGATTTACGATTTTTAATCTAACTTTACGATGATTTTCTTGATCGTTATAAAGAAAATGTTAAAATGCTCGAAACAAACAATTAACATCTTTATCTATTTCAACTTTAATATTAAAATTTTTATCATCCATTATAATTTAATAAAAGTATGTTTACAATTGGATCTAATAATTTCTATATATTTTATTATAATCGCTTCAATTTAATTTTGATTCTTTTTTAAAATTTCCTAAACATTTCAGATAACCTTCGAATCTAAAAATTAAAAAATAATATTAACAGTTATATCTTTGTATAAAAAAATTTTTCAAAATGCATTAATTTTTCTAATTTTGATGGTATTTAAAAAAATTTTAACTAATAATAACTATTTCATGAGAATAAGGAAGACCAGGGCAATTTGAATACAGGGGTGAACAAGTGCGCTGATCATAACTCGTGATCCGAATTATATATAGCTATACTGCCTATATTAGAGCCATCTTAATAGCTATCTTAATAACAGGTAAGTTTAAAACTTTTCATATAGTAAACAGTTTTTTCACACTTTCTTGTTACATACATACTATTGTATATTTGGTTTTAAAAAACGCATATTGAAATTTAAAATAATTGTTCAAAATTTTTATGCAACTTTGGAGTTATTTGGCAAAATTTTTTTAAGGTACATTGGCTTTCTATTTCTTATTATAATTGAAAACAAAATTTCGTTTATAATTCAAATTTATTTTTGAATTAATTTTATTTTAATATAATGGTGCATAATTATAAAAATAATCAAAGAAAAAAGAAAACATTAATTATTTTAACTAAATGTACAGTGAGAAATAAATTTTCTCTCAAAATATGCACAAAATTCGTAATTCTTATTTTATAAAATTTTATGAGGCTTTATACAAATTTATAAGAATTTCATAACTTATTTCATAACTTACTCCAGCATGTACCACAACTTACCCCGTGACCGGGTCATGCTGGCCAAATTGAACGATAGTAAAAAACATGTTAAAATTAAGATGATTTTAAAATTACCTGATCTACTAAGATTATTCCATCACTTCCCTAATTTGTTTTGTGTAATTTTTAAATCCAATAAAAAGATCAGTCAAAGAATATTTATCCTTCCATTGTATAAGAAATTAAAATATTATAACACCAAAATTTTAATATTTATTTGGTTAACCTTTTTTTAAAATCAGCAATTAAAAAATCTTTAAAATTAACTAAAAAACACTTTTTTCTTAAGAAATCCGTTATCAAAATAAACTACTAAAAATTTTCTTTAACATCAAATATTAGAAATCACTTTTATATGTAAAATCAACTATTAAAAATCATTCTTCAAAATTAATTATTACAAATCACTTTTTTTTAAAAAGCAACTATTAAAAATCACTATTCATTATAATAAAGAATGTCAAAAATTTATCTTTCTTTTACTAAATATTTTATTTCAAAAGTACTTTTAAAATTTTTATATTTAAAAATTATTATTTTTTATCTCACGTTTATCAATATTATTTATTAAATGTTTCCATACACAATGATTAAATTGAAATGAGTTATATAATACAAAATTTTATTTGATCTAATCGATTTTTGTATGATATGAAATCGTTTTACCTATCGGAATTTTAACTATCAACATATATACTTTTCGTATGAACCACGTGTACTTTATTAACCTATAACATAAATAAAAATATCAATGAAATAACCAAACTATTTAAAAGTTATATAGTAATGATTTAATTATTATTTCAAGTCAGTTTATGTGATCCTTAGATTCTTCAGGTATGGTTTTTCACTATATTTGAATTTGTCTTCTACATCACTTATAGTATTTTGAAACTATTCAAAAAATTTATCTCTTTTTCATATACAGGGTGGACCATTTTAATCGCCCAACCCAAATTTCTCGAAATCTAAGCTGGCTACGAAAAAACTATTCAGACAAAAGTTGAAGGGGACAAAGGGGGCCATCTTTTGGTAAAATAACTTTTGATCTTGAACTTCATTTTCAAGGTTATTTGAAGGTCAGAATGATTTTTTTAAATGGGAACACCTATTTTTAACGCCGGATTCAGAAAGAGCGGGAAATTTCACGTCTAAAATGATAGTTTATACATTTTTAAAATGACCTTGAAACGGTCAGATGAAGGTTAAACATTGAAAATTTGTCCAAAACCTGTTTTTTTGAATTTTTGTTGGCTTACTAATGATACAAATTACTCGCGACTAAGGTGGTCACGTAACTTTGATCTTGGGGAGTCAATTTTCAAGGTCATTTGAAGGTCAGAGTTTTTTTAAATGAGAACCGCTTTGTTAATCCTGAAATCGTATCCAGCCGAAAAAATCAATACTTGAATTGATAGTTGAAATTGGCTGTTGTGACCTTGACAAGGTCAATTCAAGGTCTAATGTTGAAAATTTGTCCACAAATAATTTTTTTTCGAATATTTTATTGTTAAATATGATTAGGGACCAATGACTGATCATTTTGACCTAAATAACAAATATGAAAGTCATTTAAAAGCAGTTTAATTAAATAAAATATTGTATTTTTGTTTTAAATCTTGCCTCTCACTATTCGAAATATTATTCTATTTGACGTCAAAGCAAATGTTCAAATTGGCGTCCATCAGCTTCGAGGCATGAATTCAAACGCCTTTGGAAATGGCGAACGGTGTTGAGCAATGTCTCTCTTGGTATAGCTGCGCATGCTCGACGAATGCGATCTTGCAAGTCTGCTCTAGTTGTGGGCCGTTGTCGAAAAATAACATTTTTTAAAAATCCCCATAAATAAAAGTCTGGAGATGTGAGGTCGGGTGAGCAAGCAGGCCAGTCAACTGGACCCCCTTGTCCAATCCATCTACCAATGTAATGTTAATCTCAAAAATTTCGTACGATTACAGCAAAATGTGCTGGTGCACCATCGTGCTGGAACCACATTCTTTGACGCATTTCTAGATCAACATCTTCCATCATTTCATGAAACTGATCTCTTATCACATGTAAATAGGAGTTCCTATCAACATTTTCCTCGAAAAAATACCAAAAAACACCATACCATAATGCTCCAACGCCTTTGATGATTGACCGTTCTGTACCAATGAGGATTGATATCTGACCAATAATGAAAATTATGCCTATAGAGTTCTCCGTCACTCTGAAATTTAGCCTCATCGGAAAAAAGGACATATATAAAAAAATCTGGATCATTCTCTATCATACCTGAAGCCCATTGGCAAAACTCAATTTGCTGTTGAAAATGATTATCTTGTAACTCTTGAACCAACGTAGTGTGGTAATCACGATACTTAAGGGATTTAAGAATTCTCAAAAAAGTTGATTTTGATATTCCGATTTCTTTTTTAACTCGGCGAGAACTGGTATGAGGATCAAGATAAATGACCGCAAGAACTGTAACAACATTGGGATCGTTCTCATCATAGTGTGTTAACTGCGTTTGCGAACCGTATGACCTTCACGAGCTCTTTGAGTCAAGCGACTTATTTCTCTATGATCTGGGTATCGTCGGTCAGGAAAGCGTGCAGCATAAAGTCTTGCTCGGTAATTATGATGACTTTCCCCTAAAACCATGATCATATCCATAATTTCATTGGGTTGATAGTCAGCCATTTTTAAAGATGTTTTTTACTTTTACTTTTATTAAGGGTTTCAGGGGTCACCGAAGTTTGGACAGTTTAAGTGGTAGTATTAATAGAGTAACAGTTTTAAAAACAGTAAATAGTGTTATGCTAATAAATTTATTCTGTGCTGATTGTGGATCAAAAGCGTGTTACGACTTTTATAAACTGCAGATAATAAAATGTCGATTACAACCTTCAAAACTTATGAGAAGAGAAAATTTAAAAAATTAATGAACTGTACGAATTATTAATTTAACTTTACTATTTGATCCATCATCTTCATAAAACTATTATTGATTAGTAATGAATAAACAAAATCTCAAAGACTTCTTTTAAGAAATAAAAAATGACAAAAACTGCCTCATTAAGAGGAGGTCACGTATCTCTGTCCTTTTCTAATCAAAAAAATGATTTTTTTACAAAAACTAATAACTTTATCAAAAAATGAAGAGAAAGCCGCATCTTGTATCAAAAAAAGCAATATTTTCTTTGATAAGAAAAAATTAATTTTATTGCTTCGTTCTCAAGAAAACCTTGAAAAACCAAATTGTCCACCCTAACCTCTATGATTTAAGTTTTTCAAGGTTTTCTTGAAAACGAAGCAAGAAAATTAATTTTTTCTTAACAAAGAAAATATCGCTTATTTTATTACGAGATGCGGCTTTCTCTTCATTTTTCGCTAAAGTTGTTAGTTTGTGTAAAAAACTCAATTCTTTGATTAGACAAGGACAGAGATACGTGACCTCCTCTTAATTAACTTTTTTATGATTCTTTGAATAACCAAATATTTAGTTTGGTTTTGTAATTAAAAATTACAATTCAGACAGTTTTAATTCTTCTCTTTTTTCGCTAAAATTAAGTAGGATTTTCATTTTTTATTTTTATTTTTATTTATTTTGTTTTTGTTCAACGCCGACTGGTATTTCCAGCAATATTCAAAAAAAAAAGAAAAAAAACAGTTTGTGAACATTAGACCCTGAATTGACCTTGTCAAGGTCACAACAGCCAATTTCAACTATCAATTCAAGTATTGATTTTTTCGGCTGGATACGATTTCAGGATTAACAAAGCGGTTCTCATTTAAAAAAAACTCTGACCTTCAAATGACCTTGAAAATTGACTCCCCAAGATCAAAGTTACGTGACCACCTTAGTCGCGAGTAATTTGTATCATTAGTAAGCCAACAAAAATTCAAAAAAACAGGTTTTGGACAAATTTTCAATGTTTAACCTTCATCTGACCATTTCAAGGTCATTTTAAAAATGTATAAACTATCATTTTAGACGTGAAATTTCCCGCTCTTTCTGAATCCGGCGTTAAAAATAGGTGTTCCCATTTAAAAAAAACACTCTGACCTGCAAATAACCTTGAAAATGAAGTTCTAGGTCAAAACTTACTTTACCAAAAGATAGCCTTCTTTGTCTTCTTCAAGTTTTGTCTGAATAGTTTTCTCGTGGCCAGCTTAGATTTCGAGAAATTTGGGTGGGACAATTAAAATGGTCCACCCTGTATACTAAAAATCTGTACTGTATCCTTATGCTTAATCATCATCATAATAAATATTTGAATGGATGATTTTTCTTATAGAAGCTTATCATTGATATAATTAAACTATTTAAAGGTTATATAATAATGATTGGATTGTCATTTCGAGCCGATCCATATAACCTTTAAATTTTTTTCTTATGGTTTTTCATTACATTTAAATTTTTCTTCTACATTACTTATAGTATTTTAAAACTATTCAAAAAATTTATCTTTTTTCCACATATACTGAAAATCTGTACTGTATCCTTATGCTTCATCATCAGCACAAAAAATATTTGAAAGGAGGATTGTTCCCAGAGAAACATATCAGTGATATAATTAAACTATTTAAGGGTTATATAACAATGATTAAATTGTAATTTCAAGCCGTTCCATGTAATCTTTAGATTCTTCAGGTATGGTTTTTTATTATTTATATTTCAATTTGTCTTCTACATTATAATGAAAATCTATGCTATATTCTCATGCTTCATCATCAGCATAAGAAATATTTGGAAATGGGATTGTTTTTAGAGAAACAGATTTTTGAATTCTTGGAACAATGAACAATGAACTGGAGAATAATATATTAATTCTATCATTTGGTATAATTAGTAGCGATTATTCAATTGATGACAGTTTTCAATCTTCAAGAGACTAATTTGTATTTTTTTTATTTCTGGCAAAAATTGTTAATATTACTGGTATCGGAATGAGACTGTAGTCAATATACTTGAATATAAAAATTTTTAGAATAGCTAGTAATTATTATTAATTAATTTTTTTATATTACTAAAAAAAATCCTTCTATGATTTCATTTTATTATTAATTTTAGATGTCAAAAAATCAACGTACGTTTGTCAATAATTTACGTTAATTTCAGTTAAATTGGTGTATATTTAATAACTTTCAGCTAGAATTAAAAATAAAATTAACTAACTTTTAGCTAAATTTTAAGTGAATTTTAGCTAAATTTACATTAATTTTAGCTGAAAAATAGCTAATTTTAACTTAAGTTAATTTTAGCTAAAATTAAGCTAATACCGATGCAATTTTAGCTGACTTTCAGCTAAAAATTTAGCTATATGTCCTTGAGTAATTCTGATACACAGCGACAGCGGCAGCGGCGAAATCTTTTCATAATATATATATATATATATATATATATATATATGTGTGTGTGTGTGTGGATCTCTATTTACTTCAACTTATCTTATCAAAATTCCAGAACTGATATTTTGTAAAGATATATAAACTTAAGATCTCTGGAAATTTTAAAGTTAATTAGTTAAAAATTGTTTGAAAAAGTCTACAGTAAGTACCAAAATTTTCAAAAATGAAGTTTTCGACAACTCAAACGAATTTAAAACATCGGATAAGGCTTTTTAAAATTATTAATGGATCAAAGTTTAATCTTCAATATATATTTAAGGTAAAAAAAAATTTTAATAATTAAAATCATTACAATTACATTTCAGATACAATTTTTCCAAAACCAAATAATGATTTAATGAATTTCGATGATATCCACATAAATTATAACGATATTAAAATTAATACTGATGAGATTAAATCAAATGAAGAAAAAAAAGAATTAAAAGAAATAAACGACGAAGAAGATTTATTTATAACAGGATTTAATATGAAAATGGTAACAGAACAATCCAATTAATATAAAGAAAATTCAGAAAAAGACATGATTATAAAAATGCAGAAAAAAGTAATGATAATGTAGAACTAAGGCGTGTTCTTAATGTTTATGCAAAATAAATTATATGAAAATAAAAGATCTACTATATAAATATGAAAAAATATTAAATAGTAATAAGATAATAAAAATGAAATTGAAAAAAATACTGATAAATTAGAACAAATACGTGTAAATGAGGCTTAACGTGCGAAAGAAGCTTGTATAAAAATTAAAGAAGAACAATTGAATAAATATGAAGAAAAATTAGAGTATACTAAGATAGCGAAATTGAAATTCAAGAAAAAAATGAGTACTGATAAATTGGAACAAAAACATGCGAATGATGCTTCACGTAAAAAAAAGCTTGTATAAAAATTAAAGAAAAACAACCAAATAAATACAAAAAAAAATTAAATAATACTAAGATAACAAAAATAAAATCAAAGAAAAAAAATGGGTGCTGATAAATTAAAAGAGCAAGAGAGCGTGAGAGGGGAAGAAAGAGAGCAGGAGAGGGCGAGATTTGATTTTGATTTGAATCATTTATTTGAGATCATGGGGTTCAACCCCGTATGATCCTATAGAAATATACAAGAGTAATACAAAAATTTTTTAACCGAAGATTTAACAATTTATAATTAAGTAATATTTATAAACTAATTTAAATTGTAGACACACAAACTATCAAGAAAATTGTTTTTATACGGTTTTATATATATAAAAGAATTTATTAGTAATAGTACTAATAAACACTATTACATCAGTGCAAAAAAGGAACCAAATGAGGTCCATCATTCAGACTGGATGGTAAAGTTTCTTAATATAAGTAAACTCGACAAGTAATTCATGTGCTTTGCCACTCAGTGCGCTCATCTACCAGAAACTTATCATATAGACGCTGCTTCAATGCCTGTGTCATTCCCCTCTCGAAACCATAAAAAACATCAACATTGCTGTTTATAAACGAGGAGGATGAAGAAACAAAAGAGTTGAGCATTGCTGATGTGCGAACAGTAGGACAAACCAAAAGCCTTGGAGGTAACCTATTAGATGACCTCACAGTTGCATCCAAGTTTGCTCGGCAGAATTTCGTTGCCAGATATGATGGGTTTTGGTGTGATATAATAGAATGAGCAAGTATCGATTTGAAATAAAGCCGCCTGTTTTTGACTGAAATCCATCCCAGATCAAGGCGAAAGGGCGTAACTCTTGCCTGCCACCCAATGTTACCTATAACGAATCTGACACAGGCATTAAAAGCACGGTGAAGCTTAAGATTAAGTGTTTGAGGAAGATCATCATATACTACGCAACAGTAGTCAAGTGTTGGAAATATCAATGTTTCGACCAATTCCTTTTTAACCCTTCTAGACAATGCATGTCTATGAAATTTAAGAGACTGTAGGGTTCCAAATACTCTACCTACCACTGCATTAACCTGCCTACTCCAATTTAAAGTGCTACTAATCCAGACTCCTAAATTCTTAACAAGATCAGTGTAAGTGATTGGAACATTGTTTACCAATACAGGCGGGCAAGTAGATAAATCGATTCTCGATATATATTGTTCACTCCCTAGGAAAATGGCCTGCATCTTACTAGGATTAAGTGCAAGTTCATTATCCTTGGCCCACTTCACAACATTAGCCACCTCAAAGTTCATTAAGTTTATTCCTTCTTCAATTTTTGAAGGAAAAAGGAATGATACAGTTGAAGATCATCTGCAAAAAGAATGTGTTGGGCTCTGACCAAGGTTGAAGGACGATCATTTATAAAAACAGAGAAAAGCAAGGGACCAAGGACACTACCCTGTGGCACACCTGCCGTACAAGAGACCCATGCACCTACTTGATTTTCCTGATCAGGAACGGCATAGAATCTATTTCTTAAGTATGATGCAAACCATCGTATGACCGTATCAGAACAGTTTAGAGAACGAAGTTTATGAAGTAATCTAGAATGTGGCACTGTATCAAACGCCTTTGAGAAATCAAATAAGAGTAATAGGGTTACCATTCGCTTGTCTATAGCTAACCGAGAATCTTCAAGAAGCTTCAACAAGGCTGTCTGAGTACTATTTGCTCTACGAAAGCCTGTTTGCAAACAATCAAGTAATGCATTGGTTTCAATATGTGAATTTAGTTGTGAGTGAACAACCCGTTCCAGTACCTTTGAGATCTCACAGAGCTTGGCTATAGGTCGTGTTTGTGATGGAGAGTCAAGCTTATTTGATTTGGCCAACGGAAGAAGAAAGGCTCTCTTCCAAGGGTCTGGAAATATTCCAGAAGCTAAAGAAATATTAACAATGGAGGTTAAATAAGGTACTAGAGAATCACGTGTGATTTTAAGCATGTTTGTTGACAGTTCATCAGGTCCAACAGCTTTTGAGGAAGCCACATTCAAGAATGACTCAATAGTAGAACTTTCAACCTGTGAGAATTCGAAAATGGGAAGATCACTGCTTAATGGAATAGCAAGTACCTGATTGATCTCATTATCTGTTAGTGCAGAAGATGATGATGAGACGGAGGTGTAATGAGTCAACAGGACTTTGGATGAAAAGTACTGCAATGGTGAAGGTAAAATTTTATTGGAAAGTCCAATTTTATGTAATGTCGACCAACGATTTGATGAATTCGATGACTCAGCCAATCGATTTGAAATAAATTTGTTTTTAGCAGTATCTAGCGCATTTGAGACTTCTCCCGAAGTCTCCGATAGTTAGCTATAGATAACATGGAGCCAGAACGTGCAGCTGAGCGATACGCTTTATCACGCTCTTTCATTTTTGCACGAATGTCAGGAGTAACCCAGGGCTTTTTCTTCAACGTAATGTTACGAGTTTTTAACGGTGAAAATTTATCAATTGACGAGACAAGGACAGAGGACAGGTTAGAAACTAAGCTATTTAAATGCTGAATATTTGATTGAAAGATTTGATGGCTCTCTTGAGATTTTACATGTAGATCACGTGATATAGTCTGGTTTAAACTATCACGATTTATGTTTGAAAAATTTCTGAAAAATATCCTTTTAGCTTGATTCAGTGGCTTGTATATCCTCAACGTGATCGTGATAAGATCATGGCCTGCAATGAAAGGAGCTGATGATTTATCATAAGATAGCAATGAACTATCATCATTAATGATAAAAAGATCAATCCACGTATGAGTAGAATAATCAGTTGTAATTGTATGATGGGTCGGTTCGGATGGAACCACATAGAGAGCCAGAGAATCAATAGTTGAACGAAGATTTTCAGATGAATAATTTTTAGAAAGTAAGTTTATATCGAGAGAGACATTGACATAGACATTCTCCATTTTACCTTGGGGTATATACCCTCTCTAGCACTATTAGGTAAAATACAACCGGGGTAACTCTGGCACGATAATAATTAGTTTTCTTAGCGAACAATGTTTAATTAGCTCCGTTTTCATTTGTACTACTTTAAAATCACTATTGCAAATTTTGCACCCCCCGTGAAAGTAAAAAAAATTGAAAATACCGAGATTTCGGAAAACCTATACTGTTGGCACGAAAGTTTTTGATTTTCAAAAAAATAAAAATACAGGTAGCTTCGTTTCAATTTGTACTATTCAAAAATGCATAATTTTTAATTTGTACCCTCGTATTGGTTTTAAATTTAACTAAAGGAATAATTTCTCTCTATTTTCAAATCAATCACAGTTCACACAATTGAAAATCAATAAGAGAAGGGTATTTGTGTTTTTGGGTTATTCGATAATATAAAGAGAATTTATTTCTTTAATTAAATGCTAAAATTAGGATTTCCCACTGCGCATGCGCAGATGATATAATCATTAGAACAAATGGGCTGCACTGCGAAAATCTTATTTTTCTCAATTTCCACAGGGGTACAAATAAAAAATAATGGATGTTTGAATGTTACAAATTGAAAAGAAGCTACCTGTATTTTTATTTTTTTGAAATTCTAAAACTTTCGTGCTAAGAGCATAGATTTTACGAGATCTCGGTATTTTCAAATTTTTTTACTTTTCTGGGGGGTGCAAAATATGTAATAGTAATTTTTCGATGGTACAAATCTAAACGAAGCTAATTAGATGTTATTGATTAAGAAAAGTAATTATTCTCGTGTCAGAGTCATCCCGGTAAAATACAACGATGTATAAAATTATTTATAAATCATATGGTAGTAGCATAATAAACAACAATAAAATATAAATCATTGAGGTAATAATTGCTGAACTAACAAGTGTAATAATAGTTAGCAAAATAATAACAGCAATATCAACAAGTGAGTATAGTTATTTTTAGCTTGATATCATGAAAACTCAATAATCAAAATTTATAATACTAGGTAATATTTAAAACTCCATAAGTGAATTGAAGGGACTCAGTGCAAACACACACATATATATATATATATATATATATATATATATATATATATGGGACGTTATTTCTCAACCGGAACACCTCTGCGACCAGAAGAGGTTTTGACCGATTTTAAGGATTTTGGGCTTGAAATTTTTGTTTTTTAATTCTCTTTCGAAAACCGTTTGGCGCTTTTTGAAATTTCAATATGGCGACTCAAAATGGCCGTCGGAAACTACAAAAAAATGGAATACACCAACTAAAAAGTATATAAAACGAAATGTTTGTATCCAATATGGTCGTTTTCGGGTTTAAAGTATAGTGGGAGATTAGCATTCAATTACTAATATGGTTGGATAGAAAAATTAAAAATGGCGGACCCAAGATGGTGCTCCAAAATTTGAAAAAAATGTTAAATTTAAAGAACTTAATCGATTTTAACCACATTTAGTATATGGGGGTTTTTAGGATGTTAATTTAGAATTCAAGGTCAGATTCACTAAATCCAAGATGGCGGATCCAATATTGTGGATAGCATAATAAAAAATCAATCTTTTTGCACAAAATTAGGTACATAGAGAATTTCGGGGCTGCTCAGAATAAATCTGAGGTTAAAATCTAAGAACCATGAGCTCTTAAACCTGAATACTCAATAATCCTATACCTTAGAACCCTATACTAGATAAAATAAATTTATTCAAAATTAACGATTTTAATTTTGATACACGGCAAATTTTGAAACCACGAGTTTTTAAACCTAAATACCCAACAACCTTACACCGTGAAGGCCTGTGTAGGGGAAAATTTCAAAATTCTTAGCACTTAAACCTAAATACCCAGTAACCCTATATTCCAAAATCTTGTACTAGAGAAAATAATTGTTTGATAAAAAATTAGTGAAATTAATCCTAAATACCTGGGAACCGTATACATTAGAACACTGCGATAGAAAAAATAAACTTTTAAAATGCTTAAATTCATTTCGAATCAAAAAAATTATTTTTTCATGCGTCAAATTTTAAAACCATGAGCTCTTAAACATAAATACCCTGTTATCATATACCCTAGAGATCTGTACTGGAGAAAATAAATGTTGGAAATGTTTGAATTGATTAGGAATTGACGAAATTAATTCTGGTACATAGAATTCCAAAACCAAGACTTTTTGAAATCAACTATTCAGTAATCCTATACCGTACTGAGAAAAAAATGTGTACAATATGTAAGTATATATCTATTGTATATTGATGTCGTAATTTGCAATTTCGATTTTAAATTTAGTTATATAAACCACGTGACTACACTGGTTCAATTCGTTTCATCTTGCAGGTGAAGTCGCAATGTTTACATAGTATATTATTTTTTACTGTTCAGATTTATATTACTAGTAATTATTTTTTTTTATAAAATATTTTCATCATTTGAAAAGGTAGGAATTATTATTTTTTATAAAATAAGAACGATTGTGATGCCTAAATCGAAAAAAAGGGTGCATCATAATAGATGTTGTAATCCCTTTAATAAACAAGGACATAAAGGAAAGGGACTCCGTCGCGTGTCAAAAGATTTCTTATCCCGACATACCAATATTTCTGAATACTCTTTGATTTGTCAGACTTGTAGAAAGTTTAACTATGATAACTCTATATCAAACGTAGGTTCTAAAAATGAAACTCAAGTTTCTATGGAAGAATGTGGTGTGGAACCTGAAAACGATGAAAGTGTTCAGATGGAAGATGTGGAATTTCTCAGAACCAGAAAAGATAAATTAGAACAAATGATGGACGCACTAAAAGAAAAGTTTTTTTTTCTTCCAGAGAATGATCCACTAAAGGTATCTATTCTTACAATACTACCTGATAGCTGGTCTTTACGAGAAATCATGGAGGAGTTCAATGTTTCTATGAGAATGGCTAAAAAGGCAAGAGATTTAAGAAATAAATCTGGCATTTTAGCAACTACTGATCCAAAAAAAGGCAAGCCTTTGCCTACGAGTACTATAAATAAGGTATTAGAATATTATAACTCCGACACCAATAGCAGAGTAATGCCTAACAAAAAAGACGTTGTAAAAGTAAAAAAAGGTGATGAAATAATTCACGTCCCAAAAAGGTTGCTGTTGTTTGATATAAAGATTTTGTTCAAAAATTTTAAAGAAAGTAATAAAGAAACACAAATTAGCTTCAGTAAATTTGCTGAATTAAGGCCTAAATGGTGCGTTATCGCGGGAGCAAGGGGCACTCACAGTGTCTGCGTATGCATAATACACCAAAATTTTAAGACAATGTTTGAAGCTTGTAATCTAAGCGAACTAACGAAAGAATCTACTCATTATTTACAAGGATATCGTGATTGCATTCAATATTGTCTTTGCAGAAATCCGAAGCCTGCTTGTTATTGAATACGTACTGTCTATTTTATTGCAAAATGACATAGATAATATTATTTTTAGCATTTGGCAAGCAACTGACAAGTGTACATTAAAAAAGGAATGCCTTGATATTCATGAATTTGTTCCTGAATTATTTGACAAACTACAAAAACTTATACCTCATCATTTTATATCTACAAAACAATCAGAATTCTTGAGTGACTTGAAAAATACTTTGAACTCAAATGAGGGAATTTTAGAACTAGATTATTCAGAAAATTATGCGTATGTAGCTCAGAACGCTGCCCAACAATTCCATTATAACAATAATCAATGCAGCATTTTATCTTGTATTCTAAACTACAAACAAAGTAAAGAGTTAAAACACTGCAGCTTCGTAATACTTTCCGATTATACAACTCATGATACAACGGCTGTATACTTAGCACAAACGTACTTGATTCCCGCTATATTAAAGAGGGTTCCACATTTAAAAAAACTTATTTATTTCACAGATGGGGCAAAGCAGCATTTCAAGAATCGGTATCAAATGTCGAATTTAGTACACCATAAAGAAGATTTTGGTATAGATGCTGAATGGCACACTCATGCTACTGCACATGGCAAAGGCGCTTGTGATGGAGTAGGGGCTGTTTTAAAAAGTTTAGCTACTCGGGCTAGTTTGCGAGACAAAGGAAATGACACAATATTAAAATCTACTGATCTTTTGAACTGGGCAAAATTTAAATTTCCAAATGTTACTTTTTTTCATTACTCCAAACAAGATTATGATAGGACTTCTAGAAAACTAAATAAAAGATTTAGTCTTGCACCATCGGTATTATATATTTCAAAAGCTCACGCATTCAAAGTAAAAAAAAAAAGTCTATTAGCCTATCAATACTCTGATTCATCTGCTATTCTATCCACCACAAGCTACTGATTAACATAAATATTACAATTTAGAAAAAGTTCAAAAAAATTTACAAAAAAATTAAAAAAAAAATAAAAAAGTAAAAAATACATAACTACAAAAAAATAAAAAAAAAGATAGAAAACAAAAAAAAAATAAAAAAGTAATGCGGGCTTTATAAAAATATAGTCTCCACCCTATGAAACGCAGAGAGCTTTTTGAGTTTTCAAAAACATTAAGAGGTCATGTATCCCACGTATGATTATCTCAAACCCCTCAAACCAGAGTTGGTGATCGAAGCTGCATAGGTTTTAAAACGATCGAGAACAATAGTTAAATATAGAAACTATTGCCCTTCACCATTACTATATACTTCAACATTGATTAAGCCAGTAATCACTTTCCCTCAAGTAAACGTTTTTATCTCAATAGGATGTAGGATTACAAGGTATTTAGGTTTAAAAGCTCATAGTTTTAAAATTTTACGTGTAAAAAATTATTTTACTGATACTAAATAAATTTGAGCATTTTAAAAGTTTATTTTGTCTATCGTAGTGTTTTAATGTATAGGGATTCGATGTATTGAGGCTTAATTTTACTAATTCTTTATCAAAAATTTATTTTCTTTTTTACAGGGCTTTTGGCTAAATCTATTTTCTTAAGTGCAAGGCTTTGGACTATAGAGTTACTGAGTATTTAATTTTAAGAGCTTATGATTCTTAGATTTTGACCTCAGATTTATTCTGAGCAGCCTCGAAATTCTCTATGTAACTAATTTAGTGCGAAAAGATTGATTTTTTATTATGTTATCCACAATATTGGATCCGCCATCTTGGATTTAGTGAATCTGACCTTGAATTCTAAATTAACATCCTAAAAACCCCCATATACTAAATGTGGTTAAAATCGAATAAGTTCTTTAAATTTAACATAGTTTTCAAATTTTGGAGCACCATCTTGGGTCCGCCATTTTTAATTTTTCTATCCAACCATATTAGTAATTGAATGCTAATCTCCCACTATACTTTAAGCCAGAAAACGACCATATTGGATACAAACATTTCGTTTTATATACTTTTTAGTTGGTGTATTCCATTTTTTTGTAATTTCCGACGGCCATTTTGAGTTGCCATATTGAAATTTCCAAAAGCGCCAAACGGTTTTCGAAAGAGTATTAAAAAACAAAAATTTTAAGCCCAAAATCCTTAAAATCGGTCAAAACCTCTTCTGGTCGCAGAGGTGTTCCGGTTGAGAAATAACGTCCCATATATATATATATATATATATATCAGCTAGCCAACAAGATAATGCCATCAATGGTGACCACTAACAAGAAGAGGTTCCTACCTCCGGGAAATATATTTTTCTGAAACTGCGGGATATCATTTTTTGATGGAAAAAATTAAACCCGTATTTTTTCTTTTTGTCTAACAGGTCTTAGAGACCAAGATATAGACATTTTTTCAAATATAGTGAAAAGCAGCGCTTTCAAGAACTTAAGTAGTCAAAAAACTAAAAGTTTTACAGGAAAATCTATGGAAAATAAAAGAAAGTAAAAATTAAATACTGTGATTCAAGCTCTAGTGCATTAAAAAAACTTATATGGTTCATAAGTTATAGACGATCAAAATATGCTAATGAAATATAGTAAAAAAATTCATCATGTGTTACATGCTAAAAATATTAACAAATATGTAGTAATATTAAATTGAACATAAATTAAAAACAGAGCTTAAGTTAAAGTATTTAATTTTTACTTTCTTTTATTTTATATACATTTTTTGTAAGAGGTTTCAATTTTTGGTTATTCAAGTTCTTGAAGCGCTTCTTTTCACTATCATTTTAAAAAAATGTCTATATCTTGGTCTCTGGGACTTATTAGACAAAAAGAAAAAAACGGGTAATTTTTTTTATCAAAAAATCATATACTGCAGTTTCAGAAAAATCTTTTTCCCAGAGGTGGGGACCTCTCCTTGTAAGTCAATTAGCCAGTACCCATTTTATACCGCTGCGATTTACATTCATTCAGAAGAAGCTTTTCATACAGTTTGAAGAAGTAAATATCTTCAGGAGAAAAAGAATCCATTGAATAAAGTTCTTTATTGTAATAATCCGCTGTTGAAAAAGCAAGAGTGCTGAAGAGCAGCTGTACGGACATTCTGACAAATAAAAAGTCTTGGCGGAAGTCTCGTAGAAGAACGTACAGACGTGTGAACATGTTGATTTACGAACTTAGAGGCTAGGTAAGATCATAGACATAGAAAGAATAGACTGCGTCTGCTACACGAAGTTTTTCAGCTGATTGAGCGAGAAGCTAACGTCAGTGCTATCTCTCTCTAAATGGCGTGAATGGCTCTGCCCATTTAGAGAGAGATAGCACTGACATTAGGTTCTCGCAATGAGCTGAAAAACTTTGTATAGCAGACGCAGTCTTCCCTTTCTATGTCTATGGGTAAGATGGACTACCATAGGCAACCACATTGTATGTTATAGAAACTTTTAGATATAAGCGCCTTTTTTGAACAGAAATCCAATGATAGCCAAGACAAGAGAGGGTAACCCTATTACGTCTTCCTGTGTGGCCATGGGGTAAACAGTATTTATAATGTACGTGTCATTCAAGCTAGATTTTCATAGATTTTTATTTTTTTAATTTCAAAATTTTAAAATTCAAGATGGCGGATTCAAAATGGTAGCTCCGCAATAATAAAAAAAAAAATGCGCTTGAGCATGAAAATCCCTAATTAAAAGTTTTTGGGATCGCTGATTACGAATCTAAAGTCAGAATTTCGAAATTTTGAAATTAAGGCGACTACGGAAGTTCGGTTGGATTTCATTTTGTAGTTAACGAATAACTCTTTCAGTTTCTAAAATTTTTTGGATTTTTTAATTTTTTACCATTTATTGTAATCCGTAGAATGGTGGAAAATTAGAAAATCTGAAAAATTTTACATATTGAAAGAGTAATTTGTAAACTCAAAAATAAAACCTAATCTAAGATCCCAAGTCGCCTTAAAGATGGCAAATTCAAGATGGTGGCTCGAAAAATGAGATAAACGAGCTGGAATATCTCTACTTTAGTATTTTCGGAGTTGCTAATTGCAAACCTAAAGTTAAATTTTCGATGTTTTCAAATTTAAGATGGCGGATTTTAGATAGCAGCTTCAAAATAATCGAAAAAAAAGATATAACAGTTTAAAAGTCTCTATTTAGAAGTTTTTGGGATCGTTGATCATAAAAGAGATACACGAGCTCAAAAACCTCTACTCCGGAGTATTTGGAGTCAGAATTTTGAAATTTTGAAATTGAAGATGACTGCTTCAATATTTTGATAAAAAGATACGAGCTTGAAAATCTTTACTAGGGAGTTTTTGGAGTCGCTAATTACGAATCTGAAGTCAAAATTTTAAAATTCAAGATGGCGGATTCAAAATGGTAGCTCCGCAATAATAAAAAAAAAAATGCGCTTGAGCATGAAAATCCCTAATTAAAAGTTTTTGGGATCGCTGATTACGAATCTAAAGTCAGAATTTCGAAATTTTGAAATTAAGGCGACTACGGAAGTTCGGTTGGATTTCATTTTGTAGTTAACGAATAACTCTTTCAGTTTCTAAAATTTTTTGGATTTTTTAATTTTTTACCATTTATTGTAATCCGTAGAATGGTGGAAAATTAGAAAATCTGAAAAATTTTACATATTGAAAGAGTAATTTGTAAACTCAAAAATAAAACCTAATCTAAGATCCCAAGTCGCCTTAAAGATGGCAAATTCAAGATGGTGGCTCGAAAAATGAGATAAACGAGCTGGAATATCTCTACTTTAGTATTTTCGGAGTTGCTAATTGCAAACCTAAAGTTAAATTTTCGATGTTTTCAAATTTAAGATGGCGGATTTTAGATAGCAGCTTCAAAATAATCGAAAAAAAAGATATAACAGTTTAAAAGTCTCTATTTAGAAGTTTTTGGGATCGTTGATCATAAAAGAGATACACGAGCTCAAAAACCTCTACTCCGGAGTATTTGGAGTCAGAATTTTGAAATTTTGAAATTGAAGATGACTGCTTCAATATTTTGATAAAAAGATACGAGCTTGAAAATCTTTACTAGGGAGTTTTTGGAGTCGCTAATTACGAATCTGAAGTCAGAATTTTAAAATTTTTAAATTAAAAATTGCGGGTTCAAGATGATGGCTCTAAAATTTTGTAAATATGCAATTCCAGCTGGATTTCCATATGGGATTCCATGTTGAAGTCTATGAATTTCATGTCCTTGTTCACGCGCGCAAATAGAAATGAAATTCCATAATTCCAGCATTTTTTATTGAAATCTCACTTATGGTTAAAGATTTAGGAATTGAATTTTCAATGAAATTTTGTGAGATAAGGGGAAAATATGAAGTTTTTTATAAATTTTTATTAAATTATTTTTCAGAACATTCTAATTTATTTTTCAAAATTTATTAAGTTTCAATATATTATACTTTTTAATATAATAAATATTTTGAATATTATCATTTTAATACTTATAAAATTAAATAAATACCCAAATATTCAAATGTACAATAGTAATTTTAAAAAATAGATTGTACACTTATTTTAAAAAGTAGAATTGCATGAAATATTATCTTTTTTATTAACGTGATTCATTTTTTTAACTATCTGGATGGCTTTATTAATGTCTTCAGTAATATAAGACGATGACTTTGTGTGGGTTAGAATGAGAGTGGCATAAGTCACATACTTCTAATTTCAAGATTTTCGATATTAAAGTTTTAAATTCATATACATTTCTATTGAGTGCCATTTTTACAGTGCTTATAATATTAAAGAAAAATAAACAAAAAAGCCACTCCATTTTGAAAAATAAGTTTTCTTAATGTTAAAGAAATGAAATATACCACTAACAAAATTTTTTTTAAAATGTGACTTATGCCACTCTCATTCTCACCCACACATTTATTAATTGTTTGATCACTTGCTCATTGCCTATTTTCTCTCATTTTTGATGATAATAATAAACACATTCTAGGAATAGTGAAAAAGAGTCAAAATAAAACCTAACAGCACCCGAGAAGAAGGAAGATTTGAGCAAATCTATATTGAAGTCGCCAGTAATGATGATGTTCTTCTAGTCATATACATACGCCTATACAGAATTAAAGAGATTGTCTGAAGAAAAAACCTTAGGCCTTATATAGACTTCACAACATAGCAAAAAGTTGACGCCATCACACACACAGCCATCACACACATACATATCGTGGCAACATAAAAAAATACCAACCTGAAAGTCGAAGTAGTAAGATGTAGGCAGTGTGCACCACAAGCAGCAGAAAGTACGTTCCGATTAAAAGTAACTATCTTTTTTTAGTGCTGATAAAGTAGATGTCTTCTTTAGCAGCTGGTAAATAATAGAAGAGGTAAAAGTGAAAAAAAGTAGCTAGATGGTGCGTGCTCATCACTGGAAACATTGCCAGTCGGCATGCCAATCCAACATTACCTCCAAGAAGATGTCATTACAAAATCAGAGAAATTTCATGCAAGGCATAAAAAAGCGAGAGAGAGCGGAAGAGAGCAAGAGAGAGATTGTATTTGACAATAGTTTATTATTAATTATGGGGTGAAACCCCGTATGGCTCAAAAGGTATAAATACATTGATAATTACAAAAAATATTGAATACTAAGTGTTAAGCAGATAAAAATTGAATTCACAGTAAGTAACATCAGAGACAAGTTAATTTCAACTATAAAGTAATAGCAAATTAACACTAAGAATTCAAAGTGAAATAACATTTAGTAAAATTTAAAGTAGATAGACGATATTGTATACTATGATAACTAAATACTAAGAAGAGAAGAAATGAATGATTTAGCATAAAACTGAACGCTAAAATAGAATAATTTGATTTAATAAACTAGAGCATCAAATCCAGTAGCCCATAAAGAGCAAGGACCTAATTTGTCACCGCTAAGTCCCTACGCCAACTCTCACGATCATCATCAAGAAGCCAGCCAGAAGTGTGCTTTTTAACCCTAATTATTGTCCCAGGATCAAAAGAAAGATCAAGATCAGAGTGAGAGAGAGCAAGAGAGGAAGAGAGAAAGAGCGAGAAAGGGTCAGAGAAAGCAGAGAGAGCAAGAGAGGGCGAGAGAGGGAAAGACAGGGTGAGAAAGTCAAAGAGCAAGAGAGGAAAAGAGAACAATAGAAAAGAGAGAACGAAAGAAGCAAAGAGAGACTGAGAGAGGGCGAGAAAAGAAGAGAGAAAGCGAGAGAGGGCAAGAGAGGGCAAAAGAGAGAGAATAAAAGAGAAAGCGGGACATGATAAGAGAGTAAAAGAAAGAGCAAGAGAGGGCAAGAGAGAACGAAAAAGAGCGAGAAAGAGCAAGAGAGAGCAAGAGTAAGCGAGGGATGGCAAGAGAGACCGAGGGATAGTGAGAGAGAGAGAGCAAGGGACAGCAAGAGAGAAAGCGAGAAAAAGCGAGAGAGAGCAAAGAATAAAGGAAGGGGAGAAAAAAAGGAAGAGGGGAAGTGAGGGGGAGAAAAGTTGGGGGTGAACAAAAAAAAGATAAAGGGAATAATAATAGTGAGAAAAATAATTAGAAAAAAACGAAAGTCACAGATATCAAGGCCCAAATAAGACCCAAAATAATGAGACCCAAAAAATAAGAGCCAATAGAAAGCTCATTAATAATAAGTACTAATTATATACGACTCAATGAAAAATTGCTAATCTTATTACAATAAAATTATGCAGTTTTCAAAATTGGCTAATCCGGGGAATCGGAGAACCATAGCAACGGAAAAAAAGTGGTTTCACTTTAGTATAATATAAGATATACATATATAAGATGAATATTCACTTTTATTTGTTTTTCATAATCCTATAAATGCACGAGATTTATGTGAAAAATATAAAGATAAGTTACGATTAAGTAACATCCTAATTACAAAAAAAATATAGGCGAAAATTTCGCAATGAATGTTATTGAAAAGAATTGGCATAAAAACGGATTTTCTTTAAATGATTTTAATTTATCTAACATAAGCACATATATAGAAAAAAAATGATGATGAAGCAATTTTAAATCGTAATAATAATATTCTTAATGAATTAGAAATGAAAATAAATTCTTTAAATAATAAACAAAGGCAAATATTCAACTCTTCTATAAAAAGTTTGAACAACTAAAGTAAAGAAAAATGTATTTTTATAGATAGACCAGGTGGAAGTGTAAAAAGTTATTACTGCACGTTTTAATAGCTTATTTCAAATATCACACTATACGTCATTTATGTGTGGCTTGGACAAATATAGCAGCAAATTCATTAGTCGATAGAAAAACAGTGCATACAACATTTAAACTACCATTAAATATAACAGATGTACAACTTGTAATGTTAAGCCTAATTCTGCTGAAGACAAACAATCAAAGGGAACACAAATAATTATTTGGGATAAAATATCCATGACTTCAAAATTGGCTTTTGAAGCAGTTGATCGTCTTTTTCAAGATTTATGCGATGTGAACCAACCCTTCGGTGGCAAAACTGTAATTGTATCAGGACATTTCAGGCAAACATTACCAATTGTTCGACATGGAAGCCATATGAACATTATTAAAAATTCAGTTAAATTTAGTTTATTATGTCAGAATTTTAAGCAAACGAAGTTGATGATGATGATAATAATTTCAAACAATGGGTATGAGATATCGAAGATGGAAATTGCCGCAACGTTTTTGAAGATGATAATGAACTAACCAGGAGAGTATCACATCTCCGGATCACGGATTTTGCTCTAACTTTGAGATAGGTTTTCAGATGTTAAAATATGAAAAAAGCCAGAGTTATAGACCCCAACGCTCAATATTTCTCTAGTTGCAGGCAATTAAAGAAAATCACTAAAAAAGTTACTAGATTTTTAAACGCTTATAATTCTTTAGCATTAATAGCTGGACACTTGTAACTGTTTTTAAACAAAAGCTACGTTCAAATCCTTTCGAAAAAGCACCTATAGCATATAAAAATATTATTTTTTCCCAAAGTTACAGCGTTATGAAAATTGTACTACATTTTAACATTTATCATTAATTAATATTCTTAAAAGGAAATTCAGCTCAAATTCTTATAACGCTGTAACTTTGAGAAAAAATAATATTTTGATATGCTATAGGTGCTTTTTCAAAAGGATTTGAACGTAGCTTTTGTTTAAAAACAGTTACAAGCGTCTAGCTATTAATGCTAAAGAATTATAAGCGTTTAAAAATCTAGTAACTTTTTTAGTGATTTTCTTTAATTGCCTGCAACTAGAGAAATATTGAGCGTTGGGGTCTATAACTCTGGCTTTTTCCATATTTTAACATCTGAAAACCTATCTCAAAGTTAGAGCAAAATCCGTGATCCGGAGATGTGATACTCTCCTAGTAAGTGCTATACCAGATAATTTTATCATTAAATAAAATCTTGTCGAAGAAATATTCGGAAAAGCAATAAAAATAAACAATACGAATCTAACGAAGAAAGTTATTTTGGCTCCTAAAAATAATGATGTTACTGAAATCAATAATAATGTTTTGAATGTAATCGAAGGAAACCATGTTGAATATTTAAGTATTGATACAGCCGAAGATGATAATAAAGAAAATTTAGATATTATGTTACCTACAGAATTTTTAAATAAGTTAACTCCTAATGGACTTCTACCACTTTAAAAGTAGGGGCTGCCATAATACTTTTAAGAAATTTAAAAGTCGATGAGGGACTTTGTAATGGAACAAGGTTGATAGTAAAAAAATTGCTCAAATATTCCATTAAAGCGGAATAAGCAAGTGGACATAACAAAGGTAAATTAGTTTTCACTCCAAGAATAAGTTTATCTCCATCTACGGAAAAAATTCCTTTTATTATACAACGAAAACAGTTTCCTATTAGATTAGGTTTTGCGATGGCTATTAATAAATCTCAAAGACAATTTTATGAAAAAGTTGGTGTTTATTTGCCGTTGCCAGTTTTCAATCATAGACAATTATATGTAACTCTTTCAAGGACAAAATATAAAAATAATTTAAAATTATTTTTAGGCGACAACGCTATTGTCAACGGAGAAAATAAAAATGAACAGAACACAATCCATACAAAAAACATATATATTTATGTTTTAGATTGTGTAATAGTTGAACTCGAATATATAATAAAAATTATAATATTTATTAAAAGATATAATATCTACTAGAATATATAATATTTACTAAGATATATAATATTTACTAAATAATATAAAATTTAATAAAAAATATAATATTGTGATGTATAAAATACATCACAAGTAATAAAATTCAAATAGTTTATTTATTAAGTATAAAAAAATGAATTTATAACAAACAAGCGTGCTTATTTTTAATTTGGAAATCTAATGTTTTATTTTTAAAGTTTTTTTAAATGATTTTTCTTCAAGCGTAAGAAATTAACAAATGTAAAGGAAGGTTCAGAAAACTATAGGGAAAAACCAAAAATAAAAATAAAGTAAAAAGTAGTTATAAAAAAAAACATCGATTCAAATGACAGCGGAAGGGTTAAATAGTTTAAATAGAAAGTTGAATATTTAAAAAGAGAAAATACTCATTGTAAGCTCAAAGTAACAGCAGACGCAAGAACAGAAGTACAGCAAAAAGGATTAGCTGTAGTGATGCACACAAGAGAGAAAGAGACGGAATATCTTGATCATACGAACAGCAAGTGAGGAAGGTTTTACGGACGCGACGCATATACGCAAGGACACACACACACTAGATGCACCAGAGGCTCAGGCTAACAATACGAAGAAACACCTTTCAAGAGCACAAATTCAAATTATTAACGAGAAGAAAACGTCAACCAGGTACTAGGTTACGGCTCTACAGTAGCTGTAGATAAGTATACACACATGGCGCACACTACACCACGACCGGCCCAGAGATGCGTACGATATTAAAGATGTGCACACACATTAATCAATATCTTTACAATTTCTATAGCATAAATGAATTACGAGAAGTTACAACAAAGTGGCAACACGAAGTTGGAAATGACGCGACAAAGCAGAAGTTAACATGGCGACGTTAACATTGAAGCTATACACGCAAGAAGTATGAGCACGTATAGTACACTGAAAAAAAGAAATGTTAAATTCAAAGAAATATCTTTTGTAAAAATGGAAATGTTTGAATCAAACAACTGATTGCTTGAGAGAAACAAGACATATTTGAAATCAGTGAATATTTTTTTGAAAACAAAAAATAATTTATTTAAAAGATAAATTTATTGTTTCAAAGAAAGTTTATTTAATTCTAAAACTGCATTTTTTAAAATAAAAAAATGGAATTTTTAAATTAAATAAAAATATTTTAAAACAATTCAAAAATATCTTTAAATAAATATTTATTTAAATTAAAAAAAATTATCTTTTAAATTAAAAAAATTTTTTATTAATTCATTAGAAAACTTATTTAATCAATCGTTTGCTTGATCTAAATAAATATTTACTTAAATCAAGCATACTAAATTTAATTTAAAAAAATCTTTAATTAAATTAAAAGAATGATTTATTCAAAGCTATAACTTAGTATGTTAAAAATTTAAAAAAATAGTTATTCAAAAGAAAAAAGGTGTGTTCCAAACAAACAAATACTTTTTTAAATCAATATTTCTCTAATTCAAAAAAAATAATTTTATTATCTTAAAGAAATAATTTTTTGTTTCAAAGATTTTGATGATTTAATCAAGTATTCAATTCTTTGGCTTACTAGGAGAGTGTCACACCTCCGGATCACGGATTTTGCTCAAACTTCGGGATAAGTTTTCAGATGATAAAATATGGAAAAAGCTAAAGTTATAGTCATAAATACTCAATATTTCCCAAGTTACAGGCAATTGAAGAAAATCAAATTGGTAATATAATCAAGCATTTAATTTTTTTATTTAGGAGTAGGAAATTAAACATACAGATTCTTTGAATTTATAAAATGAAGCTTTCTTTTAAAAAAATAATTATTTGTTTTAATCAATCATACTTGACTGTAAAAGAAACGGTTTGTTTAATTCAAAGAAATCATTATTAATAATTTTCAAACAGTATATTTTCAAAACGCAAATTTAATTGACAGTATCTAAAAAATTGATTTTTTTGTTTTATAGAATTCGGTTATATAATCAAGCATTCGATTCTTTGATTCAGTAGAAAGAAAGTAAACATACGGATTCTTTAAATTAATCAAATGAATCTTTGTTTTAAATAAATAATTAATTTTTTTATACATCTATACTTGACCGTTATTAAAATTATTTGTTTGATTCAAAGAAATTATTAAAGAGAATTTAAAAACAGTATTTTTCAAAACAAAATATTGATTGACAGTAATGATTTTTTTGTTTAAAAAAATTTGGTTATGTAATCAAGCATTCGACTTTTTAATTCAGTAATAAGAGAGTAAACATACGAATTCTTTGAATCAATCAAATGAACTTTTGTTTCAAACAAATAATTATTTGTTTTTACAACTTTATTTGACCGTTAAAAAAATTATTTGTTTGATTCAAAGAAATTATCAAGAGGAATTTGAAAAAGTATTTGTTTTAAACGAAATATTGTTTGACAAATTAAAAATAATGGTCTTTTTGTTTTCAAGAATTTAGTTATATAATCAAGCATTCTACTTTTTAATTCAGTAGTAAGAGAGTAAACATACGAATTCTTTGAATCAATCAAATGAACCTTTGTTTCAAACAAATAATTATTTGTTTTATACAACTTTATTTGACCATTAAAAAAATTATTTGTTTGATTCAAAGAAATTATTGAAGAGAATTTAAAAACAGTATTTTTTTAAAACAAAATATTGATTGACAGTATCAAAACAAGGATTTTTTTGTTTTAAAAAATTTAGTTATATAATCAAGCATTCAACTTCTTAATTCAGTAGTAAGAGAGTAAACATACGAATTCTTTGAATCAATCAAATGAACCTTTGTTTCAAACAAATAATTATTTGTTTTATACAACTTTATTTGACCGTTAAAAAAATTATTTGTTTGATTCAAAGAAATTATCAAGAGGAATTTGAAGAAGTATTTGTTTTAAACGAAATATTGTTTGGCAAATTAAAAATAATGGTCTTTTTGTTTTCAAGAATTTAGTTATATAATCAAGCATTCTACTTTTTAATTCAGTAGTAAGAGAGTAAACATACGAATTCTTTGAATCAATCAAATGAACCTTTGTTTCAAACAAATAATTATTTGTTTTATACAACTTTATTTGACCGTTAAGAAGGGGCCGAACTATCTGTCTTTGTCTAATAGCGTTTTTCATTATTTATATAAACACTATCCTTTATAACAAGAAAAAAATAGCAGCTCCCGCTAGATATTAGTATAATTAGTGAATTTTGTAATAACAATCAAATTTTTTACCGCATAGTTTTTGACTAATTAGAGACCTACTAGCAATCTAGAATATAACCTATCTTTTTTTGGTAGGTCTCTAATTATTCAAAAACTACGCAGTAAAAAAATTTGTTTGTTATTACAAAATTTACTTATTATACTAATATCTAGCGGGGGCTGCTATTTTTTTCTTGTTATACCGGATAGTGTTTACATAAATGATGAAAAAAGCTACTAGACAAAGACAGATAGTTCGGCCCCTTCTCAAAAAAATTATTTGTTTGATTCAAAGAAATTATTAAGAGGAATTTAAAAAAAGTATTTGTTTTAAACAAAATATTGTTTGACAAATTAAAAATAATGGTTTTTTTGTTTAAAAAAAATTTATTATATAATCAAGCATTCGACTTTTTAATTCAGTAGTAAGAGAGTAAACATACGAATTCTTTGAATGAATCAAATGAACCTTTGTTTCAAACAAATAATTATTGGTTTTAGAAAACGATATTTTACCGTTAAAGAAATTATTTGTTTGATTCAAAGAAATTATTAAGAGGAATTTAAAAAATGTATTTGTTTTAAACAAAATATTGTTTGACAGATTAAAAAAATGTTTTTTTTTGTTTTAATGAATGTAATGATATAATCAAGCATTCGATTCTTTGATTTAGAAATTAGAGAGTAGACATACGAATTTTTTGAATTCATAAAATAAATCTTTGTTTTAAGTTAATAATTATTTGTTTCATACAACTACACTTGACCGTTGAAGAAATTATTTGTTTGATTTCTAAAGAAATCATTAGGAAAAATTTGAAAACAGTATTTTTTTTAAACCAAATATTGATTGACATATTTAAAAAAATGGTTTTGTAGTTTCAAAGAATTTGGTTACATAATTAAGCTTTCGATCCTCTGATTCAGTAGTAGAAGAGTAAACATACGAATTCTCTGAGTAGATCAAATGAATCTTTGTTTTGAATAAATAATTATTTGTTTTATACAGTCATACTTGCCTGTACAAGAAATTATTTGTTTGATACAAAGAAATTTGTAAGAAGATTTTTAAAACAGTATTTTTTGATATTTTAAACAGTATTCTTCAGTATTGTTTCAAAACACAACATTGAGAGATACAAAAAATGTTTTTTTTTTTAATTTTAAAGAATATGGTAACATAATTAAGCATTCAATTATTTAAATACTAGTAAAATAATAAAGATATTAATATTTTGAATTAATTAAATAAATCTGGGTTTCAAATAAATGATTCTTCGTTTTATACAATCGTACCCGTCTGTTGAAGAAATTATTTGTTTGATTCAAAAAAATTATTTCGGCATAAAGTTTTAAATTTCGTCCGCTTGGTGGAAACCCTTTTTTTTCTTAACTCGCAAGTGCAGAGAAGCCTCCTCAGTTCATATATAAGAAAATTGTAAAGTCAAACCTATTAACGTAACGCACTGCGAGCGATTGCGATACTTGAAACGTCGATAGGGAAACATTGATAAGTTAAGATTTGCGAGCGATAACTTTAATTATATGTATTATTTGTATTTAAAATAAAAAATATATGCTGTATAAGAATAAGCGAATATATATGAAATTATAAAGTTTCTTCTGAATATATATATATATATATATATATATATATATATATATATATATATATATATATATATATATATATATATATATATATATTCATACTCTGAAAATAATTAGTATTATAAATAATACAGGTTAAAAAAAATGACAAATCCACAATCATCAATTATTTAAAACAAACAAATTTTTGAAAAATTTATTATAGTTTCAAAGAAATATTTTTTTGAAATAAAAATATATTTATTAAAAACAAACATTTTTGTTTCTTATAAACAATTGAAAAAAAAATTTGTGAATTACAAAGAAATATTTATTTCTTTTGAGTAAATGAGTTATTCAAAGAAAAAAATATTTCTTACAAATAAACACATATTTATTAAAAATAATTATCTATTTGTTTCTTTCCTACAGATTTTTTAAGAAATGAGTCTTTTTTTTTAAAAAATATATATTTCTTTTCAGTAAATAATTTTTTAAAGTAAAAAAATATTTCTTACAAGCAAACAAGTATTTATTAAAAAGAAACATCTATTTGTTTCTTTCCGACAGATTTTTGAAAAAATGAGTCTTATTTAAAAAAAAATTTGTTTCTTCTAAGTAAATGTTTTTTGTAAGTAAACAAATATTTCTTACAAACAAACAAGTATTTATTAAAAAGAAACAACTATTTGTTTCTTTCCGACAGATTTTTAAAGAAATGAGTCTTAGATTCGAAAAAATATTTTTTTTCTTAAATAAATGTTTTTTTTAAAAGAATAAATATTTCTTACAAACAAACACATATTTATTAAAAATAACATCAATTTGTTTGTATCCGACAGAATTATAAACAAATTATTTTAGATTTAAAGAAATGTTTTTCTAATTAAAAATTGAGATTTTTTAAATTAAATATTTCGTTTTTTACATCTAAGAAATATGTTTTTAATTTTAAAAAATTCACTTCTTTGTTTTAAAGAAATCGTGTGTTTGGCACTATTGAAACACACCATTTCTTTGAAACAAAGAAATTTTCTTTCATTCTATCAAATTTTTTTTTCAGTGTATATATGCACAGTCGCGATGAATGGGAGCGGTATATAGTGAAATACGTATGTAAAACACATAGAAGCTCACTATAACATTTAGGCTATGGAGAAAGAGGAGAATAAGAGGAATATACGCGCACACAATGAAAGATTAAAGCGACGCGCTATGTTTATGTATAGTTGTGCATACATAGATAAGATCAACCAATAAGAGATAGCTATGAGTAGAATTCTTGGATAATCGATGTTTCTACTACGTAAAGCAACATAACAACTTCACGTACAGGGAGAAAAATAATAGAGTAACAGAGATTCGCAACTAAGAGTCGATCAAGTAATCGATAGCGACTAGCAACTGAATAAATCAAAGTAAAAACTAAGACACGATGCGAAACAAGGAAAGAAGATAAGGATCAGCTAAGTGTAACAAGGATAGATAGCAAAAAGTAGCGAAAACTAACTTCCTTCTTCTTAAAAGAGAAATTCTGGCATAAGCCGTCATTGAGAACGCACGTACGAGTAATTCTTGACTGAGCCGGCATTGGAAGCACAGGTGCAGAGTTTACTTAAGATTCTTTGATCAGAAATGAAGAGTTTTTTTCCTTTCGGATCAACGCAGCAGAACCATTACCTTTTTATTTCGTGCATCCTTGGGCCTTCAGAAAGAAATTATAAGCCGTTTGAGGGAGAGAAAATTGAGAAGGCAAGGAGAGTTCTAAGCCTGTTTACGAGCGGGAAGAAAGAAGCAAGTGTCCAGCAATCGACCACGAGTTCAACGACCATCTCACCACCTCCAGCCACAACAGCATCCATCTTCGGAGTCTTCCTAAGTCCTCGACTCATCGCCGCTTTCTTTCCTTTAGGTCTTGCTAGAGGTTAACGACGCGACAGTAAGTGGAGTTCTCCAAGTAAGTTTAGAAAGTAAGAAATAATAAACTTTAGTTCTGTTGGTTTTTTATATTTTTCTAATTAAATTTTTTTTTTTGTTAATAAAATTTCCTACATTTGTATAAAGTGTGAGTGTTTAAAGAGAGTAGAATCGGTGCGTGACGCGGAAGTATAGAAATCGTCAGAATTATATTCGATTATACATGCGCTTGGCGACGTGACGCCATTTTGTTTTATATATTAAATGCGAAAATCGTGAATCGCAAAGTTAAATAAAAATTGCTCTTATCGTATTCTAATTACTAATCTTTTTATATATCTATAGTATTGTAAGAAAAAATATTTAAATGGTAAAAAAGAGACGACGCGACAGCCATTGTTGAAGGAGTGCGGGCGAGATAGCTATACGTAGTTATTAATCAAAATTAAAAGTTCTTTCTGTATTTTGTATAGGGTAGCGCGAATGATATTAGGATTATTTCTTTAAATATTTATTTAAGTGTAGATTGTAAGTATTGGGTTGTGCGACTGCGCGGTAAGGAAATCGGAAGTCGCGTAATTTAAATTTCAAATAATTATTCTTATACGGTTTTAACCTAATAAGTGATTAAATTGATCGTGCGTGTAACGGAATTATAAATTCTTGGTCTTATGCGCATGTGCAAAGCCTAAGTGTAGTAAATTAATTAGAGTGGCGTTTTCCTTTCTTTTTTTTTATTTCAAATTATAAGCGAAGTTTCCTTCTAAGTTGGAAATATAAAAAGTCAGATTCAATGTTTAAATAGAGGGTCAAGTGGTTATTTTTTCTTTTACTTTTTTCAGGAAACGAATTATAAGTTAAAAAAAATTAATTGTATCATTGATTTTTTTATAATAATGAGAATCATTCAATATCAAAACTATTTCTCTATAAAATAAAAATTTTACATTGTTTTTTTTTATATTACGAATTTTTTAACTTCTCATTTTTTTTCTTTATTAAATCATAAATTATATTGAAATTTTCTGGACCACTATGATGTTAGAACCAGCCTGTAACCCGGGCAGGCTAGTAAGTATTGACCCCCCACAGCAGTTGCTCTACCTAGGTAGCTGGGCAGGGTTCACTAGCGCTCAATTAAATTACACTATAACTTTTGTGAACCCAGGTAAGTTCGAAGCTTCGGGGATTCCCTCGGAGGTCCAGAGAATTTGCCACGTAACAATATTTACTAAAATATATAATATTTACAAAAATATATAATATTTACAAAAATATATAATATTTACAAAAATATATAATATTTACAAAAATATATAATATTTACAAAAATATATAATATTTACAAAAATATATAATATTTACTAAAATATATAATATTTACTAAAATATATAATATTTACTAAAATATATAATATTTACTAAAATATATAATATTTACTAAAATATATAATATTTACTAAAATATATAATATTTACTAAAATATATATCAACTAAAGCTATCAATATCAATAGTTTAATATAATGTTGAATTAGCTACATAAGAGGATGCGCTGTTTTATTGGCTGCATATAAAGATGCGCTGTTAAATCAACTGCATAAGATGATGTACTGTTTAATCGCCAGGATATAGGGATAAGCTGTTAAATTGGCTAAATAAGAGAATGCACTGTTAAAACAGTTGCATATGAGGATAATATTGGGCCCAAACATATGAAAATCAAATAAATATTACACAGAAAAAAATATAGAGCCCAAAAAAATAAAAAAATACAAAAAATATTTAGCCGAAAAAATGTAGAGCCCAAGAAAATATAAGAATCATAAAAACATTGGTTCCCAAAAAAATTAGGACTTAGGTAAACGGAAGAATCAGAATAATATTAGGCTCAAAGAAATACAGAGCCCGAGAAAATATTAATATCAAAAAATAATGGGCCCGAACAAATATTGAGCCCAATAAATTAAAAGATCAAAAAAAATATTGTGCCAAAAAACATGAATCAAAAAAAATATTGGGCCCAAAAAATATAGAGTTAAAAAAAAAACTCAAAAAAATATAAAAATCGAAAGAATATTGGTTCCAAAAAAATATAGAGCACTAAAAAATATGAAAAACAAGAAAATATTGTGCCATGAAAAATATAGAGCCCACGAATATATGAAAATCAAAAAGATATTGGGCCTAAAAAAAATTAGAGCCCAAAAAAATATAATGATCAAAAGAATATTGCACAAAGAATATATAGAGCCCAAAAAAATATTACAGTCAAAAAAACATTAAGCCCAATAAAATACAGGAATCAAAAAAATATGGGCCCAAGAAAATATGAGAATCATAAAAATATTGGGCTCAAAAAAATATAGAGCCTAAGAAAATATAAAAATCAAAAGAATATTGGGGACACAAAAATTTGAGCCAAATAAAATATAAAGGCTAAAAAGATACAGGAATGAAAAAATATTGAGCCTGCAAATATACAGGAATCATAAAAATATTGGGCCCCAGAAAATATAGAAATCAGAAAAATATTGGGCGATGAAAAATATTAAGATAAAGCAAATATCAGAATGAAAAAAGATTAGGTCCAATAGAATACAGAGCCTAAGAAAGTATGAAAATCAGAAAAATCTTGTGCCCGTGAAAATATAAGAATCAAAAAAATATCAAGCTCAAAAAAATATAGAGCACAAGGAAATGTAAGATTCAAGAAAATATTAGGCCCAAAAAAATATAGGAATTGAAAAAATATTGGGCTCAAAGAAATATAAAGCACAAGAAAATATTAGAATCAAAAAAATATTAAGCCCTAGAAAATATAGAGACTAAGAAAATATAAGGATCAGAAAAATATTGGGCCAAAAAAAATATAGAGCCCGAAATAATGTAAGAATAAAAAAATATTGGGCCCCAGAAAATATAGAAATCAGAAAAATATAGGGTACGAAGAAATATAGAACCCAAACCAATATGAGTATAAGAAGAATATAAAGTCCACGGAACTATAGGAATCAAAAACATACTAGGCCCAAGAAAATACAAGAATCGAAAAAAATATTGGTCCCTAAAAAATATGGAGCCAAAACTAATATAAAAAAAAATATTGTGCCTTAAAAAATATAGAGCCCAAGAAAATATAAGAATCATAAAAATATTGAGTTCAAAGAATATAAAGTCCAAGAAAATATGAAAATCAAAAACATATTAGGTCCAAAAAATATCAAGCCCAAGAAAATCCTATATTATGTTAAAGTGAAACCACGTTTTTCTCCGGATCTCCGAATCTCCGGTTCTGCGGTTCTCCGCTCTTTTCAAATGTGTCTAATCTTTTTTTAATAAAAGTAGCAATTTTTTTTGGGCCTTATATTTTTTGAGCCTAATAATTTTTCCTTCTCTATATTTTTTGAGCCATATATTTTTTTGGGCCTTACATTTTTTGGGCCCAATAATTTTTTCTCTTCTATATTTTTTGAGCATTATATTTTCTTGGGCCTTTTTTTAGGCCTAATGTTTTTTAGGCCCAATAATTTTTTTTCTCTATATTTTTTGAGCATTATATTTTCTTGCTTTTTTTGGGCCTAATATTTTTTTGGGCCCAATATTTTTAAGGGCCTTATATTTTCTTGAGCCTTATATTTTTTTAGACTTATACTTTTTTTGGGCCTTATATTTTTTGGGCCTAATGATTTTTTCTTCTCTACATTTTTTAAGCCTTATATTTTTTTGGGCCCAATAATTTTTTCTTCTCCATATTTTCTGCGCATTATATTTTCTTGGGCCTTTTATTTTTTTATTCCCAATATTTTTTGGGTCTTATATTTTCTTGAGCCTTATATTTTTTTGGAACATATACTTTTGTTGGGCCTTACATTTTTTGGGCCCAATAATTTTTCCTTGTCTATATTTTTTGAGCCTTATATTTGTTTGTGCCTTTTATTTTTTTGGGCTTAATAATTTTTTCTTTTTTATATTTTTTGAGCAGTATATTTTCTTGAGCTTTATATTTTTTTTAAACTTATACTTTTTTTGTGCCTTTCATTTTTTGGACCCAATAATTTTTTCTTCTCTATATTTTTTGAGCCTTATATTTTTTTGGGCCCAATAATTTTTTTTTTTCTAAAAATGTTTCTTTTCTATAAATGTTTCTAAGATTAAAATTTTTTAATTGATATAGTGTCAAATAACTTTTTTATATTGTTTGCTATCGTGAACAAAAGATACCAGAAAAGAATTATTTTATAAAAGATAGTGAAGCATTAATAATTCGAAGATATCATAATATTTTGCCTTATCTTTAGGGCCTTATTTTTTCATAGTTGCTATATTTTTATCCTCATTTTTTGGGCTTTTTTCAGTCTTTTTTTTCGGGTCTTATTTTCTATTTAATTTTTGGGCTTAATTAATATTTTGTTTAGTCATTCATATGGTTTTTTTGCATGTGACATATGTCAAGTCGGCATTTTTTGCTTTATAACGACATTTTGTATGTTTTTGTTGCTTTAATTTTTGTATTTTTTACATATATGACTAGAGGAATCGATTATATTTTTGAAGTGTAAATGAGTAAATAAATTTTTATAAGCATTCATTATAAGTACCAAACTAGGTCTCTCTCTCTCTTGCTCTCTTACATTCTCTCTCGATTTTCTACGTTTTCTCACGCTTTCTCGTGCTTTTTCTCGCATTCCCACGTCTTGCTGCCTTACGCTTCTTTGTTTTACCATGCATTCTCTTTTTTTCTGTCTCTTGCTGTCTTTTTCGCTTGCCGTTGCTTTTTGTTTTTTCTTTGTTCTTTTTCTTACTCTATCTTGTTCTTTTGTTTTTTTACAGCTTCTTGCATTTTTGTCCTCTCTTGCATTTTTATTTTTTACTCTAATAAAGCATTTCATCCAAGCCTGTTATTTTTTAAGGGATTCGTCAGTGAAGCGTTTTTTTCAAATTTTTTTTTATAACAGGCTCTGCTCCAGATGCCTATTTGCACAATATTTAGCAGCAATTATTAAGCAGTTGATTTGACTGTGTATCTTTATGTGCAGCCAATACAACAGCGCATCCCCATATGCAGCCTATTCAACAACGCATCACCATATGCAGCCGATTAAACAGCGCATTCCCATATGCAGCCGATTCAACAGTGCGTTCCCATATGCAGCCGATTCAACAGCGCATTCCCATATGCAGCCGATTTAAGAGGCGGTCGTAACCATCCGCCGCTCTATACAGGGTGGCGCTGCGGTCAGATGAGAGAAATATAGAAAATATTTTTTATTCAGCGATTTATAATTTATCGAGACAATAATATACTTCTAACGTTGTCAAAGGCACTAGCCATATATATGTAGAATTATTATTGATGCTAATATTGTTTGAAAAGTCTAAAATATTATCATAAAACGAAAAATGCAGCGCGTGGTAGAACCGATGTAAACATATGGGTATGTTTCCTAAGTGCGACAGAGAAAGTAATAGTAAAGAACGAAGTATACACATGCTCACGCCGGCTCTACTTCGCACTGCATTTTTCGTTTTATAACAATAGCTTAGACTTTTCAAACAAGATTATCATTAATAATTATTTTACATATATATGGCTAGTGCCTTTGACAACGTTAGAAGTATATTATTGCCTCGATAAATTATAAATCGCTGAATAAACAATATTTTATATTTTTCTCTCGCCTGACCGCAGCGCCACCAAGCGGCAAATGGTTCCTACCTCCTCTTAACAGCGCATCCCCACACAGAAAGAAATTTGGCATTAGGAGATTTTAATGTCTTTTGTAATACTAAATGTAACTATAACTAACATTACTATTTTTGAATTTGTAAATGAAATAAGTGGTAATTTTTTACTTTAACGTTCCTTGTAATACAGGTTTCAATGTATACGGTACTTCAAAACTTCTTGTAATGGTATATTACAATTTTTAGAAAAACGCTTTATCGAATTTGAAATATATTATTTCGATTATTTCTGAAATCGTACACGAACAAAATATTGTAATTATTTATTGCCAAATTTGTTTGTGTGCATATGTAGCCGATTCAACAGCGCATCCCCATATGCAGCCGATCGTACTGTGAATTTTTAAATGCAATCTATATTACTGCGCATTTCCGTGTACAGTCGATTGATCAATGCTTTCTAAAATGCATCATGATTTTGAATATTGTATAAAATATTACTAGTAGCAACTATCGTTGCCGGCGCTGAGCGAAGAGTCGTCAGGTAAAATTTGTGAAAATTGTAATTAATAATTGGATTGTAATCCACATTTCAATCACTGGGTCTATTATCGTACTTTTTCACCTTCCGTTATAATTATAACATAGATAAATTGTAAAATAACTCAATAATAAATATATATAAATCATATAAAAACACTAAACTTTTGTAAAAATTATAACACAATTCTATATGAAATATGTATATAAGTTACTAGCATTTCCCGTTGCGGGTACGCAAGCACTATAGCTAGGCAGAACTCGGTATGCATAGACACAGATTCTCAGAAAAAATTATTTATTAAATATTGCTCATATAAATGTATTACTATGATGAGGAATAAGTGCAATAAAAATTTACCGATGAGTTATAAACAATAACCTTGCGTTGTAAATACCTCTACCGTGCTAATCTAGTAGTTATTCTTTTATCAGATTCATTGATGATTTATAGAATCCCTTGATGATTAATTCTCACCCTTTGTTTCTTCTAAATTTTTGCCCAATCATTTTATATCTCAAAATCCCAATTGGACTTTTTGATAACACAAATTGCCTCGAAGGGCTTTCTATAAGAATTTCCGTGGTCTCCGGGTTCTATTTCCCGTGAAAAAATTCAGAATAATTTTTCCAGAATTTTCCCGGGGAATCGAACTCTGGTCCACTAGAGCCCCTGCGCTACCGCCCTCCTCTAATATACTAAAGTAAGCGGCAAAACCGGTTGCCACCTATTGGACAATCAACGGAGTGTCAATTTATAATGAAAAATCATCAATTATTCAATAGCTGATTATTACTGGCCCGATTTATTTAGATTGCTATCGCTCAACGTGCCATATGAACAATTAAAATCGGAAAAGAAAAAAGAACCAATGCACGAGAATTCTTTACCAGTTACCTATTTTTTTCAAGAACAAGCTAATTTATTTTTGAATAAAATATCAATACCAATTTTCAATGTAACAGCCTATGGTATAGATTTGACTGCCAAATTTGAAGCAGTCTACATATTCATAGTTTGATCACATAGTATTCTTTAATCAATGTTTTTCAACGACATACCAATTACGAAAAACATTGTTTAAGATTGAAAAATGGGATATTAAGTTGTAGGTATGACTTTCCGAAAGACATTCAAAATAATAGTTTGATTGCTGATTTGAAAGGTTATTATAAATATTTTCCTCAACGAAATGATCCATACTTTCTACAATATAGCAACGTCGTTACCCAAATTTGACAAGGAAATAATGATTTCTTGATGATAATCGATACAACAGCTTTAATGCAATACTGTATATGAAGCGTGTAACTGCAAAGGTGGCTATCTCCATTTTTTCCGAATTCATTTTTATTGCATTTTCGTATACAGAACATTAAAATTTATCATGAAAAAATCATATGGGACCAAAATATAGGTATAGTCTTTTTTTATGAAATGAAAAAAATATGGTGTATTGCAAAATACACTGACTTTTAAGTATAAGTACAGCAGAAAATGTTATTTCTTGAAAAAAATTTTTTGGAGATAACTACTTTTGCAGCTATACGCTTCATATATTGTTAAATATATGAGTAAGGATGAAACAACTTCTCGTACTTATAAGGACCCCATAGAAAAATTTTGTAAGAATAATTCGAAGGATATAACCGCACGTGAGGCGTTAATGCAATTGATTATTTTCTCGATCAACGAAATAAATTATTCTGCCCAAGAGGTTGTTCATATTTTTATGTGATGGTCATTACATAAATTATCACAAAACCTAGTTGTAGTTACTATTTATAATGATAAATGAAAGATATTCAAGACATATTCATAATTATATTTTCTTACTCATTCCGTGTTGTTGTCTAATTCGATAATATGTTCTTACAATCAACTGATAATAAACCAGATAAAACTTATATTGCTATCATCGAGAAATATATTAATCGTATAGAAAAATATGATAATTATTCTTTATTTAAATTTACTAAATGCCTTAACCTATATGGTCAACGATTTATTAAGAGTAGAAAAGAAAATATTGTGCAAGTCCATCCAATTTTAACTCTTAATAATGATATTGATGTGGAACCTTATTATCACCAGCGATGTATTCTTCTCATTGCCTTTCATGAAGCGCTAGATACATTATGGAAAGCTTATGGAACTGATGAATATTCTTGGTTTTCATTATATGAAGAGCATGATATAATATCAATTAAACCGATATACTTGAACTTGAATAAGATAGATAAAGACAATACAGATGACTGCAATAATGATGAAATTCATTATAACACATATGAATTGACCTCATCATTATATAATGAGAAATCCGATAAACAATTAGGACAACGTTTGATAGATGTTATTCATAATTGGCAAACAGTTTTGAACGCGAATAGTTCCACACAACACTCGTATTTTAGATTGCTAATATTCGCCAATGAATTCGAATCTTTGAAGGGTGAGATGTTGCGTACTTTTCAATTGAATAATAAGAATTTGAAATTTATTATTATAGGCTGATTCCATTTCAAATCGAACAGTCAGTATACACTCAAGTCACCAATTACTGCGCTAATGGAGTATGTTATTCTACCCTAAAAATAAGGGTATACGTATTTTTTTATTTTACTGAAATATCAAAATTGCATCAGATATGCACTTTTGAAAATTGCATACAAAAACTAAATGTTAAAACTGAAAATGTTGAGAATAACTGTTAGGAGTGTGCGCATATTTAAGTGCGATTTGTTTGTGAAGACTGCCGTGGGCAGAAGCGCCCTCTTAGCTTTTCCCTCTCTGTTCAAGAGTCACTTCTTATTGAGACGCGCGTGTGAATGCAGGGCCGGTGTATGAACGAGTGTTTGTTAAAATATATTGTACTAAACGAGTGACTCTGTGTTGAGTGTGAATAAATAAACAAACTTATTAACTTTATATATGTGTGTGTTTTATTGTGTGCATCCTCAACTCTGCTAAAATAATATAATCTCAAAAGGTTATGAGCCCAGCAAGCTTCAACTGCGCCGTGCGAAGATGGTGAAAAGTATTTTGACCAGCAAGCTTCTGCTGCACTGGGTGAGGATGGCGAGAGGGAATTTCAACAGCAATTAATAGGTGAGGTGTTGAAAGGTGAAAAAGGGGAAAAAGAGCGTTCCTTGTGTTCTCGCGAGTAAAGCAAGGAATGGACGACAATCGAGAGGCGTCCTGCGGTCGCTGCATGTGCGAGTTTTTGTGATTTGATGTAGCGAATAAATTTAAGGAGTATTTTTGTTTTTCTTATAGTTGCATCTGCAACTTTTATCTAAAAGAAAAATAAAAAAAAAAAAAAGGCTCCATGCTGCTCTCTCATCTCTTGTCCTTTTCATATAGACTAACATGGGTTAGTTGTAGCAGAGGAAAAGGAGAAAAGAAGAAAGGAGTCAGTACGAGAAAAAGAATTAACGAGTGTGGCTTACTAAGAAACGATGAAAAGAGAGAGAGAGAGAGAGAGCACGCACGCGTGAAAGAAAGATGGCGCATAAAGAGAAGCTCGCGATGAACGACGCCACGACGAACTTGTCGATACGAGTAAGGAACGAGAAACAAGAAATGCAAATGGAGACTATAACGATGAACGAGAGGGATATAAGGAACGATGTGTTTATGTGTGCTATAAGATAGCTATGGGACGCCATAGCATATAAAAACGCACAAACATAACAAAACGAGATCTAAACAATAATGCATGCTAGATTTAATATAAAATAAATTAAATTGCAAATAAGGTGGTACAATAAATTAAATTGGAAATAAGGTGCTGAAATAAATTAAATTAAAATAAACCAGTGCAAAATAAATTTATAACGATGTCATTTATATGAGTGCGGCGAGTATGTACGTATATATGAAGAATCTTTAACTTATGTGTACATACACGAATATAAGCAGTACGTGAATACGAGATATGAACTTGTGTACGAGTGTGCATACGTATATGTATATGTACGTATATATACGTGTATATGTATACACATAAATGTGAATGAGTAATCATTCAAATTATTCAAATTATACACAAAACGAGAACGAGATATAAAAAGTTTTTATTGGAAGTTTTATTTAATCTAAGGAGTAATATGACGGTAACAAGAAAACCGTTGCTCAGACGAGAACGATAGAGCGATATTAACGATGGACTCTGGCCAAGTCTAAATCTTAAATATATATGTATATAGTTATATATACAAGTATCTTGTATGTATTTTATATACGTACAATCAAACTAAATAAAAATTAAAATGTTAACATAAAGGCCGGCAGTGGCGCTGCAAACAATTTTAACTTATACATTTATGATTAAAATTATAAAAATATATGGCAGCGCCTATTACAAATTCAAGTGTATACGAGTTCGAGTGTTTTATAGTGAAATTAAATTTAGCAATCATTTTGATCGTCTTGAAACTGCATACTTGTGTTCGGTATACCAGAATCTTAACGATCAACTTAATTGCAGTTGTTTGGATATTAATCATACTTGTGTTCAGTATATTAAAATCTTGACAATGAAATTAAAATTTTACAACTGTTTAAAGACTGATAATGCTTGTGTCCAGCGTATCAGAATCTTTATAATGCAAATAAAAATTTCAACTGTTCTGAGTTTGACAAGGCTTGTGTTCAGCATGTCAGATTCTTGACAGTGAAATTTATTAAATTGAAATTTGTTAAAATTGAGTTATGCTAAATACGATAAATAACGAATATATAATTAAATAAATTTAGTTTTCAGTTTGAATTTAGGTACTGCTTGTGTTCAGTGATATCTGAATTTCTAACTGTATAACTGATTGATAGGAAAGGAGTTCATATCTAATGAACGGATGGCAGCACTTACGAGAGCAATTATCTAAGAACGAAAGGAGGGTCTGCCATTCTATATATCTTACTGCCGTGACCTATTCAAAACGAGGCGCAGCTGCGATACGAGAAATTGAGGAATTGAACGAGGAACGATACGAGAATATGGAGAATAGAACGAAGAATGGAACGAGAGAATAAGAGAGTAAAACGAAACCAAACATCGAGACAAAGAGAAACGAAGACCAAAAGGAATCAAGGATCAAAAGGCCACCTTCATGGTTCGAGTTGATGTATTCGAAAAGGAGACATCTAGAAAGGAGTCATGATCTAGAAATAGAACCACAGACAGAATTGAGGTGGGTCGCAAGGAGGTGCAGACAACGAAAACAACGATGTACAACGAGTTCAAGAACTTAAAAATTCAGATTGACATTTCTGATAAATTCTTATGAAATACTTTCATAAATAAGAATAGTATTGAAAATCTGATAACGAGATAACCGAGTTCGATTTAGTACGAGCTGTAATTTTACAGGGATCAACATTGAACGAATTGATAAATCGAAAATATCTCTGCTTGTGCTGGCAGAATGGAAATCTTTAACGAGAGTAACTTAACGTATAATCCTATATCAATAAATGGGCTCCTCAGCTCAAACGATGATTTAAAAGAGAGTGTCGAAGGAAATCATACAGTTCTAGTATGAAACATTATTATCAACTACATTGACACTCATTACCATAAGGAGGTTGTAAAATAAATGGAGAAATAGGATTATGAAAAAGAAATAACTGTATAGTTTGCTATATAATCTGAGAAAGAAATAAACGAGTGCATTTTGGATTGATTTTACAAGTCAATAAGGAATTACAATAAGTATCAAATGTAAAATTGTTAGTTGGTAAATATATGGGAAAAACCAAAACATGGAATGCATGACGAGCGACAAAACAGCAGCTGAAACTGCAGATTAAAAGAGTTTGATTCTACCGATATTCTAAGCTAATACTTATATGCATACAGTACTTAGTTAATAATTTCAATGTGTTACGAGATCAACTGGATGACCAATTATACAGAAAGCGATTATTCAAAACGAAAATGACGAGAAAAATAAAGAAAATATAAAATAATGAATGTAAATGGAATTGTTAACGCAATGTTGTTAATTAATTCTTGAAAATTATTAGAAGGAGGATAAGTAAAACGAGCAACGAAATTTAAATAAAACGAGTTCAATTTAACATCCAAAGTAGAAACATTACGAGATTTAGCAATACAAGAAATACTAAAAAAAAAAATTATCAACGAGTGAAAACTGGAAGTCAAGAGTAGAAGAAAACACTTACAAGGAAAATGATGAAAATTTAGAATCAAATAAAAGAAAAAGAGTTTTGGATATTGAAATTAAAATCGATGTCAAAACAATGTGAACAGAATAAATGACTGTTCTGAGATTATACAAATTCTCACTGACTTCGATGTAAGATTTTAATCAACGAGTTTCTCATTAATTTTTAAGGTTCTAACGAGGATAATCAAGAGATTAAATTTACTTACAAAAACAACAACGTGAACTTAAGATCGGAGGGAGTAAGTACGAGTCAAAGCACTGCTGACGAGTATAACATTTATCTTATGAGGTAATACCTTTATGCAAATGCTTTACAGAAAATTTATTACATCAGTCAAAGTTTACGAATCAGTGTTTGAATATATATATATGTATATATATATGTATGTATATATATGTATGTATGTATGTGTATATGTCTAAATAACGAGTCGATTAATATATATGCATATATGTATATGTATACATAGTCATGTATCAAATAAAAATATTTATTATTGGAGTACAAATATAAAATTGCATTGCTTAAGAGAATACGACTTCTGTAAAAAGAGCAATAACGAATGCCTAATTTCAACGAAATTATAACATACTTAACTACAAGAGATTTAATCAATAAAGAAGAAACGAGAGGAAATAATAAAAATTATAAAAAAAATTATAGGAAACGAGTACGAATGCGAAAGCACTGAATCATACTAAAATTTAATAATACTAGATTGAATAGTCAGTGTTACGAAGGAGATTTGGAGCACTGAGTTATACTCTGATTTCAATAACACTATATTGAAAATAATAAGAGTTACAAAGGAGATTATAGAAATTAAAAAGGATAGACTTTGAAATCACGTAAGCTGAGAATATCGAGATAACTTCTCTTAACAGTGAAACGATGATTTGATACGAATAAGAAATTTTTCTTAAATGATTAAAGGAGTTACAGAGAAATTATAAATATGCCGTGGATTATAACTCTGAAATATCGGAAAGCATGGGTATTGTGACTCTGGAATCTGCTGTGTTCGCAAATAACAGATTGCCACATATCTCCAACGATTTGCTGTCACGTCTAGAAAAACTGAAGTCCAATTACGAGTTTGAAATAACATAATAAAACGTTTTAAGTGTTTAACGTGTACAAGGATGTTGAGAAAGATTGGTCTTAAAATTCAAGAGTATCCGGAAAGGAGTGATATTGGTAGGTTACGAGCAAACAGAATAAATCCTACTAAAATCAGAAAAGGAAAAGTTGAAAAGAATCAAGATACAAATTCAGCGAGGAGCAAATGTTTGTCTACAAACATAAACGAGGAAAATTAAATAGTCGAAATATGAAGGCGATCTGCGAGCATAGGCTATGGAGTTGAAGAAAATGATATAAATGGAGATATTAAAAACGGAGGGAGCGTTAAAGAGAAGACGAAGTATAAGGAGGCTGATGCTGCCAAAACAGAGGAAAACAACTTTATGCATTAATGACTGAGATGGAAACTGGTCATGCTGTATATCAGTTAGCAACAAGATCTAATGTCAAACAACGATGGAGAAAAGCTTAATGTTAATACGACGAGTTAGTTTTTATATTATATATCAAAATAATGTCTAAAGAATAGTAGATAGAATGATTACGCGGAATGAAAAGGAGTTCAACTTAATAGGTTCAAAGGAAAAGACAACTATATGTTGATTTCAAGTATAAAATTGGATTTTTCATAAGGAGACTTGAAAATGAATATATACGAGTTACACATACATGTGTCGCGATTATTGTCAATCAAAACTGCGCTGATTATAGCGAACTGATAGAATAAAGAAGTTTTTTTTTAAAGGATGTAAAAACAGCTCGATTCGCTCAGTAGTGAAATATTCATAAAGATTCATAAAGGAGTATACTCTTCTGCTGAAACGAGACAAATTATATAAACTGGAGTGAGTTTTAAATGGACTGAAATTTTATAAATTGGAAAATGATAGTTTACGAACATCTACTATCAGAACAGGTTTATAACATCACAACGAGCCATGTAAATCTACTTGAGTAAATGATTGTTGACCATCGAGTTTTGATGTTACTTATAAATGATGTTACATTCATATTCGATATTATTAAATTGGAGGAAATAAGCAAAATAATTGTTAAAAGGAGTTTAAAATATCTAATACTGGAATATATAAAATTTTCTGGAAAATATAAATTGAATGAGACAAACGAGCGAAAGTCTCGAAAATCAAACGAGAAAATTATATTAATGAAATGTTAATTAAGTTCAATTTCGAGGAAAAGTATCTACTTAAATAATATTAATGGTCACAAATCAAGTGACAAACCGAATAGAAAAAGATCACGAGGCAAACGAGGAATTTAATACTAGTAATGATATTTGAAAACAGTAATAAGAGATCTTATATAGAAATTGTTGGTACTTTGTTAGACTTGACAAACTATTAAAAATCAGACATTGCTTATGCCGAGAATATTCTGCGTCGACATCAAATAAAGTCAACTGAACGAGAATAAAATAGAACTGAACGAGTATCCAGATATCTAAAGAGAACAAAACTCAAAGCTATGTAGTATCATGAAAATTTGATGATTTTCAAGGTTTCACTGATACGAGTTTCGACAACTGGAGGATTTTGTAACTACAAGCAAATATGTTGAAAAATTGTCCAAGGTCCCTTTTGCGTGTGCAGGCTGAAGGGGAGCAGCGTATATCTCACTCATCCATCAAGTAGAATATGTATTGATGAGTAATTGAAATCTGAAACTAATTTCTTTATAAAACGTAATACGAGTTCAAAAGGAGTTTAATTATAAACGAGTTTTAAGAAAAGACTTTACACAAATGGTACCGTGATAGTCATGTTGCTGCAACGGGTGTTTAGACAAAGTCTGGTTGGAAACGAGTATATCACGAGTGAATTTTGAGCGAGTTAGTCAAAGATAAATGATTGACTTGAATTATCATGTTGTCAACATTTTGACCAAGCTATTGACTTTCGATTCAATAGCAAATTAATAAAATAAAATCAATGCATAAGCTCATGTTGTTCTCTTCTGTTACAGGCCCTAAGACCCGAGGCGACTATTCATCCATGAGCCCTCATCGTGTCCTTTGATTCAATTTAATTTATTTTGTAAATATGCGGGAGGGAGTGTTAGGAGTGTGCGCATATTTAAGTGCGATTAGTTTGTGAAGACTGCCGTGGGCAGAAGCGCCCTCTTAGCTTTTCCCTCTCTGTTCAAGAGTCACTTCTTATTGAGACGCGCGTGTGAATGCAGGGCCGGTGTATGAACGAGTGTTTGTTAAAATATATTGTACTAAACGAGTGACTCTGTGTTGAGTGTGAATAAATAAACAAACTTATTAACTTTATATATGTGTGTGTTTTATTGTGTGCATCCTCAACTCTGCTAAAATAATATAATCTCAAAAATAACTTTAGAGAGCTATCGTTTTACCAATTTCCAATGAATTTTGATAAACCTTTTTTTATTTTATTTCGTTTTGAGCCCTCTTCAACTCCGTGCAAGAAATTTAAAAAAAAACTAAAAAATGACTGAGATATATGCATTTTACTAAAAAATGCATTTTTTATGCGCATGCATTTTTCTCGAAAAGGCCATTTTTTTTTGCTGAAATTTTTTTTGCTGAAATTTTTTTTGCTGATAGAGGACCAAAATACCTATCTAATAGTACTTGTTTGATCCCGGATTTTTTGGTTTGGAGCGAGAAAAAAATTCACAAATTTTGTTGGTGAAAAATGCTTGTATATACGTTCGGAAGTCTTAAGCAGTCTGCATTCAAACACTGTCGTATGCTTGGCTCATCATTTGTTTACATTTGTATGCATGTATATAGCATCAATAGTGATATATATATATATATATATATATATATATATATATATATATATATATATATATATATATGTGTGTAAATTCGTAATATAAAAATAAATATTTAAACATGAAAAAAAAGAATTCTATTCGTGTATATCTATATTATGTATGTTTCGATGTACAAACAATAGGAGGCTAACTCGCGGACAAATACATCGCGTAACCAAAACAGCATATTAGAACTGTTATATAGAAGCTAGTTATTTTTACGGCTGCTTTGAAAGGTGCTTCTCGGGCTTGTGAAAAATTCAACAAAATTGTGAAATAACAATGTCCGAAATTTACTCTTCTAAAAGAATTTCATGTCCCGATTTTTTTCAAATGCATAAAAAGGTAGTTTATATGAGCAGTAATTCACGTTTTAGACCGTTGGAAGATTTAGCCATTAATTTGGCACAGCTTCATCCAGGTTTAAATATATTGCCATATACTAATGTATGTAAAAATTGCCATAAACGCATATCAAAAATGATTTTAAGTGATCTTGAGTCTATATCTGAAAATGAAATCACTGAACTTTTTAGCGGAAGAGATGATGATTTTATTCCGAAGACACCCGAACGAATAGAGGAATTAAACGAGAGTGTTAATTCAGTTTTACCTGAATGCATCTCACCCCTAAAAAGAAAAACTGCAATACCTGAAAATTTTAGAGGAAATTACGTATCTAAAAAGAAAAAATCCTTAATTTCAGCTTTTTCTGCTACTGTTGGAAGTAAATTAGAAGATGCGTATGACATTTCAGTTGAATCAATAGAATCGGACGAAAATTCCACTGAAAACTATTGGAATGAATTTTTAGAAAATTTTAAATTGGCTTTAGAAAAATGCTCTTCTATTTCGGAGAAAATAAAACTTCTAACTCTACTACCTTCAAAATTAAGCAAAATAAAAGTTTGCTCACTATTCCCGAATATAAGCGAGTATATGATAAATAAATCAAGAAATCTCGTGAAAAATAAAGGAGTTTATTCGGAGCCAGATTTATATACTGGTCATCCTATTGATGAAAGCACAAAAAATATCGTTATGGAATATTTTTTAAATGATGATTTTAATTGTAGTAGACAAAGTCCAAATAAATCTGATGTCGTAACTGTTAAAATTAATAACACAAAAACTAAAAAAGTCAAACGGTTTCTTACTCGAAGCTTAAAAGAAACATATAGTCAATTAAGAAAAGAAATAGGTAAATTTCGGACATTGTTATTTCACAATTTTGTTGAATTTTTCACAAGCCCGAGAAGCACCTTTCAAAGCAGCCGTAAAAATAACTAGCTTCTATATAACAGTTCTAATATGGTGTTTTGGTTACGCGATGTATTTGTCCGCGAGTTAGCCTCCTATTGTTTGTACATCGAAACATACATAATATAGATATACACGAATAGAATTCTTTTTTCTCATGTTTAAATATTTATTTTTATATTACGAATTTACACACACACATATATATATATATATATATATATATATATATATATATATATATCACTATTGATGCTATATACATGCATACAAATGTAAACAAATGATGAGCCAAGCATACGACAGTGTTTGAATGCAGACTGCTTAAGACTTCCGAACGTATATACAAGCATTTTTCACCAACAAAATTTGTGAATTTTTTTCTCGCTCCAAACCAAAAAACCCGGGATCAAGCAAGTACTATTAGATAGGTATTTTGGTCCTCTATCAGCAAAAAAAATTTCAGCAAAAAAAAAAATGGCCTTTTCGAGAAAAATGCATGTGCATAAAAAGTGCATTTTTTGGTAAAATGCATAATCTCAGTCATTTTTTAGTTTTTTTTTAAATTTCTTGCACGGAGTTGAAGAGGGCTCAAAACGAAATAAAATAAAAAAAGGTTTATCAAAATTCATTGGAAATTGGTAAAACGACAGCTCTCTAAAGTTATTCTCAACATTTTCAGTTTTAACATTTAGTTTTTGTATGCAATTTTCAAAAGTGCATATCTGATGCAATTTTGATATTTCAGCAAAATAAAAAAATACGTATACCCTTATTTTTAGGGTAGAATAACATACTCCATTAGCGCAGTAATTGGTGACTTGAGTGTATACTGACTGTTCGATTTGAAATGGAATCAGCCTATAGATAAAAATTTGATGATTGGTGCAAGAATACTCCATCAAATCGAAAATAGATGTCAGAATATGTTTTCGTTGATCGATGAGCCATTCGACGACTTATGAGTATGAATGTTTGGCGATTATAAACAACTGCCACTAGTAAAAGATATCGCTTTATTCAATGCCTCGTACAAGGATTCAATGACCACAAATGGCATGATCGTATTTAATTCGTTTCAATTATATTTTAAATTATTGATTTGTCATCGCCAGAATACGGATTATACTTTTTCTACGTTATTAAATCGACTGGCCAACGGAAACATATCGGCCGAATATTATCATCTATTATCAACAAGAAAGGAAAGTATTTTAAATCAAGAAGATTGAGTTCGGTTCACAAACGCCATACGTTTATTACCAACCAACCAAATGATCAGGATAGAGAATGAAAATCGTCTACGCAATCTTCAACATCCGATACAATTGACAGTCCTGATTTACATAATTATCATGACGAATTTTCATGTTTATCAAAAACGCTGTATTTGGCTATAAGTTGTAGAGTAATGCTTTGTTAAAATACGTGGACGACAGGAGGATCGGTGAACGGTTCATTTAGGGTTCGTACATGCTATTTCATATGATGAAACCGTTACACCTCCTAACTTACCTAAGTATATCATAGTCAAATTTAATTCGTATGATGGACTTTACGTACAAGAAATAGTATTTTCAATAAAACCGATTATACAGTCATGGGAAATAATAGTATTAACTATTTCCTTTTTTATAACGAGGAAACAGTTTCCTTTAAAACTGACATACGCTATCACTCTCCATAAGACACAAGATTTACACTGTCGCAGGCAGTTGTCGACATAAGATGCAAAGAATTTTCATCGGGTTCAACATACGTAGTTTTAAGTAGATAGATAGATAGATATTAACTTTATTCTGTAGCAGCGTACAAAAAAAGAGATTAAAAAGTAGTTTTTAAGTAAATCAAAAAGTTTAAGCGATATTAAGATTTCTAAATTTTACGATAAAAAGAGATTTGGTGTAATCACCAAATCGATGTGATTGCTTGTGTATGTGTGTATGTGTATATGTGTGTATGTGCATCTATGTATGCGTATGTGTATACATGTATGTGGGTATGTGCATTTCAAAAAAATACAAAAAAAATTTTTTTTTAAATGTACAGGATTTAGAAACCGTTATGACTGTTGGCACCAAAAAGAATAGGGTTCTTCTTCGACCTACTTGACAACATTTTTTATTTGATTTGACCAGATATATCAAATGGGCGTTATGCAATCGAAGATGAAAGGAAGGTGAAAAAATCAGCGAAATAGACCTAGAGATGACTTCGCTGCGCTCAGCGTAATTATATTAGATATCATAATATCTTCATTATATTGTTGCGTCACAACGTATCTTTTATATTACTTTTTAATTTACAATTTTTAAAATATCTTTTTATTAACATGATATTGATGAACTAATTAAACAGTCATCGAACAATAAAAGAATGTGTTAACCTAAGCAGTAAAGAAACTTAAAGTTGATATTGAGCAAACGAAATTCTTCGATTCAAAATTACAAAACCAAACTCAAATTTTGAAATTATTCATAAGAAAAACAAGATCCACTTTTTACCTAATGAAATTATGTCAAAGATAAAAAAATTATAAAAGCCGACTGAAATTGATGACAGTCGGCACTACCCCAGGAACATTGTTGGTATCATGTCATACATCCTGTAATTCTCGCACTTCAACTTTAATTCAAATTCAAATTCAAAGTCAAATAAAGTTATTGTCACACCCAATATTAATTATCTTACAAGTGTCTAATAAATTTCTTAAAAGTTACTTATATATCTGACACGAGTCTTATTTCAATCGTGCCTATCCATAAATTCTGAATATAGCCAGCCCTTATCAACTGAATTCTACAAAGGTAAGAATATTGAATATACTTTTATTCTCATTTAAAAATCTTTATAAAATAACTTCAATACATTTAATAGTGAGAACGATCTCACTCAATTAAAATATTGGTGGAGTTAAACCACCACTAGATCTCATATATTTTCATATTTTTAAATATTATTATAATTAACTTTAATAATTGATTCAAATATTCAAGTTTCATATAAATCTACAAAATTCTATAAATATATCCATTTTAATTTAGTCCTGGTGAAAGCTAGGACTTGACAATATAAATATTTACAATGTTATTTATAATATTTCTTTATATACAATGTTTTATATTACTTTTTAATTTACAATTTTTAAAATATCTTTTTATTAACATGATATTGATGAACTAATTAAACAGTCATCGAACAATAAAAGAATGTGTTAACCTAAGCAGTAAAGAAACTTAAAGTTGATATTGAGCAAACGAAATTCTTCGATTCAAAATTACAAAACCAAACTCAAATTTTGAAATTATTCATAAGAAAAACAAGATCCACTTTTTACCTAATGAAATTATGTCAAAGATAAAAAAATTATAAAAGCCGACTGAAATTGATGACAGTCGGCACTACCCCAGGAACATTGTTGGTATCATGTCATACATCCTGTAATTCTCGCACTTCAACTTTAATTCAAATTCAAATTCAAAGTCAAACAAAGTTATTGTCACACCCAATATTAATTATCTTACAAGTGTCTAATAAATTTCTTAAAAGTTACTTATATATCTGACACGAGTCTTATTTCAATCGTGCCTATCCATAAATTCTGAATATAGCCAGCCCTTATCAACTGAATTCTACAAAGGTAAGAATATTGAATATACTTTTATTCTCATTTAAAAATCTTTATAAAATAACTTCAATACATTTAATAGTGAGAACGATCTCACTCAATTAAAATATTGGTGGAGTTAAACCACCACTAGATCTCATATATTTTCATATTTTTAAATATTATTATAATTAACTTTAATAATTGATTCAAATATTCAAGTTTCATATAAATCTACAAAATTCTATAAATATATCCATTTTAATTTAGTCCTGGTGAAAGCTAGGACTTGACAATATAAATATTTACAATGTTATTTATAATATTTCTTTATATACAATGTTTTTTGTATAAATTGTGTCTTGATCATTCTTATTTTCTCCGTTGACTATTGCGCTTTAGCTTAAAAATAATTTTAAATTATTTTTATGTTTTTTCCTTGAAAGGGCAACATATAATTGTCCATGATTGAAAACGGGTGATGGCAAATATACACCAACTTTTTCATAAGATTATCCTTGGGATTTATCAATAGTCATTGCAAAACCTAATCTAATAGGAAACTGTTTTCTTTGCATGTTAAAAGAGATATCTTCTTTAGATGGAGATAAAATTATTCTTGGAATAAAAACTAATTTACCTTTGTTTTTTCAAATTTCTCAAAAGAATTATAATAGCTCCTACTTTTAAATGTAATTTATGTGGTGGAAATCCATTAGGAATTAACGTATTTAAAAATTCTGTAGGTAATATAACATCTAAATTTTCTTTGTTTTCATCTTCGGCTGTATCAATACTTAAATATTCAACATAGTCTCATTCTATTATATTCAAAACGTCGTTATTGATTTGAATAACATCATTATTTTTAGGAGCCAAAATAACTTTATCTATTAGATTTTTACTATTTATTTTTATTTTATTTCCAAATATTTCTTCGACAAGATGTTCTCTAATGATAAGATTTTCTGATATAGCACTTAGTTCATTATCATCTTCAAAAAGATCACGACGTTTTCCTTCTCCGATATCTAATAACCATTGTTTGAAATAATTATCATTATCTGAAACTCGCAGATTTTCACTTAATGTCGTACGCATAAAATTTTGCCATAATAAACTAAATTTAACCGAATTTTCTATAATATTAAAACAACTTACATGTCGAACAATTGGTAATGTTTGCCTAAAATCTCCTGGTACAATTACAGTTTTACCACTGAAGGGTTGGTGTTGTACATCGCATAAACCTTGAAAAAGACGATCAACTGCCTCAAAAGCAAATTTGGAAGTCATAGATATTTTATCCTTCTGCAGAGTTAGGCTTTACATTACATGTTGTGCAATCTGTTATATTCAACGGTAGTTTAAATGTTGTGTGCACTGTTTTTCCATCAATCAATGAATTCGCTGCTATACCTGTCCAAGCAACACATAAGTAACGTATATTATGATATTTAAAATAAGCTATTAAAACGTTAAGTAAATAACTTTTTCATGTTCCACCTGGTCCATCAATATAAATAAATTTTTGTTTATTTCGATTTAAACTTTTTATAGTAGAGTCAAATATTTGTCTTTGTTTCTCTTTTAAGGAATTTATTTTTATTTCAAATTCATTTAGAATATCATCATTATAATTTAAAATTGTTTCATCATCATTATCTTCTATGTATGTGCTTATGTTAGGTAAATTAAAATCATTTAAAGAAAATCCATTGATATGTAAATTATTTTGAATAACATTTTTTTCATATTTAGGATGATAAAACTCATTTCAACTTTTACAAATGCATCAATGATTGCCTGATGAGATATTTTCCCCAATTTGAGGTATGGATTAAATTCATTTCTAATACTAAATCTATAATTATAGAATTGCAAATTTGAAATATTAGTTTTTCCAAATTTACTTTTCATATTTGGCATCCATCCATAACCACCATTAGGATAAATTAGCGGATATGTTATAGGATTTGTATGTTTTCTAATTGTTGGTATACTAATTGGTTTTTCATACTTAGAGTAAATGACAATATCACGTTCGATAGGAGGAAGATCATTTTTTCCAACATATACTATCGCGACTTCTTTACAGGTAGGTACATTATATCTATTTTTATCCAAATTGTTATTGCGGACAATAGACATTTTAACTGTTCTTGGAGGACAATTGATTTTTGCATATCGTTGTAGTTCTTCTTTTTCTACCTCATGCATCATTTCATAGGCTTTTGCATAAGGGTTAATGTTTCTTATCAAATTATCTAATTCTTTTAATAATACTAAATTTGTATTGGATTTATTACGTTCAATCGTTGCAATTTCATTATCTAAAACATATATTTGTCCATATTTACGTGCTTTATCTTTATTAGGATGCAAAACATACACATTATGGTGAATTTGTCCACATATTTTCATAACTTGTGGCCCTTTACCTGTCAAATTATCAAAATTAGCACCAAAACTTGCGAACGCTAAAGCATTATTGTATAATCATACATTTTGTCAAAAATCAATACTTTCTTTTCTACGTTCGGTCGCTAAAAGTTTTAATCGTTCTGGGTAAGAAGGATTGTCTAACAATTCCACCTTACCTTCATGACAACGATTGGAGAAATCTTTACTTTTACTATATTCGAAAGCAAAATGCTTTGCATCACAATAAACACATGTACGTGTCATGGAGCCAATGTAATTTTCAGATATAACATTTTCATCAAAATATATAATTGCAATACACCCAATAAGTTTAGAATTACTTTCTTCTGCTAGAACTTTTTCATTCAATTTCTTTAATTTTTTTCACATTATGTCCTTAATTTTATTATTTTTTTTGTTAATCATGACATTATTATTGTTATTACAAATATTATTATTGTTATTTTCAATATAATAATTAATGTCTTCAATTTTTAATCGTTTACACTTTATAAGTAACGTTTTTAATTGTTGATCATCAATTTTTTCAATTATTTCCATTTTATCATATTCAACATAATGTTCATTTTTTAATTTTCTATAAGTTTTTCTTTTGCGTAATGCTTCTTTTTCACGTAGCTGTTTCAATTCATCAGTACTTATATTTTAAATCGATTTTACTTTTGCTATTCTATTCTCTTCTTATATTTTTTCATATTTATGTGATTGTTCTTTTTTTAATTTTATGTAAGCTTCTTTCTTTCGTGAAGCCTCACTCGCACGTATTTGTTCCGATTCACCATTACTTTTTTTTTCCTTTGATTCTATTTTGGTTTTATTATTATTTTTCAACTTTTTTATATATTTATTTGGTTCAGAATATTTTGATTTTTTATAAGCTTCTTTCTTACGTGAAGCCTCATTCGCACGTATTTGTTCCAATTCATCATTACTTTTTTTTTCCTTGGATTCCGTTTGGTTTTTTTTAGTATTTTTTAACTTTTCTATATATTTATTTGGTTCAGAATCTTTTAATTTTATATAAGCTTCTTTCTTACGTGAAGCCTCATCAGAACGTATTTGTTCTAATTGATCATTACTTTTCATTTTCTTGAATTCTAATTTCGTTTTCTTAGTATTTTCTAACATTTTTTTATATTTATTTGGTTGTTCCATATTCATTTTTAAGGTAGCTCGTACCGAAACTGAAAAATTTATGAATGAAACAAAAATGTAGGAGGTTGTTCTTTAAGTCAAAATGAATCTCCTAGCAAAAAATCAGACCTGGTTTCGAGGGAAAATTTCAAGAAAAGCCTTTTAAAAATGCTCTGTTCACTGACATTTTAATATTGTTCTTATGACAGATATCCGATTTTCCTACAGTTATAATCGAATATTTATATCTAAAGATTTACTACCGCTGTGAAAAACTAAATATAAATACTTTATTTAACAAGCTTTTTAATGATATACACGGTGTGCCTGCAAGTGATTTAAATGGTCATTTAATGCACCTCAAATTTTCAAGGAATTTATATATATATATATATATATATATATATATATATATATATATATATATATATATATATAGAGAGAGAGAGAGAGAGAGAGTATTTTAATGAAACTAGAAAATTTTTGGTCGAGCCGTTTTGAAATAAATGTAGTTTAAAAATATAAAATATAAAATTATAAAATATACGGAATTTACGTCGCATGCACATATGCACAATGTATACACGGATAGATGTCTTAGCGAACTGCCAACCAAGAGGGGAGGTATACAGTCCGCTCATACTCAGCGGCGAACAGCAATAATTATGTTTGCGTTTTGAATGCCAAAAGTTACTTATGAGTTGCGCGTGCACGGCTGGCTGATATTGGTTGGCTTTTAAAACGCCAACATTTGTTTTTCTGTCTCCCGTAAACTTGTAGTATACTGCGCTCTCACGCTTTGGCATACAGAATACAAAAAGTTCTTTCAGTGTATAAATATATATATATATATATATTGTGCGTGTTTGTGTGTCTATAGTCATATAAAAATTATTGAGTCAATTAATTTTTTTGTAATAATGTTATTTTCTAATATTCAACAGTTCATCAGAATATTGACATTATTTAAAGTTTGAAAATTTAAAACTTTGCAGACATTGATGAAGGTCGGAAGGTTCTTTCAAAAAGACAAAACGTAACATTTTTTACTCAATAGTGAATAAACATAACTTTCGAAACTGCGTAAATAAGTTTATACATTTTAGTTGAATGGAATGAATATCATATAGTATTAGATCGAATTTCGTGAGTATAAAATTGAATTTTTTTCGTACTTCATTCATTATTTAATTTTATAATATGTTCCAAAAACGTAAAGATCGTGCTGGCACACATGAAGAAAATCAAGAAAAAATATGTTTATTTTGTTTGAAAAAAAAGATTTGATGATAAAAATTAATGGTTCATTAAAAGATAAGATTCTCAAAATTCTTAATTTTGATTTAGAAGATAATCGTATACCTAAAGTTGTTTGCACTGCATGCAAAGTTATAGTTTATCGTGTAATTAAAACAAATAACTTTAAAGATAATATTAAACTACCTGATTATTCAGAATTTGAAGAATTTGAGAGGAATACAAGATCAAAAGAGAAAAAATTGTGTGAATGTAATTTGTGTGATTTAGTGAGAAAACCAGGACATATTAATTTCGTGAAACATAAATCTAAATTAGAAGAAAACAAAAATAAAATACGGAATTGTTCAAGATGTAAATCAAAATTAATATGGGGAGAGCCTCATTTTTGTTGTAACGCAAATCATTATGAAAATTTAATAGATCATACAAGCAATAAGTTACCTCAAAAAGAAAAAGAACATTTAGTATGCGATTTGTTAAAATATATAAAAAAAGATCAAAGTACGGGCGAAAAAAAATCAGATATTGCTATATCTGTATCTCAGAAACGTGGTAAGCCATTGAATATTATAATGAATCCAAATTCATCAAATTTAAAACGAAAACAAATTTCTGCAGAGGATGCATTAAAAGTAAGCACGAATTTTGGCTTGTCTACAAATAAAGTTCATGGTATTGCTTCGGCTTTTCGAGTAGCTAGTAAGAAAAGAAAACTTTTTGAGCCAAATTTAAAAGATAACTTGCACACTTTAAATCATTCTCTTGATCCTTACTTTGATGTAAAATCATGTGAAGTAATTAATGTTTGTAATAAAAAAGAGCAGATTTTAAATGAAAGTTTAGTTTATTGTAATAATACGACAGACTTGATTGAACATATTAAAAAAAAAGAAATCTCGATAAAAAAGTGCACTTGAAAGTAGGAATAGATGAAGGTGGTGGTTTTTTAAAAGTTTTTATTTCTATATTGTCAAATTTAAATGATTCTGGTACTGTAAATGTCAAAGTTCGCCGACATAAATACATCGAAGGTGTTGCTGCAAAGAATTTTAAAGAGTCTGACGTGAAAAAGTTATTCATACTCGGTGTAATGGCACATACTCAAGAAAATTATCAAAATGTACTGCAGTTATGGTCGCTGTTAAATATCAGTGGCTTAAAAGATACTTTTACTATTGCTACTAATTTCAAACTTGCTAATATATTAGTTGGTATCATGAGCCATGCGAGCCGTTTTCCATGTACATGGTGCACTGTATCAAAACATCGATTACAAGAATGTGGAACATATAGAACCATTGGTGATTGTTTAAATAACACCTCTGCTTATGAGAAAAATGTATCTAAAAAATTTAACGCTAAAGATTATCAGTGTAATGTGCATATGCCAATTTTTACTGGAAACAACAATATATTAGTACTTGATGTTATACCGCCACCAGAATTGCTTTTAATGCTGGGAGTAGTAAATACTGTTTATAAACATATGTTATTAGAATGTCAAATCGATAGTCTAAAGTGGGCTGAGCAATGTAATATTTCTCGAGAGTTTTTCCATGAAAGTCCTGTATTTGCAGGTAATGCTTGTAAACAATTACTAGATAAAATATACATTCTCTGTAGTTTTTGCTATATTAAGTGCCTAAAGTACGTGAAGTGTTTTGAAGATTTTCAAGCAGTTGTGAATTCTTGTTTTTCTGAAAATTTAGAATCAAATTATGAAAAAAGTATTCTTGCATTCAGAAAAAGTTATTGTGATTTAAGTATATCAATCACTCCAAAAGTTCATGCAATATTTTTTCATGTTCTAGACTTCTGTCGTAAAACTAAAAAAGGCCTTGGAGTCTTTAGTGAGCAATCTTCAAAGTCTGTGCATGCCGAATTTAACACCACCTGTGCAAAATATAAAGTTATGAATACTTATTCTGAATATCCTCAACAATTATTAAAAGCGGTACGAGAATATAATTCTCGTCATATTTAAAATAATTCATAGAACAAACTTTTTGATTATTTATATTCCTTTGTAAATATGAATTAATTCAATAGAATTATATTATAAAAACGATTTTCATCATTATGATCTACAAAATGTTTGTGATTGTATATGCATTTATACTTCAGAAAGTATTAATAAAAGTTAATTTAAAATATAAAAATTTATGTTATTATAATAATTTTTGTTCACACATACTTTATGTATATATTAATCGAATTCTGTTTGAAAAATTTGAAGTGCTATATCTTTCTTTTGAAATATCTTGATATATATATATATATATATATATATATATATATATATATATATATATATATATATGTATATAAAACCCGTCTTTTGAATGTGCGATACCTCGCGCACGTCAGTACTGACTTCGGGTAGTATCCGGCGCACGTCATGGTGTGTAAAAGTCTCACATTGTTACCCCCTCCCTTCCATTACCGTATGTATTATAGAAATCGGTCTTTTGAATGCGGCATTCAAAAGACCGGTCCCGCGCACAAAATATACAGGAGTCCATAGCAGCAAACTGTAGCGCGCATTCAAAAGACCGGTTTTACTAACTTATATTGCAACGAGTCCGAATTGCATTTGAATTATTAAAATGAGTAGAAAATTTTAAATTAGTTCCGGTCGGTAATGTAGAGTAATATTGATATGTTTTGGAAAAAAAAATTAGATATAATAATTAGAAAAACTCAATTTTTATAAAAAAATATTAAAAATTAAATAACTGAATTTCTTAAGAAAAAATTTTCAATAAAATATTAAAATTTTGTAATTGTAACAATAATTCAAATTTAAACGAAAAGCCCGCCGTTGGCTGGTCCGCGTGTTCGAATCTCATTCGCCGGGGGGCCAGGTGTGAAGCGCAGCGCTCTTTGTCTTTCATAATGAGTAAGAGAGAGAGGCAAAGGGACGCGACGCTAACGCGTGGATACGACATTACACTTGATTCAATTAATTTTTCGAATGTTTAAATCAATAAATAAGAGGGTTATTAAAGAAACAATTCATGATAAATATTACTTTTGGTTATTAGAGAATTTTAAGAACTTAAATTAATTAATTTCCCACACAGCATGAAATATTGCAGTGAAACTTTCACTGAAATATTGTGCTGAAATATTGTCACAAGATTGCAGCAATCTTGTCTTAACATTGCTAAGAGGTTTCATGAAACATTTCAGTGTGATATTGCTGCAAACTTGCTACAAGGTTACAAAAAATAATTCAAGCAATATTGCAAGGAACCTTTCATGAAAGGTTGCAGCGAGGCTTCTGCAAGATTCTAGAAATATTCCATGAAATATTGCAAGAAACCTTTCATGAAAGGTTGCAGCGAGGTTTCTGTAAGATTTTAGAAACATTTCATGAAATATTGCAAGAAAACTTTCACGAAAGGTTGCAGCGAGGTTTCTGCAGGATTTTAGAAACATTTCATGAAATATTGGACGAAAACTTTCACGACATGTTTCAGCGAGGTTTTCAGCAAAATTTAGAAAACGTTTCATGGAATATTGCAAGGAACCTTTCATGGAAGGTTGCAGCAAGTTTTCTGCAAGATTTTAGAAATATTTCATGAAATATTGCAAGAAACCTTTCATGAAAGGTTGCAGCGCGGTTTCTGTAAGACTTTAAAAACATTTCATGAAATATTGTAAGAAAACTTTTATTACATGTTTCAGCGGTATTTTCAGCAAGATTTAAACAACATTTTGATGGAATATTGTATCGAACTTTCTATGAAAGGTTGCAGCGAGCTTTCTGCAAGATTTTAGAAACATTTTATAAAATATTGCAAGAAACCTTTCACGAAAGGTTGCAGCGAGAATTCTGCAAGATTCTAAAAACATTTCATGAAATATTGCAAGAAACTTTTCACGAAAGGTTTCAGCGAGTTTTCCAGCAAGATTTGGGGAACTTTTCATGGAATATTGCCAGAAACCTTTCATGAAAGATTGCAGCAAGGTTTGTGCAAGATTTTAGAAACATTTTACGAAATATTGCAAGATACCTTTTATGAAAGGTTTCAACGAGGTTTCCAGCAAAATTTGATGAATATTTTATGAAATATTACGAGATATCTCTTGTTAAAAGTTGCAGTAAGATTTCTGCAAGGTTTTTGACAAGATTTCTAAGATATCACAAAAAATATTGCTATGTACAATTCGCCAATGGTTATTACCATATTTTTGGCAATCTTTATAAAATATTCCAGAAAAGCGTTTCACAAAAAGTATCAGCAAAGTTTCATGAATAATTTCAAAATGAAATTGCAGCAAACCTTTCATAAACAGTTTCAGCAATAATTCCGCAAGTTTTTATAAAAGATTCTAAAAGCAGTCCAGATTCGCTGTTCTTGCCTTATATTTGGTTTCCTGTTATTTACTCAAGTATTTGTTGCTGTAGTTGTATTGTAAACGGGAAGTTGAGCGCAATAAGTATGCTATTATTATAAATATTTATGCGTAGGGTAAAAAAATCCATCGAATTGTTATTGAAAAAAGTAAAGAACGTATAAATAT